>CM052541.1:102777301-102897234 GCA_028533065.1 Trachops cirrhosus
GGGGGCTGGCGAAGGTCAACGTCGGGCAGCCTCGGAACACTGAGCTGACACTTCTGCTCCTTCTCTGGTGGCTGCCTCTTGGGAAATCCTGAAGGTCAGAGTTGGGGGGTATCTGGAAGGAACAGTGATGTTTTCCCAGCATCACTCACACACCACCTTCGTGATTTGGGGTGTATCTATGTCCTACCTGGACTGTTGTTTTTTTAATCAACCATTTTTACCTAAACTTTATTTCTAAAGGAAACTTTGTACGAACATCATACCTATGAAATCACAGGCTCAACAGATTAGTTTTATTTTTCATACATCAACATAAAAACATATCCGTTCGAGGTAAAGCAAGCACTTCCCCAGGTCCCAGCGGTAACACCGGCCCAGGGCCCTCAGTTCTCAGAGGCGCCTCTGGCTCCAGTGGTGGGAGGGTCTCGAGGGCTCAGCCCCTCTTCAACCAAGCAGCTCCCCTTTAATCCGGTTTCTATACTGGGGGTGCGCACAGAGTTTGTGTAACAAAAATAATTCCACAACTGAAAAAATAATCATCTGGAAACTGCTGGTCCAGCCCAGCCCAGCTCACTAACCGTGGTCAGCAAGAGAAGTGGCTGTCTCGGGTCTCGTGGCCATTGGAGGCAGAGCCTGGCCTGTTACAACCTGGGTCCTCAGGCCCCCAATTCTCCCGAGACAGCAGGACGGTTTCTCCATTCGCTAAGGAGACACATCTGGCCTGTAGCTGGGACTGTGGAAGGGCCACGCTGGCGAGGGCGTGCGAGAGGCCAGGGCGGGGATGAGGGTTGGGGGGTGGAGTGGAGAGTGGGGGAGCAGCGGCAGCGCAGAGCTGAAGCGGCCCTCTGAGGACAGCGGACCCCTCCAAGGGCAGAAGACCCCAACCTGACCTGCTGCAGTTTTCCCTGTTGACACCTCAGGTGGGGACAACTTCGGGGGGAGGAGGCAAGTGCCCTCCCATGAGCACTCCTCATGGGACCCTGGGGGGGTGGCATTATATCCCCCCACCCCACCAACGGCTGCCTTTTCTTCCGACTCAACACCTTCCAGCCCGTGCCTTCTACCAGTCTGTTTCCCACAGGATGGGGCGTTCTCATTGTTAATTTGGTCTATGCAACCCCGCCTCTCAGGTTGCCCCTGCTTCCAGCTAAGAACTAGGCAGGAATTTGTGGGGGCCCCTCAACTACCCAACCCAGGCAGAGGTGCCCCTGGGGCAGCTCAAGCCAGTAGACCACTTCCTTCACCACCCCAGTAAACCCTCAATTGACTGTGCCCTGTTGGCAGCTTCAGACCAACGGCGTCTCCCTCCCCCCAGCCCCTACCCCTTCCCGGGCCGCCGGGCTGCCAGGATGAGTGGGCATAAGGGGGCTGAACCAGTAGCCCTCCCTCTACTCCAGAGACCTGTGAGCCTGGAATCTTGGAGGGGCTTGTGGACTCCTACAGGTTCCCCCGGGGCCCCAGACACTCAGAACATGGCGCTTCTCCGCCTCTGCTGGGAGATCCAGCCACTGGGATTCACGTCCATCTGCAGCATCTTCATCACCCACTTGTCACGACGGGCACCTTCGATGAACTCACTCAGAGACAGCTGGCCTGAGCAGGGTGGGAGAGAGGGTCTTGTGGAAGAATGGAGGCATGGGGTCGGGGCAAGAGGAGAGGCCTTCCCTCCCCGGGTGCGCCTGCGGCTCCTGCACGAAGGAACCTGCAGACTCGGGGCCTAAGCCTGGGGCCCATCGACTCCAGGAATCTGGAACCTGCAAGGGCTTCTTCAAGGGACTTTCTTTGCAAATGAATTGAAGTTTTACTTTGGCTATAGTACCCTCGAAATGTTCTCAAGGGCGCTTCTGTGTGGGCTCCCAACCAGCTCCCTCCCTGCGCAGCCTCGGGGCTTTAATCTCCCTACTCAGTCCTCTCAGCCATGGTTATCCCCATTTCCCGGTGAGGACACTAAGGCAGGGTGAGAGGTTGGCGCCTCATCCTGTCTGCCTGTCTGCCTGACTCCAAAGCTCCCGCCGCTCACTTGCTCGCCTGGCCTCCACCGGCAACTCCAGTAGGAGCTCTAATCACTCTTACAAGTGTCATGCGCTGCTGACACCCTTTGTTATTTTGCAGATGAAGACACTGTTGTTGAGAGGTGGAGGGCCTCCCAAGGTCACACGGCCAGGAAGAGGGGCTGCTGTGGAGTGGGCCACCGTCTCTGCCCCGTTACCGTCTCTGTTCTCATCCACCAGAAGGAAGATCCTGTCCACAACCTCCTCGGGCGTGAGCAGCTGGCCCTGCTGCCCGGCCTCCATCTCCACCCTGCAGGCTTTCTTCAGCTTGTAAATCGCCTGCGGAGGAAACCCCAGGGGCGCTGAGGGGACCCTGCAAACTCTGCCCCCCTGCCGACCCTTGCTCTTCAGCACCATTTCCCCTGCGCTGCCCCCGGCTGTGCACCTGAGGACCACGGGACCCAGGCCCAGAGGGAAACTGAGGTGTCCCAGGGTCCCCCTGGCCTGGTTGCAGCGGAGGAGCTCCTGACCTCTCACACCTCGCCACCCAAAGCCGAAACCCCAAACTACTGATGAGGGTTGTGTACAGCACTGGGATGGTCTCCATGCTAACTTACAGAGGAAAATGGGGATTCAGAGAGGAAAAGAGAATGTAGTACATTTACGGATATGTGTGTCTATGTGGATGAAATAGGACGATGGGAGATGCAGGTGTTTAAACTGGAGGGGAAAGAACAGGCTTCTCCTTTGCACAGTTTCTGTCCCCGTGAGGCAACCTTGCGCAGTGAGATGGAGGAGAGACAGACCAACAAGGGGATTACCCTTGGTTCTTGGGCTGGGCGCCCTCTGAGGGCAGGTGTGTCTGGCCAAGCCCCAGGGCCTCACCACCCGGCACAGCACCTGTAACAGGGCAGCCCCGACGGTGTGTGGGAGCCGTGGGGGTCACAGCCGGCTCCAGCTCCTCCTGGGGGGGTGCACGGAAGCACACACGGAACCTCTGAGAGGCGACTTCCTTACCTGTAAAATGGGCTGGCAGGTCCACCAGCAACTCTGGGGAGCAAGAGGCTGACACGGCTCCCACCGCAGAGTCTGCGTCTAGTGGGTAGTGTTTTCCTTGCTGGTCAACCCCTCCCCGTGGTGGTTAATCACTGTTTCAGTCTTTCAAGAACCAACTTTGGGTTTTGTTGACTTTTCTTTTGTACATTTTTCCTATGTCATTAATTTCCGCTCTTTACAGTATTTTCCCTTTCTCCTACTTTCTTTGGTTTTAATTTACTTTTTTCTAATTTCTTAAGGAGACTTCTTAGCTCATTGATTTTCAAACTCTCATTTTCTAATACATACACTTTAAGGCTACAGGTTTCTAAAGCCCAGCTTTAGCTGCATTCCACAAGTTTTGTTAGGTTATTTTTGCATCATTATTCAGTTCACAATACTGTGTGTGTGTGTCTGTGATTTTGTCTTTCATGATTCATGGAATATTTGGAAGTGTATTGCCTAATTTCCAAACACAAGGGGATTTTTCAGTTTTTTGTAATTGATTTCTAGCTTAATTCCACTGTGGTCAGAGAGCACACTTGAATGATTTCAATGCCTCTTCCTGAACTCCAGCCCCCGGGTACCCACTTCAGTGAGCCACCCTCGGAGCCCAGAGGTGCACCCGTGTCCGGGTACCCACCCGCCCCACAGACAGACACTGACCTCTACAATGTCCAGCAGCTCCAGGCGGTCAATGCAGCCATTGCGGTCCTTGTCATAGATCTTGAAGGTCCACTTCAGCTTGTGCTCCAGGGTGCCCCTCAATACCAGGTTCAGGGCTGCCACGTACTCCAGGAAGTCGATGGTGTTGTCCTGCGTCGGGAGTGGGAGCGGTGAGGGCCTCCTGGTCCACGCCCCGCCCCCAGAGCACAGGCGTGCACTCTGTTCTGTGCCATCCACGCCCACAAACTCAGGGCCCTGCCTCTTCCTTGCAATCTGTGTGGCTTCTGCACCTTTGCTCATGCTGTTCTCTACTGTGGCATCCTTTGGACATCACCCGATTCTACCAGTTCTTCAAGGCTCAGCTCAATAGTCCCCTCCTCCAGGAAGCCTTCCTTCTCAGACCACGTAGCCGCAGTGACCTCTCCCTCTTCTACCATTCACAGCACCTACTACCTATTCTGTACCATTTGGGCCTTACTCTGGCACTGCCACCTAATTGTTCCGAGAGTGTGTCTCATTCGCTAGCTACGCTGTCTGCTCCAGGGAAAAAAGGGGGGGTTACAATGCCTTTGTTTCTCTTCCATGCCTAGCACAGTGCTACTTCTGCCCTGTGGGTCTCATAAATATTTATGAATCAATGAATAAATAATCAACTTAACCTGAATTTGAGACCACAGTAGTTTTGGAAGGAAATTAGGAAGCTGTGCTCACACTGAAAGTTTCTTTTGCTCTTTCCTTCACTCGGAGCCCGAGGGAAGGTGAGCAGGCTGTGCAGCCCTGCTCCCCTCCAGGCCCAGGTGGATATCACACTGGACAGTCCTGCTCCTCCACCCCCACCCAGGAAGGGGCAGTGGGACAGGGCTCAGGTGCTAACTGGCCAGAGGAAGGAGCAGATGCACAGGCCACTTCTGAGGTGCCTCTAACCAGGAAACTGAACTTTCCTCCAGCAGAAATGGGGCAGCAGCAATTACTCCAAAAGCAGTAAACAAGGAGTACAGAGAGAACACGCTTTGACCCCAGAGGGGTCTGACGTGAGAGGCTGGGGCCATAGCTGCAGTGGGCGGTCGGGCCAGGGCCTCGGGCTGGGCACAGGATGAATGAAGCTCACGCCTGTGTCCTCACCTGCTTCAGGGCAGGGGCCTCAGCTCCCCAAATCAAAGACCTGACTCATCAGCTCCCCAGGAGTGTCTGTTACTCCAGTGACTTTGTAATCAGAAATGACATCGCTGGCCCACAGAACACCTCTGTCTCATTGGGTCAGGCCACTCGGAGCCCCAGCCCCAGAGAAGGGGTGCTGGGTGAGCAAGATGCGGGCGACAGGGGAACATGGCAGAAAATGAGGGAGATAGCAAACACGCCAAGGAGGAACCAAGGAGAAAATAAAACGAGCCTCCCTCGACACTCGAAGTGCTTTATTCTGTATCTTTTATATAATTCCTCTGTTCCTCCACCCCCACCGTGTATTTACGTAATTGAGATGAGACTGTAGCTATAGTTTCATTTCCTGGATTTTTATTTTAAAATGCCCCATGTCTTCAGAATTATTTCAAATCATACCTTTTATTTTTATTGAGGTGCACTGAGCAGTTCCTCTTTCTGAACATGGTTATAATACTTTCCATAACACATGAACACCCTTATGAATACACCTTTTCTCACATCTCTGGTAATTGGGGGACAGATCTCAGCAGTGGTCGCTCCCTTTTCCCTCCACTAGTCTTCAGGGCACTGCTGGTGCAGGTGGACTGTCCGAGGCATTTTGTCACACGCACAGATATGGGTAATTCTCAACACAAACTTTCCTGTTACCTCTTGATAGTCACATCCTTCTCCCAGCCGAGCCCCCTGGCGACCACTCACCTGTTCCCCAAAACCACAAGTGTCACGTTGAGAATGGTATGGAATTAGAATCATACAGTATGTAACCCTTCAGGATTGGCGCTTTTTTGTTTGTTTTCAATGCAGCACAATGCCCTGGAGGTCATCCATGTTGCTTCAGGCCACGACGGTTCCTTCCCTTTTTACTGCTGAGTAGGGTTCCCCTGCGCACATGGTCCCTGGTCTGTTTTCTACTCATTGAAGGTTATTTGACTTGTTTCCAATTTTCCCCAGCTTTATAGAAATACAATTGCAAAATAGCCTTGTAAAGAACATAGTGTAACTGTAAGGTGCATGATGTAATGATGGTTGTTCTTTATAAGGCTATTTTTATTAGTAATTGTGCTTTATTAAGCTTACTAAAAACTGACCTTATGTTTCTTTTGTAATGAGTTAAACAGGAAAATGTATGCAATGTCTGGCAGGGACCATCTGTTTTACGTACCTCATCTCCCTCCAGTCTGTTACCCTCATTTGATGGGTGAGGAGCCTGAGACTCAGAAATTAAGTTGCTAAGGCAGAGCCTTTCATGATACATGTCTTCTCAGCTCATCGAGTGGGGAGAACCTTCTTACTGCATTCCAGCTTTAGTACTGTCCAAAAAAATGAGCCTGGTGTCTAGCACCAAGGAGAAAAAAAAAGAAAAACCAAAACTACCAGTAAATCCCTGCTCTCTAGATCTCTGGATTCGCCCGCATTCTTTCTCTAGAACCTTCTCACAACGTCATCTCTCCACATGACAGGCTTTCCGCAACGACACTGTGGGGTTCAGAACAAGTCACCCCACGGTGTGCTTGTGGCACACGGACTATTGAGCCAACTGTTAATTGCTGAGCGGTATCTACTGGGCTCAAAAGAAACTTCTGCTGCTCCCTTAACTACCCAGGAGAACTTGAATTAGGGGCCTTGTCCACAATAGATTATCAGAGACAACCTCTGTTTGGCTATCTATATTGCAGGACAGACTCTGATTTCCTAAACATCACTCTTCTTACCACCCTGCAATGACCCTTTGAAGGCACCTAAGCTGATCCCCAGCTCAGAACGTCTTACATTCCTACATCTCCTGTCTGTCTCCGAACCTCTCGTGCTTGTGGGGTCTCTGACTTTCTCACATGGGGGGTTCCCATATATATGTATATGTTAAATTTGCTTATTTTCTTTTGCTACTCTGTCTCATATCTATTTGATTAGACCAGCTGAAAGAAAAACTTGAGGGCAGAGGGAATTTCTTCCCATAACCCCTTGCTCCACAAGAGGCATGTTCCCGAGTAGCCACTTCCAGACAAACGATTCCCCCAGGAGGTTACTGCAAATCCCAGGCCACTTCCGGGGGGCTTCCAGTTGGGACTAATCTCATCTGCTGAGCACCGGCCCTCGTCAGCCTTCATTACCCACGGAAGCCCAAGATGATGGAGACACCGCTGTCCAGTCAAGAGGTAGGAGCAGAAGTGACAGGCATGATCTGCTCTGGGATTATCTGCTCATTTCTCCCTGGACTGGCTGACCTCGTGCACCAGCCCTGGCCTCAATGCATGTTACATAAGGATCCCAAATGACATTTGAGATTCATTCCTTTTGTTCCATTCCGGTGTGTCACAGAGCAACAGGCAGAGAAGACAAGAGTGTCACAGGGGAGGAGCCCAGAGAGGGGTGCCCCTCCCTCCTCATCTCCACCAAACTCCTCTTTCTGTTACCCAGATTTTGACATGTGAGATTTAGATCTATGAGCTCCTTTGATTTTATTTGCACCAGAAATCTCAGACCAATCACCCAGAAGTGAGACTTGCTGATATAAAAACTGTGCCAAGGTGGGAAGTGGAGCGGGGTGTGGCCTCGGAGGCTAAGCAGGAAAGTAAAGAAAGAAGGCCAGTCCCCGACAGAGGAATGTCACACACCTGCCAGGAAAGCCTTTCCTTGCAGTGGAATGCAACTGATGAATTGAGAAAGGATGGTGGAGTTAGAAATCAACACTGGAATGCAAACGTAGTAGATGAAATTTTGATGAGCAACAGGATACTTTGCCTCAAAGTACTGCCCCCCACCGAGATGATTATTGATGATGATAAAGGAAAAACAGCACCTTGCAGTGGAGAAACTCAGCAGACACTGAGTAACCAAGTGATGAAGTTAACAACCTCTAACAGGACACATCAATGTCGCATGCCTCCTGACGTCATGCACTGAGAAGGACAAATGTTACTTCTGTAGCATTTCTACCAGAAGTATAAAACCTGAACCTAATCATGAGGCAATACTGCACAAACCCAGATAATTGGCCTGAAATCTCCAAAAATATCAGGGTCAGATAAGACAAAGGAAAGCTAAGATTAGAGGTTCCAAATTAGCCCTGGCCGGGTAGCTCAGTTGGTCAGAGTATTGTTCCAATATGCCAGGGTTGTGGTTCAATTCCCGGTCAGGGCACATACAAGAACCAATGAACACATAAATAAGTAGAGCGACAAATTGATGTTTCTCTCTTTCTTCCTCCTTCTTTTCTCTTCTTCTCTTTCTTAAAAAAATTAAAAAAAATATTTTTAGAAAAAGTTTCCAAATTAAAAGGTAAGGAGACAGGACAAGTAAATGTAATGAGTGATTGGACACTCCCCCCGCAAAAAAGCATTAATGCGTCAATGTTAGGTTTCCTGATTTTGATAACTGTGTTAGATTATTTAAAAGAATGTCCTTGTTCTTAGGAGAAACACACTGAAATACTTAGAGATGAAAGGGCGTGATATTTCCCACTTTCTCTTAAAAATACATATGTGTATTTATATATAGAGAGAATAATACAGCAAATGAGGCAAAATGCAAACAATTGCCTAGAGTATAGATGGGAATTACTTGTACTATTCTTGCAACTTGTATAAATTTGAAATCCTATCAAATAAAAGTTATAAAGAAATAAAAAGCAATTTATGAACATATATACTAACTTGTAAGGTGAAATGGGGCATAAGGGGTCCAGCTATATTATGCCCAGAACTAAATAATCTCTTTAAAAAATTTTATTTATTAATTTGTAGAGAGAGGGAGAGAGAGAAACACTGGTTTGTGTTCCACCCATTCATACATTCATTGCATGTGCCCTGACCAGGGATCGAACCTGCGGCCTTAGTGCATCGGGACAGTGCTCCACCAAATGAGCTACCTGGCCAGGGCTCATCTGGTTCTTGAATTGTCACATTGAATTTTTAGATGAGTATGCATAAGATTGATATATTTATGATAGTAAGTTTTGTGATCTATGACCTGCATTTAAAAAGAATAATTTTCTCTTAAAAAACAGACTGCCTCCTAGGCAGGTTCACTTGCCTGGGAGCCTGAACCCTGAAGTATATGACCTTGGGCAAAGTAATTCACTTCCTTTTGCTGCAGCCCTCTCATCATTTAATCTGAGGTAATAAGCTCTGTCTGCTCCCTCCCAGGACTGCTGCTGATGCAGAAACTGAGGCAAGGAGGAGCTTTGGGAAGTCTGCTCATTCTGTGCCCTGACAGGGAGTTTATAGGGTTCATTGCCAAGGAGGCTTCTGTTGCACTGGAGATGCTGACCTTGCCCTCCCATCCCCCGACAGGTGCTGAGACATACTGACCGGTACCCGGACTGTGTCAGACCTGAACAACCAACCCTGTGATTCAGCCTAGAAAGTGAAGTTTTCCGTGCACAGAGAAGAGGGGCACCAGGACTTTCTTAAGGTAACCTTCTAGGTGGCCCCCTCCCCCCGCCATCAATTTTGAAAGCTGAAATAAGTATTTGAGGCAACCTGAATGGTTTAAAGGATTGCAGAGGTGCTGGACTGGATGACCTTAAATAATGAAGGACTTTCAATTTTTTTTTAATCTTTACCCGAGGACATTTTTTCATTACTTTTAGAGAGGAAGGGAGAGAGAAAGACATCATCAATGTGAGAGAAACATCTATTGATTGACTGCTTGTATATGCTCTGACCAGGATCGAACCCACAACCTGGGTATGCGCCCTGTCTGGGAATCAAACCCATGACCTTTGGCCTATGGGAACCTACTGAACCACACTGGCCAGGGCGGGAGTTTCAATTCTTAAATTCTCTTTCTGGCTGGTGTGCATTTACACAACTTACCTTCCTAGCGGCTGGTGTCAAGGGAAGACTTAAAGAAACCCCGTGGTTGAATGAGATCATGAATCTCCCAGGACTTGAAGAGTTGCAGGGACTTTTACAATAATCCATCCCATCTCCCAGTCTGTGAAGGAGCCTTCTCCAGCATTCCCGGTGGGGAAGACCTGAGTGGTCTCAATCGAAGGACCCCAATGAGGGGAAGCTCACAGTCTAGGCCAAGATGGCTCATCCCATTTGGTCAGCTCTTTTGCTCCTTATCTTTAGAGTGACAGGAGCTCTGGAGGGGGGTGAAAAACCAGGTCCCCGGTCTGCAAAGCCTTGGCCAAAAATACAGAGAGGACCGGACTGTGCGCCCTTCTGCCCAACCTACCTACAGTGCTCAGGAAGTGGAGAGGGAGAGCAGATGGAAGTGGAGAGGTGGGGAGGAGGGAAGAGACGATGGGAAGGGCAGATCATGGGGGAGAGAGAGGAGTGTTGGAGGGAGAGACAGAAGAGGTGAGAGGGCAGTGGGGAGAACAGAAGAGCAGGAGGACTGGGAACTGGGAGCCCCCACGAGGATGCTCCCTCAGCTCAAGGGAGAGAAACGTGCCAAGAGGCCTGGCCACCAGCCCTCCCCTTCAGGGTGCCTTACCCCATTCTTGTCGAAGGCTTGAAACATGCCTTCTACGTACTGAGTGGCCTCGTCATTGCCTGTGACCTTGAAGAAGCGCTTGAACTCATGCAGGAAGAGCGTGCCACTGGGGCACTCCACCACGAACTTCTTGTACCACTCCTGGAGCTCCACCACATCCATCTCGCCTGCCGCCTCCGCCTCCTCCCAGCTGAACTGCTGCCCCATCCTGGCCCCCAGGAACGCCAGAGGGCAAGGGTCTGTGTCTCCTCCTGGGCCTCTGCTGGCTGATTCCTTAGGCTAGCGTGCTCTTCCTCCCTTTCCTTTGCTCAGCCAGCCTCTTTATCATCTCTTGGGCAACAGAATGTGATGGGCAGTGTAGGAGGCAGGTGACGAGGTGGGCAGGACCAGGCCAGCTAAGCACCCTAAGATTATTAGAAGATTCCCCTGGAAGGCCTGACCTCCAGCCTGCTAAGCTCCCCCAGCCTCACCCCTCCCCTTCATCTTGTCAATCACTCAGCTAAGCCACCCAGAAGAGTGAGAAGGGGAGGAAACTGAGGGGAGGGTGGAGTGGAGATGAGTTGGGAAGATAAACTGAGACCCACCCGTGTCATAAACGGTTCCTGTGCCTTTAGCTGGGCACCATACTGCTCTGGAGAGGGCCGTCTTGGAGACACAGGAGACTCTGCTGTCCACAGAGGGAGCGTGGCCAACTCCTAGCCCTTAAAATAAAAGCTGCCGGGGATCTGGGCTCAGCCCCTCCACACAGTCTAGTGAGAAGCCACAGAATCTCTGTGAAGGGTTCCAGGTGAGCAGCTCTGTCCCCAGGCTAACTCAGTCCCCAGCACAGTATCTTCAGCTCCATTATAATCATGCCCTTAAGTCTTGGAAGTTTCCCATTTTCCAATTTAAAGTACAAATGCTTCCATCCAACACCCTTCACCCAAGACCTGGAGGCTCTTCCTACTTTCTCTCCACGTGAGAGGATCTGGGAGCATAGCTTAAAATATCTGGGAAGTCTCTTATTTTTATATTAAATGTTCATGTAAATTTGTTTTTGAATCAATTATATATTTATGCTTGTTTTAACGTAATACAAAAATGACACCAGAAAACCTGGAGCGCTGGTTTTTCTAGATTTCAGAGGCGGTCATTCCAGTGAGAGCCCGTCCCCAGGGCTGCACGGCCTGTGTCACATCCCTGTTGGTGCCCGACGGTTGGTGCAGAGGCCGATCCCCTCTCAGGGCTCTCTGCCCTGACCTCTCAGAGTTCTTGTGACTTCCTTGCCATTCCTGAAGTAGGAACCCCCTTCCTCTGCCATACTTTCAAGTGCTGGTGGACTTTTCTCCCACATCCCACAGCCTCCAGGGTCTGGAGAATAAGGCTAGTCTCCTCCTTCCTCTTAATTGTTGCCTCCACCTTTTCTCTTTCCTCCCTCAAAAATGTAAGTCCCTTCAAAGCCATGTCCAAATCTACCCCTCCTTTTACTCACCCTTGTTGCCGTTACTGACCAGTGACTTTACCATGTGTCTCAAAGCATCATCTTAGAGACACCCACACCCAGGTGGAGACCTGACCATCAGCACTCTGGCCTCAAAAGTCCTCGATTTCCTCAGTTCCAAGAGCTTTCCTCCCATCCCACATGGGTCTCCCATGGGCCCTGGGCCAGCAGCTACAGCCTCTGGGAGCTTGTTAGAAATGCAAATTCTCAGGCCCCTCCCCTCCTACTGAATCAGAAATTTGGAGAGTTATAGGGAACCGGTCCAAGTGGCAATGGTGAATGTAGCTCAGCCCTGGTTCAGAAAACTGACAGGCATGAGATGGCACACAGGAGCCAGGCCCACAGATCGGCTTTCCCATGGGGGACCAGGCCTGCATTGTACCTAGGCTGCTTTGAGGCTTGCTTTTGCTAAGACTCTCTCACCCTGAGTTAAGGCAGCAAATGTTTAATGCGTATCTTTGAAGTAACTTCCTCAAGTCTGTGCTAAACCGTTCCAATGATGGAGTATAACCAGTTCTATCACTTTTATCATTCCCTTGCATTTGCAACACTCTTTTCTTTGTCATCTATAAGAAGTAATCACTTAAAGCAAACCTGAGCATAATGAATGAGGACCTTCCTTGATGTAATGCTCCCAGAAAGCAATAAAAGCCTGTCCAGGCAGGGGCTGGGGCCCTCTCGCCCTCTCTCTCTCACTCAGACAGTGGCCACGCTGTCCCTTCTCCACAGGACTTCTGCAGGCCGTGTGATTTTGTTCGTCACATCCACAACACATGGACCCCGAGGGCTGGAGTCTGCATCAGAGAGACAGTGGGCCCAGCAGCGTGTGCTTTCACAGCCCTCTGGGCCCTTCCAACGTGCCCACAGTCCGAGAGCCTGTCCTGGGCCCCGCTGTCGGCGTTTCTGTCCTCCCTCTGAAACATTCGAGCTCCTCACCTCTCCTTCCAGCTGACAACTGCACTCCAGTGTCATCAGCCTTACTGAGACTTGCAACCTGTGGATCTCCTGTTTTAAAAAAACATGTGCCACCTCAATGACATCTCCACTGTCCTTCTCCTTATCCACGGCCCAGCACTCTTGCCATTTCCTTGCCGTGACCCTGACTTTTGCACCCCCTTCTCCCTCTAACTACTCACTTGGAAAAACCTGACCCTGGCTGAAGCTAACCACTATGTGCTAACACCTTACTTGCAACCAGGAGGCTGAGCGCAGTTGGAGAAAATCATAAAATCACGCAGGCGGCACACATGTCACGTAACTGCTTCCTCTCCCTGCCAACCTCACTCTCCCCGCCCCGAGATGACTACTCCACAGCCCTAGCACCTCAGACCTTGCCCTCACCCCACGCTCAGCTGACGACCTTGTCACAGCTTCCCTTCAGGACCAGACACACCACACAACCCCCTCCTCCTCCTCCAGACACTTCTCTGCATCTGTGCTGCGTGCTCTGCCTCTTCCTGGTCCCGTGAAAGCGGGTCCCGTCCCCACTTCTCACCTGTCAGGTCTTCCCCTTGTTTTCTAGGGCTCAGCTCTGCCCACTCAGGCACTTTCTTTCCACAATGATTCCTTTCTCTTCCACATCCTCAGTTTTTCCTTCGCTAATGGACCATTCCCCTCTGAAGACACGCTTTAATATCACCTTTATTAAAACAAAATAAAACCACAATCCTGCCTTGACCCCACATTCAGGGTCCCATTACCACATGCATGGGCCTACTCTTTACCTTCATCGTCATCGTAAGATGAATATGGAAAAATAAATATTACATAAATATTTAAAATATTTTATCACTCATTGGTATAAGATGAGTAGAATCCAGTCCAGTCCAGACTAGACTAAACTTCTTCTTCTGATTTTGAAAGACATTAAAATACTTAAAAAAAATTAAGAGATATTGTGGGCCTTAGGCATTCTGGATCCCTAGACCCGCTGGCCCTGCCCACATCCCCTCCACCTGCTGTCCTAATTTTGGTTTCTCTTACAACGAAGCCCTTTGTGGCAGGTGTAGTTTCCAAAATGGCACAGCAATAGGCCTGGTCTCATGCGTCCCTCCCATCAAGGTGGGAGTCTGTTTCTCCTCTTCAACCTGGACGGGACCTTGTGGCTACCTCACTGAGGAGGATGGGCAGAAGCGACACCATGTGACTTCCAAGGCTAGGTGATAGGTCGTCCAAGGTGATAGGGTTTCTGCTGGCTCTCTCAGGACTTGCCCTGGGCACCCAGACGCCGTGTTGTGAGGAAGCCCAGGTGCACATACGGTTCTGGATGACAGCCAGCCTCAACCATCAGACATGGGGGGAGGGACTCCAGTCCCAGCCTTCCAGCCACCCCAGCTGATACCAAATGGAGCAGCCAATGTCCCCGCAGAGCCCTGACCAAATTGCAGATTAGTGTGCAAAGTAAATGTTGTCTCCATTTTAAGCCACAAAATCTCGGGTCTTTTTTTAAGGCAGCAATAAATAACCGAGCTCTCTCAAACCTATTTTGTGTCCTCATCTTTCTTTCCCGTTCTCTTCAACTTACTCGAACTGGATGCTCACTCCGTGAAAAAGGCTTGCACAGCAGTCACCTATGACCTACTTTTCTTACTCAACTGGCCAGCAGTCCTCACAGCTCACCAAGTGCATTCCGCCTCCAAATACTCCAGGCTTCAAGGACCCACACTCCTCCGATTTCACTCTAACCTCAATGACTGCTAGCACCTCCTTTGCTAGCACCTCCTCCATTTTACTAAATCTCTACATGCTCGGGGCTTCCCAGGCTTGTCCGTGGTACTCCTCTCTTGTTTACCTACACCGTCCCTAGATGAATGTATTTATCTCCCAATATTACATAACATTTGTAGGAGGATAGCTTCCAAATTTACATCTTCAGCCTGGACCTCTCTCCAGAACTCCAGGTTCATGAACCCAGTGCCTACTGGACATCTATACTCAGACCGCAAACTTAGTAAGGCCAAGGCCAAAGCCAAACTACTGATTTCCTTCCCAAATCCATTCTCAGCCCTCTTCCACCTCAGTAACAGTACCACCATCTATCCAGTTGCTTAGGCCAAAAAGTAGGAGTCATCCTTGAATCCTCTTAGATCTCATTTCAATCCATTAGTAGGTCAATCCATCAGTGCCATGTCCAAACTATACTCTGAATTCAACCACTTCTCATCTCCTCCACTACTGCAACCCTAGTCCAGGCCATATCCTCTCACCTGCCCCACCACAGAAGATCCTAACTGGTCTTCCTGCCCCCAATTGCCACCCCCTTCCTAACAGTCCACACCCAGCAGCCAGAGTAGCACATTCTAAGGTACAAATCAGATCCTATCACTCTTCTGCTCCAAACACTCCCATGACTTCCTGTTTACACTCAGGAATCCACACTCCTTCCCATAGTCATGATGCATTACACGACCTAGCCCCTGCCTGCTTTTTTTTTTTTAAAATCTTCATCTGAGGGCATGCTTACTGATTTTTAGAGGAGAAGGGAGGGAGAAAGAGGAACACCGATGTGAGAGAAACATCAATTGGTTGCCTCTCACACACACCTGACTAGGGAACCAACCCAGAGCCTAGGCATGTGCCCTGACCAGGAATCAAACCTGTGAACTTTTGGTTTGCGGGATGACACTCCAACCAACTGAGCCCCCGGGTCAGGGCTGCCTGCTCTGTCTTCATGTTCCTCTATCCTTGTCGATAGACAGGCTGTGCTCACTGGGTCTTAGCACTGATTGGTCCTGCTGCTGGGATTGCTCTCCCCCCAGGTCTGCACATGGCTGCCTCCTTTTTGCCATTCTCCCCTCCTCAGAGTGCTTTCCCAACCCTGTCTTAAAAGTCACTCAATTAATTATGACATTATTCTACTTTATTTTCTTCATTGTGTTTAACTGCAGCTAAAACTATCTTACTCTTCCCCTGTTGTCTTCCCCATAAAGTTTAAGATCCTTGAGGGGAGGGACTTCACCACAGATGCACTGCAGAATTCCCGGTCCTTAGCACATATAAGGAACTTAAATACATGTGTACTGAGCAAAGTGCATGACACTCGGTCACTGCTGAATTAATGGGAGCTATCATTCCTTAATTTTGCTAGACAGCTCTTCTTGACTCCTTTGAGAGAGCCTGGGTTAGCAGATATTTATTGATGTGAAAGATTATGGATTTTAGACCTAGAAGAGGCCTTGAAGATCAGTGATTTTCAAGACCTTTTCCCTGTCTCATCATACCTGAAGATGTGCCCACCAAACCTACAGTGACTCAGCTGGCTCGATGTGAAGATGGTGTCACCCCGTCCATCTCTTCATATTTATCGGTATTTAAACAGTATTGAGGATGAATGAAATGTAACTTGATTTAGCCTCTGGCTAAGGAATCTAAAATTCAACTGGCTTTTGATGTGGGTCAGCTGCCCATGACCTGACCCATAAATACTGCTAAGCTGTTGAAGTATAAATATATCATTTTAAAGAGGATTAGGACTCCACAGAGAGAAACAATAGCTTAAAGTGAGTAACAATAGTAGGGTTAGGAAGCGAGCGGCGATTTGCAGAGACCCCCAGGGATCTCAGGCAGTCAGTCATAAGCCTGGCTCCAGATCTGCATCCGCTGAGCCCCGAAGCCCTGCTGTAAATAACCCCCATGCCGTGTTCTCTGACCCAGCGGACCCTCCTCGGTGCAGCCTGAACTCGTGCTGCCCACTCACACTGGGACCTCGAGACCACAGGGATCCCGTTGTTGTACCTCTCGTGCTTATTCAGACCATCTTTGCATCTTTTAGCCCTCAGATTCCCTCCCCTAGTCGATCATTTTACTTCTAAGCTTTAGGGGAAATAAGTACATTTTGTCAATATGAAAGGGAAAATAAATCTGGATTTTTAGGTCTGAATATCCAGAGTACCTCTCACTCTTCGAAATTTAGGTTCTGGGGCTGTCCCTGTCACTAATCTGAACTCACACAAATCAGCGTCATTTGTAAACTGAAACATGATGAATGGGGAAGTCATAACTTGGTTTTCTGTCCTGGGAAATGGGGGTAATAATGGCAACTACTTTATTGAATGCACATTATGTATTTCCTCGTCGAAACTGAACTTCACGGCCACGCTAAGGTTAGTACTAGTCTCACCTTGCAGATACTCTGCAGTCCTCTCCAGCTGGTTTTTAAACGGTGCTCCACAGAAGTATCTGGAGTACCATCAAATCTGTGCTCCATCTAGTGATAACTCTTATTTGTTGAACGTCTATTTATCTACTTGGTACTGTGAGGTGATTTATGTCATCTGATTTAATACCCCTACCCCAACGAGTAGGCATCGTTCCCTACATTTTCCTAATAAGTAAATTGAGGGCCTGACAGGGTTGAGTATCTCGCCCAAGTTTATTGCAGTTGACGGGTTTGAACCCTTATCTGACTCAGCCCTGATTCCAAAGTCCATGTTTCTCTGTCCGTCTGCTACTTATTAATGCTGCAGTAAAACCACTTCAATAATACAGTGCAGGGAAGGAGGAATGGTAGCTGACAAACAGAAATGTTACAAAACTAGACTACTTGTTTACAACAACCACTTTATGTATTCACTGTGGCATGTATGACGTGGCCAAAGGAACAGACAAGAAATCTTCTTTGAAAGCACTGAAACTAGGCACTGAACAAGTGTAATCCAGAGTCCTATCCATATTTTAAACAGACCATATTATTGTATTTGATATGAAAGGAAAATATACTTCAGATCAGAAAAAGCAACAGTGAACTCAGGGCTACCCTCAGTAACAAAATCATCTCACTTCCTGCCTGCCTTCTGGCTCATTCTACCATCAGGCCACCTTTTCTCCCTTCCATCCCCGCCACGGACAGTAAGTGCGACTTGGGCATTACTTCTAACTTTTAGAACGTGCATTTACTTGGGAGACCCAATTTAAAAAAACACACACTTTCTCAGCCTATCATGATAAAGAAATCACCTTGCTTATATCAAGAAGTAGGCTTTCCCCTGGCTGGTGCGCCTCGCTGGCTGGAGCGTTGTCCCGTGACAAAAGGTCGCGGGTTTGATTCTCAGTCAGGGTACATGTCTGGGTTGTGGGTTAGGTCCCTGGTTGACATGTGTATAAAAAGCGACCAATGTTTCTCTCTGGCATCAATGTTTCTCTCCTTCTGTTTCTTCCTCCCTTGCCTTCTAAAATCAAGAAGCATGTCTTCAGGTAAAGATACAAAAAAGTAAGCTTCAAATATGCCAAATACTTTTGTCAAAGAAGTAGCACTAGTTTTTGTCACATGTGTAGTTTGCTTCTGAGTTTATCTTAAAACAATATTTTAATACATAATTTGAAGTGTTAAACTAAGTAATCCAGTTTACGGGTTAATTTAGTAAGAACACAGCTGGAAGCGGTCTCGTACCTTTAGAGGAGCTCACAGGGGTCACCGGGGCTGAGTGTGCACAATCACCCTATTACACTACAGTGATTCATGTGTCTAACACACCCACAAAAAGCTATATTTATTTTGAAAGAATTATTTCTTTTAAAGTAAAAATGGGTCACAAATTGCTACTTTGCTAGATATAATTACCATTATATTGCTCTTGTTTTATTGACTAGTTCTTAATCCTGAAGCTTACACCTGAGATAAGCAGGCTTTAGGCATTTGTGAATGACACAGTCAACAACTGACCTGTGAAGAGAGTGCGGTCATGGGGCACAAGGCTGTAATTCTTTTCATGTTAATGACAGTAATATAAGTCTGATACATAAGCAGTATGCATTCAGAACACCGACACCTGATAGCAGGTTGGAAAAAGAGAATAGGAATTCCAGTATAAGGGGAGAAAAACTGAGAAGTCATAACTACTCCAAAGACGCAAAGAAAACCACAAAGAAGAGGCCCTGATTCTGCTGAAAAAGGAAACCAATCACTCCCTGGGGGCTGATACATCAACAGTTTCAGCCTATTGTAGTTCTGCCTCTTTCAGGGCTTCAAATACTATTTAATTTCATGGAAAAGTAGACATCTCCAAACAAAAAGACTACCATTGACCAAAAGAAAGAGGCCTTCTTATCAGCGAGGAACTTAATAAGGAAAATATTTTCTGTGCCTTGCACAATTTTCAAAAGCCGTTATTTCTATTCAGTTCTTGGTATTTACTACAGGCTGGGCACAGAGTTAACAAACTGAAAGGCTGCTGAATGAATGGCTCCTAGGATGAGAGAGACGACACAGGCAGGAATTTCTTGAGAGCTGGAATCCCATCACAGTGCCCCTCTCTGGCAGCCCTGCAAGGGCTCCAGGGCATTAAGAGTTCAGTGCATGCTACAAATGTGCTTGGTCTGCTGCAGAGTATGTGTTTTTTTCAAGAATGTAATGCTGAAATGAAGTACGAGTTGGAGGTCATCACCCCCAAAACGAGCATATGCCAGCCTGCACTAAGGTGAGTGTCAAAAACTGTAATTGCTCAGTGTTAAATTAACCAAAGGTTCCTTCTAGGAAGCTCAAAAGAAAAAAATGTGTGAGCAATATTTCAAACATTCACTTTCAGAGGAATATGACATAAATTAAGATCAGTATAGCCCTGGCTGATGTGGCTCAGAAGATTGAGTGTTGACTTGTGAACCTAAGGGTCCCTAGTGGGATTCTCAGTCAGGGCACAAGCCTGGGTTGCAGGCCAGGTGCCCAGTAGGGGGCGCTCGGGAGGCAACCACACATCCATGTTTCTCACCCTCTTTAAAAAAAAAAAAGATCAGTACAAACTAATATTTGCACAGCAGAAAAATAAAACATAAATAGACTCTTGGTGCATAGTCAGAACAGTTTACTCCCATTTGTTAAAATCAGAACTGAAATGATGACACGTATAAAAGAATAGATAAAGTGGTTCTTTTACTATAGTCCACTGTATCCTTAACGTTCCTCCCCCTGCTGTCCACTGATCAGGACACGTGGGCTCAACAGAGCAGTTACACGGACTCAAAATCATCTCACCAGAAGCTCTCTAATTCCAGCCGATGCGGCTTGCCCACCCTCATTTCCAGACTCTGCACCACTAGTCTCTCTGAGACTTCATGACTTGCTTTCTTCTCTTCCCTCTGGTATCGTTTCCCAGATTGGCTCCTTGATGTGTTCTGGTAACCGTTCTAATTTTGTCTAAGAAGAGAAAAATAAAACTGTAATATGTGAACTTAATTGAACTCTTTGGCCACGAAACAGATTAATTTTGTTCCCTTAAATCCTCTTATTTTTTTATTTTACCCCTCTTATCTTCTTGTAGGGCTCTGAAACGGAAGAAAACTTGATGGTATATAAAACACTGACATATATAATCCATTTGATCCTCAGTGATGGCTGGGAATGCCACCCAATGTGGCACCCGAGTCTAGACAACTCCTGAGAGGGAGGGAGACTTCAGAGGCAGCTTGGGGAGGATGTGGCTGAAGAGGCAGGACTCGGCTGAGCTGCCACCACTGCATGGAGATGGAGCCCCAGCCACCGCGGTAACCCTGGCTCTAGGTCTGCCACAGGCCCTCCCATCCACTCAGTGGGCCCAGTCGTCAAAAAGACGTGACAGCCAGCTTCATCTGTGATCTGAACCCAGGCAACTGAAGGCTGCCTGTCTCCTCCCGCATTTGGAATGTGTGTTCCGTGTGCTTTCCCTGCTCTTAAAACCTGCTCCAAGGGTACAGGCTTGAGATAGAAATGTGGTACCGAGACCACCTGGACTGGGTGTACGACCGACTCCAATCAAGGCCTTCTAGGTATGCAAATGACCCCAGTTTGGACCTCTACAGAAACTTTTAAGATTTAGCAGGTTGATGCAGAAATCTAATCATCTTGTGGCCACCCAAAATATACCTGTTAAGTTCCCTTGCTTATTAAACCTGCCACCTACCACTTGGAGTGGTCTGCCTCTGTCTTTGGTCTCTCCTTGCCCTCCTCATCCAGGGCTGGTTTCAGATTCTGCCTGGGAAGCTCCTGAGAAGGCTGTGACCCAACAGGGATCTACTCTCCAACAGAGGAAGAAACTAAAGTCATACCTTTGTAACTTCCATGGCAACTCCTTCAGGTAAGTTTCGCTGAATGTATTCCAAGTAGACATCTGCTGTACTTCCAGTTAGATGTTTTAACTAAAATGTCAAACACGAAATTGGTTCAAGCTGTGCTGTTAGAGCAGAAACTTTTAAATTTTATTGGTAAAAATGGTAGTCTTTTCTTTTTTTTTCCTCTATGAAATCTTACACAGAATTCCAATAAAAAAAGGGAGATCCTCTGGTTGGACTGAATGGGGGGAGCATGGCCCGGAAGCACCCTTCCTCCCAAGTGCCTGGAAGCCAGGGCTCCGTGGAACCCAGCGGACAAGCATGGTATCCGAGCAGCACACTTACCAGTTTCCTGAACAGCTTAAGACAAAAGGAAACAACGACTGGACTGTAAGACAGTTAGTGTGACATTTGCTGCGTGCTCCATGGGGAGGTGTTTCTGTTGGACATGGGTGCATAATGTTTTGGGGTTTTTTTCCATTTAAATTTGGGACTATGTTTTAATCATATCTGTACCCACATTGTCTAGACACCTAACACTGTCTTTACAGTGTTTCCAATGTAAAAGATGCACAAGCACTTGTTTTAATAACACTTATCAATTATTTACTATGTGATGGAAGTATTTGCAATACTTTAAAGAAAAATCTCATGTAACCCTCACACTAACCTAGGAGACAGGCACCCTTATTCTGCACATTCTGTAGGTGAAGGAACTGAGGCACAGGCCTTACTAGCTAGTAGGTGCCGAGACTAGGACCTGGCTGCCTGACTCCAGGACCTGAGCGCTGTGCTGGCCCTAGTGATGCACAAATGAGTAAGACTGAATGAAAAATCTCAATGCTGCCCATAACAGACATGGGAAATCCAGATAGCACGTGAAAAGGATTATTAGAACTGTGTGAAAACTTACCTAGAGTTGTTGAAAAGCAAACAAAATTATTCCAATGCTATCTTTTTATATAAAAATTAGCATAATCTGCATTATTGAGTTAAAAAGTATGAACTATTCTAAAAGATGGCTTTGAGTTTGATTTTCCTATCTGCTGCTTCCATAAACACAAAATTCACCTTCTCTACAACTGTTAGACATGAGCTGAGTGCAAGAAAGTCAACCCAGTCACTATTAACGGAAAGCTATGCTAGAGTGAAATTGGGGTGTTTCAAAAACGCCTCAACGTCTGAAACAAACTCACCTCAAAACATCTGTACAGTGTTCTCATTTCATACTGAACTCTGTGCTTCTTGAAAATGTGCACTGATTTAAGAAGAGTAAACCGCTCTATCTTCCTTGGAGGTTCATGTCTGGAAATTAATGGGCAAAACAACATACTTAGGCTAAGTGACGTTAAAACCTCAGTCACCAGTGTCAAAGCATGATTCCACAACTTCGCAGGCAGGCTCATGCTCAATTACAGGCATGAACTACCACTTACAGACTCATTTGTCAGGACTGTCATCAGCCCTGTAACAGCGGCTGTCATAAAGCTCAGGCCAAAATAAACACCTCAGAGGGCAACACGATCATCTTCTCACAGACCCCAAATTGAGCCTTGGCATCGGCACATGCACACACATGCCTCCAGATGCCACAGCCCTGAAGCCCCTTACTGACCAATATATGAACTGTGATGACACCACCAGTGTGTGGGACACAGCTGTACTGTCCGCTGTGTGTTCCTTTAGGGAAATCCACAGACACATCACTAACCACAAAACTACAGTCTGTTATGGAAAATGTGGGTCCTTCTGATTTGTGAAAACGCAAGACTGGCAAAGCCCCATCTGGGCCTTGCTCTACCTCAGGAGCAGGTGACAAGATAACCGAGGTGGTTATACTTGCCCCCGCAGTGACTTCAGGGCCATGTGAAACTCACTTTGCTCAGGCATTGAGTTATTGGGTGAGTGGTGTTTCTCAGGGCAGTTTTGAAACAATGAACATATCAGCTGAAGATCACCAAATCAAAGAATCTGGGGGTTCTTGGGTCTCCATATGTCTATGAAATTAGTAGAGAAAGGATTTCCTTGATTTTCCTGGTTCACTCATTCATATTTAAACATTCCAGGAGGCAGGAAGGGATGATCCTGGTTAGGATAAAACGGTAAAGCTACCCCTACTGATCGTGAGCTCCATCCCACTTTAAGAGCTCAGACCTAGCTGGAACCGGCCCCATTTTCCTGTTGATCATGTTACAGCAGTTGACAGGTCAGATTAGGAAAGATCATACTTACACTTTGATAGAGATACCAAGTTCTTTAGCAGCAAGCACGGCAAAATATTCATAGCTGTCCAACACAGCCTTATCGTGGCCTTTTACTAAAACTGACAGGCGCTTATATAATGTGTCTGGTTCATCAGAAATGGTTATCTACAATTTTGAAATAAAAAAGTTTCATTCATGGTTCCTCTAATATTTACAACTAAAATATTTAACATATTAACCTCAAATGAGCAATTTCAGAGTTTAGTAATAAATGAGGAGAAAAATGCTAAGTAACATTTTAACAGCATCAGCTTAAGTCTCTAGACGCTATCACATTCAGACCTGCACAGTAACCCTTATACTGTGTTATTAAAATGCAGTGTGAATCAAAGCAACTTTCTAGGCAGCCTACGAAATCACTGGTGGGGCCTTCGAACTTACTCTGCTACTTCTAGCTGAGTGGCAATGGGCAAGTCACACAATCCCACCCCACTGCAGTTTCCTCATGTACATAAAAGACAACACTGGTGCTACAGCGCACAGCATTTCTTTGGGGAACAAATAAGAAAACACAGATTAAAGTGCTTATAAATGATTAAACATTGTTATATAAAGGTGAGCAATTACGATTCATTTTATTTATTAGGTTTTATTCATGTGCATTGCCTGTCATAATAGAAAAATTACTCACTTCTAACTTCTAATTAAAGTGTTGTGACACTGACTATACACGTAACTTCCCCCTCTTCTACCCTAATGCAATACTTAAAATCTTAGAAATAATGGGTCTGACATTTCTGACTTTCTTCCAAGAGGTGAATTATCTTCACTTCATTCATCCATTAAACCAGTAATTTATACATACTAATCCAATGATTCAGGGCCAATTGCATTGCACCTGAAAGGAGATCAGTTACCCAACCAGGAAGCTCTCAATTACCCCAAATAGGGCTGTTGGAGGAACAGAATATACTAATATCCTATCGCAAAAGTTGGAGGATGAGGAAAGGGGGCATACATCCTGAAGATATATTCTGACTGGTTCCTAAAGTGTTTTAAAGAAATTCTGAATCTGTTGAAAAGATTAAATATCAGGAGATTTCACATAAAAATTTGGATTTCAATTCAGGTTGTAAAATTTAGAAGCCTGGCATGCCTAGGTCTGATTTCCCACATAGCAACAATGGTTAAAGTAAGCAGCAACTATCTCACTTATCACAGGCACAGCCTGTCACTGTGACCACCCTGTCACCTCTCCGTACAGGCCTGGCCCATGCAGGCATCTATGCTGAAGACCCGGGGTGCCTGTGTATTGTCATGGAAATACATCCAGTACCCACTAAGTGAAAAAGACGAACCAGCAGCACGTTATGTGTGACACAGTTCCATTTTGGCGTGTGTGCACAGATATAATGATTACGTGCACACAGATACCCAAAATGATTCATACTGAGCTGTTAAAAAGGGTTATTTTTGAGGGGTAGAACTGAAAAAAGTTAAAGTCTATAAGGATTTCAAAAAAATTACAAATAACACAAAACCGGGTTGAAGAAATCCTAGCCTTTACTTAAATGAAACCAGGCTACGTGCTGCTTCCGATTTCACCTGTACTGACACTCCTCGTGTGAACGACACGGCGCTGTCCGGGCCCAGGCGTGACGTCTTAAAATGAGGACAAAGACCTGACAGCTACAAGAAAATTTTTTTCTAGGAACATATCAAGTATTCTGTGTCATTAATTATGACAACTCTTCACATTATGCTGAGTTAAAAGCCAAAGACCACTCACTCCCACAGTTATTTGGGGCAAATATTTATTCCTTTACAACTTACCTAGATCCCCTGAAAGAGAACACGAGCACCAGGGACCACAGAATACTCGACTCGGGCACACTGTGCACTTGTCAGTATTCCAGAACAAATTTGTTTTAGTTATAAAGTATTTGGGAAACAACCCCGAATGAAAGAGTAAAGAAAATTTATTACTAACGGAGCTCCCTATGCCAAGAAATAGGAGTACATACTGCAGGCTTGGTCAAATCCGTGGGAACATCAACGTGTAGGTTTGAAAACTGCACCCACTTCATACTGGTACTGCTGTGTGGGGGAAAAGGAGACACCTAAGGAAAACAGCACAAGAGCCCATTTTCTTGTTCAATTTAGCACATCAAAGTACATACTTACAGAAGAAAGCCACCATTTTTGGATGTACTGCTCTTAGAACTGTTTACAGAAAAATCCCTTGAAGCCTTAGAAGAAAAAAAGGAACATGTTAGAATTAAAGTCAATCCCCAAACCATTCATAGTTTCCATTAAAAAAAAAATCAAAAGATGCACAATGCTTCAAATAAAGGGCTATCTCACCCTTAGCTGTCGTGGCTCCCCCCGTACACCAAAGGGCTGCGGATGCGACCCGCAGTTGGGGCACTTGGGGAGGCAACCGGTCGATGTTTCTCTCTCACATCGATGCTACTCTCTGTCTCTCTCTAAAATTAATAAAGATATTTTAAAAAATGAAGGACTAACAAATTATTTCAAATGAAGATACTGGGGTAACTGAACACCAAATTAGATTTTATTTAAAAAAAAAAAAGAAAATGATAGAAGAATTGATAATCAAAAAGGACTCTCAAAATACTAGAGAATCTATATATTTTAAAGTTTAGAAGAGCTTTTTTAATACAAGCAAATCTCACATTGAAATAACAGCTATACATTAGACAGCAACAAAGAAAAACATGTGGTTTAATTTACCCATTAGTTTTAGATTAAATGTACTTCAATATAACAGTAATTTGCCTCAATATTTTTGAGCAACTAAGTCTTTATAATTTATTAAGAGTTGAAATAAGAATTCCTTTTTTAGAAAAGGATTTTACTTATTTATTTAGTTTTAGAGAGAGAGGAAGGGAGGGAGAAAAGAAAGGGAGAGAAGAAACATCAATGTGTGGTTGCCTCTTGCACACCTCCTACTGGGAACCTGGCCTGCAACCCAGGCATGTGCCCTGACTGGGAATCAAACCGGGGACCTGTTGGTTCACAGGCTGGCACCAATCCACTGAGCTACACCAGCCAGGGCTGAAATAAGAATTCTAAAGTACTCCTTTTGAGGCTTTCATAGATCTTTTCCAGCATATATTATTTGGCTTGGCTGGGATAACTAGCTTACAAATAAATTGAAATACACACTGAAATACCCATTTTATACCACTACTGTGCCTCATAATGCAACAATCCAGCCTTTCCAAATCCTTTATTGTTGGCTCCCCCTAGTGGATCAGAACTTACGGTTGTAGGAAACTTAGAGTACAATGTAGATGTAATTTGCCAACTGTTTTTCCTTTAAGCTTTCCTCAGATACATGTCTGTCCAGAAGGTATCCAGCCATATTATAGGAAAAATAGAGGCATTACAAGATACAAGAAACACTGTAGCCCCGGCTAGTGTGGCTCAGTAGGTTGAGTCCTCGCCTGCAGACCGGAAAGGTTGCCAGTTTGATTCCCAGTCAGGGCACATGCCTGGGTTGTGGGCCAGGTCCCCAGTTGGGGGCGTGAGAGAGGCAACTGATTGCTGTTTCTCTGGCACGTTTCTCTCACTCTCTTTTCCTCCCTCTCATAAAATCTTAAAAAAAAGAAAAAGAAACATTGCATATAGGACAATGACACCTCAGTTCCCTACAAAGTAGGCAAGCAACTTGGGACCTCACACGGTTCTCCCAATCACCATCAGCTGCCCCACTGTATTTTCCTGAATCTCATGGATGGTCTGAAATCTCTTCCCTTTCAAGGTGACTTTAGCTTTGGGAAAAGTCAGAAGTTGCAGGGCACCAAACTTGGGCTTTAAGAGGGCTGAGCCACCTGGGTAATTTGATATTTCACCAAAAAACTCAGTAGGAGATGTGATGCATGGGTGGGTACACTGTCATGATGAAGCTAACAATCACCAGCTGCCCATGGCTGTGGCCTTCTGAATCATCTGAATAGTTTCCGCAGAGAAATGTTCAAGTTTAACACAAAATTTGATGCAGATTTGTTGCTCTACTTGCTCAGTCATTTTGAATGTGACGGTTACACAGTACAAATGCTCACTAAACAGTGTCTACCACTCCCACTGACTAGTACAATGAAGTTGTCATTGTTTGCACACGCACATTCCAGTCCACTCTCCTTGGATGCCAGGGTACATTGATGATGCGCAAACCAGTTATATTAACAACAGCTGGACTTTTTTCTGGACAAACTTCATAAATGTGTACCCAAGCATGATAGGATCCTTAAAAATATTTTGAAAATGAGAATAAGTTTTAGCACAAGCGAAACTTAATTAAAGCAACCGAAGGTCACCTAAATATGTTAAAAAAGCCTATTGTTAACGTATTGTCCTTCTTCCCCTCTCTATCCAAGATGTCAGCAAATTAAAACTTTCTTATTCTCTTTTGGATCAGGGGAAAAACAAAAAGAGGAGAAAATCAGGTACAAGGTTGGAAGAGGTCAGTGCCATTCTTCAGGCATAATCACACAGAAATCTCCCTCCTCACATTTCTGCTAGTGACCCCAACAATTTGGCTATGCCAAAGAACCATAGGTCTAAGGCATATGACACTAGCTAACCATATTCTCCCAGTGTAAACCTCTGCTTGTAAAAGTTGGAGACTAAGTGCTGTTACAGCCCCAAATCAACTGTAAGAAGTTCTTTAATAAACTTTTTTAAAAATTACTTGAGAGAGAGGAAGGGAGTGGGGAAAGAGAAACATCTATTTGTTGTTCCACTTATTTATGCATTCACTGGTTGATTTTTGAACTTGCCTTAACCCCTGACCAGGGATCTAACCAGCAATCTTGGCGTGTCAGGATGCTACTATAACCAACTGAGCTACAGGGCCAGGGCAAGAAGTTCTTAAACGTTTTCTTTTTGAGGGGGTTGAAGGGTATCTGGGCTTAGTTGTCTAGTCCAAAATTTCAGCCTCTACCACCACCTGACTTTTCTTAAGCACAGTGATTCTCAAATTGTACTCTGAGGCCCTCTGGGGAGCCCCTGAAACAGTTTCAGGGGGCCTGAAGATTAGAACTACTGTCTTTGAAAGGAATAAGCATTTTTAATATTCTCAGGTTTATTTTCTAGTGAGCTAAGTATCAATAACTAAAGTCCACAGAAACAGAAGTTTTTTGGCGTCCTCCACTATTTTTGGAGTGTAAACGGGTGCTGAGGCCAAAATACTTGAGAACCGCTGATGAAGTTTTTGCTTCTCCAAAGACCCGCGCAGAGGGCATTTCACCCATTCCTGACTTGACTCTCATCTAAATCTCAGAAACCCTACCTAGATAGGAGAAGAATGTCTCAATTTAGTTCCGTGGGAAGAATCTGCGATCTTGTGCCAGCCCAGCCCCTCATGTGCTCGAGGCAAAATTTCCTGTCTTCTGAGCCTGGGTTTACTTTGCAAACGTGATGCGGGTTGCGGGGCGGTGCTTCGGGAGAGGGGTTGGAATATATGATGTTCAATATCATTTCTAAGTCTGTCATTCTTTTTGTTCCTGTCTTTGCCCTGACTTACATTTATACCGTGAGAGAATTGGAGATAAAACCAGCCCCTTTCTTGCCACCTTCCTCGAGCGAGCAGAGGTGCGGACTATAATCAGGGAAGGATCCTTACGGTCAGAACGACGGCTGGCAGCAAGACTTAGTGGCAGCTGCCCCTGTTGGCTCGCCCGGTTCCCCCAGCCCGCCCGGTACCTACCTGCCAGAGACGCCGGCACACGGCCCCCAGCGCTCCCCGCGCCGCCATCTTGCCGCCCAGCCTCTCAGGATCGCTTCCGGGGTCACAGTGCGTCCTCAGACCATAGAGTTCCGCTAAAGGAGAGAGTATATTCTTGTGTTCCGGCAAGGAGCAACGATAGAGATGTAATTCGGTGCTTTCTTAAGGTTGGGACCGAGACTCTAGTTGGCCTCCCCTGGGTGGTGTACCGGCCGGATACCGTGTCTTGATCAAGTTCCCACAGCCCACATCTAGTACTTACCAAGCCTGGCGAATGTTTTCCTCAATAGATCGTGTTTGTCGTATGTGGTTCCTCTTTTCTACGAGACAAACTCGTGCTTGGAAAAAAATATATCGACGGCAGTTATCTCTGGGTTGTGAATAATGGTTAATTTGTTTTTCTATTTATGTATTTTTCAAAATGTTACAAAATCTGTACTTCATTAGAATAAAAAGGAAAGTTTACCGCTCCATTAAGCCCCGGTTTCATCCTTTTCCTCGCTGCAATAACCCTGTAGTTCTGTTCCTTAACCCTACCTCCCTCCCCCACACCAACTGGCATTTCTGTGCTCCAGCCATCCTGCACAGCACTGCCCCAGGATCTTCCTAAGTCTTACTTCCTTGCGTTACTCTAGTATTTCAGAATTACAGTGGCTGCCTTCACCTAGTACCACAAGCCAAAACATGTTACAACCAAAAAGATGTCCTTTTATTAATGTTCATCATAATTCAGCTCCAACTAAAATTTTGCTGTTACAAACTTTTCTTCCATTTGTCTAATGCTCTAAACTTTATTTCCTTCAAGTGCTTCCACATAGGTAATTTAGTATAATGGAAAACCCTGGACTTATAATCGGGAGATCTGGTTTGTAAACCTAGGTTTACCATTTAGTTGAGTGACTTTGGGCAAGTTACTTCCCCACTCTGAGCCTCAATTTTCTCATATATCAACTAGAGATGATAATAGTTCCTACTTCAAATAGTTGTTGAGGATTAAATGAGATACTGATGTATGATGTTTAGTAAGAAGCCTGGCACATAATAATGCAAATAAATGTCATCCAGTATTTATACCATAAAATTGCTTCTACCTCATCCGCATCACAAGATTGTTGAGAAGATTAAAAGAATCAAGGGAATCTTGATGGGAATCTTTTGTGGCATGTAACTAAAGTATTGTGCAAATGTAAACTTGTTTGTTTTTTTCCTTTCCACAAGTAGATATTGCTTACCCTAATTTTCAGGCTAGAGAACCAAGGAAGGGGTAGAATGTTTTGCCTAATATCACACAAACTGATGAAAGGCCTAGAACCAAAAACCAGTTTCCCTGCCCCTTAGACTGGCCTTTGTGTCTTAGAACTCAGTCCATGTGGAGAGGTGGCAGAGAGGCCAGTGTGGCCCCACACCAGAGTGTGGAAACCGCTTTGCCCGTGTGCCCCTGTGCTGTGCTCAGCGGTGCCACACCCTGACAGGCCGCCCAGTGCCCTTTTCAGGCTCCCTGTCTGAATCGTGATGTTCAAAGTTGGCTGGTCTCTCTCTCAGCCAGGGGGTCTTCCAACAGCCCTCCAACCCTATTGCTGCTTCTGAAGTTTGCATTAGTTTCTCTATTTGCAACTTCTGTGATGGCTCCTCAGCCTGCCTCTGCCCGCTTTGAGTAGCCTCAGCTGGGTGAGGGTCCTGCCGCCACAATGATGGTGACATTACAGCTTGCAAATGACTTTCACCTATGTTACCTAATCTGATCCTCAGGAGAAGACACACATTTTACCCTAACTTTGTAAGTGATGAAACTGAGGCTCGGAGATGAACTGACTGACACAGTCATATGGTCAGTTAGCTACAGCTGAACTAGTACCCATTTTCAAGTTCCTAGTTCAATGCCTTTGCACCCCTGCAGTGGGCTGGTGCTGACCCTATGACCAGCCCCAGTTCTATTTAAGTCTCTTTTGGATGTGAGGATTAGAGATTCCCACTTCGACACCCTCATGCAAAAAAAGGTGTTTATTTTCTTATTTTAAAAAGACATGTGTGGCCTGGACTGCTCTTGCAACTGGATAAGTGGACTCAAAGCACCCCTCGGACTGGATGCCCTCTCCATTCCTGAAGCCAAACACAGCTCTGTATTGATGGGCTCTCTCTGCTTTCAAATAGTTTCCGCTCCCTCAGAATTGTGCCTTGCATGAGGCCACCGAGTGTTGCCTTCAGCTCACCAACTTTCTCCATTCATGCTGTCAAATGTGGGTTTTTGATTTGGTCCCCTCATTTTCCTGGGCTGAGCCAAACCATGTGTCACCTAATGGCCGATGGGACGAATAGCTCCGAGTCAGGTGCCAACCCTGGTCCAATTGGCTGGGGGCAAGGTGGGAGCCGTGGTGAGAGGCAGGCGCAGGTTTGTCACCAGTGGGGCTGTGGGTGGGGCTGTTTGGTACGGTGGGAGAGCAAGGACAGTTCTAAAGCTTGGCCCTTCCCTACCACCTCGACTTTCAAACCTTTGACCTAATGCAGGTGAATAGGAGGTCAAATAATTCTGGGGAGTTGATGCAAGTCCACTTGGCTTTATATCCAGGAAAAATAAAAGCATGTGCGCTGAATATTTCTAAGTTATATATTTTGATTGTACCAGTGGTTCTATTTTAACAGACAGCCCTTTTCTCTTGGTTGCCATGGTTTCACGTTTATATACTTCTCCACAAACTCATCAAGTTGTACACAATAAATATGTATAGCTTTTTATGTCAATCATGTGTCAATAAAGTGGTTAAACATGGCAATACTGCCAAAAACAAAACTGCACAGGCAGAGGAAGTAATGACCCAAAACAAAGGAGAGATCGGTATTGCATGTAACAAATCACATGCTGGAATGCCAAACAAGCATGCAGGGTGCCCGGGCCTTTTTCACTCAAACAGATACAAACCTGTCCTTCGGGGTTGGGTGCGGGGAGGACAGCCCTTTCCAAAAGATTGTATCTCCTCTACAGAGGAAATGATCAGCCCTTTGGCTCTTTTGTACAGGGATGTCTGTGATCCCAAGGTCACTGTGGTTCACTTAGGAATATATTATTAAATTTCTTAACGTGCCTTCCTAATTATGTTTTGCTGTGTCAACATTAAAACCCATCCTCATTCCTAGCGCAAACTTCAGCTGACTGGCTGGGGCCGAGGAGTCTGCGGGATTAGGAATGGACTTTAGGGTAACTCCAGGGGAGGTTTTGTTCACACACACACACACACACACACACGCACGCGTACCTGAAACATTAGAGATAATTTAGCAAATAGCTGCTGAGCATCTATTTTAGATCGCTGTGTATGTGTGGGTAATGGTGAGGCAGTTCACAATATTAATAAAGCATGACCTTTGTTTTTCCCAATGGTGGAATTGGATCAGTTCCCAGGGCCCCATATGCTCTAAGTGTTAAATTCCATGGCAGGAAGGAATGATGTCAGCCATTTTTGTACGCTCGACTCCCCCGTGTGTAATAAATAGTGTGGAACAGTGCCTGGTACATGGCGCTCTCGAGTATTGAACGAAGGGCTCTAACAGTAGAAGTTCTTCAGATTGGACACCTGACCTGGAAACAGAATGGAAATTTACATCACTGGCTAATGCTCAGTGCTTCTAGAGGGATGGCTGCTTTATTTGATGGAGGACTATCTTAACACAGATACCTAACATTAAAGTAAAACAACTAAAGAGCTTAGGAGATGGAGGTCTTAACAGGTATGCCCCACTTAAAGCAAACTCTGTGTACAAGCAGAATTTCAGATTCTCTTGAAGTTGATTGTTGATCGTTAAAAAGTGAACACATTCTTTAGAATCTGGAAATCCAGATTAGCACTGCATGCAAACCAGGGTGGACCGGACTTTGGGGAGGGTTCACTGTGAGATAGCTGTGTGAACACTAGCCCCCTAAACCGTAGTTAGGCTGCTATGGCAGGAGACCACCAGCCCTTCAAGTGGCTCACCCACTGCCTGCACAGCAGAGATTTATGTTCTGGCCTGCAGGGTGGGGAGGGGGCCCTTTAATGAGCATTATTCTGACCAGCAGACCTCTAAACCGCTCTAGGGAAACCAACTAACAGGCAAATTAGCATTTATCCAGCATTGAAAAGTCATTTCAGTGGTTAGAAATAAGGAATGTTTAAACCAAAATGAAACTCAGAAAGATAACATTTTATTTTCAGAGCAGCTGATGCAATATTGAGTCAGGCTTTCACAAATAAAAGGACAGTGTCTGTCTGGTTACATCTCTGTTTGAAGAATTGCTCTCTACCGGAACTGCATGAATTTCTGAGGCAAATGATGGGAAACTTTGAAGTTCTCCTGGCTCTCTTTCCAAAAAATATACTGTGAGTATTTAAAAAAATGCTCATCACTCAGGAGGGGAAAACAACCTAGAATGCCCCAAATGTTTTTGTTTTGAAGGAATGCACCCTTTTTTGACAAGTCTATAAAACATTTTTATTTATTTGTTACATATGATGTTTAAATATAACTTTGCTTTCAAGCTTCAAACTTTTTTTAAACCCCTGGTAAAATAAGACTTTTGGTTCACCTTAACAAAAACTGACCTAGGAAGAAACATTTTTAGCAAAATGTATTATAAAATTCACTAGAAAATACTGTCCTCTCTTTGCCAAAATGTTACATAAAATCCTTATTAAAAATACACACATTACAAAAGAAAAATTATGAATATGCTATACATAGTGCTCTTGATATGGACCAAGGGACCTGCATTCCGGGGAAAATACAGTGAAGCACACGAGATATTATGATGTCAACTTATAGTGCAAACCTGGATAAACTGCATCCTGCAATGGGAAGGCATGCAAGTCATCTGCGGAGAACAGAACAGAACAAAGCCAGAACAGGAAGCAATCACAACCACTATTTAAAAATGTTTTCATTTTTATTACATTAATTTTTTTCAAAAATACTTTTCTTTACAATAGAACTCCTAGAAAATATTTACAGCCTTCCTCTAATAAAATATAACAGCAGTTAAATATATTTGAAAATAAGATGGGTTTTTCCATAAAATATATCTGTTAACTTTTTATATACAAGCTTTCTCAAAGAGATCTAAATTCACTAATGAAAAACCATCTGATAGTAAACAGTAACCGTGTTGAAGACATTGATTGATCTTTAGGAAGCGAAGTTCTTCAGGGTGGGGGAAGCTAGAACAACACACCCATGCAAGCAGAATCATTTCAGACAAAAAGTAAGTACAATGTGTCACTATGAAGTCAATTCTTTAAGTCGATATTGTCAAAAAATACTAATTCAGGAATTTGAACTGTCTCATTAAGGAGGAGTTCTTTGGTTATTTCAAGTCAAAAATGCTTACACTATACTGCATGGAAAGTCAAAATTAAATTGTGCATTATATTTTTGCCTCGGCAACTCAAGTTTATTTTTAATGTTTAAAACTGGAACAGCTGGGCAAGGCTCCAAACAGAATGAATACATGTGCTTTATAAACACTGTTATGGGCGTTGGCTCCTTTGATAGATAAGCGTCCATACACCCGACAGCAGAACCTTTCCAGAATCACCCTCAGACATCTGCAAGCAGAGGGAAGTAGTCACTGGGACAGACGCTGTCAGCCAGTATCACAGCTGGGAAGGTTCTGTAAGTCCTGCCCCGAAGCTGATGCACAGTGCCCAGGGCAGGTCTGAGCTCAGAACACATGAGAGAATAAGCTGGCTGAAACGGCAGCAAATAAAACACCTTTCTCCCCCCCTAAAGAGAAGATGAAGGAAACCTCCAAGACCTCTTCTGAAAACAGAATGATTGAATGAAGAGAACCTTTGCATTTATCTTCTGCCCTCGGCTTTCCTGAGACTGAGACAACGCTGCCTGCGTGGGGCCGCCGCGGCCCCGAGTGTGTGCTGAATGCTTCTGCAGAGTCAAACTGGAACGGATGTTGGGCCCTGTCCTCATGTGCCTGCTGACGTCGTCTCTAGTGGCAAGCTATTACGTGCCCGCAAAGTGGTCTGGCACGGTTGCCACACCTATAGGAGCTGGGGAGCCAGCCTACCTGGGGTGGGCCAGGCCTGGTCTCCGGAAGCCGCGCATTAAAGCTGGGGGGTCCTCTCCACCAGAGTGGTCCTCCCTTTGCTGAGGCCTTGCCCCAGGCTGAAGGTGAGCACTCATTTGCCCTAACAGTGGGACAGGACAGTCTGACTCAGCTCAAAAGCCTGAGCCGAGTGACATTTTTGAGGAATTACAGGTTATTACCTTCAAGTACAAACAGCAACCCTAATGACAGGGACAGGAGGAGGCAGAGTTATGTAGCGTGGAGGATTCCAGAAGTGCTTTGGTAAATGACGTTAATGAATACATTCATTGTCTGAATGCAAACATTGTAGCTAAAGTGGTATATGAAACCTTTTTTGTTGGCCTTTAATGCTATTTCCCGTGTTTGCTATCAAATTTCTTGGAAATCCCTTCTCTTCATAGTTAACAAGGTAAACTTCAGTCCAGCATAGACGAATTACAGCAAAATCCCAGCGAGTGAAGTGTCACAGTACTTCCAAACGGCACGGAGTCGCTTCAGAGCCCCCGACCACTGACAGTGCCACCGAGCAGGAGGGGCTCTTCTGACCTAGTTTTCGGGCACAGAACATTTCTTGGCATTGCAGGTACTTCACTATGTGCCTCTCAACCACGGCCCCTAAACACAGCCCTGGCGACTTAACAGTTGGGGTCATTTTCTTCCAGATGGGCTTGCAGTGGGCTCTCACGGAGACAGCTCTGCCAACCCATGACGAGCCAACCTGCCCCAGGGAGCAGGGAAGAGGACGCCGCACTTGCCCTACGAAGCAGGTCTTCGCGAGTCACCGCCAGGGAGTGCAAGCCTGAAATTATGCAGCACTCAGTTCCTAGGACAGGCCACGTGACAGGCAAGGCAGGGAGAAAACTCATTCTCCCATCTGGCCAACTCTCCACAAGACGTGCGTGCAGAGGAAAGCGCGGCACAGGAGGGCTTACTTGGCTCTCTGGAGAGCAACCTGCTAGCACGGCCTCCTGGCGGGGTCGCCAGGGTCACTGCACAGCACAGAACGAGGTCAGAACAGAACAACGACAAGTAACTCTCCAAATAACTCTCGGTGGGAAAGGATGGCCCAAGGCCCTCGCAACAAGGGGGCAGCCTGCTTCACACAGCCACACACGCGCACACCCGCTGCGAGCTTTGGGGTAGAAGGCAGTCGGGACGGCTGGAGAGCGCGAGCGTCAGACTCACTCCCGCCAGGAAGGAGCTCGCAGGAACGCAGCCCAGATGAAACATCTCTTAAATAGAGTTGTGCCAATTATTTATTCCCCCTAACCTCCCACAGAAAAACAAACTTCTTTTAAATAAAAGGAAAAGAAACTGGATTTTTTCTTCTAAACCTGAATAAAATAACCACTTTTTAAACAGGTAGTTAAAAATGGTTACGAAACAAGCAGGCAGTCCAGGCCTCCTCGTCCATGAAGACGCAGGCCGAGAGCTCTCGCTGTCTCCAAGTGACAAGCAGGCCTTCACAGCTCCGTGTCACCCTGCAGCAGAACCGCATCTTGGTCATCCAAGAGGAGATCGGTGTCCACGACCTCGGCCTCCTCCATGACGCCTCCCAACTGCTGGACGACGTCATCATCGAGGATGTCCACGTCCTTGATGGGTTTGATTAGACTCAGCTGGTCCAGGGGCAGCAGCCCCGGGGCCCCCACCGGCCCCGTAGTCCTCTCAATTGTGGCTGCCATTTCTGCCGCAAAGGCCGCCTTCTGAGCCTTTTGCCTCTGCTGCTCCTCCTGCTGCCTGTGAGTTTTCATGTGTGCATTCCGGCTTTTGATCTTGAAGAAGACTCTAAAAATGAAGAAAAAGAAGCATGTGATATAGAGAAGGTCTGGGAAGAGGGGACGTGTGGGCGGACACATCATCTGGGTGGGCTCTGACAGAGTCCTTGGCTCTTTAGTTCCTAGGACCTCCTCTCCCGGTGACCTGTCACCGTCTCTGTGTTCTCTGAGCATTACAGGCAAAGGTCATGGGGACAGAAACACATTTATGGTGTGTCAGGCTTCCTTCCTGTGGCGATGGAGGAAAATCCTCAAAGGCCTCCTGTCATTTGCGGTCTGGAACACCTGGCTCTCTCTCTCCATCACTAACCAAGCCTTTCTGACCAACCCGAGAGTCCTTGAGCTCTGACAGCTCCCATCCCCCTCCGGCCTCTGTCCCTGTTCTTCCACGGTCAGAGTTCTTTAGAGTCTGCACACACTTGGTTCAGTTCCTTTTTCCTCCACCCTCCCCAACAGGACTGCTGTCCCCTCCGCTTCAGAACAAGTGCTCCTCTCAAGGTCACTGACACTGTGAGGCCAAACCCACCAGCTCCTCTTCTGTCTTTACCACACCTAACCTCTGAGCTGCGTCCACCATTCATTTACACTTGAGAGACCCCTTTTTGTTGGCCGCCCTATTACCATCATTTTCTATGGTTTGCTTTAGAATGAAATAGTGGTTCTCAGCTGGGGGCCTGGATCTAATGGTGATGTTGCTCCCCAGGTGACATTTCTGACCATCACAACTATGGGGGGTGGGTCCTTCTGGCATCTAGTGGGTCGAGGCCAGGATGCTGCTAACCAGCCTACAATGCAGAGGGCAGCCTCTCCCCGCAAACAGGGAATCACCAGACCCCAGGGTCAGTGCAGAGGTTGAGGAACCCTGGGGTCAGAGGTCTGCAAACTGTGGTCAGTGGGCCAAATATAGCCTGCGGCCTGCTGTTGTGAATAAAGTTTCACTACAATACAGCCAGGTCTGGCCTGCGTGTTAAAATATTCTATCTGAACCTTATTCAGAAAAAGTTTGCCTAGATGTGAGACTGCCTGCTTCTGGAGAGGGGTTGGTGTGAATACTCAAAACTCATTCCTGAGCTCACAAAGGAAAATCAAAAACAAAAACAAAAAAATCAAAACCTAATTCCGAAGACCAGAGTCAGAGTTGCTGAATCACAATCGGACACACTGAAAACCGAACCTCAGCAGCTAACAGAGGCATTCTGCGAACACTGGCCTAATGTTGCGCCTAGCTGGGAAACGACAGAAAATAGTCCTGTTTTCCATAAACTCTTAGCTGGAGTTATGGTAGAAAAAGGTCTCCAGTAACATAAAAACAATAAGACACTTAATGGATGTCGCTGAAAGAGCCAGAAAACTCAAAAACACTAGTTTTTGTTAAAATGCCCTTTGTTTCCACCTGCATAATGAGGAGTGACGTGTTGGAGCAGCCGAGTGGAAGGAGCAGGCCCCTGCCCCAGCAAGCAGGTGGGAGGTCACAGGAGTCAGCCTGGGGATTTTAAGTTAACAAACCCAATGATCAACGGAGGGGTCATTTCTTCCACAGTGACGTGAAGGTGATATCACGTCCTGGATCTGACGGGCATCACGGCACCATCTCGGAGGAGCCTGACGCCCACACCCACCTCCCCCAGCTCTGCGCTGCAGAGGGAGGAGAGCCGTGAGTTCCGGTTCACTTTGGCAGGGGCCCTGAATGAATCGGTTTCCTCAGAGGCTAGGAGCCTGGGCCCGGCCGGCTGGCATGGTGCCAACCCCCACTCAGCCATGCATCGTGACAAGCGGCTTAACCTTTCTGTGCCTCAATGTCTCTGCTTGTAAAAAAGAAGCTACTCAAAGTACCTACTTTATAGGGCTATTGTAAAGATTAAGTTAATCAATACAGGTAAAATCCTTGAAAGAAGTGCCAGGCAAATAGTGAGCACCTGGTTAAGTGGCAGCTACTATTAAGTTGCCTGAAATATTCCATGAGAATGTATAGTGTAAGTAAAGATCCCAGCTGGCCTCATTCATACAACTAGGAATGTTTTCCTGGTAGAACTTCAGCAGCTGCTCGGCCAGCATCTCCCCAGGCCGTGTTACTCTTCACATGTGGGGTGCTGGAGAACAGCGGTCCTGCGGATGTCACTCAGGACAATGTAATCTCCGCCAAGTCAGGCAGACCCACTGAGAAGGAATTCTTCCTGGATGTTGTGGAAGGGACCGTGTGCACCTTACCATCAACGACATTTTCCATTAACGTAAATAAGCAAACAATGCAATCCAACAGGGTGGAGCCGTGCTCAGGAACCCGGGCTCCGCATCTGAACACAGCTGCATTCGAACCTCCACTCTGCTCTTATGGTGGTTCTGGCCTGGGGCAAGTCATTTTACCTAACTTCCAATCCTTATTTGTAAAACAAGTTTAAAAACTGGATCTGTTTCTGGGTGAGGATTAAATGAGCTCATGCACAAAAAGTACGTAACAAAATAAGTGCTCGGTAAGTGTTAGCTGTTATTACCACCCACTGTCAGTTTTCTCCTCTTAGTTGTTGTTTTAAATTATACTTAAAAGGGGCAGGAATGCCAAATAGGTTTTATTTCATGAGTCACCTCTGATCAATGGGTTGGGCCAGCCTGAAGCATCACAGTGGAAAGGATCTGAAGTCTTGTCTTAATGTGGTAGCAAAAGTGCAGTAATCGATTAGTGATGTCTGCCCTGGGCAAGGGTGTCTTATAGCCATCCTCAAACTTAACAGGGATTCCGAGAGAGCAGCACTAGTGACTGTGGTCTGGGTGGGACGGGCAGATGTGGGAATGGAGCCCCATCCACCGTTTTTGGAAAAGAATTAAGTTTTGTCACTAGAGGTTTGCTCTCTGATGATGTCCATCCTCATTAAGCTTTAAGACCTCAGAATGACCACGTTCTGAGTCAGGGACAAAGTCCACCCACCCTGAGGTACCACGCAGACCCCGTGGATGGTATTGGGGAGAATTTAGAGGGTCCAGGTTCTTTTTCTAGCTGGAGAAACCTCAGCCCACCTTGGCCTGCCCCCCACAGAGGGATCATCCATCGCAAACTTAGATTCAGTCCCTGGTCCGTTCCACCTACTTGCCACACTCCTTGCAGGGGAAGACGGTGGTGGGGTCTGTCTCGCCGCTGGTGGTGCTGTGAGAGGGCGAGCTCTTCACCGAGCAGTACCCGCTCTGGGCGCTGCCAGGCTTCTGCTTCCCAGAGGGTACAGCGCCCCGAGCTTTGGTCACCTGATTGGTGCCACCATGGATGCGGGCGTGGCCGTTCAGGGCCTGTCGGGAGCTGAACACCTGGGGAAGAAAGGGAGTGACATGACATCTACAGTCCTGAAAAGGAAATTAGGGTTATTAGTTACTCAGTGGTGAAACATGTGTTACTTCAAACAGTGTCTAATGACAGGGCGCAGGGGTTTCACACAAGCAACCTCTGGGCCTACAGCACAGCCACAAATGCCGTGTTGCTACAGCCCACCGCCAGGACCAGAGGACGAGAGGTGACGAGGCAGGGTGAAGGGCGAAGCTGCCATCTAGACGTGGGAGCCTGGGGGCTAGACCCCGAGCCTGCCAGGGCGGCTGTGGGGCCGTCGCCCCTCTGTCCACCTTGTTTTCCCATCTGTAAAACGAGGGGGTTGCTCCAGCTTTCAAACGTTTTTTTTAAGCCAGTAACTACCTCCCCTCTTTTTCTTTTTTTCCTCCCTTTCCTTTCCTCCTTCACTTAAAAAAGACAAAGACAAATCAGGTCTTCCTCAAAAGCTCCAAGTTAAAAGCAGGGGTGCTCCGGCAGAAACTGACACAGGACCCCAGAATGGAGCCTGTTTGCTCAGCTCCCTGCAGAAATCCAGAGCCCTACAAACCACGATGTGAAGTATGCGGGTCTGGCTGCTCTGACGTCCTCTGGGTGTTTCGGCCAAACTGCAATCAGCAGCCCATTATTGAAACAAGGGCTTTACAACCCCCAATTTTACTATGGGGTGATAAGAAGGGGAAGGACCTGGAAAATTTTTTGAAGCCTGCCCTAAAGCAGGGTTCCCCTCACCTCAACACCACTGACGTTGTGGCTGGGTGTCACAGCCGCCGTGGGGGGCTGTGTTGTGTAGGGTGCTTAGCAGCATCCCTAGCCTCTACCCACTGGGCGCCTTCTCGGTTGTGACACATGTTTTTGGACACTGTCAAATGTTCGGGGGAAGTAAAATCATCATCAGTTGAGAACCACTGCTGTAAAGGGATAGAATCCATAGCCCTGAATTCCAAGAGCTCAACGTCAGCTAATGGGAGCACCCCCAGGCCACCCCGCTGTGGCTGGCTGTTCTGTGTTACAACCACGAGCCCTGTTTGTGACCGCACAGGGAAAGGAGCGCTATTGCTGATTTAGCCACCCAAACCTCCGTGGTTCGGCAAGGATGAAAATGAACACGCTTTCCTCTGTGATTTTTCAAAGCCACTTAATGGTGTGCATCTTGCTGAGCCCTCCTGACTGAGAAACATAAAAGATGACGTCCCACTTGGTAAAGATTTACAGTACATCAAAACTATGACTTGAGGGAGCATCCAATTTCTAAAACAATGTACACAGAAATACTGTCACTTGTCGTCACACCTTAACCACACCTGAACGGAAGCGCTCTGCGCCCAACGGCCTCTGCTGACTGACGTGTCCAGGTGATCAAACTTCAGACACAGACACAGACCAGCTAGCGATTTCTCCGTGCTCTTCAGGGCTAATGTAAAACGTGCGTGTGTGTATGCGCACGCACACTTTTTTCTTCCTCGTCATTTTTTCTTAAATGTAAACCAAGGGGATTTCTGCTTTAGGATCTAATGTGTTAAAGACTATTGCTTTCTTTATCTAAGCGACAGACTCAGTGAGCCGCATTCAATGCACTCTGGAAAACAGCCCTGTTCTGTACAGTGGACAAGCAAAGATAAGCTCTAACTTGAGGAAAACAGGGCTTCCTGTGAAAGAAGCAACATTCTTTATTTGCGAGTAATACCTCTAGAACTTGCCCGTTCAGGTGTGCCTGGCTTTAAGAAACTGATTTGGGAAAAGCTCAATAACTCAGGCCAGTGTGGGACCTGAGTAAGGGGCTGAGAGTCCGAAGTAAACAATTTTTAAGAACTATCCTTTGAAATCCACAGGGAGCCTTAAACCAGCCCAGTACAGGCACTGTACGGCCTTCCGTCAGTGCCAAGAATGATCAAATGGTGAACTGATTTTATTTTAGCTAAAAGATGCATCTAGGTTAAGTAATTACACAGACTCCCTTTCAGTATTTACATGATTAACTTGCTTAGTAAATCTGTTTTTCCCCCCAAAGAATATAAAGATAAACCTTAGCTTATTAGTCTTTGTAATTATGTTGCATAAGGACAATCCTCTGTGGCTCTCCCAGTGCAATGACCTGGTGTGACACAGCCCGGAGGAGGGAGGAGGCTCCAGGAAAGGGAGAAACTAAGTTCTGGAGGCTGAGGCTCACTGCCGAGCCCTGGGCGCCAGCACCGAGGAGCTCTGATTTCGTGCTTCCTGAGGGCAGGGACCTACTTCAGGTCCCCTGAGCATGTAACTCAGTGCTTAACACAGAGCACATGCCCCGTAAATATCTGCTGGCTGAGTGAGTAAATAAACAGATGTAAGACAGAAAACCACGGCAGCTCGGAATCCCCTCTGCCCAGCTGCCACTGCATAAAGTGCACACTCTCTAAAATGCACTGTCTCTTAAAGCCAGGCACAGCCACCTGCCCGGCCCTCCCAGCCCCAGCTCCCAGGAGGACGCAGAGACACTTACAGCCCCACAGTTGGGCATTTCACAGATGAAGGAGCCTGAGGGCTGGCTGAGGGCCTGCAGGGGCGGTCCCTCTGCGGGAGCCAGGACCGGGCCCGGCTGTGGCTCTGGGGACTTGGGCACTTCGCTCTCCTCTTCTCGTGTGGATTTCCTATCTTCTTCCTGGTCCTCCTCCTCTTCCTCCAACTCGTCTTCTTCTTCACTCGTCTAGTGTTCAGGCAATAAAAGCAGAAGGGGAAAGAGTCCCCAAATGGCATTTTTAGTGATGAACAGAACCCACAGGCCGAGAGAGGGAGGGAGGCTGGATGCTAAGGCTGCCCTAGTTTCTTTCTGTGTAAGGGGCAGCTGACAGAACCCTGGGGTGGGGACCACAGTGTCTCTGAGGTTGGTCACTGAATGCTTTGAATCCCCTCCCCTGCCCCACTCTGGGTCCCCTCATTACTCACATAAAAATGTTTTAAGGAGGGAGGAGATATTTCTGTATGGAGAGTTTCTCCCCCTTGTTTGAGACCAGCAGACCTTGAAATGGACTAAAGTCCAGGCAGGCAGACCCACTTGAGTCCGTCTGCCCTGTTCTATGCCCCCAGAACTGTGCAGAGGGTTTTCAAGCAGTAACAGTACTGGGGGACCCTCTGGAGACACTAAAGCCCCACCCCGGTCTGTTTTATAGGCCTCGTAACCCACTTCCATGCGAGATTCCCGAGATGCTGATTTGGCCTGTGGAAAACTCATGACACCGGGGCCCTGCTCTGATCTCGCCAGAAAAGAGAATCAAAGAGTGAACCTGAACCACGACAACTTTGAAAAGGAGAGAAAATAGAAGAGGATATTCCCTTTTATTTATCATGTGCTTTTTTTTTAAAGATTTTATTCATGAGAGAGCAAGCGAAGGAGAGAAACGTCAGTCAGTTGTCTGCTCCACAGTCCCCAAGTGGGGGCCTGGCCCACCACCCAGGCATGTGCCCTGACTGGAAACTGAACCGGCACCCCTCAGTTTGTAGGCCGGTGCTTAACCCAGTGAGCCACACATGCCAGGGCTGTCACATGCTTTTAACCTGGCCTCTGATCGTGGGCTTGTAGAAATGCCTTCTGGAGGCAGCCTATGGAAAAGAACAAGCAAATACTCTCTATGATTAACTGCCCTCTTTGCTACTGTGTCCCCTCCCTCTACTTCAGAATAGCAACCAAGTGCGGAATTAAGCAGGAGGTCCATGCCCTCCTCAAGGTTAACAAGATAGTGAGTTAAAGGAGCAGCTGGAGTAGGTGCCCAGGGTGGGTTGGGGATGGAGGGCAGGGATCTAGGAGCCCCTCATCCGGCCTCCGGTTTCACTGATGACCTTATTCTGCTCTCTGTCCTCATGGAGGTGGGGGTATAGTGAGGGACACTGGCTCCTGTAGGCCGAGAAAGGCCTGGGGACCACGGAAAGGGAGTTCTATGTTACATCAGCCTCATTTCAACTTCTACTTTACAGCACCTTACAGTTCACAAAGTGCTTTCATATTTGCTGTATCACTGCATAGTCTTTAAACAGTCCCCCCAATTTACAAATGAAGAAATGAAAGGCATACCTAGCCCTGGCTGGTGTGGCTCAGTGGATTGTGTGCCGGCCTGCAAACCAAAAGGTCGTTGGTTCGATTCCCAGTTAGGGTGCATGCCTGGGTTGCAGGCCAGGTTCCCCAGTGTGGGGCGCAGGAGAGGCAACCACACACTGATATTTCTCTCCCTCTCTTTCTCCCTCCCTTCCCCTCTGTCTAAAACTAAATAAGTAAAATCTTTTAAAAAAAAAGGTATACCTAACTGAAGGTGTATTGTCTCTGCTACACACACACTCTCTCTATATATATTAAGTTTTATTTTTATCTTTTTAAATTAAGTTTATTGGGTTGACGTTGGTTAGTAAAATACAATAGGCTTCAAGCATACAATTGTACGCTACATCATCTGCACACTGTGGATGTTTTGCATCCAGAGTCAGGTTTTCTTCCATCACCAGGTATCTGACGCTGTCACACTCTCTTTGCACTCCCACTGCTCACGGCAGGAGGAATCCCTTCTGCTTTACCCCAGACAGTGGCGTGGCTTCGGGCGAGTCTGTGATTCTTAGAGCCCAGAAGCAACACTGTCCAAGAACAAAGGTTTCTGAGAGCAGTGGTGCCCTGGGCCCCGGAAACCACAGGCTTCTGCTCTCCAGTCTGGACTGGGGGTGGGCAGAGAGGCGACACCAGTGCAGTATGGGGCACTTAGCACGCCCGCCCGTACGGGTTCAGTAGTGACAATTTTCTCACAATGCTGCCTTCTGGCTTGAGAGCTCTGAGAAGAAACATTCCATATAGCCATGGCAGTACAGATTTGACTCTACTGCACTGTGACTGTATGTGTCTCAGGAATTTAGATACGTTTTATTTCAACTGGCGATCTATACATGTTCACAAGACTTATCCTAAAGCCAAATGGATCATCAAAGGGACTAAGAGACACAAAAATAAGAGGATGAAAGTCCTAACACACAGACCTTCCTATCAACAAGTTGGCCATTTGGGATGTACTATGAGTTGAAACCTTTAGTGATGCTCCAAAATTGGCAGCAGGTGGGCAAAGACAGGGCAGTGTTCTACATTTAATATGGTGCTCAAAACCTTGAATGTCCACAGTACGAGTTTATTTTATTTTATTTTTAGAAAGAGGGGAAAGGAGGGAGAAAGAGAAGAGAAACATCAATGTGTGGTTGCCTTTCACACGCCCCCTACTGGGGACCTGTGCTGCAACCCAGGCATGCGCTCTGACTGGGAATCAAACCTCGACCCTTTGGTTTGCAGGCCAGCGCTCAATCCACTGAGCCACACCAGCCAGGGCAAGAGTTTCTTTTAAAAAAATAATTAAATTTATTGGAGTAACATTGGTTAATAACATTATATAAATTTCAAGAGTTACTTGAGGTGGAAGATGTTTTTATTTTTCTGGCATGCAAATGAAATTCATATTATGAGAAATTTGTAAGTTAAAATACAAATGTTGAACAAGTCAAGACAAATATTTACTCCAAGACAAATTGGAGTGTTACCGTCACTGATGATGATATAATTTTGAATGACTGTTATGAGTCAGGCATCACATGCACACATTTCTAGTTTTCACAACAACCCTGTACAAATTTTTCTTTTTTAAACAAATGAGGAAGTTGGCCAGAGAACTAATTTTCCCAACGTCGTGTGGCTGGTACAGATGATAAACTGAGATTTAAAACCCGAGGTGCTCAGGTCGTGGGTGAGCTTGACCCCTGGAGCCCTGACACCTGTCTTCCCCAGTTAGTCAACTGTGGCAGTTAGTTTTTAGAATTGTGTTCAGTCTGGTCACAGCCAGACCCACTGTTTTGTCAGGAGTGGGATCACAAGGATGGAAGGGTGCAGGGAGGGGTGGTCAGCACAGCCTACTGCCACCTCCTTAACAGAGCCCATCTTGGCCCCTTCTTCTGCCTGCAAGGGTGGAAGGGCCCGTGGCGGCTTTGGGCCAGAAGGCACACCACTACCCCGCTGGTTCCCTGAAGAGCCACTGTTCCTCACAAACTCTCCTTCTTTCCCTTTTCCCTACATAAGTCCCTAAGCCACCCGCACATATCCCATCTGGGTGGGAACGGTCACCTGTCCCTTTAATAAAACACTGAGGGCACTTGATCAGGACAGCTACACCGAGAGTCCCAGGCCATGGTCTTAGGACAGTGCCTTCTGCACCCTCCCCAGTCCTTGCACAGTCCCAATCTGTCACCCGCAAACTATCATCAGACAGCTGGGCCTCGAGATCAGGGTTTTCTTGCTTTTGTGGGCCCGAGTCATCCCTGCACCTCGATTCCTGTTCTCCCTAAGTTCAGAGGTCACAAAGGTGTGGATGCTCCTGAGGCAGCCTAATACTGGCCCCTGGTGATTAACCCAAGAAAGTGTGGCCCCTTGGGCACCGTCTTAACCACTCTTCCTCCTAAAGTTACGTGTGGCTTGCTTTTTCTACCCACCTTCAAAGTCTTGCTGGCCCAAGACGGTGCCTTTGCCTTGTGTGGTAACATCTTCCTTAGCAGTACTCCTCTGCTCAGAATCCACTTGTTTCTGTCTCCCTCCAGGGAGTTTATAGAGGGCTTGTTACTACGCACCTCAGAAAAATGTTTATCCCTTCATTCTGTAAATATTTGTTAAGTGCCTTACTATGCAGACACTATCCTAGGCACCTGATAAAACCAAAGCCAGAGAGACACTCATTTGCCCTAAGAAACCCTATCCTCTGATTCTGCCCTCTTCCCAAACATGGCTCTCACAGAGCCCCAAACGTTCCAGAATTGGAAGGGGCATTCCAAATCACCTAAGTCATTTGCTTCATTTTATGGCCCAGGAGTCAGGTCCCAGGTCTCCAAGGTCAGGGTTCATCGTGCTTTCTTGTTTACTGTCTACTCGACCCACTCGGAAATTGATGCTCCGTGCAATCTGGGGCAAGCCTCTCCCCTCTCTGGCCCCAGGCTTCTTGCTGTGGCTTGGTGGAGCCAGATGAGAAAGAGAGCCTGAGGCTATAGCTAAGAACTCTGTTTCTCATTTCATATTGCTTTTATTTTTAAGATTTTATTTATCTATTTTTAGACAGAGGGGAAGGGAGAGCGATAGAGAGGGAGAGAAACATCAATTTGTGATTGCTTCTTGCACGTCCCCCACAAGGGGCCTGACCCGCAACCCAGGCATGTGCCCTGACTGGGAATCAAACCAGTGACCCTTTGATTTGCAGGCCAGTGCTCAAACTACTGAGCTACACCAGCCAGGGCCATATTGCTTTCGGAGTTCCCAATAAACTTTCCACTGTGTATGCCACACCTTCCCAACTAGCACGTGTTCTCACCTGGGGGAAGTAGGGGCAGAGGCCCGTTAACATCCCTGACTCACCCACTGCGCTACACACATATTGCTGTTTCCACTGCGGGAGCTCAAGTGGCTTTAGTTCATTGAAGCAGATGAGGCCACACTGCTTTTTTATTTACTTGTTTATTTTTGCTCCTGTGCAACCTGCTTCAGTGCCTGCAGCCTACGGGCAGAGGCCAGGCAATGGTTCGAGGCCACAGTTTGCTCTGGCATGAGGTACTATGACCAACCCAGGGGGAGGGGCTTGCCATAAACCCAAACCCATGCATCGCACTGCCTTTTATAACATTAGGCAACAGATGTGCAGATGGCTATTCTGATACAAGTCATTACTATTTAAACCGGTCAGACAAAAACCCTGGTCACAGGAAACCCTCAATACAGAATACTGTCTACTTGGATCAAACGAATGGGAATTCCATTCTATTCCACATGTGTCTATCTATTTTGTCTCATATTTAGGTCTGAATATAAATTAACATGTGTGTGCATATTTTCTAGCTAGGCTCAATACATAGTTATGAACTTGGGCTTTGAAGTATTAATGCGTTCAAGTGTTTTTACATTTCTTGAAGAGAATTTCCATTTGACCTAAATACTACATGAGGGCATCAGGCTCAGACAACACACTGACCAGCCACTGACAACAGCTAAGTAACTCTGTGCCTCAGTTTTATGCCACGTAGAATTGGCGTGAGGACTAAATGAGGCAACCTTTGTGAAGTGCCTAGCATAATGCCTGGTATGCAGAAAGTGCCTTTTTAAGGAAACAGCCCACCTATGTGCTGACACTTACGCTGGGGCACTACTGGGAATGAGTGTATGATTACAGACCTTCACACCAGTCATGAACTTTAAACTCATTCCCTGATGATGGCAGAGGCTGGGGTTCAGTGACTGGTTGTAAGACATGTAACTCTGACATACATACACAGTAGGTAATGTTTGCCATAGCAGGTGAGACGGAGATTTCCCTTAGCCATGGACACAGAGAGGAGAGCCCACCACAAGGATGAACGTGGTAGCAATGACCAAAGCCACACATACGGGGGTTCTGAGACGATTTTGATCTTATCGCTTTAGCATGTATTTAATCTTAGTATGCAGACAATTTTGACGGTCTGCCAATGAAGGAAGTCAATACAGGGATGAAGTGAGGGTTAGAGTGCTTACACCCTGCTAACCAGTCCTCAACTGAGTGGTCCTGGCATTATCCAGAGGTCAAAGCTCCTTCTGGCTCATGCTTCGTGGAAGCCGTGGTAAAGCCGAGGCCTCCCTCATCATTTGAAAGCACGTTATGTTCTCTGGTCAGTGGCATCTCTGACATGGAAGGATCAGGACAGGGTATTGCCAGGGGGTCAGGGCACCTTCTTATTAAAAACCAACCACCCATGGCTTGGGACCAACCTGGCTGAACTCCCTGGCTCCTACCTGCAGTGAGACGCCGGCCAGCTCCCACCTCCTTCACTGAACACTGAGCCACAGGTCAACCCCAAGCCACCTTCTCTCTGCCTCTACACCGAGACATTAAAGCCCGAATCCCACCAGGAACGGGCTCTTCAGCCACTCACTGCGGCCACCTCGGCGGCAAAGCCTAACCAAACACCGGCCACCGACGAAGGTGGGCGTGGGGGGGGGGGAGTGGGGCCAGCACGGGCAGTGACTCAGCAGCTCACTCACCACGCTGTCGTCGATGAGCTCCGTGAGGCGTGTCCGGTGCTTCCGTCCTAATCGCATGATCTTCTTCCACGTGTAGTAGTACTCCACACACTGGGCCACCGTCTTAGACTTCACCTGCGGGAGATTCGTCGCAAGGTCAGCTTGAGCAGTAGGCAGGGTGCACGGCAGCGAGCTTCTTTGGAAATTTAATTTTGTAATAGGTGGTAGGCTTATGCGGTTCAGTGAAAAATGTATATAGAGAAGTCTCCTTTCCACGCCTCTTCTCCATCCATCCAGCTGACTCCCCACCCCTGTAACACAGCTAGCCCCTCTTACCAATTTCTTGGATATTGTTCCAGAATTTCTTTATGTGTACACCAACAAGCACAATCCTTCCCTGCCATTTTCCTCACAAAAGGTAGCGCATGTATATTTTACAACTTGATTTTTTTCACAATACAGCCTGGCCTGGAGATTTTTCATGTCCATAGCAAACTCATTCCTTTCATTAACCTGTAAAGCAGCACGCTCTTCCATTAAACGTGCTTGAATGTGTTTGGTTGTCTGATTTGTTGACTGACTTACTGCCCTTCAAAATCTACTTATGAAAAATGATCCTTAGTCATGAAAACAGGAACATAAGGCAAAGTTTTAATGACGAGCTCAGTTTTTGCAGGAAATTAACCTTGCTCTGTTTTCCCCAAAAGAAAAGGTAAGTGTGTTTTAAAGAGAAAAAATTCCTTTGTTTTGTTCATATATCTCTAAACTCCAAGAGCGGTTTGCTGGTGTGGGTTTTCTGAAGGCAGGTAAACGGTGGACAGTGCCCTTAGGGGTGGGGACATGGCCACCTGCATGGTGAGGTGAGCAGGACCTCACTTCCTCAAAGCTGCCCCCTTCGCATCCACCTGCTACCTTGAATTTCTATGCTGGATTGGCCCAGGAAGTGTGCACAGTGTACCGGAGAGCCCTTGCTTAAACACCTGTCACCTGACAAGCACGACACATGAAGCTACTGTCAGCCAACAAGGTGTGAGGCCTAGGACAGGTTAGTCCTGGGGACAGTGACTCAAGAAAGATTAGAGCATGGGAGCGGCTGGGCAGGGAATGTGCTGGCCTCCAAGGCGAGGACAGGTGAGGGTGAATACAGATCTGGAGTCGGACGCAAGCTGGAGAAAAGGACCACCTAATCTGATTCTTGTCCATCAAGGCCGTCAATTAAGGACATGTACCCGGGACACCATTGGTACCACTGGCCTAGCTCAGAGTTGATGGGAGCCGGTTGTCACCCGTGACCCTGTTTTCCGTAGACCTGAACACCTTAATAACCTTAGTGATACAATGTGGCCCCATCATTCATCGGTCTGCTGAAACACACTTTGAATCATTTTAAGTTTTAGCCTAAACCACCTCTTAGTCAATTACGGCCTATTGAGTTTATTGTCTGCTGTATAAAGTGCTTTTTCATCTATGTGAAAGAGTTCTATTTTGCTGTGAAATGCTGTCTATGTAAAGTATGATTTTTACCCTTACTGTCATTATAATTAGGGGCCCAACACCAGAAACCCTGCTACTGGCTACAGGGAAGGCACTTGTCATCACTTATCCAATTTCCCAGAAAAATATCGTTGGGAGACACGATAGACCTGTCAAATATACATGAAATAAATTATGCAAATTGTGAACTAGAAGCCCGAGTTCTATCTTATTCTAACAGAACGTATAAAATACACATTTTTATTAAGATAGAAATAACCCCCACCACCGTCATGTCCAAATAATCTGTCCTCCTTCCCCACGGCCGCAACATCGGGGCCATGCTACCCCGTAAGAGATGGCACCCGCCACCAGCAAGGGGTGGAAGACACCATTTTTGTGAGAGCAGTAAGCCAGTAACCAAACACTTCTACGTATCTTTAGGTGTAGAATTTCCCAAATCCAGTTTTAAGCAAGCAAGGGGCCAAAGCATGCTTACCATCTTCTGTACAAAAATAAAGTCTTTGCTGTAAGTGGCTAGTGCTTTATTAAACAGTTTTCTTTCCAGGGAGGTCCACTTGTCCGAGCCTACGACAAAACACAAACTCCATGACAACGGCTCACAGTTCTCTCCACTTCGCTGCTTCCAGCTTCGCAGGTCCCCCACCCTAGTGGCTGGTTCACTAAGTTACAAAATATAACTGTTTAATGACATATAACATAATACCCATCAAACTCCTTTTTGAATAAAAAGCCAGTGCAATGTAATGGTTAGCAGCCCTGACACCTGGGTTCATCTCACGTATGACCTTGACTGTGGCACATTATTGAACCTAAAACTCAGTTTTGTTACCAATGAATGGGAATAACTTTAACTGCCCCTCTTTTTAGGATTTTTGTAAAGGTTAAAGATAATGCACGAAGTGTCCAGCTTAGTACTGGAGTACTTCACAAACTGTAGCTACAGTTTTCATGCGGTCACAACGCTCATGTAGCAAGTGCTCCCCCAGACGTGGGTCACAGTCTGGCGGGAGACAAACCAGCAGGTCGCTGCGCTCACAGCGATGACAGCAATGACAAAGATAGAGGTCAGGTGCCCTTGTGGAACGAAGGAGGAACACCACCCTCAGGCTGGGGCTGGAGTAGCCAGAAGGCTTCCAGGTAAGGTAGACACCTGAGCTGAGTTAAGGACACAGAAGCAAGTCAGACAAGGGGATGGAGAGGAATTCTAGGGAGAGGAAGCGTGTGCGCCGAGAGGCAAGCAGTGACTGACTTCCTTCCTTCCTTCATCTATCCAACAAATATTTATTAGGTGTGTACTGCATATAAGACGCTGTTCTGGGGGAGAAAGCTAACATTTCTAAATGCTTATGATGTGTCAGGTTCTAAGTACTTCACAGATGGTAGTCACTTGGTTCCCCCAACCACCCAGTCAGACTGGTGTCACTGTTACCCACGTCGCAGTTGAGGAAGTGCAGGTGGTTCAAGGAATCTAGGGTGGTTCAACTACAGGGCTGAGGCAGGGGGAGAGCAATGAGGCTGAGAGGCGAGTGGGACCGGCTCCTGACAGATCTGCAGACCAGTGAGGAAGAGGCCCCACGATGCTAGGCTGGTGCACCTGCCTTGCTGGCTAACCTTGACATTCATGACTATTTCCTCCATGAAAGAGAAAGCAGGATATGCAAATGATCATAGGTAACGGCTGCTGGGCTGTTTGGCCAAGAAATAAGGCCTATTTCTAAGGGGAGTCCTATTTCTGGGGGCTCCAGCACTGTGGCTGATTTGCAGAAGAGTCAGCCCCGTTCTTCTGGTTTTTTGAATTCTCCTATCTCTCGCTCTTTGGATGGTACACAGCTAGTGCTTTCAACATTCCTCCACTTTTCAGAGCTGTAATTCCCCAAACCATAATATTTTTTCCCTCCCACTCAGGACAAGCCTAAGGTTTACATTTTGCTATGGTTGATTGATGGGGCTGAAGTTCAGGAAACCTGATTTGCTTCTTCCCTTGGAAGATTCAGCCAAAATTAGTGAGTCAGGTGAAAGTACTCTCGGCAGGCAGGGGTGGAGATTCTGGAATACGTGATTCAGATTTCCGAAATAAACCTCTTTTCACGTTGCTGTCTGATGGGTTCTCAAGCCAAGAGTTCTGACCCCAGACTCAGAATATGTTTTCCACAGCTGGGCTGGTTCCAAACCTCCAAAAAATCAGGGCTATCACCTGATTTCATTTATCTCTTTACTTCTAGGAAGAAAGCAAGATTCTGATTAGTCCTCAGCAGAAGGAAGCATTTGGCCCAGGCTCTGGGGGCCAGGGCATCTCTGATTGTGCAAATCACCTCAATAGAGAGAAGGGGGCCAGGTGTTGGGAGGAGGTCTGCAGGAGCGGACACGAGCAGAGCGGGGTGGTGGGAGCTGGGGCTCTGGAGCAGGTCCATCGCCACTCCTCAAATTCTGCCCAATAGTCAAGGCCTTTGGGCCCTAGCTCCCAGATGCTCCCTTACCCGGGGGCAGAGACAGAGGACTGAACAACAATCAGGCTGAACAACCAAGAGGTCAGGGCTCCTTTCAGGTGCTCATCAAAACAGCAAAGAGAGATCAGAGAGGTGACGGTGGAAGGGGACGATGGCGGGGACATGCCACACTGGCTGAGTCCCTGGGCAAGTTTATGAAGAGGGCGACACGCTGCCCTGCTGGGGGTCCTGAGTCTGTGCAGCTCTGGGTTGCGTCTCACATGAGGAGTCAGGGGACATTTTACTGATGAAAATCCCCAACTAGGTCAATGAGGATCCTTTCTACCCTCAGCCAGACCATGTGTTTCCTGGTTGGAGTACAGCTAAGACCCAGTGAGACACAAACAGGGCCACACAGCCTTCTCAGGCCAGCACCACCTCTCAGGCAGGTACTTTCTTCCACCCCATGCCAGGCTCACCGCCTCCACAGCCACGTTAAATTCCCAGGTCTGTCCACTTGTGAGAAGCATGTTCCTTTATGTCTTCAAATGGCTCGCCAGCTCAAGCCTACAGAGGTGAAGGGACCTCCTGGACCATCTGTTTCGGAGGATCCCCAAGCCTCGTGGGGGAAGGAGACATACCCCCTGCTGACTCCTTGGTGGTTTTTACGGCTGCAGCTCTGTGATGGGGTCTTTGCTCTTCCCCATCTCAGAGTGTTCATTCTGCAGCACTAGTCCTGAATTGGAAGTGGGCCGTACTCTCTTGCTGTCCTCTCTGCTACCCTCCCCTTCGCAGGGCTGCAGCGGCTGTGGCAGGGAGCGAGTTGGCTTCTCCTCCTTGTCCAGAGGTCCATGCTTTAGTGCAAATGACAGCGCTGAGCACATGTGTCAGCCCCACAAGGGTGCCCACGCATAGATAGTCAGAGGCAGAGCCGGGGCTTCATCTTCACTGCACCCTGTTCACGCGGTTTCCACCAGGATGAGAACCCACCCTGGGCTGCTGGACTGAATGGCCAGGTTCAGAACTGGTAAATAGAAGTAAGACCTGAATATGTGCTCCCCAGATAACGTCACTGAGCTGTGATACAAAGGGGTGATTTTAATCAGGAGACCATGGGCTGTGAACCTGGTTCTGCCACTGACTCCTTCTGTGGCCCTGCCAAGTTACTAAACTTGAGCGTCAGTTTCCTCTCCTGTGACATGGGGATCATGACAGTCCCTCTGTGACTGACAACATTCGGTCCTGAGTAGGTGCACAGCGACTGTTTCAGATCTTAAGGCACCTGCAGCTGTGGGACACATGCTGTCCCCTGACTGATGCATTTCTGGCACTCACAACGACGGAGGGGCTTTGCCAGTGTTCCCTGTTCTGTGCACAAATAAAATCACAGCCTTACTCCCGGCTGCCTATAATTTCCAATCTTGTACTTCCTGCTCCCAGAATCCTTCCTCGATCCAGTCTAAGACAGGCCCGGGTGTCTCTCATCCCTGCAGTTTCTGTTCCGACAGGAGCATTTTCTGCGTTCCCAAACAAGGTTTTCTAAGCCGGTCAGTCTCAGACTGTGCATCTTGGACAAAGTCCAGGAGAAAATGCAAAACTGAGGCAGGGGGCTGCCTCAGATCCTCCGGTGGCCTTCCTCTCGAAGATCCCTGCTGTCCGCTCAGCAGGCACACGGGGCGAGTGAGCTGACAGGCCCCTGGCTCCCATTTGTTCTACCTGGGGATTCCTGGCTGTCGGGCTCTTACCAGCAGGGGCCCCTAACAAGATGATTAAGGCTAATTACAAAGAGTCTAATTAACTGGAGGAAACTGGTCCTGGAACAGTATCCAGAGGAAAAATGTTCCGAGCATCGTTGCCGGGAAACAGGCTCTGGACTGTGGCTAAATTTGGGGCAATCTATAGCGGGTCCAGGTGAGTGGAGGGGAGAGAAGTCTGGGTGCAGCACCTTTCCAAGAGGGCCTTTCTATCTTCCTTTCAAGGTTGAAAACTTTTATTGATGCTGGTGTTACTGCAATATTGCAAGAAAGACATGTTCATTATAGAAAAAGGACTTATTCCAGATCTTCCTTGCTATGAAAGGTTTTCTGTAGTGGGTGAAAGCTGAATAATTTCTAGGGGTGTGGGGTGATGCAGGCTGCTACCAAAGTTCCCTCCAGAGGCCCAAGGAAGTGAGGCCTCGATCTGAATCCAGAACCTGAGCCTGTCCCCTAACCCAGTTCTTTACAAGTGCCCTGTAAGGCAAAGCAAGAGAGGATGAGCCGCCACTTCCTCTCCTTCAGGGGACCACTCTCCAGTTAGACATGGGCTAAAAATGCCTGGAAAATGACATCACAGCTGTTTCTTCAAAAGTATTCTCTCGAGTTGTGTCATTCTGGCTCCTCATTAAACTGGGGCAGCTTCCAAGCGAGAGCAGGCTTCCCCACCGAATGCGTGTGTTTTCTCCAGGTCTTCCTCCTCTCCGGAGCCAGGTGGGGCTTCAGGACACCCCTCCACTCCGCGCCCATCTGCAGGTCTGCAGGAGTGACCAGTTCAACAGAAAACTAGGGACGCCACGGGCCCGGTAGTCACAACCGGCAGTCCTCTCTCCCTGAATCCCCGGGCTCATACCCTCCCTGCCCCATCCATCTGCCCCTGGGGAGCCTCTGCCAACAACTGCTGCCCACACTTGGGTGGAGGGCACTGAGAAGGCTGGACTGGGCACCTTGTGCGGAACCAAGAGCACAGGGAGCCACTGTGACGGAATTCTCCTCTGAGGACCTCAACAGGGTTCCTCTGGTCTCGGCAGGCACCCCCCAGATCTGAGCTGCCCACCCACACCGATGTCTCTCTTGGGCCCCTGCATCAGTCTCTGTGTCCTTTTCTTACTGAATTTCTTGAGATGAGGTGGGAAAGGGAAGGTCACGAGTAAAGTACGAGACGCAATTTTCACAGGTTTGTGTCGCGGTCTGTATCCCCCAAGTTGCAGCCTCCCTCCCTGAGCTGTCTTTCTACCTTCCCTCCAGTGCACAGACAGCCTGGGAGATCGGACCCATCTCTCAAGACAACTGGGAGTAGAGTTCTAGGGTCAGGAGTCAGGGTAGGGTGACACTGGCCAGAGACCAAAGCCAAAGAACTTCCATAAGATAGTGTCTCGGTGAGGAGCTGAGCTGACAGCAGTCCTACTGGAGAGCAGCCCAACAGGGTCTGGCACAGAGGCCAAGGCGAGATGGGGCCACTGGGACAGGTTAATCAACACCCAGGAACCAAACAGGGAGCATGAGAAGGAGGTAGTGGCTGGGAGCTGTGGCAGGTGATGGGGGTGATTGCTATGGCCTCCCGTGCAGCTTGGAAGGGAAATGTTAAGGGGATGGAGTCAGGTCAGACTTTAAGAGACCAGTGACCACTGTGTTTTTTGCTCATAATTCTAGAAGAACCTCTGGGGCCCAGTCTGTGATCGCTCCCAGGAGAAGGCAAATGACTGGCAGATGTAGGTGAGCACTTTTTTGTTGGGGATACACACCTAGCAAGGTACCAACACTTCGCACCTCAGCTCCACCTCTCTTGCCTTCAAGGGTAGAAACTATTCCGGAAGCAACAGAGTCCTTCCTGGCCTGCCCATGGGGTAGGGGGAGGGTGTGGGCAAAGGACTAGCTAGGCACCCAACCCCAACAGATAGATTAATTTTAGCAGAGTTGAGGGCCCTCTAATTTCAAAGTTCTTGGTGTTATCTTAGTGTTTTTGTTTTATTTTGGGTAAGGGGTGGGTTCTAGTACCCAGATTTCTAACCTTTCTGAAGTCATGTCACATGAAAAATAACAGTATTTGCCTGGCTCCCTGGGAAGAACTGGAGGGGATTACGGTCTCAGATGAGGCTGCTCACAGCTGGAGTTGACCAGCCAAGGGGCGTGGCCACCCCAGTCACCCGAGGGCCCAGAGCAGCCACAGCTCACAGCAGATGGCTGAGATAGCTCAGAAGCTCCTTCTCATCAACCAACTGTCTTACCCACTATGCAAAGAAGATGGAGACAGGCTCCAGGAGGCGGGACAGCCTGTCAGGGTTTAATGAGCGGCAGATGACACTCGGAATTAGGAGAGGATTGAATGGTTTCCATGGCAGATTAGGGAGAACTCCCACATCTTTCTATCCACACTTAGTGTAGACACCCAGCAGGAAATGATGGAGACAAGATTAAGAAACTGCTCCATTAGGCTACCGGTTAAATGATGGATTTCTTCCCCTTTGTGTCTATTTTGTCTTTGCCCAGTTCCATGGTAGCCTGTGTGCTGAGAGCGACCCACAGGCAGACTTCCTGGGCTTGTTGTGCTCAGATGAGTGGCTTCTGAGGCCCGTGCACCAAGATGACACCTGGGAGGCCAGTGTGTGAGAGGGGCATGGTGAGCCAGGCAAACGGTGGTGGGGCCAGGATGCCCACAGACTGGAAAGGTATTACCAGGTCCCCAAACCCACTCACGTACTTAGCACCTACCTATGCAGTGTCTGCTCACGGCACCAAGGAAACACACCAATGATTAATAATCAAGGGGCATTGGAACAGCCAGCCCCTCTGAAAGGGAGGACCAGGCAGATTCGTCGAGACTCTCAGAATGGACGGGTTTACAAGTTAATGGAAATAAAAACACCTACTTCAATTTCATTTGTCATCTCTTAGGCTCCCCGACCTGTTTCCTTCTCTCTCAGGATTCTCAATCCATTCGACTCTCAAAGGCATTTTCTCCCTCCCTCTCACTGGTGAAGCTGTCACTAATCTGCACCCTCAGGGGACACACTCGTGTCTGTGTACATGTATACGTGTATCTACCAGTCTTTCTGCTCTGTGTGGTTCATTGTTCAGTAACTGTCTCCACCTCAGACTCCACACTGCAGGAGGCAAGACTCTGTCTATGTATCATGGTCACTGTTTCATCTTAGTGCTTGGCATAATCCTTATACACAGTAAGTGCTCAATAAATGTTAGGTAAGTGAATAATAACAGCCTCTAGGGTGTGCTGGGCACTGGCTTATGTGTACTATCTTGAATCTTCACAAAAACACTGCAAAGGATGAAGCGAAAGCCCCATTCTACAGGAGAGAAAATGCAGGCTGCTGAAGGCCAAGGGCACAAGTTAGATCTGAATCCACACTACTGGATCTGAAGCCGAGGGGCTGCTGAGCATTGTCGCCACTGCACTGTACCCTCTGTGGCATTCCCCAGATGCCCAGCTCTCCTGCCACATGGGCAGGTGCTGTCCACTACTGCCCAGCTCCTGGCACACCCACAAGGGGCAGCCCATAAAGACAAACGCCCAATAGTACCCAGCCAGCAGACAGAGAGGCCCCATCGGCTATGCCCAGGAAACCTGGAGATCAAAAGCGATGATTAGGACAGAATTAGCACTATTATTAAAATGCAACACAACCAAACATGCAAACAGCCCACTCTCAGGAAGCAACGGGGCACGGGGCTGCTGGGACCTACCGGCATAGTGGTAATTTGCTAAAGGATGACATTTTAACCTGACTGGCTTCCGCAGCAGCAGCATTTCCAGAGCAGCCTGTAGACCCATGGGAGAGAAAAGGCAAGAGTCAGTAATGGGTATGTGTGTCCAGGGGCGACCATCTACCTAACCAAAGGGGTTGGCACTGCAAAACTTAGGGTTCGGGGCACTAGAATGAAAACCAGAGGGAGACTCCCCTAATTAGGGATTCTGTTCTGGTCAGCACCCAGCAGGGCTCTAACCCTCCCTCAGCCCATGCTTGCAGCCAGCTGGTCATGCCCAAGACCCCACTCCCTCCTCTGTGAGGCCCCAGCCTCACAGAGACAGTGGGGCCGCCTCTCAATGGAGGCTGAGTCTCTGGGGAGGGATTCTGAGGAAGTGAGTGGGTGATTTGTAACTTTTTGCAGGAAAATCACCTGTTTCATTACAACTGAACATGAACAGCTGTATTAGTGATAACTGTACTAGACACTGCCCTCACAGAGAACCTGGCTAAATACACTCTTTCAAATCTGCTTTCCTCAGCCCTGTCGACCTTTTAAAGAAGCTATTGCAGGTAGAGTTGAGCAGTGGGTGGTTTATGGGCAGAGAACCTTGCTACTCCAAGTGTGGTCCACAGGCCAGCACACAGGCGTCCCTGGGAGTGGGTTGGAAATAAGACTCAGCATTTTAACAAGATTCCCTGAGTGACTTGTGCACATTTAAAAGTATAAGAAGTGCTGCTCTTGAACACTAATCTGAAAGGGTTAAGGGGAGTGCTCCAGTATTCTAGAAAAGGGCATCAATAACCTCATGAGAAGGTAGTACTGGCACATTTGCTTACTTTCACATTTCCATGAGAGCAAAAAGCAGGAAGCTAGATCTGGTACAAGAATCATATGTTTACTAAAGGGGAAACTGAGGTTAGTGCTTGAGTGACCTGGAGCCCAGATTGAGCACGCAAATAAATGGTCAGCTCTGATTCTGGGAAGATGGCACCAAAGTTTGACCAAAGAACTATCGAAGGTGGAAGAATGAAGCCAACACTTCATTTTGGTTAAGGGAGCAGATGGTTCTATGAACATCAACTCTGGCTGATCTCCAAAATGGGGAAGAGTAATCAGCCAGAGTAAGATAGGTTATTTTAGGCTGAGACTTGTCTCAGTAAGACCTACCTCCTTCACTGGAGAGGCTTTATGATGTGAAATACAAGAGTGTTGAAAAAAACTCTGGTCTCCTAAGACAGAGGTGCCCGTAATTATTACTCAGATGCGTAAACAGAAGTCCCACTGGAGATTTTCCTGCAGGTGTTTAAATCCTGACTCACTAAGATTTGTGGACCTGTCATCATCTTATGAATTAGTTGCATGGTACATGGGACAACGCAGAATCTTCAGAAAATACTTTTCAGAATTCTGACATGAAAAACATGAACTGTGAAGACTACCTTTTAGGATTCCTTACCATCACATCACCTTTGGCCTCAAAGAGACAGTGCAAAGCAAATTCAGAATTGGTTCCTCCACCTGGCAATGCACTTGAACAGCACAAATTCAGGAGATGCTCCACTGAGGGGAACAAGAAGCCACTGCATCAGAGAGCGCATCATCATGGAAAAACACCCAGATCCGAAAGCCAGAGATCCCTGTGGGAGAATCAAGCCTTCCCCGCCCACATGCCAATACCTCTTTGTTGTAGGTCATGGTTTTCCAACTCTGGCCAGGGCTTCCAGACTAGTGTGGCCTTATGTGTATCCTGGGCCATGGTAGAGACATCCTGGAGTTCTGGGATCTCTGCTTGGAATCTCAAGCCAATGTTGATGCGCCTTTAATGACAAGAAAAAAAACAACAGTGTGGTTTTCAACTGAGGCCAAGGGCAACTGTCAAGAACTTGAAAAAGAAGGAAACCAGTTCCTTCTGCAAGAAGAATGCAGGGACATTTCCTCACAGAGTGATCCTAAGATTCCAGGCATGGCCTTTCACTGGGATAAGGAACAGCTTTAAGATTGGGGAGAGATGCTGTGGGGAGCAAGGGAGAAGTAAGCCTGGGGCTTCATTGCTCTCTACAACTGAGAGAGGGAGGGCGCTACTTCCGAGGGTACAGCTGCCCAGAGCATAGCTGGTGATGCCATTCAACCAAGAAAAATGGGACAAATACAAAGTGTTTATTTTATTTCTTATCTCTGTAGACTACTTTCATATAAATCATCTCATCTGAACCTATCAAGGACCTGTGATGTAATCAAGGCAGTGATAATTATTTCCATTTAATAGATGAGTTCACTAGCCCTGGCCGGTAGGCTCTGTTGGTTAGAGTGTTGTCCCATAGACTGAAAGGTCATGGGTTCAATTTCCGGTTGGGGAGCATACAAGGCGGCAACTAATTGATGTTTCTCTCTCACATCAATGTTTCTGTTCCTCACTCTTTATCTCTCTCTAAAAGCAATGAAAAAAATGTCCTTGGATGAGTATTAAAAAAAATAGATAGCCCTGGCTGGTGTAGCTCAGTGGATTGAGCGCAGGCTGCAAACCAAAGCACTGCAGGTTCGATTCCCAGTCAGGGCACATGCCTGGGTTGTGGGCCAGGTCCCCAGTGGGGACCACATGAGAGACAACCACACATTGATGTTTCTCTCTCTCTCCTCCCTCCCTTCCCCTCTCTAAAATTAAATAAATAAAATCTTAAAAAAATTAAAAAAAATAGATAAATTCACTAAAGCCTAAAAAGGTTAATTTGATTAAGATCAAATAGCACAATGGTGCTGGAACTCAGGTTTTCTGATTCCCGACTTGATTTACTCACTGCTCTACCACAGGGCCTCCTTTGTTCTTATCCATGAAAATAACCACTTTCCCCTTCCATTACACCTCCACCACCCACTCACGACTCAACAAGCCCATTTGGAGGAATGGTCAAGAATCTTAGGGAGGGGATGGAGGAGGCAAGGACATTTGGAAGCAGCTTTGTGGAGAGCTGGGCGCCGTGAGAGAGATGCCTCAATGTCACTGGGGATGTGGAAGCACGTGACCACAACCCAACTGGCCCATGGAGTGGGAGGCGGGGAGGCAGGTTCTGAGTCCAGGGCTTCACACTTTACTATGCATTTAGTCTTTGGCAAAGGCCTCAAAACACTGGCAATTATAGAGAAATGACAACACTCAAGAAAAGTCATGATTCTACAATTTCTACAACTTCTCCCTCAGTGGCCCCAGGAGTACTAAATCCACTTTTCAAAGCTCAACATCCCTTTCCTCAGTTGAGGCTTCTGTTCTAAATAATAATTGGCTTTTCCTTACGGTTCAACATCAATGGTCTGCTCTCCAGGCCCAGGGGTGACAGTCACATTGCTGCCATCGATGCTGTCTGAAGCACAAAAACCAGAGGTCACTTGTCAACAGGGAAAGGGTACTGAAGAAACTAAAGCAAATAAGTTACCCACACAGTCACAATAGGTCCCTCTCCCACCCAACCAATGCCGGAGTTACTCCCAACAGTCTCCAAGGAGCTGGATGGAGTGCAGTGGCACCTGGCTTACGGGGCTACTTATTCTCACAAGGGAAGGCAGCTGCCACACTCTGGTCTGCTGAGCTGTGTTGTTTCTATGAAACTGTTCTTGCTCCAGAAAGAGATCCTGCCCACAGGCCTCTCCATCCTTATCTTTATACAGCCTGCTAAATGTGGAGGCCTGGTCTTCCATATCATACCTGGTCCTAACTTTGACATCTACTTCATACGTTTTTATTTGGGGTCTCTTACACGATTATCCCGAGCACAGTCTCATTTAGTGTATGCACACCTCAACTGTTTCCTCATCCCAAAGAGGCTGTAATTACCAACCTCTCTTAGTGTCTACCACCCCAGCTAGACTGTGATTCCCTGAGGACAGGTATTCTATGCTTTGTGAGTTATTTCTAGCACCTATCACACTGCCTGATACAGAGAGTAAACATTCTACACAGTAGACACACCAAGTTTGTGGCATAAAAGTGAGCCTTCCCAGGGCAATGCCCAGCATAGATGGGGTGAAATCCCTGGGGTCCCTGAGGAGGTGCAGGGGGTGACTCACTGGAGCGACACAGCAGCACGCGCGGCGTGGGCGTCAGGGGCGTGAGGGGCAGCTGGGGGTGCGCGCCGGGGCCTTGCCCCGCGAGGAGGACATTGCTGAAGAGCCCGGAACCCTGGCGCACCGGGCTCAGCATGGGCGGGGGCGTGTAGGCGGGCAGCTCGTGGGCGGGGTCGAGGAGCAGGTGGTCCCCCAGGACTCGCGGGGAGCGCAGCTGGCTCTGGTACAGGGTGGCGCCCGAGTAGGAGGAGGCGGGGTTGGGGTTGTAGGAGGGCGGGGGCGGGATGAAGAGCGGCTCCGGCCGGTGCCGGAACTTCTTCTTCTCCTTCTCTGGTGCGGGCTTGAGCGACTCCTCAGCTTTGGCCACGCCGGGCTGGTGCTTCCGGGGAATTTCCTGAAACGGGAGAATGATCCGGTTCAAATGCTTTCCCCACAGACCGATTCCACAGGTTGAGGGAAGTCGAACTTCTACTCAGATGGGGTCCCCCTTCCACGTATCTGATCCCAGGATCCTCTCTTAAAAAAACAGCCACGTCCATTTTCAGACAAGGCAAGTTGTGGTGGCTTGACAGGGAGAGCGCTTCGGTTCTGAAGAAAATCCCTAATGTTTGGAGAGGGAGAGGGGCAGTAGGAATAGTGAGTGGGCAAGAAAGAATAAATTCACATTCTTTATTGCTTATCACCGCATTCCTATCTAGTGTGTGGAATCCGGTTGAGCGGGCCCTTTAATTCCCCATTGCTCCCTGAGGGCAGACATTGGGGACAGTTAACACAGGCTCTGAGAAGGGGGCAGAGTAATCTATTAAGAGAAGCTGGGCAGAGGCTGTGGGGCAGGAAGCGGGGGTCAGGAATAGCCAAGGCTCCCAGGGCCAGTGACCCGCCCTGGGCTCTCCTTCGAGGTAACTTTGGGGCCGAGGGAGCGCCATCTGTGATCTTTAAGGCCCATTTCATGTACTGTCCTAAAAATGTATCCGGTTCACCGCCCCCTCAGCACCCCTCACTACTGCTCCCAGCACTGAGCGCTCATTCGTAGCAAGCCCGATTCCTACACTGGCTTCCTGTCAGCAAGGGTAGTTTATTTTGTGGCAGCGGAACGACGCCTCGTCTGGAAGGTCTGCCACATGGATACATATATAGTAATAAGTAAACATGCATGTAAATAGATAAGCAGGGCATGCCACCGAACAAACAGACTTGGGTTGTGTGCCAGCCTCAGCCCAGAAAAACCAAGAGCTGGGTGTGGCTGGACTGGCAGCGGTGAAGGTTGGGAGAGACGGTGGAGATACCTGCAGAAAGGTTGGGGCTGTCTGTGGCACCCTCCCAGGCCCTGCAGGCCAGTGCCTGTCCCAGCTGCAGCCCCTGGCAATTCCTGAGCCCAGGGTGGTGCCTGAGCAGAAGGCAGCAGGGGATGATGGGAAGGGCTGGCCATGGTCATGTGACCAAACTGCCTCCAGGTCATGTGACCTGCCCCTGTGCCTTAGTTCTGGTTGCTCTCCCTCAGGGCCCCTGCTGCTGACTTCAGTGCTTTAGGCTGCACCCTCCTGTGTCTCCCTGGGCTCCATATCCTTCTGGTGCCCTCCCGGCCACTGGGGGGCAGTCTAGGGAAGCAGGGCGGTGGGGTAAGGAGAGGCAGAGGGCCCCTCGGCTCCCAGATCATCCCCAGGGGGCTCTCCTCAGGCCAGAATGCGCCAACCTGCCTCCTCTTCCCAACTGAGGGCTCTTCGCGGCCTCTGGTGGAGGCAGAGAGGCCGCTGAGTAGAGTGAGGAGAGGATGACTGTGGGCGAGCAATCCTGAAACTTTACACCCGGTTCCTGATAACTAAGGAGGTCATCTGGGCACATGCAGACCCCCGCACGTGACTTCAATCCTGCTCCACAATCCAGACCTCTCTCTGATCACAGAACCGAAGGCCTCTTTCAGGCTCCTTTACTTGAGCCTTTGGTTGTGTTCTCCTCCTGGCAAGGCCTTGAGAGCCTGGGTCAGGGAAGCCACTGAGAATGTCAGACCTTCATGGCCTTTGAGAGGAAGCATTTACAACGTTCCACCCCACCAAGCTATTTGGACTCTGGAAGCAGTGTCACGCACGGAGAAGTTTCAAAAGCTCTCCAGTGAGTCCAACCCCTGAAGGTCAGGGGAGAAACTGAGGCTCTGAGAGGGGGAGGGTCTCAGCTGCCTGCATCACAGATGGCTAGGAGCAGAGTTGGAACTAGAACTCGGCTCTTCCCTGGACATTTTAATTTCTTTATATAAAATGTCAGGGCCTTGCTCACATTTACTCAGTCCCACCTACATGCTTATCTGCCCACTTACAATGTCTTATTTTTTCCACAAAGCCAAGTTCATCTCTGCTTTCAAAACCCTGTTCAGAACTCCCCTCATGATGATCTGAGCAAACTCCCACCAAACCCCCTTGCCTCTGCCTGGTCCCTAATCACTCTAGCTACCCAGTATATTGCCCTCCAGCCACATCCAGGGCTGCCCTGTTTCTCATCTGCCCTGGTCTTTATCCCAGTGTTGAGTTGGGGCATGTGTGCCTCCTGGGGTTCTGACCCCTGTGTGACTAGGAACCCTACTGTCTGCACCTCAGGCTGAGAGTTCTACAAGGGCAGAAATAGTGCCTCTCCCACCAAATCAGGAACTTCCCTGGGCAAAGAGGGAGCTTGGCTATGTCATTTCATCTCTCTGCCTGCTGCCGGCCGTAAGTCCTGCCAGCTATGAGAATCTCCACCCCAGCATTCTCTGTCAATCTCTTCTTCTGAGGCTTTGATATTACAGAGAACCCAAAAGGCTCTTTCTGGACTTTTCTAGTCCTCTTCATTATCCTCCCTACCCTCATCCTGGCCAACCCCAGCCTCATGTCTCCTAGAATCCCAGAAACTCTATTCCCCAATGACAAATATGACCCAGTAACCATTTGTTGGGAGGGGACAAATCTGATGTAGTCAACCATGTGGGCTACAGACTCTCTGGGGAGAGAGACAGGTTGAGAGAGAAATCTCTGCTCCAGAGCCAAGCTGAGCTGCTTGGATGAAGCACTTGAAATTTGAGAAAGAGAACTTCACAGTGAGTGGGAAAACACAAATCTCTTTGCTTTCCCGATGCTGGGGGTGGGGGTGGGGGGTTAGGGGTGGTGGCTGCCTCTCAGTGGAATTACTTTGGGAACCACAGCAAATTAGGCCCTCCAAAGGTATTCATACAGGTATGATACTAAAAATGTTAAGCATCTGGTAAGACTGACCATCAGAACAGATGCCAGGGCTACTGCCTGAAGGCCCTGCTGTGCCATTTTTAATTGATGGTTTGGGGGAGGTCTGGGGCTCCTGGGGGAGGGGCCAGGGCCCCGGGCAATAGCTATCTGTTATCTGGGACAGTACTTGCATATTTTAATAACTGTGGTTACCAGTTGAGTTATCTCCCATTTCAATCGAGGAACACCTTCAGGTCTCTTAGGCTCTAACCCAGACCATCAGCCTGGCTGAATAACAGGTGTTCCCGGGTATCGGGCAGGGTGGGCAAGGATGGGATTCCCAAGGCCTTGGGGGCTCAGTCCTGAGAGACCTACCCATGTCTGAGCTCAGGGCAGTGACCCTGGAAGATCTGTCCCCATCTCCAAGAAAGCAAAGGGATGTTCCCACCCCAGACATGAGGGGCAGAGCAGCAACTCACAGCAGGCGTGCAGGGGACAGCCCCTTGGGGTGAGTGTGGGGGAGAGAGGGTCATCCTCACGAGTACGGGCATCTCGTCGTCCGACATCGAGCTGGCTGGCTTGTCTCTGGCAGAGGGGGCGGCAACGACGCTGTTGGCGAAGCTCTTAGAGCTGGGCTTGGGCACGAGAAGCTTGACAGGGACAGACACGGGCATGACCATAGGCGTGAGGCTTTCTGCCTCAGGAGGGAGCTGCGGTGGCAGTGGAGGCGGCAGTGGCTGGGGCTGCGGTGGTGGGGCCTTCTCTCCTTCCTCCTACACAGACAATAGAGGCTTTGATCCTGGGCTGAGAGCAGCTCTCACAGGAGGGATGCACTCTGAGAGGTTCCAGGACATCATGCACGGGAGATAGAGGACCCCTGCAGGGCGGTTTCCTTCCTGCAGCCCTGAGTGCCTCGGCTTAAGGGATGTAAGTTGGCTGTGAAAAGGGCCATGCACTCTCTAAAATTTAAAAAATCATGACCATGTATCACTTGCATATTAAAACATATATGAAAAGAATTTTTTGTGGTTGTCATTTAAAGAAAAGGATGTGTCCTTATAATCAGGTGAAAAAAAAGCTCTTGTGTAGGACCTTTTAATTCTCTGTTTACATCTGTTAAATGGAAGACTTTTATCTGGCATGGTCAGGAGATGAAGTGGCGGGGTAATCCAAATTTTGGTGAACAGAGAGTTAATCCCATAGACTTAAACTATTATCAATGATACTCAGAGAATTGAGAAAATTTTTTGAATTTTAATCTAACTCTAAAAGTGCATGGATATAGTTCTCAACATGGATATCCTACGCGGACAATCCTGAGGATATTCAAAGACCTTTGGATGCTAGAGTCTAACACTAGTGCTCTGGTGAGTAGAAGATGCTGGCTGACAGCCTGATGGTCACATGCTGGCCTTCACCTACTGATACGGAAGGTCCAAGTGACCTTGGTCTTGGCTGCTTCAAGCAGCATTAGTTAAAAGTGGTATTACACCTACATGTTTTCTTGGCTGTCTGCTCTAGGAGGTGGGGAGGCTGGTATTGCCTAAAAGGATTTCTAGCACTTCTGTTTTTGACCCTTGTTTATGAGGCCAGCGGAAGTGGAGCCTGTTTGACCTGACTGGCTCCCAGCGTCAAAGCTTAAGCATTCCTGTCAGGAAAGGACTGTGCCTCCCCAGGAGCCCGCACGGGGTTCACCTCACACTATGTCAGATGGCAGCAAAGCAAAGCAAGCAGCACATGGCCTGGGAAGAACGGGGGTGGGGGAGGGGAAGGGCTGGCTCCGACTAACCTGTTTGAGGCTGGGGGAGGCCCTCATTCCCCCATGGGACCGCATGTGGCCATTCAGGGCGGGCAGGCTCTTGAACTCCTTTAGGCAGATGGAGCATGTCAGCTTGTTCTTGGCATCAATCTGCTCTCCAAACACTCCTTTCGGTTGGCCGCTGCTCCAGGGTAGGGCCAAACGGAGAAGACATGTAAGTTGAAGAAGGGGAACAGTGATTTATCTCAAGACCTCACGCCTTACAACAAACCCAGTTTATTCACCTGGTGCTCCACTGTTCATGGCATCAACTGTATTCTCCCAATACCCTCCAGAGAACTAAGCCCAATGTACAGATGGAAAACTGAGGCTCAAGGGCGGGAAAGGACTTATTCAAAGTCATGCAAGAGTTGAACAAAACATCTTTCTTCATTGTAGGCCTGTAGGTGCTAGGTTTTTCCCACCTATGGTGTATTAACTTTCTAAGGTTAGCTTGGGCACACTTCTTCCAGAGCCTTCCCTTAGAGATGTGTGTCTATGTCCTCTGGTTCAGCTTCCAGACTGCATGTTTTGGAACTTCATCAGGTTCTGGCTAAGTTTTTAATTATTTACCATGCCCACAAGGGGAGGAAACAAGTCTTAACTGTGGCATTCTCAAAGCTTAGTTGCATGCCTGGCACACAGTAGGTATTCAGTAAATACTCACTCACTAAACGAATGGACAGTGGACAGAACAGAGGCTTCGCTGCTCACTTGAAGTGCAACTTGAAGCTCTGTGACCCTCAGGTTTTGCATTTGTAAAACAGTAACAGCTAACAGTGGTTGAATGCTCACTATATCTAGGCAAGTGGTGGTCATGCCCACCCCCACTGGGTTACTTTATTACACACAATATAGGGTGCCTGGCACTCTGTAAGTGCTCAAACACAAGAGCTACTATTATTATTATTCCTATAAACTTCTTTGAGGAATTGACTTTGAATTTGGAAGTGGATCATGACAGACAACACAGGAAAACCTCCCAGTCTCCCAAAATGCCAACAAGCCTCCTCTCATCCATCCTACCTTGACTCAGGGGACCCTGGCTGGGCTCTGCCATCAGGTAGGTGCATCTAATTTTGAACCGCGAAGGACACCGAAAGAAAGAAGAAAGAGAGAAAAGTGTGTTTTTGAGGGGAGGAGTCCTTGTGCCGGGGAACCCTGGGGTGCACTTCCCGGCCTCTGCCTGCTTGTGGCCTGACCGGCTGTGCTCACAGCTGCTCACGCCCTCACTACATACCTGAGACTGCTCTCCCTTGACGGCTCCGTAACCCAGGACCACGGCTCACTCTATGAGTTGCCACCAGCCACAAGTCCGGCAAGACTCAAGCCCCCACTGGCTCTTTCCCATTCTCCCAGTCCACCCACTCTGTATAGACAGGTCCCATTCCCATGAGACACAGTGAAGAGCTGTATGAAACAGCATCCTGCCAGGAGACCTCCTGCTGAAATTCTTTTCTAGCCTTGACCATGTCATTTTTCTGTCACAAAGGCTCTCAGTTACTACTGGGCCTGAGCCCCTAACAAACAGAATCGAGAAAAGGGCATCTCTGGCCTTCAACCTCCATCAGAGGCCTCTTTCCATCTAACCTGGTCCTGTTCAAGGTCCTCTCCTCCCCTGACTGGGCTGTCATATGAGTGCAGCACTTGATATATGCCAATGCGTGATCAGTATCCAGCACACAGCAGGTTCTTCTGTGGTCAAGTACATTTAGCAAACAAGTAAGGTTTACTAACTGTGGCCTGCAGGTTAAGTCTGGCCAACGGACATGTTTTGACTGGCTAAACTGTTTTTAAAAATCTTAAGAATGCCATTAGATGGTGCATCTGCTCTCCAGGCCACCACAGTCACTACCACTCCCTAATGTCTCATCCCAGGACATTTTACTTATTCACTTTACCTTCCTGGACTCTGCGAGCAGCTAAAGTTTTCATCTCTGCAATTACAGGGATATGTCTGTACCCCTTTGGGAGAGTCACAGTGCACACTCACATTTTAAAGGCACTGAGATGCCCTGTAACAGGGTTTTAAGAACTTTGCAACAGGTTTTAAGAAATCCCAAATTTATTTATCCACAGAACCAACCTGCCTCCCAGAATATCTGTTACAAACATTCTATGGAACTGTAGTTCTGAGTGATATACCTCAGTAAGTGCTGTCATATGTGTTCTCCCTCTCAAATGAGGAACACTTTCACAGGGCATAGCCTGAGGATACAGACCTGTGTGGTCCCCGGGAAACTTGACTCAAGGCCTTAATCAATACATGCATCATTTGGGACCTGATCCGGTGTTATGGCCATTTTCTTAGTGAGATTAGAAGCTCAATGGGCAGAGGACTGAATCAAAACATTCTGTATTCTAAGCCCTGGCTGGCGTAGCTCAGTGGATTGAGCTCGGGCTGCGAACCAAAGCATCGCAGGTTCGATTCCCAGTCAGGGCACATGGCTGGGTTGTGGGCCAGGTCCCCAGTGGGGACCACACGAGAGGCAACCACACATTGATGTTTCTCTCTCTCTCCTTCTCCCTCCCTTCCCCTTTCTAAAAAAATAAATAAATAAATAAAATCTTAAAAAAAAAAACATTCTGTATTCTAAGTGCCTGACATCGACAGTGTCTGGCACATGTAGGTTAAGGTTTGGGAATGAAGCAAGAACAAAGGGTTGAAGGGGTCGGAGAGAGGACTGGGCACTGCACAGACTCAGCCCTTTCTGGCCCTGTGGCTGAGATACCAGGAGGAACTTCCATTGAGAGAATACCTGGGGCCACATGGCACTGGGAGACAGCTGCTGGTGCTGAGGCCCCACGTTGTTGAGGTGGATCCCACTGGGGGACATGAGTGGCCGATGGGGAAGGGTACTGCTGACCCGGTTCAGGTCCAAGCTTGCTGGGTCTCCCATTCCTGTATCGGAAGGCCCCAGGTCCCCGTGGGAGCTCTGCATGGCCTGGACCGGTCTGTCGCTTGAATATGTCTTGGGCTGACTGTCCTCACGCTGCTGGTGCTGGGACAGGTGGCTCTGCTGGTAGAGGGGGTGGCTGTAGGGCTGCTGAGGCTCCTGGTAGTAGTACTGGGGCATAGAGCCCAGCTGAATCAGCTGCACTGCGTGCGCCTGCTCCGGGGTGTACTGGTGGGGGTCCCTGTGATAAGAAGGGTGCTGCAGGTGCATCTGTTGCTGCTGCTGCTCTTGCAAGTGCTGCATCATGGGTGGGGACTGATAATACTGAGGTATCTGCATCGAACCCTGCCGCTGCTGCAGCTGCTGTTGCTGCTGTTGCTGCTGAAGCTGTGGCGGGCGAATCTGCAGCTGTGGCTGCATTTCTTGAGTGGACATACGCTGCTGCCCACCTTGCTGCTGCTGCTGCGGTGGGTAATACTGGTGCTGCTGCATCTGTTGCATGTGCTGGGACAGCATCTGTGGGCCCTGCAGTGGCTGTCCTCCCTGCACTGGCATCTGAGCCAGTGGCTGCTGGTAGTCATAATACAGGTGCCCTTGGCTAGGGTGCTGCCCTACCTGAAGAGCTGATTTGGACAGCCCACCAGTGAAACCAGGGTGAGGTTGCTGGGGCACCTGCTGGTAGCGGGGAGGGACAGATGGTGCTGGGGACTCCATGGGTTTCTGGGACAGCAGCTGGCGGAGGGCACTGTCAGGGGCTCCATCCATCACTGCCGACTGGGTGTGCAGCACCTGGGCCATATTGTTGACCTGAATCCGCAGGTTTTGGTTGGCAAACACCTGGGTGAAAGAGTCTAGCTTGTGCAGGACACCGCTGGTAAGCTTCTGGGTCCGGATCTCGCTGGCCTGGGAGTAGGTGTACTGGTAGCCATCAGCGGGTTCAGCCTGGGCTGGTGCCCCCCACATCATGTTTGAGTTGGTCAGGTTGCCACGTAGCTGGACGTGGTTTCCAGGTCCTGCGTGACCACCCCACCCTCCCTGCCTCGAGGTATCCACTTGGCTAAGGTTTTTGGAGCCAACAGGCAAGCCTAGACCATCCCGAGTATCTTGAGGGAAGTGAGGGGAAATGGGTGAGGCCTGAGGGGCATCCATTCCAGCCCCTGTGACTGTATTCCCATAGTTGTGGTTCAGCCCACCATGGACACCAAGTGGTGGCTGTTGGTAGAAAAGGTTTTCACTGTGGGCCACGTGGTTGGTCTTGTACAGCTGCTGATCCCCCATGGTGCCAGCCTCGGTCGTGAATGTCCAGCCACAAGATCATAAAAAAAGGTCAGTGAAACAAACCCAAAAGGACTGAAACCCTGAGAAGGTGAGGGAAGGTGTCCACACTATTCCACGGCTGACATGTCTGTGAACGTGGCTGGAGCCAAGCGTCCCTGTTGGCCTGTACCACTCATGCGCAGAGCAGGCGATCTTCCAGCCCCACCTGGGCTGAGGTGCGGACGGAACACCACCGTGGTGAAGAGATGCCGCTCACACCTGCAGGACAGATGCAGAAAACAGGAAAGGATTTACCAATGAGCAATTACACTTGCCACGGTCAGGTACAGAAATAAATAGAAACAGGAGACTCGATTAGAGACAGTGTCATTCACATGACACCCTCTGCACTGATTCTGTGCACCCTGACCCTCGCTTTCATGCCATCCGTTACCCAACGGCACACGAGTGCACTGATTTGTTAATTCACTGTTTTGCTCACTGATTAATGCCAAACATTCTTCTGGGACCCTGCTATTGAAGGCCCAGCACTACTCTAGGACCTGTGGGAGATACGAAGAAGTTTAAGACTTTCATTAATCAATTCATCTGCTCCACAAATACTTATTAGACATCTACTCAGTGTAAGGCACAATGCTAGGAAATGATTAAGGCATGGGCCAGCTCTTGAGGAGCTAACCATTAGAAAAGCTAGTGGGTCCAAGAATAAGACAATACAAGGAGGAAAGATGCATGTAATAAAAAGACAAAAGTCACAATATGGGATCTCACAGTGCATAGAGCATGTTTCCAGCAGAACAGGATTGGAGACAGTTCAACAAAGCACTGCTCTTGTTAGTCTGCCTGTTAGGTCGACATAGTTACATGCTTTCTTGTGGTCCCTGCTCAGTGAAACATCTGTGCGCAGGGCTGACCACCTGGCCAGAGGACTATGGTGTGGCCTGACGGACACACACACAAAAAACCAGGCTGGGCCAATCAGATTCTCTCTCTTAGAAACATGCACTAGAAAATTTGGAGAGACTGATCTAGTCTAGTTTGAGCCCAAACAGATTCTTTTTTTAATATTAAAAAAAGTATTTATTTTTAGACAGAAGGGGAGGGAGGGAGAGAAAGAGGGAGAGAAACATCAATGTGTGATTGCCTGCTGGCGACCTGGCCCACAATCCAGGCATGTGCCCTGACTGGGAATCAAACTGGCGACCCCTTAGTTTTCAGGCTAGTACCCAATCAATCTACTGAGCTACACCAGCCAGGGCCCAAATAGATTCTTTTGTGGACTTCAAACTGGGGTATGCAACCCCCGGGGAGTACACACGGACTGTCCAAGCACTACACATGCAATTTCCAGATCCTCAACTTCCACAGAAACTCTTTTCTAGAACTGATGGGCGATAGGGGTATGTGTTGTCCTTTTATACCTACTGTTTCACAATAGCCCTCCTCCTTCACAAAAGAAAGCAAGCCCCTTACCCATTGTAGTCCAAATCTTACCTGCGTTTACTGCCCCAGGGATTAAACTCCTGGCCATCACACAAGAGGACACTTAGAAAATCGAGAAAGCGACAACTCTAATAAATGTGTAGTAAATCTTTTTTTGCATGGGAGGGTGGTTTCCCATCTTTTCTCTTTATCCTCACCCAAGGACTTTGTTGTCATAGTTTTTAGAGAAAGAGGAAGGGAGAGGGGAAAGGAGAGAAATATTGATGTGAGAGAAGAACATTGATCAGCTGCCTCCTCTTGTACACACCCGGATCAGGAATCAAACCCGCAGTCTTTCGGTGCACGGCATGGTGCTCCAACCAAATGAACCGCCTAATCAGGGCTCCGATTCTTTTTTTTTTAAATTAGGAAGGTCAAACAGAAGTAATTAAAATGAAACTGCTAGTGATCACTATGTGATCTTTGGCTTATAACTCAGAAGCAGACGAAGAACTGAGTGACCCTGCTTTAACAAAACTCATTTCTATGTACGAGTTCACACGAGTGAGGGTTTTCAGTGCATATAAATGAAAAATGAAAGCGCAGTCGATGCTGATCCTTGTCTTGTGTCTCATGCAATAAATAATATTCTCCCTTGGGTAAATGAACAAATGGAAGAAATGGCCCAGGAGCAGCAATATTCTGTTTCTGGACCCAGCTGATAGCTGCACGGGTGGCTCACTACGGGGTAACCCAGCCTGGGGACTCCGGCCTGGCCACACACCGGTATGTGTATGCACACCAATAAAAATGTACTTCACGTCACCACGGTCTACCCCTCTTATTGCCATGTCCGGCTGAGGCCCTTCTTCCGTCACGCTGCTGCCTCGGCCTGGAGTGCTCTTTCGCTCTCTCCTCACTTGGCCAAGTGCTGCGCATTCTTCAAGTGTGACCCCATCACTTCCAAAAAACGTTCTTGCCCCCAGAATCTACAGCATTACCTGTTCCACATACTTCTGTTAACTTTCAACACAATTAAATTCAAGATATTTGTGGAATAAAAAAATTATTTAAAAAGATCATCCAGCATCACCATCTCACTAAGATGCATTTTCAATATAATTTTAGTTTTTATGCTTATTAATTATTTATCCAAACTAGTAATACAATTGTGTTGTTTTGATCAATTGCACACTATTAATAATTGTAATGATAATTCAAACCAGAACAAAATTTTAATACTTAGAGCTTTATGATTTCAGGAAATTAAAGTTTTAACTTCATATAAAATTATTACAGAGAAATATGATAGGGAAACAAATGAGAGTTTTAAGCACAAAACTATATTGCACATATTATATCTGGATAAAATTCCATGGGGGAAGTGAGACAGAAATAAAATTTCAAGGAGAAAAAGGAACACTGAGCATTAACAAAGAGCATGTTCATGCATTTTTAAAATGGGCGATGGTAGGTATCAGCTTGCCATGGTGTTTAGATTCTCTTGGATACATTTAAAACAATGATGTAATAGTTTTACGTAAAGATATCAATGTTTATAATATACTGGGAATTGCATATTCTACAAATGTATGATTAAAAGTGCAGATATAAGCTTAAAAATGTGTGAGGGGTATATAGCTTAAAAAATCATTTTATGGGGGCTTTTTTTGGTAGAGAATAAAGTTTTTATTCACCCTCTAAGAAAGGAGAGGGGCGTGGTGTGGAGAGATACACCAGCCCTTTTGTGGGGGCTTTTCGGCAGCAAACTTCAGGGAGCACGACAGCAGTCCCACTCTAGCTGAAGGCTAGCTGGAGCGGGTCTCTGACCTTTCTGAACAGCAAAGAGGAGATGAACAAATTTTGAGTGAGGGGTCTGGTTTGGTGGAATGAAGGGTGGATGAAAGGAAGTAGTGGGAAGTTATACGTGGGCTGTGAGTGGCCACTGCAGGCTTCTGAGCAGAGGCCTAAGGATTCTGGGTGTGAGGGCACCGAGCTTCAGGAGCAGGGAGACCAACTTGTGCTCACGATGTGGTCCATGTCGCTTGGGAGCTTCAGCCCAGATCTGTTCATCAGAAGCTGCATTTTATCTAGACCACCCAAGCCTCTTGTGTGCACATCAAAATTTGAGTAGCGATGCGTTAGCAGGTTCTTGCTGCATCCGGGTCAGACATAATTAAGAGTTGACCTTGGGTAACGGTGAGCAGGAAGACAGAGAAATGAAAGAAACATCCCCTGTGCGGCCAGTGGGAAGTGACTGTCCATCCTCCAAGTGCCCTGCCCTTCAGGGGCTGATGACCCAGTCTGAGGGGACATCCCTCCTTTCTTCACACATGTTCTCTCCCTTGACATCCTTACACACCACACATAACTTGCTGACACCCAGTGGCTAACCCCAGCTTGGAGGGGCTGAGGTCCTGATCAGCTGCCTACTCCACACCCCACTTCCGTGATCAAAGGCAAACTTGACAACATCTCCTCCAGAATGGACGCTCATCCAAAGTCTCACCCTGGACTCCTTTGTCCTCCTTAACTGACCACCACAACCTATCAATTCACCTCCCCATATTTTCATTAAAAACCATATTTTTAAAAGTATTTATTTATTTTCAGAGAGAGGGGAAGGGAGGGACAAAGGGAGAGAGAGAAACATCAGTGTGTGGTTACCTCTCATACACCCCCACTTGGGGACCTGGCCCACAACCCAGGCATGTGCCCTGACCGGGAATCAAACTGGTGACCTTTCCATTTGCAGGACAATGCCCACCCCACTGAGCCAACCACTCAGGGCCCAAATTTTCTTAACTCCAACCATTTTCCTCCATTCCACTACTATGACTCTAGTCTAAGACACCAAATCTGTCTTCTGGACTATTTCAACAGCCTTCCAGCCGGTTTCCCTGCTTTCAGTCTTGTGCAGTCCCCAGAGAGCCGCAGCAGAACGAACTTTTCGAAACATGACTCTGATCCTATCATGCCACTGTTTAAAACCATTCATGACATCCTAGCTCTCCCAGGTCAAAAATCAAGATCATGAACAAGGCTGACAGAGCTCTGCGAAGTTCGTCCCCAGCCTCAAGATAAATTCCTCTTCTGTTCTTTACTGACTTCCCATCCCTCACCCGAAGCCATTCTGGTCTTCTCTCAGTTCCTTGAACCTCCCAGGCTACCTCCCACTATAGGAAGTTTACACAAGCTGGTCCCCCCAATTTTGAAAGCTTTCCCTTCTCCCCGCTTCATCTCTCCAAGTCCTGGGCATCCTTCAGATCTCAGCTTAAACTATACTTACTCAGAAAGTCTACCCTGACCCCCAACCCCAAGTCTACACCAGGGGCCTTTGTGTGATCTCATAAAACCACCTTCCTTCCCTTCGACCGCTCTTCTGGTTTGTAACTGTGCCCCCACCAGGGCAATTGTGTGATTAATGGGTGTCTCTGTCCTGTGATCCTGTTCCTGAGCCTAGCACAGTGTAGCCCCTCCAATAGGAGGGGTCATATTTATTAAATGAATGAATCAATGAATGAAAAAATAAGATGGTGATCAAGTGTCCCAGCGAATTGGTATAGGTAGAAGGAAAAGACAGTGTAGTTGAGCAGATGTTAATCTCCCCTGGAGAATGTTAGACTTCATCTTGGTCCTGATGGACAAATGGGGCTTGGGCATGTCAGAAGAGGGAACAGCACGCATGGAGGCATGGAGTCAGGTGCAGGGGTCCATGCTGAGGCCCCACGTCCTCGTCAGGAACTCACCAACGTCCAGACTGAATTCATGAAGTAGGGATAAATTGTGGGAGCTGTATAATGATGTCCAACAGGGTTATCTGGTGGGCATTAGGTCCAGTGATTTCAGAATGCTCTGCCAGGCTTAAACCTTGCCACTTAACCTTTCTTGAAAGCCTTGCCACAAAGTCACCTCCTCCGGGAAGAACAACTTGTTGAAATTCACCAGACTCTGACCATGCTGGATTTCAGGTCTGTTCTGTGCCTGTGGGTCAAATGGAAGCTGGGCAACTTTACTTCTGTCGACATGCCTGCTTTGCTAAGTGCTCCCAGGTTGCTGGGCAAGAGGGACTACTTGTGTTCTGAGCTACAGGAACTGTTCTTCATTCATCGATATGTTCAGAACTGGAAAGGTGGTTTATTTACATGCAAAGAGCATCAGAAAGTCAGAGGCGGGTTCCCACAGCGTGGTTCCTGGGCCAGCAGACGCAGCACCGTCTGGGATCTAGTTATCCACACTAATTCTTGGGCCCCACGCAGACACAATGAATGGGAAACTTAGGGGTGGGGCCCAGCAGTCTGCTTCAATGAGCCCTCCCGTTGAGCCTGATGTCCTCCCAAGCTGAAGACAGCCTTAGAGGTCCACTAGACTCCCCACATTACAGATGAAGAAAAAGGGCAGAGATGGAACTGCTGAACCTAGAACAGTGCCTGGCTCACAGTAATGGGCAATCAAGAACCATCTGTTAAATGAAAAAGGGAAAAGAACCCCTCTAGAAAGTCATAAGGACATAATGGCAAAACTATGTGCTATTTATTTTACATTAAATTTATCAATTTTTTGAATAGGCACTATATTCACTCAAAATTAAAAAAGCATAGAGAAGTATACAAAAGAGTGAAAGTTAGTCCAAATAAATACTTAAAAATAAAGTGAAAAGTTACAGCAAATTTTTAAAATAAGGGTATACGCAAAAAATCTTCCTCCCACCCAACCCCAGACTCCCAGCACCCTCCGGGACAATCACTCAGGCTCTTGTCCATCCCAGAGACATTTTATGTTTGTACAAGAATGCTTGTGCAAACTCCCATCCCCACTCCGCTACTTTAAACATAGCATTTAAAACCTGGAGACTTCCTGGTGAATTAGTCAATCTCAGAGAACTCCTATTATACCCACTCAGGATGTATGTCTTTATTACTTTTCTAATAAGGTAAGTGTTACGCTCATTATGTACATTTCCCATCGGGTAATTGGCACCAGGAGCTTTGTCATTCATGAAGCAAATAACAGAACTACTACTTTCACAATTCTTTGGTCAATTCCTCCCTTAGGGCAAGATTCCAGGATTCTGGAGCAGTTTCAATAAATACATAAATGCCCTCTACAAGCTGAAGGGCCCTCTGTGCTCCCCTGAAGCCTGACAGTCATACGACCTGCTTCCATGCCCACCTGCCCTCTAGATGCCCAGTCATTCCAAGGCTGGGGCAGTGTCCTGCCCGTCTTGTGTTCCCAGTGACTAGGTCACAGCAGATGCTCAATAAACACTCACTGAAGGGGAATGCCACACCAGGCAAAAGAGACCCAGAGCATCCACTTCACCCCCAGGTTTCCATGCTTTTGACACGACCACGGCCTGGAACTTACTACTTTCTGCTGTGGGCAGTGCGCTAAAGCGCACAGACCTCCAGCACAGAGGCTCTCTGCGTAGGGCCTGCTGCTCAGTAGTTCCAGCTTTGCAGGCCACCTGATCTCTGTCCTGAGTCTGCGCTGGTAGCGGGAAAGCAGGCACAGACACAATATAAATGAATGGGCGTGGCTGTGTTCCAGTATGACTTTACTTATGGACACAGAAATTTGAATTTTATATAATCTTCGCATGTCAAGAAATATTATTGTTTCTTCTCTCGATTTTTCTCCATCAATTAAAAAAAATGTAAAAACACTTCTTGGCTCACAGGCTGTACAAGAACAGGCATGGGGTGGATTTGGCCACAGCCAGCTTGCTGTCCCCTGTCCAGTGCATCGAACCAAGTCCCTCTGCCCTCTCTCCACACACCCAGGGGTGCCGGGAGACAGCACAGGCTGCCGCTATAGGAGGAGACTGTCCAAGAGAACCATCCTTTGAACCAGAAAGAGAGAGAGAGGATGTTGACTTTGGTGGAGGTCTTGGCAGGACTTGTTTGCTTACAATTCATAAGGGGTAACACCCTGCTCCGGCCAGACCGCCACCGCTTGTTTGAGGAAGAAAAACAAAATGACTTCCCTTTTTCCAATACTGGGCCATCGTTCCGAGACTGTACACACAATTCCCCAAGTGACTCGGCTTAGGGTTTAGTCCAGCCTTCCTCACAGGTCTGTCAAAGGACCCGAACTTGGACTTCCCTGGGAGTCTTTTTACTTCAGTTTTCTCCCCAACATCCAAAAGAAGGGGGAAGCCAAGGCACTTCTCCAAGACATGGATTCATGGTTCATGGTCTCCTGTAGAGCAATGATGCTATTCTAAATGCTTTGTGGTTAGTCTTCTGAATAAAGCCAGTGGGTATTTTATAATCCAGTAACCCCATTACCATGCTGGAGTTCTGCCAATGATTGCAATGGGCCTGAGGTCTTCCTCTGGGCAGAGACTGGCTTGACTTTTGTTCCTCATGGCCCCAAGCTCCCTGTTTTGGGTTTCATGCCTATTCTCAGCTGTGGAGGGACTTTCAAGGCTTCCTTTGGGCAGCAAGGGACATTTGTCTCTGCAACTTTCAGTCTCACCCTGTGGCATCAACTGCTCCCTCCAAGCCCTATGGATCAGGAGGGAGAGTGACTCACCGTCAGTGAGGACCTGAGAAATGGGGGGTTTGGGGTTTTCTTCCTGTGGACTGAAGAGTGGTGCAAGTTCCTGGTCCTCACTGTCACTGTATTCTCCTCTGGCTAGCAGTGATTCTCTACCCAGGAACTGGCATCGTCTTCCTGGGTAACTGCCACATGCTGCTCCTTCTCTCCCTCCCTAGCTGGCATGGAGGGTGTGGAAGAATCAGATGTGGGGAGAGAAGAGGGGACCGTAGGAATCTCGGGTGGCTTCCTGGAGGAGGCAGGCACGGCCTGAGTAGGCCTTGTTGATATGTTCCTGGATAGTTTTTCAAGCTACCCTCTTCTACAAATGGCTAGTAGGGAGATCGGAGATATGGGAACGGACTGTGTAACCACGGTGTGGTGAGCAGGGCACCGGAGAGCTGGAGATTAACTAGAGGTCTGCAGAGAGAACGCAAGGCAGGGAGACACCCAAACAATTCACACGTGAGTTCCTGAGTGACCCAAGCCCTGGCTACTTCATAATCACAAGTTTCTCCTAAGGAGGAGCTGCTGGGAGCATTTCAGGATCAATCTGCAACCATCCTGAAGACCTAATTTGTGCCAGATTTGACTGGGTCATGGCCTCTGTCCTCACAGTCCAGAGACTAGTATCTGTGCCCTCTCTTGTCTTTCATACAAACACACCGAGGACCTACTGTGCCAAGATTCTGCCAGGGCAGACAGAGACCCGCAAGCCTCTGTCTTTAAGCTCCCAGTCTGGGAGTGGAGAGGGGGTTTCCTCAAGATTCCAAGACATTTCTCAAAGAAGAGGTAGAGGAGGGCCTCGAAGGGGATTAAGGTCCCTCCAGCCAGGGACCAGCATGCACAGGGGGCAGACCCTTGCTGTCCGGGACTCTGGGAGGGTCTTGGCAGGGTGTTAGCTAGAGGGGTCTAGGCCTGGGCCTGCAGGGAGAATTCTCCATTCCCGTCCCCAAGGATTGGGACTCGGGCCTTATGAATCAGCCCTTGGGACTCTGGCCAAAGAAAGGGTGCCTATCCCTGAAGCTGACCTGGGCAGGGCAGGGCAGGGCAGGGCCGGGCTGAAGGAATGGGAGATTTCCCTCCAGTTGCTCTGACGAAGCTCCAGAGAGTGTGCGTATTGGGGGCGAAGACACAGGGGAAGGGGTGCTGGTTGGCGGGTAGATCTGGACCCCATGGCTCCACCCCGGCCATCAGAGTGAATTATAAACAAGAAAACACAAGTCGAGCACCCGAGAGCTATGTTTCTATCACTCAAGCCCACACTTCGTTGCTGAGCTGCCGAGAGGGCCTACAGCCCACTGGCTTCCACTGCAGGTGCACAAGGACGGGAGTGGCCAGCACTGTCGCGGGGATGCCCCAGACGGTAGGGGTTCAGTTCCCAAATGGAGCAGCAGACTTGGCTTGGTCTGTGGCCTTCAGAGACTTCTGACTGTGTAAAAATCAAAAGCCCCTGGACACCCAAGGCCCTGGAGACAGGGTGGGTGTCTCGGAGAAACCAATCCCCCTTCTTTCTGGAAAACAGCTCACAGTTCACTGGGCCACAGTCTGAGATGCCGCCCTGTGTGTGAAATAACTGTGCACTGGTCTTCCGTGCTCGGGGTATCTTTGGTCTCATGTGGCTCTCCTGCCTGTGCTTCAGACGGGAGGTACCCCAGGCTATGACGTCAGACCCCTGTAAAGAGCAGCAGCGACACAGGCCTCGTCCTCGGGCAATGCCGCAGACCCGAGCTCTTCACTTGGAAGGTGAGGATGCTTAGACGAGCAACCCCCAAGGCCTCTGGCTCACAGCTCTGAGACTTTGGGGGGAATCTTAGGAGTCAAGAAACAGACCAGAGGGACACCCATTGTCTGGGGCTGGAGGCCCTCCCAGCAGCACTTCCCCGAGGGTGTGACCTCTTTGAGGGCAGCCCTTCCAATTAGACAGAGGAGCTCCTCCTTGTTCGAGGGCCCTGAGGGACCTCACCCACCCCAGGAGCAACTTGAGCAGGTTCCCAGGCCCCCAGGAAGCTTCAGAGGGAGGGGAACAAGGCGTGGACAGACCCAGGGAGCCAAGGGGGAAGACATCCTGTATGAGACAGGCCAGTGGAGCTGCTGTTTCGTCAGGAGGGCCCCGCTCCCGATCACAGCGTGCCAAGGCCAAGGAAAACTGTATGCTTTCATTTACAGATGTGACTGAGAAGCCAAGCAGTATAGAATGAAGGTGGAAGTGGACATTCCCTACAAGCTCCCTCACCTGACATCCCTACTGGCAGGAGTTTTGGGTGCAGGTGGTGGGAGGATCAAGGGGGTGGCTTCCACCCACCAAACGGTACTAAGAGGACCTAGGAAAGCAAGAGGGTATCTTGCCCTTTTCGGGGTTTGTTCCCTCCTCTGCTAACCCTTCACAACACCCCTGGGAAGCCCCCAAACCTGGCTGGACTTGGTCCAGACACATATCCTGTTGGTCATCAGCCTCTATGATCTCGTTGTCCCAGTTTTTTGCCAAAACAGCTTCCTTTCTCTATAAAACCAGAGGGTTGAGGTGATGCACCCAGCAGGGGCCCCTGCAGAGAGACTGTGAGGACCAAACCCTCGAGGAAGGCTTCACGGCGCACGCGTGTGCTCTTCTATTTGCTGGAAACATTACTCCACCAGGCCGGTCACCTTGGGCACTGTATATTCAACCAGCACTAGACTTGAAGTTCTACAGGAGAAAACTTGTGTCTCAATATGTCTGTTTTAATGCCTCTGCCACCCTTTCCCACCGCGCCACAGCCAGTGTTTAAGCCGAAGCAGATTCAACTCAGTGTTTATGAAATGCGTCAAACCAGTTTGTCAAACATCAACGCTGTGCGCACGGCCGAAGGGCAGGAACTGAAGGAGCCAATGCCCTTCTCAGGGAGCTGACACGATCCAGCGCCAAGGCCAGGACGCCAGCCTCAGAATGTCCCCGACACTGAGCAGGCGTCCTCCGGCCCTGCGTGCAGATGGAACCCAGAGGGGCGGCCTGCTGCCGGGGTGGGGGGCAGCATGAAAGGCATCAGCACTCTGCTGAGGAGCTGGACTAAGATGCTGCTCAGCAAATGGGAAGGAAGACTGATAATGATCACTCTTCCACGGGCACTAACCTCAGGGCAGGCACGGCGCCAAGACCTTCACAATAACCACAGCAGGGGAATGTGCAAGCATCACACCTTACTGCCCTGCCAGCTTGCGATGAACATTCTCAGATGTGTCCCCTTAGGAACCCCTGTAAAAATGTCTTTAGGATATACATCCAGGAGTTCAGAATTCCTTTTCTAGTAAGTTGGTTACAGCAGAGATTCATAACATATGACACATACAATTGATTTATAGACAACTGTGTACACTGCAGTATTGTTTGATTAGCCAAAGGTTGAAAACATCCCAAATGTCTACCAATAAGAGACTGGTAGAAGAGGATCATGGAATAACCACATGGTGGAATACTATACAGCTGTTAAAAAGAATACAGAAACTATGAGCTGGTATAGAAAGATTGCCAAGGTTAAAACAGAATGTGTATCTATAGATATAGATATATAGGTGATTCTAATTATTCATCGTACTTATATTCTACCAAGTTGCCACGAACACTGAATTAGCGAGCACTGCGCCCCTGCTTCTAAGGAAATACAGGCTTAGGTTCCTACACGCCTCCGGTCACAACATTTTCTCTTTCTTCTTTTTTTTTTAAAGATTTTATTTATATATTTTTAGACAGAGGAGAAGGAAGGGAGAAAGAAAGAATGAAAAATGTCAGTGTGTGGCTGCCTCTCACGTGCCCCCTCAGTGGGGACCTGGCCCGAAACCCAGGCATGTGCTCTGACTGGGAATCAAACCAGTGACTCTTTGATTCACAGGCTGGTGCTCAATCCACTGGGCCACACCAGCCGGAGCTGGTCGTAACATTTTCATCAATCAATCAATACATAATCTTGTTCATGTGTGTTTCTGTCTAAGGACACCTTATTTAATATACACTGTTGATTCGTTAACATTGAACTCATGGCCACAGCACTGTAACTCCTGTCTGAGCGAAGCTTATCTAACACACCTATTTTCTCTCCGAGGCTCATCACAGCCTTCCTGCTCTGAAATTCTATATAGCAAGCACGTCAGCACTCTGCCTGGGGGCCACTGGAAACAGCAGAATCATTAATAAAAAGCACAAAAATATGAAAACAAACAAACGACCAAGCCCGGACATTAAACAGACCATGAGGAGGACACTTGCTTACAGCGCGGGAGCCGAAACGCGGCGGCAGGGTGGCAGCCTTGAGGCCGGCGGGCGGGCGGCTCCGATTTCCCGCTGCTCTGCATGTGCCCGGCAACAGCCGCCAATGCTCCGCGGGTATTGATTGTGAGGTTACAGATGGATTGCAGAGAGCAGGAGAACTTGCAAATATGGAATCAGTGAATAATGAGGATGGACTATATATTTATAGTTGCTTGTTATGCATAAAGAAAATCTGGAAAGAACAACAAACTAGTAATAGCTGTCTATGGAGAAGGGGTGTCTCTGGGCTGAATGGGAAGAAGAGTAGGAAGGAAACTTCATTTTATAGCTTTCTAAATTTTTCTAAATTACTAAACCATGGGAATCTACTGCTTCTTAAAAAAAAAATAAATAAATAAACAGCCCTGGTTGGCGTAGCTCAGTGGTTCGAATGCCGGCCTGAAAACCAAAGAGTTGCTGGTTCGATTCCCAGTCAGGGCACCTGCCTGAGTTGTGGGCCAGGTCCCCAGCAGGGGATGCTCAAATGGCAACCACACATTGATGTTTCTCTCCTTCTCTTTCTCCACCCCTTCCCCTCTCTCTAAAAATGAAATAAATGGTCCGGGCCTTTTCTTTGCTCACAGATCTGTGGAACGGAGCTCTGCATCTGTCTTTTACGCATAAAGCACACCATAATGCACAGTCTAGAATTTTCCAGTTTCTGTAACAAGGAGCTGGAAGTCAGGACACCGTGAGGGGAACGTGGGCACAGACTCCTCTCACTGGCTCAGGTTCTCTCTGCCTTAGGACCAGTCCTCAACAACTGCCCCGCTCACCCCGAACTTAGCAGCAATTCCCTTTTAGTGCCTTGCTTTTGCAAGTTCTTTCAGAGCATTCAGTGTACTTTACACAGAAACAGCATTTCTCTTTCTTTTTTGCATCCATAGGTCATCAGCTTACACGATAGTTACTGGACTTAGGGAGTTACAAGAGCAAGTACCAGGGGCATAAGCAGGTGCTGGTGGCGGGAGTCTGGAGGCTGTGGGGAGGTCAGCTGCCATCCTTAGGCAGAAGCTAGTTAAGACAGCCTCACTGGTGTGTGACTGTGAACTTTAATCCGAGCATACCTCACTTGTCATCAGCACTGAGGCAAGGCCCTCCACCAGCGAAAAGATTATGATTTGCTGAAGGCTCAGATGATAGTTAGTGATAGCTAGCATTTTTTAGCAATAAAGCATTTAAAAAATTATAGTATGTAAATTTTTTAGACATGATGCTATCGCATACTCCACAGAGTACAGTACAGTGTAAACATAGCTTTTCTATGCACCAGGAAACCAAAACGTTCGTGTGACTCGCTGTACTGTGACGCGCACTTTACCGCAGCAGTCTGGAACCAGACCCGCAGCATCCCCGAGGTGGGCCTGCACACCACACAGCGCACGGTGGGGATGAATTACACCTTCCTGCGCCGTTCTTCCCGTGTTTCACATCTTAGCTGTGTCTGTGGATCAGGCACAGGCTCCCGGGAGGCAGAAAGCTGGGTTCCCTGTGGTGCTCAGGGCAGACCTGGGGTGGGGCGGGTCCTCAGCGAACATATTCTGAAGTGAGAGAAACTCATAGTGGGATTTCTGACAAACCTGACATTTACACATCAAATTTTAGGAGAAGGATGAGGAAAGGCAGGACTGTAACATGTCCTTAAATGCCCTGGTAGCCCCCAGTGGACCTATTTGGGATATAAATCCCTAGCCTGAGTCTCCAGCCGCTCTTGGCTGATGCAAATCCTCCAAGAGTTCAGGGACCACGTGGCTTCCTCTGCTTGCAAAAGAGGGAAGAGGCCAAAGTCCACGCATGACCTGAACCCAAAACGCCTTTGTCTCAGCAAATGACCCTGACGCTGCTTCACAGAGAAAATGGAGGCTGCGGGCATTTACCCCTGCCCCCAAACAAACTTTCACCCCTCTTTTCCCTTCACTCATCTTACCTACAGGGGGAGCCCGAATCAGAAACCTGGGACCCCAAGAGCCCGCCTCTTCTGATAGGTTCTCAATTCCCGTTGGCCTCTCTTCCTCAGCACTTCCCTGACCGTCTTCTCTCATCCCCGCTGCCTCATGTATGGTACAGGCTCTTCACAGGCAGCCTTGACGCCTCCAGCCCTCCCACCCCTCTGCTTGGAGCCGCCACCGCTGCCTCTGCTAACAGAAGAAGCATCCAAAGGACTCAGCCTGGCTTACGAGGCCCCTCAGGAGATGGCCTCTCAGGAGGCTCCCAACCATTCACCCACACGCACACTGAGATCCTGCCCTATGGAGCTAGTTTCCAGAATGCTGATCTCTGTGCCTGAAATCTCTCTCTCCCGTTCTCCACCTTCTCAGTCTGCAAGTCCTGCTCAAACTTAGATCTTTCACAAAGCTTTCCCTGATTCTCAGCCATCCACCATAACAAAATACTTGTGTGTCCACTCTGTACCAGGCACGGAGGATGTAATAGGGGTGGGTATGTGACATGACGTCAGTCTGCAGGCTAGGCTGCAGGGAGTGTCGGACATGGACGGATGCAACTCCATGACTACACTGAGTGGCTATCATCAAGGCCACGGCTGCAGCCAAAAGGTCAGCGGGGAATCATCTGAGGAAGTCAAGGTGACCTAATCTGAAGGATGAGAAAGACAAAGCAGGGAGTCAGTATGGAAAGCTGTACTCCAGAGTGAAGGCCCTGTGGCAGGGGGCATATGCTGGACACCAGGGACTAAAAGAAGGCTGGAGGTGGGGGTAAGGGTTAGGGAGCATGGTGAAGGGGTGGGGCCAGACCACCCAAGGTTCCTGAGGGCAAGGAGTTTTATGTTTATCCTACGAACAATGAGGAACCATGGAAGTGTTTTGAGCAGAGTGCGTGCATGTCCGTGTGTTTGCACAAGTATGTGTGACTGATCGGATTTCCATTTTGAAGAGGCTGCAGGGTAGCCCAGGTCAGTACTTCTTCTGTAAAGGGCTGGAGAATACACATTCTAGACTTCACAGCCAAGAGGCAAAGTAGAGGCCATGTTGTAGACACTTTTATAATGAAAAGAAAAAACAATCTTCTACAATAGTTTTGAGATAACTCATAATATAATAATAATTGAATATAACTTTTTGTAATACAGATCTACTAACGAGAAGGATGGAAATATTTTTTTGGAGGGATTTTTTTTTTTTTTTTTGCCTTATTGGTGTTCAAAGTCAGCGTTCCCATATTGTCGACTGTGCACACACCAAACCATTTTTAGCCCACAGGCCATACAAAACCTGGCAGCGGCTGGGTTCGGTCCGGGGAGCGCAGTCTGTGAAGCCTGGTGCAGACGACTGGAGGAGGCCGAGCAAGGATACGGGAGCCTTAGCTTTTTGCTGCGGTGCAGGCCAGGCAGCTGGGATGAGGGCGGTAATGGAGGGACAGTTCAAGGTGACTGTGACGGAACTTAGTGATGGAATGGGCACCGGGTGCAGGAGCAGAAAGTCAAGATGACGCTGCCTAGATGTCCGGTCTGCACCAGTGGGAGGGCACGCTCAGTTTTGCTTTGAGACTTACAATGGGAGCTGTCCCTGAGGCAGCTGGGTGAGCGCTCCGAGGCTTAGAAAGGTTGTGAGCCCCTGACAACAGGGAGTAAAAAGTAAGTAAATGGAGGCAGAGACATGAAGAAAAAGACCCAGAGAGCAAGTGAGAATGGGCCCAGGACTCAGCCTGTGTGTCTCTGTTACACCACCCAGCACACTGTTAACTGGTTGATCCGCCTCCACCATCAGACTGGGGCCTCTGCTGAGAAGAACAGCATCAGCCCTGTCTTCGGGGTCGGCATAAACGGGGCACCCACTGGGTGCTGAGAACATGAGAGGAAGGAGAAGGTCCCCTCACTTCCCAGTGGAAGCTGACTTCCCCCACTTTTGCTCTGAAGGGCTCACCGTCTCCCACTGCTGAGCTTCCACAGGAGCTGCTTTTGATAAGGGTCCCTGGACCCTCCCAGTTACTTTAAATTATCCAGGTGTGTTCGGGCACATATGCGTTCACATGCAAATCTCCTCCCCACCACCCGTGGAATATGATTGTGATGATGCTGTATTGACAACAAACCCATCAGCTGTCAGTTCAACATGTCTAAATATTATGTTCTGTCACCCAGAACATCATTTTTTAATTAAAAAAAAAAAAGTTAAGTGGCAATCCCACTCCCAGCAAGGAGGGGAGAAAGAAAAAACTACGGGTTAAAGAAAATCAATTTCCCCCTCTTTTCTTCCTTTCTCTTTCCTTTTCTGAACAGAAGAGTAAAAAGCTAATGGTTCCTTCTGTTTGAGCTGCCGTGGGACCAGGAGGTCAACCCTGAGATGCAGCGTGACCTGCCCTCGGCAGGCCAGCCCCCCGCCACAGCCAGGGGTCCTCTGGCCCCATGTGGAGTCTGATAAGGCTACCGAGGAGTTCTTGGGAGGCTGCGCCTGTCCTCACGGCCAACAGGAACATTCTGGAAAACAATGTATGAAGCACAGACATACACTATTTTATTTTGTTCCCACTACAAACGGGCGAGGTCAGAACCGTTTTCTCTATTTGAAAGATGAGGAAATTCACATGCAGGGGATGATCTGTGACCCCAAGGTCACAGAATCAGTAACACGGGCTAGGACCCCAGCCCTCTGATGGCAAGAGGAGGCTTCCTCTGATATTCTGCAGGGGCCCAGGTATTCCCACTGCAGATCGGATTAGCATGAAGCTACTTCCCCTTGTTGGACCCTCCCAGCTCTATCCTTGACTTCTGAGGGGTGGGAGAGAGCTAGTTTACACCACAGTATGGACAAGCCCTGGGAATCTGGCCATCAGCTCCTAGCAACCTTCAACCCTCCAGGATATAGCCATGAACTTGGAAGTATGAAGAAAAAAAAACCTGGTGTATTTTGTACCAAGAAAACTCTCTGGGCTTCAAGGACTAAGCTCCAGCTATCTGGTAAATGGTTTCTTTCACTCATCAGGAACTTTTCACTGGAGAGAAACAGAGGGGCTAGGTGGCAGGCATTGTCCTCACAGAAGTACCAAGATCACTGGTTCTGGAGTCAGAGGACCAGAGTTCAAATCCCATTCTTCCACTGGCAAAGTGAGGACCCAGCAGGCTGATCTAATCTTTTTCTTTTTGTTTTGAGTCTCAGTTTTGACACCTGTAAAAGAGGAATCACACTACCTACTGGTCCAGGTGTTCTGAAAAGGCTAAACACGAGAATGCATGGGACCATGTGGCACCCAGTGAGGACTCGCACAGCTTGCTGCCCTGGGTGGGGCTTCTGTTGTTTTGTTTGACTCCTTACAGTGCAGATCAGGCTCCGTGACTCAGCTGTGATCGAGTCAGTTTGGTTATTTGTTTCCTGGGCAACCTCCAGCCCTCCCTTTGTTTCAATGAGCAGAATGGTGCTTGTGGACAGGAACTGGCAGAAGTGGACCCAGGAAGGAAGGGAGATAAACCTGTCCGCTGGAAAAACCTCAGTAGTCTGGCCCTTTGTGGTAGGGACCAACAACCGCACTAGCCCTGACACCCTCTGAAAGCACTGCTGCATCAGGGCACATGCACTGGTATCCACAGTGAAGATGCAGAAACATCACGGAAAGGCCACAGGGCACTTAGTGTACTGTCCACTGGGCAGAGGAATCGACACAGGAGTGCAGATGTAGATGCTCATGTGACTTGCTCATTGTTGGAGGGAGTTTCCGGGCCAGGTCAGCCTCTGCAAGAGAGGCCCAGGGTTCTCCAGGGGTCAGTGCAAGTCGGGAGGTGCCTACAAGGAGCTCTGAGTGTGCCCGGGCCAGGCCCAGCTGTCCAACGTGGTACCAGTAATGAAGAAGGCGTTCTGCTCTCTGGGCCTAGCTGCAAGCAGGCCAAGACCCCAGGAGAGGAAAAGAGAAGTCACTATTCAGTGGCCATCTAAAGCTTCAGAAAATCTGTGGTTATTGTTAAAGAAAAAGTTTAAAGGGGGGCGGGCAGTCATCCGTCGAGTCATTACATTCCCTCCACGACACCAGATAAGGAGACCGTCTACTTCCTTTCCTGTTTCAAGGGGGCCCCCAGCTCTCAGATTCCAGGAAACTGGCGGTGACTCTGTCCATATCTGCCTCTCTGTCTGCTTCAAAAACGGCCCCCTTTTAGGGGACGTGGGACGCCCTGTCTCGGTGGCCTGCATCTGCCGCCTGATCTGACAGGCAAACGAGAGCCTTCTTGGTGGAAGCTCCTAACGCCCTCAAAGCTCATGCCAGCCTCACAGATGTTAGAGAAGAAAAAATGAGGCCCACGTAACCCTTAACACTTTGGGAACACTCTCTCACCCATTATTGTTCCGTGAGGCAGACCCAGCAGGAGGCTGTACTCCCATTTGAGCTAAGCTACAGAAGCCCCAAGGGAGAAAGGGATTTACTTCTGAAGGTTCACGAGCTGCTCAAGAAGCAAACCTGAAGGAGAAGACAGCTGGATGCCTCTGGTCCCAGGCCAGAGCCCCCAGAAACCACAAAACCACTGCCACTGAAATGAGACCAGAGCCTCCACGTGGCTTACGTGTTCTCCAAAAAATACAAGCAAGAAGGCATCGTGGAAGTGCAAAGAAACAAACTCCTATTTGTATTATTCTTCGATAAAAATGTCACAGACTTCTCTGAATAGCTCTCGTTTTATCCTCTTCGTTCCCTCCTTTCTTGGTCTCTGGACCTGAACCAAGTCTCACCCGTCCTCTTCACCGTGTGCACACAGATTATCTCCCTCTTCATGGGACACTCACAGGAAATTTAAACATTCTCAGATGGGGTTCTTGTAAGCCCACTTCCCCTGCCCTCCACCCCACCCCCACCCCGTTGCTGTGTATTCAGGAAATGCAAACCCAATATAGAGATAACCTGGACCAAACAGAAAAGGAGACCAGCCCTGTGACCTTGATGGGCAAATGACTTCCCCTCCCTACACCTCACACTCAGCTTCTGCAGAACGAGGAGGAGCTTGGACCCGGTGGGCTGCAAGGAGGTCCCTCTGCCTCTGACCCGGGAAGGCTCAGCTGGATGAACCTTCCCAGACCCTACCTGTTTCAGGGACAGCCAACAGTCCTGACACAGGAGACTGAGGCAGCAGGGTTTTCTGCCTCTGCCACGGATCCTGAGGACCCCAGCCTCATGTGGGGAAAGAGTGCTGAGAGTCGGGATTTCGGTCTCAGTTCTGCCATCTTTTGGAAAAAGATGGGGAGTGAGTGGAAGAGCCCATCAGAGCACCCTCCAGCTCCAGCTATGGTATTTTCATTTAAAAAAATAGAATAATGTATATAATTAGAGTAATAACTCAAAAATATTTTTTAGAAGGGAAACTGCCCAATAGTGAGAAGGAGCTGATGGTCAATCTCCAAGCAACATGTAAAGACTCGGTTTATAATGAATTCCATTGGCTTTTACGTGGCCGCGCGTGCATCTGAGGCCTCTGCCTGGGAGCCTCCTGTCCCCACGCCCACTATAACCCTGGCCCCTAAACTCCCCACATAGCGCCTGACACGCAGCTTCCTAGGTTCCTGGCTCTGGAAATTCTCTCCACGCCTGCGTCTCGGGCAGCCTCTTGTTTCCCTCTGCAGGGCTCAGCCAACAAAGAACTCAACCTGGTCAACCTGGGCATCACAGAGTTGAGTTCCTCACGGGCAAGGCCAGTTGGACGGTGCAAGTAATCGATTTGGCTCACAGCTCTGAGTAACCAAAACGGAGGAGGGACAGGAAGCATGAATCATCACTGGGAGAGAGGTTGTTAACAGACTATGAGGTTTGCAGATGGGGGTGGGCCTGGCCCCTCAGCTGGGTCCAGAAGATCCAAGACATTGTCTTGGGACTTGTGGAGAAGGAAGAAGCCTCTCCCTAATTCCAGCAATATCAAAACTCAGGCTCTAGGAACCCCCACCCTTCCAGATATCTGAGCAGCTCTTGGAAAAAGAAGGCAAGTAGTGGACTCCAAATAATTTTTTGGTACTCACAGACTGAATTTTTAAAGAAAGTTGCCAAGCCCTGGCTGGGTGGCTTGGTTAATTGGAGTATTGTCTCGTACACCAAAAGGTTGCAGGTTCGGTTCCCACATACCTAGGCTGTGGGTTGAGTCTCCATTTGGGGTGCATATAGGAGGCAACCCGATCAATGTTTCTCTCTTTATGATGTCGCTTTCTCTCTCTACCCCTCTCTCCCTTCCTCTCTCTCTAAAATCAATAAACATTGATTCCTCGGGTGAGGAATAAAAAGAGAGAAGAGAGAGAGAGAGAGAGCATAAAGTTGCCAGTCCCTGTTTTATAGAAGCCGGTGAGTGGCCTGGAATGAACTGAAGCATTTGTCAGAAGTCAAATGCAAATCCATTCAAGACCGTCATGTTCATGGGCCATGGGTGGTCCAAAGCACTTGGGAAACCTGGTGAAACACAGTCAAGCATTAACTGCAGGCCTTCTCAGGGGTGTTGATAGGCTAACGGAGGTGGCTGTCCCAGGGCACCCCATAAGTCACTGGAAGCCTCCCAGTGAGTCTCACTGGCTCATTCGAAGGCCCGCCTATCTCCACACCTCAGTTCACACCATTTCTACACCCAGAGGGTGCCAGGTTCCTTCTCAGGTGTCTCACCCTGTTTGCCCCATAGGGTCGGCTCTAATCTACCTCCCCTGGCCCTCCCTGACCGCTCAAGGGTACGGTGCTGTCCCCCTTGGAAACCTACTCTGAATACCCGACATGCAATCTTATGAAGATGGTTTATCCTTCGTGCATTTTTGGGTTATAAAGTCTTTTTAAATTAATAGAGTTTATTTTTTAGAGCAGTTTAGGGTCATGGCAACTCTGAGTTTTTTTTATAGCACTTACCCACTGTACAAAGCCAGAGTGCTACAAATAGCAGGTGATGAAAAAAGTTGTTGCCTGATAGATATCAAATCAGGAAGTGATGCAAATCAGAGAGTGACATAAAGCCACTTACTAGAAGGGAGTGTGTGAAACAAAGTGTCACATCAGCTGTAAGAGTGAAAGTAAAATGGACAGTGAAGACCACCCCTCCCACCCCTGCTAGACATGCCTTCAGCAGAGGCTGTGCCCTCCCTTGGCCTGGGGGCTCCACCAGGGAGATTCCCCAGTGAGCTGTGTCTCGAGGCACCAGCCCCCTCATGACTCCATGGCAGAGGCCTTAGAGGGAGGCTGAGATGCCGGGGCGCCCCATTTCTGGAGTCCGTGCGAACTATGGCCAGGCCAGCCTGCTCTGCTTTCCCTCCTATTATTTTTAAGAAGGTCCCGTTGGAAGAACCTAACAGTGGGACACGAGACTGCTGCCTCCATTTTCATCACATTTCATAAACCAGCTCATCAAGTCGACATAAAAGCATCCCTGAACGACAGCATTTGCCTTGCAGGGGTCTGTTCTCAGTCACAGTAATACTGACCACCATGGACTGAGTGCCTTCACTGCTCCAAGCTCACGGCACGAGCTTTAAGTACACAGGCCTCATGTAGTCCTTGAATAGTTCCGTCTGTTGTCCCCATGTTAGGGATGAAGAAACTGAAGCTCAGGGAGGCTAAGCTAGTGAGTTCAAATTCAGCTCTTGGTCCCTGACCCAGGTCCCAAAGTCTCATCACGATGCAGTCAGGACTGGGTGGGGGAGGGGCACATAGAAGAAGAGGAAGAAGGAGTTTCATGAGGACAACAAGAAGCTAGCGAGGACGTCTGGAGGAGTGTGCGGGGGCGGCGTGGGTCCAGGAGGCCTGAGCAGGGCGGGAGCGAAGCAGGAAAGTGCTGGTGACCGCCAGAGAAATGAGCCACAAAATATGCAGAAGCCATTTCCTCTCTCAAGGAAGATAAACAATAGATTCATAAACAAATTTTACAAAGCTGTCCAACTATTTAAAGCGTTCTGGTAGGAACTCATATCCGTTGTGAGCTTAAGGCTAGTCCGCCCCCTAAACTGGTCAACAGTTATTCTGGGGGAAGGGAAGGTGGGCAAAGGGGATAGGAAAGGGACTTACTCCTCCCCAGCCTGTCGCCTGCTGGCCCTGTGACGGTAGGCAGTCACATGTCCTCTGCGAGGCTCGGTTCACTCTTCTGAGTGAACCCAAGTAGTCGGTCATGCCTGCCCCACTGGGCCTTGGTGGAGAAAAAAGAAGGTACACATTCCGGCCGCAGACGTACTTTTCTTGACCTTCCCAATTGAAGCAACTAAGATGTGGGATAAAACTTAAAATATAGAAAATGTACACATATTACTGAGCTGATACAAATGGGAAGATTCTTCAAAGACCAAAATCAAGCCAAAAGCAGGACCCTCGGGAGGTAGCCTCGCAGCAACCCTGGCTTTTGCCCTGAGGGTCCCTGCTGAACCCTAGGTGTTCTGTTTCCCGTGGGAGCTTCACAGGGTTCCGGAAGCAGGAGAAAAAGCCTACTCCCTCCACGAAGCTGGGACTCCAGAGGGCTCCGCCCTCAGTGAGTGGAAACAGAAGAACACAGGCTCTGCAAGGAAAGCGGGCTTTGGGCAGGTAGGGTACGGGCGGGCAGCAGGGGTGGGGATCTCCTGAAAATGTGTCATCGAAAGCTGGACCTCACACAGGTTTGCAATTGGAATGCAGGCTGCTTCTGCAGCCAGAAACGCTTTAGGTAGAAAATTAAAGTGATTTTTGGTTGGCGGTGCCCCCAGACAACTCGCAGAAGTTGCTGCAAATCCTCTTTGGAGAACTCAGTGCCAACCCCTGCCTCACACAATTCTCAGAGATCAAGCTGCAGGGAAAATGAGCGGCTCGCAGAGGACGGCAACAGGAAACAAAGCAGTAGAAACAACAGGCGGGAGAATCGGACCTCTGAAGATTTCTGATTCTGGGACGGCCAGGCATAGAATTCTACCATTCTGAAACAACTGCTTCAATATATTAAAGAAATCGAAAAAGAAATGTGCAATACGAACAAGAAATGAGACCAGAAAAATCACTCAACAGATTTGAAAAATAATGGACTAGAACTTCTAGAAACAATAAATAAAGGAACTGAAAGGAAAAAACTCAATGGACGGATCAGATAGCATCTGAGACACAGAATGAATTGGTTAAGTGGAAGATAGACGTGAAGAAGTCATTCGGAGTTCACAGAGAGACAGAGACCAAAGACACGAGTAGAGGTTAGGGGCACAGAGAACAGAACGAGAAGGCCTCTGTAAGTCTCACCGGAGCTCCAGAGGAGACATTAGAGGGAACGGGAAAGAGGTGCCATTCAAAGAAACAGAGGGCAAAAACTTTTCGTAATTATTGAAAGACACCCACGTTCAGCTCTAAGAATCCAAACAGACCCCAAGCAGAGTAAAGACAGAGACATTTACACCTTGTTACGTGACAATGGAGCTGCAGAACTCAGAGAAAACAACGATGCCTTCCACACAACCAGAGGGACATGCCAGGTCATACATGAAGGGACAGCAATCAGACCGACAGCCAATTTGTCAACAGCGACATTCAGGGTCAGAGGCAGCGGATTAGTGGCTCCAATGACCTAAGAGAATCTATTCAGTAAAGCTGCTCCTCAAAACTGAGAGCAAAGTAAGGTATTTTCAAGCCAACAAAAACCGAAAACCAAACCAAACCAAATGAGAAAAACACTGAGACTTTTACTACCAATAGCCTTTCACTAAAGGATAATGCTAAAGATTTATATTAGGAGGAAGGAAAATGATCTGAGATTCATGAAAAAACAGTAAGAAAAGCCCTGAGCTGGTGGCCCAGTTGCTTGGAGCACCGTCCCGTACACCCAGAGGTCGAGGGTCGGGTCCCTGGTTGGGGTGTGTGTGGGAAGCAACCAGTTGATTCCTCTCTCACATCAATGTTTCTCTCTCTCTTTCCTGCTACCTCTCTCTCTAAAAATCAGTAAATATATTTTCGAGTGAGGATTAAAAAAAAAGAATAGTGAGAAAAGACAGTGATAAGTATGTGGGTAAATCTATAGACACACCGTATAAAACAATGGTGCTAACTTGCAGGGGAAAACAGGATAGAATGAAAACACAGGACAACAACTTCACATAAACTGGGAGAGGCAGTGGTTAGAATTAAGCCAGTCTATGGGTCTTACATTGACTGAGAGGACGATACAGACACTGAGGAGTTTGACTTTTTAAAGTCTGCCTGTTAAAATAGCTGGTAGCCACGGACAGAACAGGTGCAGAGCCTGCGACCTCCAAATAAGAAGACAGAAAATAGAATGAGAAGTGAAAACACCTCAACCTAAAGGAAAAAGCAGAAAAAAGGAAAGCATATCAAGACGGTAGGAATGAATTCCAATTCATCGATGAGATATACCTAGTCTAAACACTTGTGCACCCAATAGCACTGCCTCAAAATACATGAAGCAAAAACTCCAGCGCCGAGGAGAAATTCACAAATCCAGCGGGAGCCTTTTTACCACATTTAACAATTGATACAGTAATCAGAAAAAAACACACTATAGGTGATTTGAACAGTAGAATTAACTAACTTTTTTTGATCCTCATATATAGAAAACTATATCCAATAATTAGAGAATATACATTCTTTTCACTCATGGAACATTTAAGAAAAAACTGGAAAGAAATAAAATATTATACCACAGAAGTGGTTTCACGCATATTTCAAACTCTGAGGTTCGAAACCTATTTTGTCTTAAAACAGACAGAGCCTTTGTCTTTCTTGTTCACGGATGGATTTCCAGAGCCTAGCACAGTGACAGCCACACAGGCGTCTCTAAACACGCCCAGCGAGTCCTCGGTGTCGGCAACAGGTTCTGTGACTTAAGTGACCTGATGCAAAACGAAACCAACTGTGCCACAGGCTCACTGACGGAGACGAGAGTTAGCTCCTGCGGCACCTCCAGCAGGTGACACGAAACGGAGGGGAAGGAAACGGCGTTCCACGCGGACCGGCTGTAGCAGTGAACGGGGCGTGGAGGTTCTCTGTGGAGGAAAGCACCCGTTACGTGAGCGACTGCAGGTGATGAAGGCCTTTCCAGGTGGAGGGGACCAGGGGGACAAGGTGAGTGGCGCCAGTCTAGGGAGAATTTATACAAAAAAGGAAAGCGGAGTCATGACAGCCACCTTCAAATCCAAGAGTCATGTGGAAGAGCCTTTGAAAGCCAGTCTTCGTGGTGCCACATGGCACAGCAGAGAAGGACAGAAATTACTGAGAAAGAACCCGTCCAATGTTAGGAAGAATTTTCCAACAACTCACTGTTCAGTATTGGCTGCGAGTTGGCCTGGCTGGTCCTCTAAGGCCCCTTACCACCCTGTGTGGGACAGGAGTTTCTGTCAGAGTGTCCTAGAAGCCCCAGGCCACAGACGGACCATCCTTCCAAGGCCATCCTATCCCAGGGATTCCTTCACCCCCAATTCCCCAGGCCCCCAGTCCCTGAAAGACCTGCCCAAGATCCCAGGCCAGGCAATGGGAGAGGAGCGAGAGCTTCAGTCCCTGGAGACTCGATTCAGGGTGCTACCTGCTCTACCATCGACCTCTCCTCTAACCAAAACGAGCACGTTTTGTTTGCCCCTTTAGGCTGACATCCACTTCCTTCCTTCCTCCCTCCCTCCCTCCCTCCCTCCCTTCCTTTTTTCTTTAAGATTTTTATTTATTTATTTTTAGAGAGAAGGGAAGGGAGGGAGAACGAGAGGAAGAGAAACATAAACATGTGAGAGAAACGTGGATCGACTGCCTCCCACATGCCCCCCAATTGGGGGACTTGGCCCGCAACCCAGGGGTGTGCCCTGTCCAGGGATCAAATCAGCATCCTTTCAGTGTGCAGGACACGCTCAACCACTGCACCACACCAGTCAGGGCTCCACTTTCTAAGTCTACCCAGTCCCAGGAAACTCCATTTTTCCAGCAAAAAAAAATCCATTTTTGTAAGGGATTACAAAAGCATATAGAGTAAGTTAAAACGCACATTCCTAAACCTTCCAGGGAAAGGGAAGCAAGCTCACCTTGACCTCCGCAGCGGATGGTTGAGTTGGGGGCCTGGCTCTGGGGGCTTCTCCTGCGGCCGGCCGGTCATGCTGCTCTCATGCTGCTGGGCAGGTGGGAAAAGGAGACCTGGTTCTGTGGGAAAAGAGAAGGAAAGGTCACCTCTTCATCATTTCCTCCTAGTTTTCTATCACCAGCCTGCAGAAGACACTATCCAGAAGCCCTGGGAGCTCCCAAGGCCGCTTCGCCCACTCCCCTGTCACTGGGGAGCAGGCCGGCCTGCATGGACACATGTTCCCCACGCCCTCCGACGTGCCAGGCAGGGCTCTAAGAAGCGAGGCTATGAAGACGAACTAGATGCAGTCTCTGGTGTGGAGAAAGTCTAGTGCGTGCGTGCGCGTGCGCGTGAGAGAGAGAGAGAGAGAGAGAGAGAGAGAGAGAGAGAGAGAGAGAGGTGTTTCACTGCAATATAATGTGGTAAGTGCTGTGATTTCCCAAATTCATTCAACAGCCGACCTCCCCCACAGGTGAGCAGAGGCAGTCACAGGTGCTACAGCACAGGGCTTCTGCAACTGCTACATTTGTGATGGAGGACCAGTTGTCTTTAATTTCCAATCCATCACAAATGAATACTTTTATAAAATATAAAATGGAAAAGAACCACTAGGAAAATAAAATGAGAAAGTACTCATACAAAGCATAAGCCTACTTTTCAATTACTTGATCCCACTGAGGACTCTGTCACATCGACATGACAGTCTCAAGGTCTTAGTCTCCACTCCTGTCCTCACGCTGCAGACCGGAAGCGTCTGCAGCCCGGCACCGCCCCAGAGACCCCACAGACCGCAGTGCTGCAGCGTCGCTACCGGGAAAGGCTACGGAGTGCAACTTTCCTGAGACGTCCAGCTGATCTCTTGGTTCAGAGAGGGTGGCTGGAAATAAGAATGACGTCAAATTTACCCTCTGGACTACCGTTCAGAGAGTTCAGCGGCTCTCTTTGCTGGAGGAGAGCCGCGGTGGGGACTTTGGAAAAGTGTGTCTTCGGGGTGACTGGATGGAGGCTCCCAAGGGCAGGAGGCTCACGGAACCTGGTCCCAGTTGTGCCCAGAGCCCTGTCCTGCTCCATCCCTGACTCCCGATCCTACTTGTGACAACCCAGCCCTGAACAGGAGCTCATCTACTAGAACAAAGCATCATCTGTTAAAATGGATGGGGACGTTTCTGAAAATAAATCATTTCTAAAACGTCAAGAGGGCTGCTGGTGTTCATTCCTACTATTTAATGCTATACAAATGATTTTTTTTTAAATTGAGAAATCCTTTGTCTGTGACAGTCAGCTCCAAAAAAAACCTTTAAGTGCTTATTGCCTTAATACTTGAGGGAGAGATTACAAGTCATTTTCACCCATTTGAATGTTTAAGAGAAAGTGCTCATTCCTCTAAACTCTCAGCTTTTAAGTAGTTCTTATTTTAAACTTTACAAGAAGATAACTCTGCACAAGAAAATTCTTTTCAAAGTCTTTAGAAAAATGCAAACACACACACACTCTCGCTTCCTGCTTCAGATGCTAAGTCATCTGCAATGCTCATGAAATTCTAGCGATAAGCACAGCATAAACATTCATTCCTATAGCAATGGAATGCTTTTGAAGCCAGGTCTGTGATGTTACAAAGATTGTATATCATTATTATCTCTGAATGTTGGTGAGGGGAAGGTTATGGAAACAACTATTTACGTACAAATAAATCAATGGAGTAAATGGCAACCTGAATAGCAGGCCACGGCTTGGGGTGGGAAGCAGGAACGTAGTTCCCTCAGCTTCCACGAACAGATGTGCTGCCCTCATTCTCACCAGGGGGAAGTACCTCTCCAAGGTCCCCTACAGTAGCGTAAGTCCTTGGAACTGGTCTCAAGGGTAAGCATTAAGCTTAGACAACCACTCGGTTACCTTTTAGTGACTATCGTATGTCAGGGGCTGGGCTAGACCTTAGGGTTCTCAAGATGGGTTCTTCTTCAAAAAGGCCCAAGAGAGTATTGAAAACAGGTCATTACATTTCCCCACCCCTGCTAAGAAGAGCCCATTGGCTGGAGTTCAGGGAAAGGAAAGGAAGATAACTAGCTGAATCCACCAATCGAAGCAACAATTTGTCCATCCAGTGTTGACTGGGTGCCTAGTATGTACGAGGCAAGTGCAAGGCGCTAGGCATACAATAGTCAAGGGCAATGTGGCCCCTGCCTTCATGGAGCTTATAGTCTAGTGGGGGAAATGAAGCAACAGATTAAAAATAACTGTAATAGTTATACACTTTAAAAAAAAGTATGGCTACTGGTATAACAGTATACAACAGAAGGTATGGAAACGGGTCAGTAGTCTTTAGTCAAGAATCAGTCTTTAATCTGAGCCCCAAGGATAAATTAGTGAAATGAAAATAGGAAGGGCAGTAGAGGAAAGACAGAGAAGGTGTTGCCGGCACAATGAGTAACCTGAGCGAAGGTACCCAGGCGAGAAGCATGGCCTGCCCTAGCTCCTAAACGAAGCTCTGATAAGATCAAATAGGTCTTGACCCCACACCACGCTTCCATCACTGTCGTATTCGGGACGAGCATTAACAAGGTACAGGCTTTTCCAAAAACTGCCTGAGACAGTACATCCTAGGCTAGCACGAGACATCAAACTAGGAGCCTCTTTGCTCCCCCCCCAACCCCACTTTATAACAAGCTTTGGGATTCATCTATGTTCTCTTCTGCAGGGATAACTTGGTGAAGTCCAGTTTGGCCAGTGGTAAAAATAGGCTGGCCAGTGCTGATGTAAGACTGACAGCGGGTATGGGTCTGGGGAAGTGGACAAGCTTTCTGTTAAAATTATTGTCGGAGAAGCCTCACGGTGGGGTTACTTGACAGAAGGTCATACAATTTAATGCACAGAATGTGAGCTTTGGGGCCAAGCAGACCTGGGTTCAAACATGGCCTCGCCCCTCACTGGCCATTCCTCTGTTAGCAGCGCCTTCCCTGCAGTGGTCCTGGGGACCCAGCAAGCTCGCAGGGCCCACAAGGAGCGCACTGCCTGGCTTCAGACAGGACTTGGGCAAGCGGCCGCACCACTCTCACTTCACAGCAGTGAGTGGGGACGGCTGTGCCCCTCCCTTGACGTGAACATCCATGGGAACCCCTGAAGTGATGTCCTAGCCAGTACTGGGGCTGCAGGGCAGCTTTGCAAGGGCACAGGGGTCAGCCATTGCTGACCAAGGGGCCTGAAGACTCGCTATTTCTTGGTGAGTGCCCTCAAGGGTCCCCAGCCACTGTGCTGAGGGTTCCCAGCTGGAAGTCCCACTCTGTACCAAGGCTCTCCCTCACTGAGTCACACTTCACAGTCCTCAGGCTCAACCTTCCTGGAGGAATCCAGATGTCACCCCCGGGGACTTATGGACAGGTCCCCCAGGAGCTGGACGGGCAGCCAGCACAGCTGGGTCCCAGTTCTAGCTCCACCATGAATGACTGAGGTTCCCTTGGACAAAGAGCCAAGTCCCAGGCGGTAGAGGAGACAGAACAGCTGTGACACCCTGAAGGCCTCACACAGGCCACACTCGCAGTGCTGGGACCTCCCAGAAGGTTACAAGCCCACTCGGGCACGGGCAGTGTCTGCTTCTCTCACCACTGTGTCCCCCGGGCCAGCAGAGCAGTTCTCAGCCCTGACCACACAGAGACAGAACAATTCTCAGAGTCACTGCTGGTGTCACCATTGTACATGTGAGGAAACTGAGGCCCGCTGACTTGTCCAAGACCACACACCCGAGTGGTGGAGCCAGAACGTGAAGCCCAGAAGACGCACGAGACGGAAGTCTTACTTACCTCGTTCCCACAGACCAGTGAGGACACAGCCCTGGAAGGCTGTGCACCTTTCCGAGTACCCACCAGCCGGCAGGCCACCAGGGAAGGCCGCTGCCTGGGCCTCAGTTTCCCTTCTGCACACGGGCAGTGACCCATGCTGCCTTACATACCAACTGTTGTTAAGAGTTTAGGGGGAGTGGAGACTTAAGAGTCTTGGGGAAGGAAAAAAATAATATACAGAAAGGAACACTTTAAATGGCTACAGAGAGGCACAAAGCAAAGAGGAAGGGCTTTACTTAGCCACAGGGCAGTTGAAAAGAACAGCTCATAGGTCGCCAAGCCAGGGGAAGGGGACAGCTAGGGGAGGGAGGGGACACCGGATGTAAACTGTGAAGCCTCCGAAATGGGAAGCAGGACCAAATGAAGTGTGAAGAATTCTCCATGGCACCCACAATACATCAGAAGTTGGCACAGATTTTCAAAAGCAGGAAGAGGGAGGGGGAAGAGAAGAAAATGAGGAGGAGTTAAACCTATAGATTTAATCTAAGAACACCAAGAAACTGTGGGGAGAGTAATCAATATGATGAGGAATCTGAGACTCTAGTCCCTTGGGGGCTGGCCATTCTGTCCAGTGAGTCCTCTTATGTAGAGATGATGGTGACATAGAAGAAGACCTAATTTTCAAGGGAAACACATCTCCCAACAGCCAGGCAGGCCCGGAATCTTTTCAGATGTAGGGAAAACTCCCATCTCCTCTCCAAACATCTCTCTTCTTCTTCTGCTGCCCCATTCCCACCCCAGGGAGGTTGGGCAAAGAATAATTTCAAGTACTGGAGAAGGGGGCTCCTGCCTAGACCATCACGAGAGGGAGGCAGGCCACTGAATTAGGCCTTTGGGCAGCTGGTTATTGCAGAGCACAGACGCCGGGTCACTCACATCAACATCAGAGCAGCTTACACACTGTGGGCATAGCAGATGGACTCACTGCAGTGGGCCAACCACGGATGGCAGGCCACCACCCACTTGGCAGCCTCCTCGGGCCTCTCATGCCCTTGCTCACCCCTCCTAACAGTTGGTCTTTCAGGCCTTCACACCCCCTAAGCTCTTTCCGACCCCAGGGCCTTTGCACATGCTGGTCCCTCTAAGCTATTCTTCTCCTAGTTCCTCCCCACTCCCCGCCCCCCACCGCTAATGTCTACTCAGCTTTCAGGTTACAGCAGCAGTGAGACTTCTCTGGCCCTCCAGAAATTTAAGTGTGAAGCAGCACTTATCACAATTGCAATTAATTAGTTATGTGCTGAACAAGCTGGCGTCCCAGACTGTAAGCCCTACTACTAGGGATGAGCAATGTCTGGTTTTTTCACCATTATGTCCCTTGGTTTAGCACAGCGGTTCACAATCCTAACTGCATATCAAAATCACCTAGAGAGATTTAAAAAACGCAGAGGTCTGGGTTCCACCACAAACCTATTAAATGAGTGTTCAAAGCCTGCCAGGTGGTTGTAACATGTGGCCAAGGCTGAGAACCGCGGACTCAAGGAGGCCGTGGGTGCTGCCTGGCTCCGGTCCCAGGGAGATCTTCAGTGGCCCACGGAGCCTCCGTAGGACCTTGCTCCCTTTGCTTGTGTGGATACAATGTTTAATTTAAATGTTCTCTTCCACCCCAGAGATTAAATTTGAGGAAATTCCAGAAGAGGAAAACAAACTCCTCATTGTTAGAGAGAAATCCTATTCCTTTCATTAGGCGCTCCTCCTGCAGCCCCTCCCCTGACGCTCCTCTGTCCCCTGGCCCCGTTTATCACCTTTATCCTCAGGGCCACAGGATTAACCCGATGTGGTCCTGAAACACACTTAAATATTTGGGGTGAAATCCCTTATTAAAAAATTAAACCAGGCCCAGCCATACTGTGCAGTAGCATGCAGAACTTCACATATTTATTAAACCCGAAGAGTTCAAAGCCAGTTCCTGCTGGGAAAAGGCCCTTCAGGCCAGCCCTCAAGCACAGGTAGGTGCTTTGTAGAAACTTGCACTTAGGGCACTGGGTGGGAGAGGTCACTCATGGGGACAGGTGGGTCATTCGTGGGGGTACGCCATCTGAGCTGACCTGGCTTTTCCAGGGCAAGCGAATTGCCTCTACCTGCTCAGCTACCCTTACTAAGAGGGAGGGAGGAGTAAGTGCTGCGGTCTGAATGTCTCTGTCCCTGCCCCACAATCCACACACTGAAATCTTAACACCCCAAGTGATGGTGTTAGATCGGCCCACTGGGAGATGGGTAGATCATGAGGGTGTAACACACATGAGTGAAATTAACATTCTTAGAAAAGAACACCCCCCCCCAGCTCCCTGGCCCCTCCCACACCCCTCCCACGTGGGAGGACAGCCAGAAGGGTGCTGGCTGTGAACCGGGAAGAGAGCTCTCACCAGAACACAGCCATGCTGGCACCTTGATCTTGGACTGCCTAGCCTCCAGAACTGTGAGAAATTTCAAATTTCTGTTGCTTACAAGCCACCTGGTCTGTGGTATTTCGTTATGGCAGCTCGAATGGACTAAGTAAGATGTGTGAAAAAAATCTAGCCTCTTAAATGCACATGAACTAACAGCTCCAATTCCTGGTGGTTTCACAAGCCCAACCAAAATACTGCTCAGCGGGGTCCCCCCACCCTGTTATTTAACTAACTGTAGGGTGAGCTCGCCTTCAGAAAGCGACTTCTGTGACCATGGGGAGCACCCAGTGAACTTAAGAATAAAGCTTCCCTTCACACCCACTAGGTTGGCGATAATAATGAAAAACAAAAACAAACAAGTGTTGGTGAGGGTGTGAATGAGTCGGAACCTTACGCATTGCTGGTAGGGATGGAAAACAGTGCCGCCACTTTAGAAAACAGTGTGGAGGGTCCTCAAAACCTTAAATGCAGAATGACCACATGGCTCCATAATTCTACTCTTAAGTACATAGCCAAAATGGGAAAACAGGTACTTTGAGCTTTTGCTTCGGACAAAAACAAAAACTTGGTCATGAATGCTGAAAACAGCTTTATTCATAATAGCCAAAGTGGAAATGACCCAAATGTCCATCAGCCGCCTAACAGATAAACAAACCCACCGTGTCCGGACAGTGGAACAGTACTCAGCCACGGAAAGGAACGAGATACGGACACCTGCTGCAATGTGGGTGGCCCCGAGCACACTATGGTAAGGAAGCCGGACACGGAAGGTCCCCTAGGGCATGATTCTTTGTATCTGAGGCACCCCAAATAGGTGCTTGCACAGAGACAGAAAGCAGAGCAGTGTTGCCAGGGGCTGCGGGGAAGGCGGTGGCTGTTTAACGGGTCCGAGACATCCTACTGGGGTGATGGAAATGCCCTGCAAGTAGGCAGAGGTGGTGGTCCCCCAGGAATGCACTAAATGCCATGGACCTGCCTACTTCAAAATGGTCAATGGTTTATTTTGTTATATGAGCTTTACCTCAATTACAAAAAAAAAAAAAAAGCTCCCCGAGCCCCACCATGAGAGACTCTGACACAGTAGGCCAGGGCTGGGTGATTCTGACATGGGGGGTCCCTAGCACGGCCTACAGGGCAGGGCTGATTTGTGTAAATGATGCCTTTACTTTAGGTGAATGGCTGCTACTTCCTGAGTGCCAAGTATGCGCCAGGCACCAACCAGGCTTAGGGCTTGCAAATACAATAACTCAGAATCACACTGCAGGGTAGGAATGATTGTGGTTTTGTTTCAGAGATGAGGAGACTGAGGCTCAGAGGCGTAAGTAAGTTGCTTAGGGCACACAGCTGATTAAAATGGATTTGAACCAATATCGGTCTAATTCCACAGACCATGTTTTCCCCATTACCCTACACTAAGGCCACCGTGTCCTTTACCAAGGTTTCCGGGTGGCAGAAGTGTCATTGTTGTGTTTATATGTGCAAATGCTCTTTGTTGGAGCCTTAGATCATCTTACTCAGGGCGTGGTCCTCAGTCGCCCTGGGAATTTACTAGCAGGCAGACTCTTGGTCCCCACCTGAGGTCTGCTGAATCTGACCCTGCTGCCCCCACACGCGTGCGCACACTGCGATGCGAGCAGCACCGTCTCGTCTCTCCAGAGCTGTGTTGTCCAAGAGGGTAGCCACTGGCCCCAAGGAACTATTAACATTAAAGTTAATTAAAATGAAAAAACTTAAAAACTCCGTTCTTCAGCTGTACTAGCCACACGTGGCCAGTGGCTCCCACACTGGACGGTGTGGAACAGAACGTTTCCGTAACGGCCCGGGGTTCTGCTGACAGCGCCGTCCGAGGGCTGTCTCGGCCACGGATGTTCCGAGAGGGACAGCTCTCTGTCTGAAGGGCGGCTTCCCGCCCTTGACCGAACAGGAGTAGTTCTCAATCTGGGGCGACTCTGCCCCTCAAGGGACACCCAGCAACGCTGAGACACTTTTTGGTTGTCATAGCTGGAAGATTCTGTCGGCATCTAGTGGGTAGTGGCCGTGAAGGCTGCTAAACATCCTGCAGTGCACAGGACACCCCACAACAAAGAACTATGTGACCCACAATGTCAGTAGTGTAAGAGAGAAACCCCGCTGTAGAGTAATCAATAAAACAGTCCCTCTCAGTAAAACTGAGGCAGGAGACTCATGAGACCAAAGTGCCCTGCACCCCTCCCTTGACCTGTTTAGAAGCCCTAAGCAAACAGGTATCTATTTTTGCCAAGAATACAGAGTAAGAACTTCTGGTTTCTAAAATAATCTATAAACTCGTAATGAACATTGAGTCCCTACACTTCAAATCCCAAGGGCTGGGGAAGGCAGACATTCATTTCTGACACTGTTGTTTGGAATGAGCAATCAATTCCACAGGAAACCAGTCTGCCTGTTGGGTAGTGTAGATATCATTCATTCATCTATTTATTTAGAAGTATTTATTGAGCCCTAGCTGGTGCAGCTCAGTGGACTGATCGCCAGCCTGTAAACCAAAGGGTTGCTGGTTCAATTCCCAGTCAGGGCACACGCCTGGGTTGCGGGCCAGGTCCCCAGTAGAGGTGTGCATGAGAGGCAACCACACATTGACGTTTCTCTCCTTCTCTTTCTCCTTCCCTTCCCCTCTCTCTAAAAATAAATAAATAAAATCTTTAATAAAATAAAGTATTTATTGAGCACCCACTGTGTGTCCGATACTCTTTCATGTTGGAAACAGGGCAGAAAATCAAAGACACTGGGTCCCTACGCCTGTGGAGCTGACCGACAACACACAGGTAAACAGATACACCCGCAGGGTAACGGTGGGGGTGATAAGTGTTATGAAAGAAAATAAACCAGGGTAAGGGGACGGATGAGTGGTGGGGGACAGTATCTGAGGTCATCTATCTGAAGAGTGACCAGGGAGGTCACTTGAAGAGGTGACATCTAGGAAGAGATTTGAATGAACTGAGATCGAACCAGGTAATTCAAGGTGGTGAGAAGATTCTAGGCAAAGGGAACAGCAGGTGCCCGGTCTTTGGTGAAAGACAACTGGTGGAGGGGCAGTGAGGTCAGTGAGGCAGGCAGGGGCCAGGCGGCGGGGCAGGGAACCACCGCCGGCTCTGGGCAGAGGAGAGGCGGGCTTAACTTTTTACATGGAAAACACGCCATAGGGCGAACAAGAGTAGAAAAGGCTGCTGCGATCTTCTAAGCAAGAGATGGTGATGATTTATTAAGAATGAATTAATTAACAAAACCATTAATATTAATACTAGTTCTCTACTTGGCAAATGCTATTAATATTCTATCTCAGAAATATTATGGATAGACCAAGCATCAAGTTCAAGCCCCTTCTGTGGAAAAATGCATTCTGGAAGCCAAATGATCAACTTGAATTTTAAGCTGGGGACTGTGTGATCTGGGAGAAGACAGAGGGAAAGGGAGGTGGGGGCTAGGGCAGATGCAGGGGAGGAAAACGGAAGCATTTCCTAATCGCCACCCCACCTTCTCCAAAGCCAGCAAAGGGGGTCTGAGAGGAGCCTTCCCGTCATAACTCTCCCGAGGGCTGCGGGCAGTGGAAGGCTGAGATGCAGCTCTTCCAGCTCTTCACCACAGGCAGAGCGGAAGGGAAAGGACTCGTTCTCTCAGAAGAATGGCATTGCAGCTGTAAATGGAGGAAGGCGTGGAGTCTTTTCCACAAGCAGGAAACTCTCTACTTCTGTGGTCTCTGAGGTTTCGGGGAAACACAGCCCTGTCAGGGAAACAGCCATGGATCCGCAGATTCAGGGCAGAGAAAACCAGCTGTGCCTCCTCCTAATGCCACAGCTCTGGGCATGCATGCTATCTCCCTGATCCTCGTAAAATGGAAACAAGACCCCTGTCTCCGGAGTGCTCGTGAGGGGTCAAATCAGACACGGTGCCTGTGCTGACTGGGAGACAGCTTCTGGTGCATGTGTCGAAGCTGGGCACACGCATCTTCTGGAGTGGGTGCAGAACGCACCTTCGCCCACAGGCACGTGGCTCTGTGTGTCCTCCTGTCCAGGTAGTTCGGCTTTACCTGTCATTAATTCACCTGCTCACCATGCATTTATTGGGTGTCAGTGCCCAGTGTGGTGTTTGGAAGGAACAGAGGGTAAGAGGCAGCCCCTACTCCCCAAGAACACATGGGCAGTGGGGACAGTTCATGGTGACCACTGCCCAGATAATTTTATGATTGTAGACCACAGCCACTAGCCTCTGGGGCCTACCCACCCCCTTGACTACCATTAGCCTGCAGCATCCACCCTGCGGACAGTGACCTCTGCCCCTCTCCACACTGGCAAGCAGGCCCGGTCCTTTCTGCTGGACTGGAAAAAGGTGGTGAGAAAAGCGCAGGGCTGGCTGGGCAGAGGAAAACTGGAGAAACTTTTGCCTTCAGCAAGCTTCCTTCCAGCCCCACTTCCTCTGTCCAGTGGACATGATGCCAAGAGAAAAAGGCAGCTGGGATGGTTCAGGGACCAGGACACCCACTCTTGACCCCCTGGCTCACCGAGGGCTCAGTACCTTTCCAACGCTTCCCAAGGAACACGTTCAAGAGAAGGCTCCAGCTCTGAGTCATCTGAAGCAGAGAGGAGTCCTTGTAAAAATAACTCTGAGTGTGAGGCTCCTGTATTCACATCATTCAAAATACAAAGAATTTAAAAGCAGGGCAGGAAGCAGAGGAGGTAAGTGTCGTTCACATCAGTTTTCTTCACATGACAAGCAGCCAGAAACACACTTGCCGAGCCGCGCTGCTCTGGCGCTCCTCGGCGGGATTACATAAGCTGGAGAGAGGGTCTTCTCGGCAACCTTGGCTCTCCCACCCACCCCTCTCCGTCTGCCGCTTCTGGTTCCGGTAGCCCCTGCCAGGATACAGAGGGCTCGGCTGCGCCCTGACCTACACGGCTTCCCTGAAGTAGGGAGTTTCCTGCAAGTGCCAAGAGCCCCCACCAGCCCCCTGGGGTGGATTTCTGGCACTGTGACCGTGTAGGGGAGAATCTTTGAGGGGAGACCAGCAGGGGTGGCCAGATCCCCGAAGGTACACGTGGTGGGGCTTCCTCGGAAGACCAGGGATTTCACAATGTTAGGATGTCCAGTTGTGTGGCCTTGGGAGCTGCTGACCTGGTCATATTCACAGCCCCCCTCCCAAGAGGAGAGGTGCTGCTGACTTACTTCCGCTCAGCTTTCTGGAAGATGTGAGTCTTTAGGGGTCACGGAGGTAAGGATGGAGACTGTGAGACGAGGAAGAAAGCCCAGTAAGAGGAAAAGCAAAGGAACAAGATGGGAGTAGGCAGAGGTGAGAAATAAAAAGGCCCTGGGTGGTAGTGGACAGGCAGAGCTGTGGCCATAAAGCTTTTATTTAGCACTTATTAAACACGGCCCTTGCCCCGGCTGGTGTGGCTCAGTGGATTGAGTGTCAGCCTGAGAACTGAAAGGTCGCCGGTTTGATTCCCAGTCAGGGCACACGCCTGGGTGGTGGGCCAGGTCCCCAATTAGGGGTGTACAAGAGGCAATCTATCGATATATCTCACACACATTGATATTTCACTCCCTTTTTTTCTCCTTCCCTTTGCCTTTCTCTAAAAATAAATAAAATCTTTAAAAAACCAAAAGAACAAAAAATATGGCCCTTTATAGGAAGCCATGATAGTGGTGGTCCCAACCTCTTGTGGCTCATAATTAAGAACAAACTACCTACTTTTAGACAGGCGCACATACTATGAGGAAATAAAAACCTCAACCAAGACGTGGTAAACATAAGTCACAGCTAAAGTCAGAACTCTGCTCAATGCCAGTAAAAGAGCTATTAGCAAATTCATTACTTTGGGCTTTGTAAACACCCCTCTTCACAAGAACACTGAGTTTCTGGCTTCACAACAAGAAGCCAGTCTCACCCCAGGCTGCAAATGTCCACAGTTAGGTTAGGGCACAGACACTGTGAGCCGTGCAGAACAAAGCCCGTGCACCCAAAAACCCTTGCTGAGTGTCTGCCGGGTGCTAGGCATGGTGAACAAGGAAGACGAAACTCCCTGCCCTCGTAGAGCTTTCATTTTAATAGGAGGGAACAGAAAATAAAGTAAATAATTAAAATTAACAGGTGGTTTTTGGTGTTATTATTTTTTAAAGATTTTATTTACTTATTTTTAGAGAGGTGAAGGGAGGGATAAAGAGAGGGAGAGAAACATCGATGTGTGGTTTCCTCTCACATACCCCCAACCGGGGACCTGGCTCACAACCCAGGCCTGTGCCCTGACCAGGAATTGAACCAGTGACCTTTGGTTCGCAGGCTGGTGCTCAATCCACTGAGCCACACCAGCCAGGGTTAGTATTTTTATTTTTACTTAATTTATTGGGGTGAAATGGTTAACAAAATTCCAGGTGAAATTTCATAGTATACTAGATAGCTATAGAAACTATGGACAAAAATAAAAAATGAAATAGGTAGTAGTCGGAGAAGACCTCTCTGAGGAGGTGACATCTGAAAAATGACCTGAAGGTGAGGGAACCATGGGCAGATCTGGGGGAAGGGCATCCCAGGCAGAGGAAGCAGCAAGAACAAGGCCCCGAGGCAGGGATGAGCGTTGCTCGTGGCAGTGCGCAGTGTGTGGACAGAGGCAGAGGAGTGGGGGGAGGGGGGCGTCCCCATTACGTACCGGCAGTGGCTCTCAACCTGGAGTGAGTCTGCTCTCCAGAGTGCATTTGACAATGTCAGGACGCACAATGTCACAACTGGGGAGGTGCTATTGGCATCTGGTGGGCAGAGGGCAGGGATGCTGTGGAACATTTTAGAATGCACAGGACAGCCCCTCTCAATACAGAATGATCTGGCTCAAAATGCTAATAGTGCCAAGGACGAGAAACCCTGGCGTCGGGCCCTACAAGTCGCAATGCGAAGTCTGTGTGCGCACAGGAGCAGACCGAGGATAACTAACGCCCGAACCTGGCAACCTCACTTCCACCCCATCCGGGTCCAGGTGTGTGCGTGGAGAGGAAAGAGGAGGATGTTGGGATCAGTTCTCAGAACACAGCAGTCAGGGTGGGGACAAAAATGCTGTGATAAGGCCACTCCAGCCTAATTTGGAGCTAAGAGGGAGTGGAGCAGAGACAAAAGAGGGTGAATGCGGGGAGGCCACGGAGACTGTGTGCGAGCTGCCAGGGGGCACTGAGGGCTGCTCGCAAGCAGCTGATGTCCCTGAAGAGTCAAGGCAGGGCCCTGGGTGAGGGGTCAGGAGCCCCTCTGCCACAGCGGGTGGAGAAAGCTACAGGTGCTGCAGGTGTGCACAGCATTTGAGGTCGGTGTGAAGACAGCCCGGGACTCAAGAATGAAATAACCAGAAGAAATAGCCTTGAGTTGAAGAGAAGGGCCTCGGGAGGGGATGACATAGGGGGAGGACCACCAAACCCAGAGACACAGTACCTGGAAGAGGCAAACAAGGAACCAAGAGGGGCCTGGAAAATAAGGGGTGTTTCAGGATGATCTTGAATGTGGGCACCACTACAGAATGCTCCACTGGGAGTGAAGGCCCCTGGGTGTCAGGCCTCTCACTACTGGTCAACAGGCAGCACTTCAGGACACAAGTGATTTCCCTTCTCCCCAGAGTCAAGTACGTCCACTGATCAGGGAAGTGGCCCAGATGACCAGTGACTTTGACATGCAGTTAACCCCAAGCATGCCCCTCCTCCTCAGCCTACTGATAACCTTTTCTTAAAAAAAATCCTCACCAGAGGACATGCTCGTATTTATTTATCCTCACCCAAAGGCATTTTTTCATCTCTTTCAGAGAGAGGAAGGGGGAGTGGGGCGGGGAGAGGGATGGGAGAAGGGAGAGGGAGGTGGAGCAGCGAGAGGGAGAAAGAGAAAGAGAGAGAAACATCAATCAGTTGCCTCTTGTACACTCCCTGGCTGGGGCCAAACCCAAAACCTAGGCATGTGCTCTGACTGGGACGGAACTGAGACCCTTGAGTTTATGGGAGGACACTCCAACCCACTGGCCACACTGGCCAGGGCCCTGCAGACGATCTTGATGAGTCATGTGGAGAAGCTGGTCCCACCCCAGTGGATAGATGAGGTTTCTCATCACTTAGAAATGAGATAAAATTCCTCAGAAGCCTTCCAAATTCGGGGGAGGGGGAGGGAGAGGTGGCCTCATGGTGACCTGCTTCAGTAGGAGTTCTGGTGGCGTTCTAAGTCCGAGTCTGCCTGGGCACAAGGAGGAGGACACCCTCGTTGACACTCACTCAGCGCTGGCTCCCTCCCCTAGGTTTCAATGACGCGAATTCTTCTCCCCCCAAAAACATGTTCGCTGTAAAAATTTTAGTTAACGTGCACAAAATAAAAAGGAAAACTGCTCATAATCCTGGCACTTTGTGAGAATATTTCTTTCCTTTTTCTTTTTTTTGGCTAAACTTTTAAGACACTATGATTGAGATCATAATGTAAATATAATTTTGCAACCTGTTTATAACATAAGCATTTAGTCGTGTTCTTTGTAAATACTGGCTTTGACCATTGAATAATAATCCACTAAAAATTACGGTATATTCCCTAACGTTATGAGAAGCATACCCTCCAAGGACTTATTCTACCTAATGCAGGTACTTTTAAATGACCCCCAAACATGACTACAGGAATTGTCACCGTTTTCCCAGTATTTACTACAGTGTGCCTGGTACTCTCCTACCATGTCGGGTGGCTGTCAGCCTTAGATGTGGGGGTAACTTAATATCATATGTCATATGCACAATACTTTCCCTTTTTCCAGACTTGGGACCTCCACCCTTCACTGGGTGAGGGTCATATCCCAGTCCATTCTTCTTGCAGGAAAAGCAGGGTCTCTCACCCGCCTCGCTCAGTTGAGAAGGGGCTCCAGATCCTAGGCAGGTGTGGGGAAGGGAGAGCACACCGGCTGGGTCCTGAGACACAGAGGCAATGTGGACAGTGGAAGAGTTCCGAATGGCCATCAGTACAGGGAGAGGAAGAGACTGGTCAACCACAGCCTGCAGGCCAATCGGCCAACTGTGGATGTAAGTTGAGCTTTACTGGAACACAGCTACACCCATTTAAATATTGGCCCTGACTGCTTTCAGCCACAATGAGCAGATAACTGAGACCACAGGGCCTGAAAGCCTCAAGTATTTACTGCTTGGCTGTTCTTTAATCTTTTAATTGATGAGAGAGAGAGAGAAACATCGATTTCTAGTTTCATTTATTTCTGCATCCATTGGTTGATTCTTGTAAGTGACCTGCAAACTTGGCATATTCAGGCGATGCTCTAACCAACTGAGCTTACCTGGCCAGGGCCCCTACCTGACCCTTTAGGACAAAGCTTGCTGACCCCTGTGTCTGGAGGCCCACCATCCTCCAGTATCTGTGCTTCCCCTTTATTTAGCTGAGAGTTGTCACTTAGAAGCCAGAAACGCCATCTTCCAGTCCCTCCTGCAGCAAGGTGGTGCCCCATGACTAGTTCTCACAAATAAAATGTGGGCCAAGGGACGTGTGACATTTTGGGACCAAAATGGTAGAGAAGTGGGTGAACCTCCACCATCTCCCTTCATTCCTTCAAGCTGAACCCAAGGGACTCTGAGGCCCTGCAGTCGTGTTTTGCGTCCTTTTTCCATTATTCTCCCTGAAAGGAGCCTTTTTAGACACTTTTTCCCTAGTCTCCTTCCTCCATGAAACTGTAATAGCAAAGGTACACCGTCTATCTGTTTAGGTACAGTACATACACTGATGACTTATGTGCGATGAGACCCCCCCCTTGAGAGCAGTATTGCCCCACTGAGAACACGTCCTCCAGGGCAAAGCAGAGTCACAGACGGAAGGTGCCTGGGCCACTAAGTCAGCCTGCGGAGGCATGCTGGGCACATCTGACTGGCGCCTGCATTGGTCAGGAGAGCTAGAAATGGCTTCTGTCATGTTTAACCCCCCAATTCTATGTGGTGATTATGGAAGCTAACACTGCCTTCACAATGGTAATACAAGGTCTAAATTTGATCAGTTTTTTAAAAGTATGAATTGGATAGGATTGGTTAGGCATGTAATATTATAAACAACAAGGAACTTCTCCTAAGTCCTAGAGGAGGTAAATCTAGGATTAAAAGCCCCTTACTTGAGATGGGAGAGAGTTTAGCCTGTTGGCTCCTGAAGTGATGTAGGCAAAAATTCAAACAGATTCAAGCAGTGTTGAGACCAATTCATGAGAGCAACCTATTAAAGATGGACACCAATCAGCTGCATTCATTGATATCCTCTCCATCTGGACACAGCATCACCAAGATGAGGGTGAGGGAATTTTTATAAAGACATAATTCCAAACATCAGAGGAAGCGGGAGAGGGCCACTGAGGAAAAGGCTGAAACAACTTCAGGGAAAGGGGACGGGCTATGGGAGACCAGAACTGAAGGTGCTGCTAGGGAAGCCCGGGCTGGGCTGGGCTCGGAGACCGCGGGGTCTCTCCGCCTGGCACAACAGCCAAGAGGCTCCCGACTCAGATGCCAGGGCAGCGGAAGGTAGGGATCAGATGTGAGGCTGGACAGGGAGGTCATACAGAGCCCAAGTGACACAGCTGCGCCCTCCTCCACAGGCATATACTCTCCCAAGCAAACAAGAGGGAATGTCCTTCTCCGAATGAACTGAATGGACCCAAAGAAAAGATATGAGATCCGGGAAGCAGCAGAACGAAGCTGGTAGAGTAGTGCAGGAAAACCCTGGCTGACAGTTGTGCAGTGGGCCTGGAGAGCAGCCAGGTCAGTCTTGAGGGAAGGGAGACTGCATCACAGACCCCACTGGCTGAGAGTTCAAGGGGAAAAATGGGAATGCTAATTGCAAGTGTTTTTTGTTTTTTTTTTTTTGGTTAAAAAAAAGAAAGGCAATGAGATACTCTTGGAAAAATAAAAAGCTATTTACAAACAAACAAAAAAGATTCATAATGTACGACTTGGCTCCAAAGAAGATAAGGAATCAGGCATCAGCGTTACACACTTAAAAGCCTTCAGGAGCAGGCAAATGAGTAAGAGAACCCAGCAGGCTGGGTCTGCGGGCACACGCAGACTCTGCGGGCGGGGACTGCAAACTGGGGAGGCCTGCGTGGTGCAGCAGGCGACCTCCAGCGTGTCACCACACGGGAAGTGAGACCCCACGTGCCGGACCTCCTGACTTTTAGAACGACACCCCAACTCTCGATCTTTGGTGAAAACTCTCCCTTTTTTAGAATGTTGGCTGAAAAAGTTTTAAAAATCACTAGGCCAACCACACAAGTAGGTCCAAGGGGGAACTGTCCATGCACAACGTGTACGTGTTCCCAGGAACACAGATGCCATCTGCTGATTTTTCAGTCTTCAGGATCAACCTGCAGACAAAGCGCAGATGACTCCGTGGCAGCTAAACAAACACGTTATCGCCCGTCATAGCGCACGTGTAAAGACAGAAATGTCAGAAACTGGGAAGTGGAAGGCCATTGGGGTAAGGTCACTAGCATCTTCATCTCGCTGAGCGGGGAATCAAGAGACACTGTTGTTAATGAACCAGAAATATGACAGTAAGAGTCTCCCTTCCCAGGCCGGCCAAGCAGAGGAACCATAAATAGTGATACAACTGCATTGTGAGGGTGTGCGGAGGGGCAGAAGGGAGTTTACGTGAGCTGAATCGTCATCATCACGACCAGAGGAGGGTAATTTCTAAAATGGGAGTAAAATAAAAGCACATTATTTTAGAATATGGAGTCAGAAAAATAATTGAAAGAGTTAAAAGTGGTTGCCCCAAGAAAGTGGGGCAAGGTTAGGCAGAGAAGGGGCCAGGAGACTTACTTTTATTATAAATTCTTCTGAATGTGTGTCCCCCCTCCCACCTCAGGCACACAAAAATCCAAATACCTTTTGAAATAAAATGAAGCAGATCAATTCATGGGGCTGATTATTGGGCCACATAACTAAGCCTGCAAGGCTGACTCTCAGTGGGATACCATAGATGACACTCGGTGGGGTTTAAATGAAAATAATTTGATAAATGGACCAGTTACAGAGCCGTGTGGGGAGGGTAAAGGGAACCATCAGAGACAGTGCAGCACCCAGACACTAGCACTTACTATTCCCAAGTGTGGAGGCCAAGGGGAGGGAACCGTGTTCCTGGAGCCCAGTGGAGCAGCGGGTATTTATACCCCGCCCTCTCTTTCCTGCTGCTCTTGCCTCTTCTGCTGGTGTCTCCTACTGGCCACGCCCAAAACCCAGCAGGTAAGGTAAAGGAGCCAGCTGATGGGACCCACAGGGCCCAGGCTCCCAGCACACAGGAGGACAGAGAGTGGGACTGGGAGGAGGGACCGGATGGAGAATAACCGGCCTATATTTCTCACTCTCTCCATCACCCATGAGTGAAAAGGCGGATCAGAAAAAACACACATTTGCCCAGGGTGGTAATTTTGGCCTTCTCTAGTTCAGCAGCAGAACAAAGGGACTGCCAAGAAGAAGTGATAGAAGACATGTAATTTCCCCCAATTTCCATCAGTGAATATAGATGGATGACTTTCATTTGTATATTTGGGCCCTACATTTAGTCGTAGAGGAGAAACAAGGTATATGAAGCCAGAATCCTATCAGCTGCAAACAGGAGAGACAGACCCGCACAGAAAGATGATGCTACAACGTAGCGTGATGAGCATCCAATGAAAGGCACCACTACGCACGCATGGCTCCAAGCCCCAGACCAGAAGGCAACATGTGTCCTCAGGCTTTTCTGAACAGGGGAGCCTTGTCCCACCCTTGCAGGGTGGTGGAATGAGATGAGAGGTAGCGTGTGAGACACGTTAGCGGAGGCTTCAAGCAGGTCTCTCTATTCACGGGAGGAATAAAAAACAGGCCGGGCAGCGTAATGGAGTGATCCAAATGTCAGTCTCAGAGGCTGGAACTTTATTTTTTGGAACAGGGTATTGCCAAGGTTTCTGGATCCAGTGACATGCCTGAAACAGGAGGGAAATGGCATGGGTGGGGCCTGAACCCAAGGTCACTGAGAGAGAAGGTGGGGATATAAGGAGGGAGACCTGCTCCTAGTGGGTGTTTAATATCTAGGGAAGGATGGAATGCGGGGAGGGAGGGCAGGAGGATGGATATAGGTAAGCGTCTAGCTTGTCTTTTCTTTAATAAGGATTTTATTTATTTATTTGTAGAGAGATGGGGAGGGAAGGAGAAAGAGAGGGAGAGAAGCATCGATGTGAGAAACTTCCATCAGTTTGCCTGTCGCACATACCCCAGCTGGGTACCTGGCCCACAACCCAGGCATGTCCCCTGACCGGGAATCAAACCAGCGGCCTTTCGCCCTGCAGAACGATGCCCAACTGAGCCACACCAGGCAGGGCTAGCTTGTCTTTTAAAAATCAGTTACAGGGTCATGTCCTCCATTAAACCCCTCCTTTCCTCGACAGTGTCAACATTAGACCCCAAACATCTGAGGCTGGAACACTTCACTGAACTCCTGTTTCCTGCTATTAATGTATGAATCCCTGAGTGCAATGCGGTGACTTACTCAGCTTTGTATCCCCAGATCCTAGCTCAGGATGAATGACAGGACGGAAAACTGGGTGGATGGATGGAGGGATGGATGGAAGATGATGGGGTGACAGGAGCCTGCATTAGGGTGCTAACAGTGCAAATGAATGAAACGGCAAGATCAGCCCGATCTGACACCTGGGTGCTTCCCAGAGTGTACAGGCCCGATGCCTGTCTCTTTCGGAAAGTGGGAGATCATAACATAACTGCTTTATCACTCAACAAATAGTCACGATTGGTTTATCACTCAACAAACATGCCCAGCTTGTGAGGGCATGTTTGGTTATTAACAGGCTGTGCAATAAATTAGACACAGGAAACAAACCATGAATGATAGAAAAGCAGGTGGGGCCCAGCAAGAACCAGAGAGCAAAGTGCCCTCTTTCATACTATTTAGGGGGATGGGGTCAGGCATGCTGGCTTGCTTTCTTTAAAGGTTTAATCATTCCATTCTTTCTAGTCCGTTTTGAGAGGATGACACACACTAAGACTCCCTTTCCACAGGGCTGTTTCCCCACCTCGCACCAACATCTCATCTATTACCATGGGCTTGTTTTTAACTAATGGTCTTGGCAAAAATCATAGAAAGCAAAACAGTGCTCCTGCCTTAGGTTCCAGAATAACAGCAGCTGTTGGAATGAAACAGCCAGGCTCGTAGCCCAATGAATAAGAACAGCTTACGTCAAAAAGTGCCATTAGTAGGCAAGGAAGGGACTTTTGCTTCCCTGGACAATAAAATCCACCACTTCAATCAGTAATCCTACTGACCAGTTATAGAGCTGTAGCACCCTTACATCAGTGGACCGAACAATGATTTTGAGATCCTCACCTGAATCTTTGAGACATTTAAGAATCTCCTGATACTATAAAACGTTTACACACAAGGGGAGAGGTGGAATCTGAAAAGAACTTAGTACCACCAAGACAGAGATGAGTGCAGCTAATTCTTGACCTTTTCCTCATCCAGGGAATATATCTGCTGACTCCTAGCCTCAGAGCATGGATGCCCAGGGACTCCCTGCTTCTGTACCATCTTGTGCACGCCTCAAAGAGACTTTACCAACAGACCTCCCAAGAACCACAAGGAGTCGCTGGGGCAGGTTCCTTGATTCCCACCTCACAGATGAAAAAATCAAAGCATGTATATCTGTGTAATAAGCAACTCGGTCTAGGGGCTCAGAAAGAAGACACTGGCCCCGCCTGGTTGGGAACACTGGTCTCCTGATGGCGTGGATGCAGAGGTGGCAACTTACTCATTCCTGTATCCCCAGATCCTGGCACAGAGCCTGGTCCTGGTCCATAGTAACTGCTCAATAAATGTTCATGAAACAGAGGACTCCTGGTGCCACACTGCTGCATTAACCTATCTCAGGACTGGATTTCTTTACCTCTAAAATGGGATAAAGAGCTCAAAACAACCAGCAAGTTGAGGACTTCCGGCCAAGATGGAGGCATAGGTAGACACACTGTGCCTCCTTGCACAACCAAGATAGGGACAACAACAATTTAGAAACAGAATAACAACCAGAACTGACATAAAATTGAGCCGTATGGAAGCCGGACACCCAAGGAGTTAAATTAGACACGTTCATCCAGACCTGTAGGAGGGGCAGAGTCGAGCAGCCAGGCGCAGGTTGAAGAGCAGAGAGCAGAGAACGTTGGGACTGGATGAGTAAGGCAACCAGGCGCGTGAGGCAACAGGGGTGTGCAAGACTGCAGCGGGCAGACCCTGGGCACGCAAGTGGCAGCTGGCAGACCCCAGCGGAGGGGTGGCAACCGCAGACCCAGCAAGGCGGTGATTGTGAAGCAAGGCACTGCACGCAACTCAGGGTCCCAGTGCCGGGAAACAGAGCCTTGGGGCACTAATTGAAAAGGAAGGTCCCAAGGGGTGCACAAGCCCACCCACACGGAAATTGGCACCAGAGGGGCCCAGTTTGCTTGGGGGAAGCAGAAGGGACTCAGGTCAGACGGAGAGCGGAGCAAGCGCCATTGTTCCTTCTTGGACCCCGCCCCCACATACAGCATCACAACCCAGTGACTGGGGTGCCCCGCCCTGGTGAACACCTAAGGCTCCACCCCTCATACGTAACATGCGTGACAAGACCAAAAAAAAAAAAAAAAAAAAGAGAGAGAGATGGCTCAAACAGAAGAACAATTGAAAGCCCCAGAACCCATCCTTTTAAGTGACCAAGAGATAGCCAACCTATGAGATGCACAGTTCAAAGCACTGGTGATCAGGATGCTCACAGAATTTGTTGATTTTGGTCACAAACTATATGAAAAAATGAAGGCTACAATAAGTGAAATGAAGAAAAATGCACAGGGAACCAATAGTGATGGAAAGAAAGTTGGGTCTCACATCAACGGAGTGGACCAGAAGGAAGAAAAAAACATATAAACAGAAAAGAATGAAGAAATAAGAAT
>CM052541.1:102897734-102940580 GCA_028533065.1 Trachops cirrhosus
CAAAAGAGACCTTGCAGGCAAGAAGGGGCTGGAAAGAAGTATTCCAAGTCCTGAAAGGCAAGGACCTACATCCAAGATGACTCTATCCAGCAAAGCTTTCATTTAGAATGGAGGGGCAGATAAAGTGCTTCTCAGATAAGGTCAAGTTCAAGGAGTTCATCATCACCAAGCCCTTATTTTATGAAATGTTAAAGGGACTCATCTAAGAAAAAGAAGATAAAAAAACATGTATAGTAAAATGACAGCAAACTCACAATTATTAACAACCACACCCAAAACAAAAACAAGAAGAAACTAAGCAAACAACTAGAATAGGAACAGAACCACAGAAATGGAGAACACATGGAGGGTTAGCAACAGGGGAGTGGGAGGAGGAGAGAAGGGGGAAAAGGTACAGAGAGTAAGTAGCATAGATTGTAGGTAGAAAATAGACAGGGGGAAGGCAAGAATAGTAGGGGAAATGTACAAGCTAAAGAACTTATGACACATGGACATGAACTAAAGGGGGGAATGTGGGTGGGAGAGGGTATGCAGGGTGGAGGGGAATGAAGGGGGGGTAATGGGACAACTGTAATAGCATAATCAATAAAATATATTAATTAAAAGATAAAATGGGATAAAAATATTCTTCTCACAGGGTTAACGTAAGGATCAAATATATCCATGTAAGTAAAGTTTTTACCACACTGCCTCGCACCTGGTTGGTACTCTAATATTAACCACCATCATTACTGTTGATGTTACAATTACTGTGAAGAAAAGAGAATAAGGTTATACGAGGGCAAGTGGCATGAATGCAGGGTGGCGCTACCTTAACTAGGGTCGCAAAGAAGGTCTTCCTGAGGATGCGGCCTCGGAGCAAGACCTGTGTGAACAAAAGTTTCACCCTGCCGGATCTGGATCGGGGGGAGGGCAGGACAGGAGGAAGGCATGACAAGGGCAAAGGCGTGGAGATGGGAAAAAACTTGGAGTGTCTGAGGAGCAGAATGAAGAGGCAGCTTTGTCTATCACAATCTGCCTTATTATGGTTTAATGTCCAATTTCTAACCCTAAGTTTTAGGAGGAAATGAGGAATGATCCATCTGAAGAGCCAGCCACCCTGCACTGGCCGGAGTTTTACAGGCCACTTGGAAGGTTTGGCCAAAGTATCCCAAACAGGTCTGAAGGACCTGTTTGCTGCAAGTTAAAAAAAAGAAAAGAAAATTCCTTCAGCACTGTTCACGTATTTCTAAGAGTGATCTTACTTTCTAGCCCACGGATGCCACAGCTGGGGAGAACAAGTCTCCAAGGCACCCCCATCCTGGAAGTCCCCGCTTACACTCAGCAGCAGCAATTTACCAGCTTCCACCCCCAGTGGCCTCCTGCCCAGCAGGTCCTACCAGGAGCAAATCTGGTAAATGCTGAGGAAGGAGGTGAGTCAGTGCAGTGTGCGCGGGGGAGAGAAACCCCCTGGAAGGGAAGGTCTGCCCTGAAACACTATCCTGTGTCACTTGAGGCTGCCCTACGCTATTATCACAGGAAACGTGAGTTAAGCCAAGTCATGTGGACCCTATAAAGCGCTGGTCCCCGCTTGTCTGGTCCTAACTTCCTTTCAGGCTCAATCAGTGGAAATGGATTTGGTCAGGGACAGCCCCTGCTCTGTCCCCAGCCCCAGTGGTCCACACTGCCCCTGAGGCCAGCTACTGGTGGCATGAGGAGCTTACATTATGTCCACACTGCAGTGACATTCACCCTCTGCCTCGGGATCACCCCAGTGTGAGGTGGGTCCTGGAACACTCCAGCCAGCAGCACCCCAGGACCACTGTCCTGTCCTCCCCGCCTCACCCCACCTTGGTTTAGCAGCCTCTGGAGGGGGAACCGTAAATGGTAACTTGTCCTTCTTCTGAAAGAACGTAGGACCACAACCTAGAGCCCAGTTGCAGACACATTCGCAACACTCAGGCCCCAGCAAATGAAACCCAGGAAGCCCGAGATTCATGTAATTCTAGAAGCACAACACAAAGGCAAAAGCCTGATACATTTTATTGCTTAAAACTTATCAGTTGTGCCCTGGCATGGCTCAGTGGATTGAGTGCCAGCTTGAGAACCAAAGGGTCGCTGGTTCAATTCCCAGTCAGGGCACATGCCTGGGTTGTGGGCCAGGTCCCCAGTAGGGGGCATGAGAGAGGCAACCACACATTGATGTTTTCTCTCTCTCTTTCTCCCTCCCTTCCCCCTCTCTAAAAATAAATAAATAAAATCTTGAAAAAAAAACTTTATCAGTTGTATATGGAAACAAAAAAAAAGGTAAACAAAATTAAATGTCAAATGAAAAAATTATTTGCTACATGCATTATTAATACCCTTAATATATAAAGAAAGCTTGAAAATCAATAAGAAAATGATAAACACACAAAGAAAAAAATGGGTTCCAGGCAATCATGAAAGAGGAAGGAGAAGTGGCATAAACACATGAAAAATTGTCCGCCTCAGGAGAAATCAATAACAAGTAATGGAAATAACCTATCAAATTGGAAAAGGTTTTCAAACCATAGTGCAGCACTGGCAGAATGTGGAGGAAATGGGCATGCTCATACACAGATTATAAATTAACCACTGCCTGTCAGAACCGAGGTGTGTGTGCACTCTGACCCAGGGACCCATTCTGCAGAATATTCGAATTATGTGCACAGAAATGCACGTTCAAAGAGACCCAGCCCTGACAAGACCGTGGAGTACCAGGCACATCCATGGGCTGCTGGTGGGAATGCAAATCACATTTATGAAGAGAAATTTAGCAACAGGCATGAGAAACACCTTAAAGTTTTACATGTGCTTTGACTCAGAAATTCCATTTATGGAAGTTCACCCTTAGGAAATCATCATGAATATGCTTTGCTCAGGCACTGTTTTCATGGGGGAGGGGCAGTGAGAGGGACAATATAAATGTGCAAAACGTGAGACTGGGTAAGTGGAAGGTACAGACAGAGACTGGAAACCTACGAAGCTATTCCAAATTATGCTGTAGCCCTGCTGGTTAAAAAACAGTAGATGGGAAACATGGGTTTATCTCCTTTTCCTTCTAAGACTCCACAAAAATGACAGTAAAGGGATTTTTATCTGAATAAACTTACAGCATTGAAAAGAACAGAGAAGAGGCAATTAGCAATACACTGTAGGAAGATAGCAAGTGAACAGTCGGCGTCACTGAGACAGCAAGACAGGATGCTCAGAGAAGGGTGCATCCCTCTGAAAAGTCCAGAGGGTGGGAGAGCAGGGCCAGGAGTGGTGAAGGGCAGAGAGTGGAACGAGACTAAAACACAACTGCAGGAAAGTCGGAGACCAGGACTGATGCACACATGCTCTCATTCACTGCGGCACCACCCCCCACCCCCCACCATGCACCTTGCAGGTAGGAGCCTGGAGGTTTCTTTTCCGGGTTAATGACAAACATGTCATCCCAAGTAGTGGCCAGTTCCCCGTGAGTCACCTAAATAAGTTCCCCATCTGCTGACCACTAAGTCAGAGGGGGCAAAGGGAGAGACTCGGGAGACTGTGGGACTGCTGGGTGTTGCAGATTCCTGAGCAGGGGTGAGGAAGGCATTCAGAGCCCAGGGCAGCGTCTGACCTTAGGTGGGAAGAGGGTACCTCGGTGGGGCCCAGGGCTAGTGCTGGCTGCCATTCCTCCCAGCATGGACATTCTGGGCCACTCTGAAGGTCAGGTAATGCTGGACTAATAATGCTGCCGGGGGCATGTGCACCCCCAGGCCACTACCCACGTGGACAGTCCCTTCTACCTTCAGTGTCCCTCCTCTCCTTGGGCTCTGCCAAAGAGTTGGAAATAGGGGACTTCCCAGGGAAGTAAAATATGTCACTAGCCATTCTTTCCTGAAAAGTCAGGAAATGTTCTAAAACCAGGCGTGGTATCTTTGCAAAGAAGAGGCCCAGTGTGTGTGTATGGGGTGGGGGGGTTGGGGAGGGGGTGGTGTGTGGGGATGAGCCCAAGGAAACTTTGCCCACTCCAGCTTTTTCTTATTTTCTTACATCTTGGCAGGGAGACAACGTGGCTCTGAAAACAGACTACTCATTATAGCAGGGGTTCCCAACCTTTGAGCCAGGGACCTGTTAGGAATCCACACAGCAGGAAGTGAGCGGCAGGCGAGCAAAGCTTCATCAGGTTCCCCGGCTCCCCGGCTCCCCGGCTCCCCATCGCTCCCATCACCGCCTGAGCACCATCCCCCTCCCTCCTCTGTCTTCCATGAAACCAGTCCCTGGTGCCAAAAAGGTTGGGGACCGCTGCATTACAGGATTCATTTGGACTGTCAAGGCTCTCCCAGAGCTGAAGTTCACAACAAAGCCACTTTACCTCCTTGAGCTGCAGGCAAAACTGAAAAGGAGAGACGCTTCATGTGGGTGAGGCTGAGGGCAGGAGCATCTCTCCTCAGCCATTTGGGCAGGCAGCAGTCTCAGCTCCCCAGTGGATGGGACAGTCTTGCTTGTTTTCTAGACTCCCTCCTCATCACCATTAACCTGACCTCTGTGTACTCAAAGGGCTCTACTGACTATGGTACTTAGGGCTTTCTTCCACTGGCTTCTTCTTCTTCTTTTTTTAAAGATTTTATTTATTTAGTTTTAGAGGGAGGGAGGAAGAGAGGGAGAGAAACATTGATGTGTGGTTGTCTCTCACATGCCCCTAACTGGGGACCTGGCCTGCAACCCAGGCATGTGCCTTGACTGGGAATCAAACTGGCAACCCTTTGGGTCACAGGCCAGCACTCAACCCACTGAGCCACACCGGCGAGGGATCCACTGGCTTGTTAAAGACAGTCAAGGTTTACTTTCCTGTCATAGTGTCCCTCCTTTCTAAGACTTCCAGGGGGCTGTGTCTGGCCATTAAGACCTAGGTCAAGAAGCTAAAATGTGTCCTGTTGGGTACAATGAGGGTCTCCTGAGGAGCCACTGACTCAGTAATGCCAGGCCTTTCTTCCTGCTGAGCAGAGAGCAAAGGACAGGACATCAACCTGCTGTCCTGTCTCCAACAAACATGCACACGGAGAGATCATTCATGACGTCCCAGGGGCTGTGCCGGGAGGCGAAAGAACCAATCCTGCCTGCGAGGAGATCCCAGCAAGGGACGGGGCTGGAGGTCAGCACACAAGTCCTGCGGGAGCCCACGGGACGAGCAGGCCTCCCGCAGCCCTGCAGGGAGCAGCCCTGCACGGAGCACCGCCCGTCAGTCAAACAGCAACCAGCCCCAGGTCGGCTGGGGTTGGCTCAGAGGGCTCTGGATTAAAATCATCAGTAAGTGAAAATGTGCCTTAATGTTCACAAGCCTGTTTCACTTCTCACCTTTATCTTTCTTGGATTCCATATAAACCGGAGGGCTGGGTTCAGGCAACCTTGTGGGGAGCTGGAGCCAAAGCCTAAGGCCTTACGTACACGAGGAAGTTGCCATCCGCCCGGTGAGAAGCGGATCAGGCATCTGAGGGGATGTCTTCTGAAGAGCCTACAATGTGTTTCTATCAGGTACCCAACTCGAGGGCCACTTAAGCTTCTCTGCTGGTGCTCACTTTGACTGAGAACTGAACTTGGTCCCTGACCAAGGATGTGGAGGTCCCGCCACCATCAGGCAAAGGACCCTCCTCCCCCAATCCAACTGGCACAAGAGGCGGAAAATAACCACAAGATCCAAAGGGGCCCCATTACTGACTTCATCCTCCGTGGGAGGAAAATACTGGCACCTCCTAGGGCCACACGGGCCCCTCGTTCGCTTACTTAACATGAAGAGGAAATTGCCCCACACACACCCACCAACGGATGCAGAGACGTGGAGGCCAAGGGCCGTGATGATCCCAACGGCCACATCTGACCACCTCCCTCTGCAAAGACATGGGAACTTTCAAGGATGCAGCAAAGATCTCTTTTTTAGGCTGAAGCCACATGTATATATGGAGGTTAATATAATAAACACATATATATGGACATTAATATCATATATACTGTATTATATATAATACAAACTATAATGTATACACACAAACACAGGCATAGAGGTTAATACAAAACACACACACATACACATGAGTGTGCCCCTACTTTATATACAAGCCAGAAGCCCTGGAGGAATGAATGAGCAAACCTAAAAACAAAACAAAACAAACTTCGGAAAGGCACGTGGAGCCCAATGTCGAAGGTTGCCGAGTGGCGGAGGGTTATGGCAAACTGAAGACAGGAACCTCCGAGACCCGCCCGTGCCAGCCACGGCCACGGCCACACACTCCTTCCAGAACAGCTGCCATCTCCGGCTCCTCTGCAACTTCTGCCATTATCACCCTTTCAAATTTTAAAGCAACTGAAGCCCCAACTCTAATATTCTCAGCAATCGTATTATCTAACAATATTATGCAGGTCAATCTCGAGTATCAGATCTCATTATAAGAAAGAACTGCTTGGATGGGCCAAGTCACGGCGATGTTCTGATTTGGTTAGAAAACAGCCTCTCTGGGGACTAAACCTGTACAGCACGTCCTCTGTCTAGGTCCGACCCTCTACAGGGCTCACTCTCTATGAAGAACGTAGCTGGTTCTGAGCTAGCAGGAGGCCATGGCTCTGCTTGTGAGACCCCCACCCAGGCAAGGGCCCCTAGACCACAGGCCCAGAGGCACTGGAACGGACAAGGAGAAATGGGGGAGGGCTGGTGGGACGCTCCCTCTGATGCGTCAGAGCTGTGAGTGAGCCGTCCGGTCATGGCAGCAGCAGAGGCCAAGGTGCCTGTGTGCACCTGAGGGATGCACGGAGGGGGACAGGAAGGGACCCTGGGGTTTGGTCTGAGGGCCAATCCTGGATCAGCAAGACACTTCCATCTCTGCAGTCCCAACACGCACAGTGCGGGGAACCTGACACACTGGTGTCGGCACTGACCTTGCTGGGAGGTCCGTAGGCTCCATGGTACAAGGGGCCACAGAAATGACTACAATTGCTGATATTTCTGCGCAGCCAAACCAAACATCTATGGGGTCAGGATTAAAAGCAGAGAGGAGGGAACTGGGCAGGGTGGGGAGGGGCAACAGGGAGCCAGAACTCTCCACTCACCAGGCAGTGGGTGACAAGTCAGGGCCACTGAGAACACCGATAACAGTAATGACAGCCAGCACTTACAGTGCTCCCAGGGTGCCAGGTGCTCCCAGGAGCTTTGGGTGTCTCACATGCATTCCCTCATTTTATCCTCACAACAACCCTATCGTGTACTTGTTATTTTGCCAGTTTTACAGTGGAGGAAACTGAGGCACTAGGCGTTTAGGTGAAGAGATTTGAGCCCAGGCAACGTGGATCCAGGGCACCAGTGCCCGTGCTTCCACACGTCCTGGAGCAGAGGTGCCTGCACAGGGTCTGCACTGGTTGCGTGCCAGCCGGATGCTCTGCCTGGGCACTTCCTCAGGCACTCGCTCGGGTCCTCTCTCCCTAGGCTCTCCTTCCCAGCTTCCCTGCCAACCTGCTTACAACCTGCTCCCACTTCAGCTCAACCACCTCTTCCTCAGGAGACGCTGGCTCCCCTAACTTGGTCTGACTCCTGTAATTTGCTGACATGGCCCCTCTATTTCGTCTTCCTATCTTCGCCACTTTCCATGGCTCCACTTTATTCACTTTTCTGCTTACTTAAATGCTTCTCTCCCTGCCTAGACTCCAAGCCAGCGCTGTCCAACAGAACTCTCTGCCACGGTGGAAATATTTTATATTCACGCTGTCCAATGTGGTAGCCACAGTCAGTCACGAGTGGCCGTTGAGCACTTGGAATCTGGCTAATGTGACTAATTTGGCTAGAGGGGGCTGAATTTTAGATTTCACTTAATTTCAATTAAGCTTATATATCTAGGGCCCTGGCTGGTGTGGCTCAGTGGATTGAGCACCGGCCTACAAACCAAACAGTTGTAGGTTCGATTCCCAGTCAGGGCACACGCCTGGGTTGTAAGCCAGGTCCCCAGTAGGGGGCATGCAAGAGGCAACCACACATTGATGTTTCTCTCCCTCTCTTTCTCCCTCCCTTCCCCTCTCTCTAAAAATAAGTAAATAAAATCTTGAAAAAATATATCTACATGTTACTTGGTGGCTACTATATTGGACGGTGCAAATCTAATCCCCACAAGGGCCTGTTTTGCACTGCAATTTCCCCAGACACTGACGGGGATGCAATAGACATTTAAATGGATGAATGAGGAGTGAACAAATGAATGAATGCAGAAACACACAGCAGGGCAGCTGATGAGGAAGAAAGAAGCAGGACGAAGGAGGCACCACATTCTTCTTTCCCAGTCTCTCTGTGCTGCCGTGCTAACCACACGCCGCCATCCCTGACCATCGCGCCCTATCCCTGGCTCCTGGGAGCAGCTCTCTGTTTCACCTTTCACATACTCCAACGTCCACTGGAGTCGGGGGCCATAAAAGTCCCTTTCTATCCTTCCTCAATTTTCCCAGAAAGTTATCTTCTGCAGGCTGTCTTTATTCCACCTACTGGAGACACACCAGAGTCAACGAGCTATCCTCTGCAAGAAAGATTATCCCAAGGGAAGTATCATCACCTCCCTCTCCACTCTGCATCTCCTGTGCCCTTTGGGGGTTCTCATCCCACCCACATGGAACTGAGTGGAACAAGTGGAAATCATCCTATCAGACCCTTGCCTCCAACCCCTGGCTGAGAAGCATGACCCAAGGAAGCAATGGCTTGCATGTCTTGGGGCAAATGCACAGCACCCCAGAGTGGGCGGTCAGCAACGGGGGTCAAACTCCTGTTCTGCCACTAACATGCACACAGTTTGGTGAAGCCCCACAGGCCCGTCGCAGCGGCTGGTGCTCCATGTTTGTTCAGCTCATATTCATTACGAATACTGCACCGCACTATTCGTAAGTGAGGCTGTGTGTGAGACACTGGGGGTATGGTGGAGGATGAGGGGGTATGGTTCCTGCAGGCCCTGGAAATTGCCAAAAGAAGGAAAATACACGATGGTTCTCTTTCTTTAAGGAGGGCAGCTGGGGGCAATGGAGTCCCGGGGGGTGTGGGAGAGTGGTTATCTGGAAAGGGGAGAGAAGTAAGGGAAGCAGGAGGATGCCAGAGAAACTCCAGGTAGGGATGCATTGTTTGGGCACCCTGAGCTCAGTGCAAGTGTGAGCATGAGGAGCCTGGGACAGGCTTTCTGCAGAGGTGTTGCCCCAGGCAGGGAGGCAGATGGGCAGAGGACAATGGGCAGGTGGCCAAGAGACCCACCTCAGAGCTGAGCTGGACCAGCTGTGTACAATCCAAGGGCAGTGGAGCCAGAACTATAACATCCTCAACCACCACCAACATTCGAAGCACCCCTTCCCATTTGGCCTTTTCCTGTTGGAAAAACTGGGTTTCCAGTTCTTGTTCTGGTCCTGCTCCTCAAGGAGACTTAGGGGAAATCAGCTGTGGAAGGTCCAAGGCCCCCGTGGGTAGCTCTGGGCCCAGGAACAACTTGACTTCCTCCCGAGTCCCAGCATCAGTATTTACTGAGAGGTCCTCAGGGTGGAGGGTTGAGATCATTGCCACCTGGGAGCTTATTAGAAATGCAGAGTCTCAGGCCCCACTGAGACCTCCTGAATCTGAATGTAGATTTCCACACTCTGCCAGGGTGCGCACAGTTAGGTGTGCACAGTTAGGTTTGAGAAGCCCTGCTCCAGAGTATTAGAGGAAGAGAGAGAACGTGCATTTACAACAGCTAGCTTACAAATTTTGATCAAAGGCATCTGGCTGGCTGCTACGGCAAAGTGGCAGGACCCCCCAAAACGACAACCAAATGACCAACAGCAGCAAGATGTGCATGTCAGAGGGCTGGCCTCTACTGAGCACCAAGGGGAAGGCGGGTCGCCATATGGCACAGGGAGAGCACAGAGAAGACACTGGGCAGCAGGGAACCAGTGCTCTGACAAGGCTGGGATTCCGTGGGGCGATGAGACGGAAAGGTGATCGGGGTCACAGGGATGAACAGAAGGGCATGTGTGTATGCGCACACGCGCACACACACATAGAGGCGTGAAATGCGAAATGGCACTAAAGATGTCCTGGACTTTGAGCTGCTACCAGAAGCCAAAATCCTAAATTAAATGCATCCGTTTACTAAAATGGAATTTAAGAAGACATGAACAAGTGTTCCAGTATTGACTTCTGAAAGCAGCAGTCTTGCTTCTGAGAATTATGGGCTGAAAGCTGGAGCAAAGGCAGACCCACAAATGTGCTGCTTTTTATCCACAGAAGTGCTGCCTCTGATCGCCATGATCACCCAGCAAGATTTTAGGTGGCTTTCTCTGAATCCAGTCTGCATTTGTTAATCCAGTTGCACGCATGGACCCCCGCAGTGATCAGCCACGTTGCTGGCATGGGACCTGAAGAGGCCCTTGCACACCCTAACACCAGGGCTCCTATCTGGGACTCCATTCACGGCCCACACAGAGAACTCCCAGGACCATCTTTTTTTTTGTGGTGATGAGCCAAAGAATACTTGTGTTTTGCTTCCCCCACCCCCTTTCAATAACTGGTCTGTGCCCAAGAGTTGGCTGGATAACCCACCACCCATTCCTAACCCAACTTGCCCCCCTCCACTACAGAGGCTGGCAAAGCTAAATAATCCCTTCACCAGCCTCCCTTGCAGCTAGGGGTGAGCACGTCATACTCCTAGAACTGACGAGACAAGAAGGACAAAGACAAAAAGCCAGAACATTAAGGATGGCAAAGAAGGAGGACGAAAAACTCCCACCCTTGGGGTCACTGCTGAACTGCCAGACTGCCAGCAGAGGGATGGCCGCCGCTTCCACCCGAACCCCTCGTGTGACGAGAAGATGTTCGTACTACTTGGGCCACTATTCATTGGTTTTTCTGTTACTTAATGCCACAAAAGCATGCCTGTGGGCTCTTCCTACCCTCACTCCTCTCCCTCCTTTTGCTTCAATTCCCGACTAACAAACAGCAGGGCCAAATGCCCAAACCCCATTTCTGAAATACCAAGTTTGAATATCCAATCTTTGGTCCTCACGCAGCAACCTCTTCTGATTTCCAGAAATTTTGGCATAGATACAAATTTTACCCAAGGCTGTGAGAACAACGAGCAAATTCCATTGCAGCGTTTCTTTACTTCTTGAATTACCATTATGAGCTACTAAAAGTACATGAGGCTATTTCTCAAGTGCATTTAAATTGAACAAACCTGGAGTTCCATAGCAGGTACCAAGACTGAGCCAATCCATCCAGGCTGACACATCACCAGAGACAGAAGGCCTTGAATAAGCAATTGCTCGTAAGGGCAGACACGTAAACAGAAACACAATTTATGAACTAGCCCCAGGCTCTTCCCAACCTACCTGGCTGGGCCCCGGGCCCCCCTCCCTTCAGCATCTCACTGGATATATAACTGGGAAAATATGTTTTAATCTTTGTTAAGCTTAAGATTCCCATCTTTCAGTTTACCACTCAACATATGCTCAGACCGACGTGTTTTCTGCAGCTATCGACATGCCTCAGCCTCCGTCAGGCTGTGAAGTGCTCCCAGGTAGGGACCGTGGCCAAGTGGCACGGCGTCCTTCCACACTGCACCCGCCCAGGGCCAAGTCTGGTCCCATCCCCAGCAACCAGTCAAAATCAGAAATTACATGGCAGCTGCCAGTCACAACCAAACCGCCATTTCTTACCTGTACCTGCTACGGAAATTAGTCACATTTTCAGGGCTCCCTCATTTCAAGAATGATTCACAATTTTTTGTGACTCAGACACACCACCCCATTCCTGCTCTAGCTCATAAGGAATGTGGAGTGAAAGCTTCAAGGGATGGACAAGCAGCCCACAATGGCCTTGGGGCAGGCGGGCCAGCCACGAGGGATGGGAGTTCACCAGGTCCGTGGTGGAGGGTGGGGCGGTCTCTCCCACTGCAACGCTCCATTTGCCCAAACAGGAATATGGCTGCCACGCTCACCATCGATGCATCGGCAAGTGGACTGACCTATCGTTCTCTCACAAGGGGCATTTTCCCCTTTCTTAGCTCCGTTTCTTCTTCACACAACACACTGAAGCTTCAGAAGGGTCACCTTTCTCCAACCATGAAGATGAGCAAGAAAAGAAAACTCTCTTATCAGATCATATTAAATGAATATTCTGAAGATTCTCCTGAAATCATCTCTTTCTTTCTGAGACTTTTCTCTGATGAGGACCTTACTCCTCCATAAAACACCCAGCTGACTGGTTCTAAAGGGTGGTCTTTACACACCCAGCACATGGCTGTGGGTCCTGGGAAACTGTTCAGAGCCAGTCACTCCAGGGCCCCCTGCCAGGTGAGGTGCTCAGAGCCCACCGGTGGTGACAGGCTCCCAGGCAGGTGCCAGTGCAGCAGCGAGCCCAGCCGGTGGCTTCCCTTCAAGTCCTTCCCGATTTGGGTGTGGGACTTTCAGACCCCAAACCATTTACCAGCAGAGCAGACGTGGAAAGCACAAGGGGCTTTATAGACACAAAGCTCTGGGTCTGAAGCCAGCTTTGGGTGGCCCCAGGCGTACTACTTCACTTCTCCAAGCCTGGGTTTTCCCATCTGTAAATGAACACCTGCTCTGCAGGGTTGTTACAAGGATTACAAATAGTGACGTTTCTGGGCCAGAGGGGATGGGATGCTCAGTACTGGTCAATCACCAATAATCAACACCCCTATCACCATAGCGAGATCACTCCGGAAACCCACTCATCTATGTGACTCTGAATCACTTAAGTACATGTACTGCCTGGTCTGTGTGAACCTCTGGTCAGTTTTCATTCTGTGGCATGTCTCGGGGACTGCCTTTGATTCTTAAGGCACCAGGGGTGGGAGAGGGTGTGAGAGCAGGACAAGGTTTAGACAACACAGTGGAGAGAGGAGATGAGGCACCTGTTACTTTTCTGGGAGATCCGGCTTACTATCACAGTTCAGTGGTTAGCTAGCTGCCAGCATGGTGCTGGGGCCCCAGGTCTGACCCTGACGTAGCTCCCTCCCCCAAAGCCTCGGAGTGCACGCCCTTCCATGGCCAGCTGCTACATGAAGAAAATGATCGCCAGTCACAAAGAATGAGTCACCACAACCTACTGGCAGTACCGGAAGAAAATTAAATATCTGCTCCTCAACCCATCTTGGACTCAGTGGGGGTGGGAGTCTCAATGTTATTTGCAGGAAGGACAGCATTTAAATGTTCAATATCAATTCATATGCCGACATCCCCCACCCCCCACTCCTGCAACCCCAGGCTTTGGTAATTATTAGTGGAGCCATCTGCTCAGCCTAATGAAATGTGCAATCTCCTGTATATATAATTAGTGAAGTCATTTTAATTAATTAAACAAATTAATTAATTGCAAGGATAGTGCAACCATTTCCCAGGTTCTGCATTCAACTCATTTATTCTGCTTGTGTCTGCTGGGGGCAGAGCCCCACACTCCTGTTCTGAGGAGGAAAAAAGGCCATGGCGCACTGTGGTAGAAGCGGAAGCCCAGCATGCTGTTGCCAGCAACCATCCCTTGGGTTCAGGGTGACCAATTCATCCTGGTTTTCCTGGATTGTCAGTTTTAAAACTGAATGTCCAGGTCCCAAGCAAAACAGGATGGTTTGTTACCCTACTTCTGCCGGACCTGAGTCAAAGTTCACCAACAGACAATCACCACTGGGAAGGAGATGGCTGACCCTGGGCGTCCCGCAATCTGGCCCAGGGCCGTGGCGGACACTGCTCACTGATCAGGGAGCTCCTAGCCCGGTCTGAGCCAGCCCCTAGCCCTTCTCACCCTTGCTCCAGGCAGCCACTGCTAATCACCCTGAACAGGAGGCCCAGAAAATTAAATTTAATTTCCATCTATGCCCTAAAATTACAGAAGGTCTAGGCTAGCAAAGATCTTTGAAGTCTGGTGTAATCACTCATCCAGAGCTTAAATTCCCTCTCTAGTATCATCTACAAGTGGCCAGCCAGTCTCTCCTTGCATACTTCTAATGATGGGGAACTCTGTCTCTTAAAGCAACTCTTCCTTGTCTTCAATAATTTGGGCTGCTGAACTCCTTCCTGTAATTACTAAAACGTCTCCCTTATCAGTCTCTTTTGGGGGGGCCACATGATGCTTCAAATAATGAAACACCGTTATTAAATTCCTCCCATGTCTTCCCTCTCTCGTCCCGATTTCTTCATCTGTCACTCACATGACTTGGTTTAAAGTTGGAGTCCTGTCTGTCTTATAACGTCCTGTCCAAGCCCCTCTTGGGGTCCGGTACCCTGGTGGGCCCCCCCAAACCAGTTTCCTTGCTCGTGGTGGACTGTCTGCTGCCACAGGCATCTGAAAGCCCCACCACACACTGACTCAGACCCGCGCCCTGATGGCGGTGCCGAACACACTGCTGTGGAGCCGCAACTCCGTGCACCTGCCACAGGACTTCCTGGAGCACACACTCCATCTGGAATCCCGGGACATGAGAAACCCCACAAGATGGTCAAGGAAATAGTCTATAAATTACCAACTGCCAATTTCACTGTTACAAACAGCTTGCTGCAAGCGTTTGCTTCAAAGTAATTTCTTTAGAACCCTGCCAGCATGTAGCCGCAGAAACCATATTTAAAATGATGGTTAGACTCCCAGGCCAGCCCACAAAAGCCTTCTGAACTCACAGGATACCTGCAGCAGAAAACTAAGAGTGCTATTTTAACTACATGTAGCCACCATTTAGATTACGGTTTCCAAGGTAACATACGCCCTGCATTCCATTTCAGAGAACTAGACACGAGGTATACATGGTGCTGCATTGCTCTAGGTTGCCAATGTGCTTGGGGGTGGGGGACACAGGGCGTGTTGACCTCAGAGGAGACATGACATGACTCTGGACACTAGCCCCCCACACTCCGTTCAGACCCACGGGTCCTTTAAAGTGCCTCGTCCTAAGGGCACAACCCCCACACATGAGGCGTGTCGGGACTGGCCGATCTGTGAGGCTGCTGCCAGGACACCTTCTAGAAGGAGCCAAGTGGTAATGGTTTGCGGGGTTTGGTTGTGCTGGTGGTGATGGGGTTTTTCAACGATCTACTGCAGACACTAGCATAGGGGTGTCTCTTAAAACCAGAAACTTAAAACTAGAAAGTCACTAATTATCACATTCCTCTCTCAGTCCTTACGATGGCTCTACAACTTGGTGCCTAAGGCGATCGGACCGGACAGGAGAGGGAAAGATGCATTGGCACTGAGCGGACAGCAGCAGGGATACCACGCAGGCTGCCAAGCCTCGGCTGCCTTCCTCCTTCCCTCCGCGCCAGCCTGGACCACCACCCCAGGGGGCTGCGTCTCTCCTGAGGAGTCTGCAGAGCAATCAGGAGGTACTGAATGGACGTGTGACCATGTCTCCTGGACCACTGCAGAAAGGCAGCTGCTTGCAGGGACCGCGTGGGGCCCAGGGTCTGAAGCCTGGGGTTTGAGACCCCTCCAGTACCCACTAGTGCTCTGAACCTGTGAACTAGTGCTGCTAACCTCGCCGAGCCTCAGTTTCCTCATCTCTGAACTGAGCACGGCATCTTCCCTGTAGGACTGCCCCGAGTGACCAACAAAAGGCAGTGATAATGAAGGCTGTACTGCTTGGAAATGGCTCTTATCAGCGCTGTTCAGTGCACTTGAGTTAACTCATCTAAACTGTACAAGAATCCTAGTGCTTCATAAATGAGGAAACTGAGGCCCAGAAAAGGTGGGGGGTGGGGAGTTATTTGCCTAAAGTTGTGCAACTAGTAAGCAGCAAGACCAGGGTAACAGATTAAAAGGCTGCTTCGGAAACTAGCTTGTCATGAAAGTGGGGCACGTTATCATTGCTAATGACCAACAGGGCAACGCCTGGATGCTCCAGTCTGGCTTGGACGCTCCAGTCTGCATTTGCCACCACAGGGGACGTGAGTGGCTCCCTCCAGCACTCCTGAGGCTCAGCTTGTGCGTCTCCTCCAGCTGCAACTACAGACCTCGCCCGGCAGTCACCCACCTCAGGCTGTTTGCCGAACACCACAGCCCCAGTGCGTGCTCCAGGGCTCCCAGCGCCAGACCACCCTGCTCACAACTGCAAAATGCACGTTTTCCCTCCTCACTCCCACTCACCTTCTCATCTCATTTTCCTCTGTAGCGTTTGTTACTTTCTAAGTCACTGCATACTGTATTTTCTGTCATTGCTGGTCATTCTAACTAGACTATAGTTTCTGTGAGAGCAGAGTTTTCTCTCTTTTTCCAGTGCTATATCCCTAGCACCCACAACAGTGCTGATCACGTGGTAGGCATTCAGTGAGGATTTGCTGAATGGATGACAAATTAATCTTTATTGGCACAGAAAAAAAATGTCTACAATGTATTGTGAAGCAAAACAAAGCAGTCCCCTAGATTTTATAGAAAATGATGCCATCTGTGTAAATGTAGGATTGTGTGTGTGTGCGTGTGTGTCGAAGTGTATGTGTGGGCGCACAGAAAAAATCTGGAAAGATGCATGTGCAAAAGGTTGTCACTGTGGTTACTCTAAGAAAGAGGAGCAGACAGCTTTGACTTCCTTCTGAATGTTTTACAGAGACCCTGTGTCATTTCTGTAAGTTTTAAAGCTATTCACACTCGACAGTAGACACACTTGTGCACGCACACATGCACACGCAGCAGAAGCATGCAGCTGTTACAGAGACCCAGGCAAGAGGTCAGGGTGGCGCCGCTGCCCCTCCCCCCACTCAGAGCCCCCCTCTTTCCGGTGGTGGGCCAGAGCAACGCTGGGAGGGAGAACAGAATCGGGTCTGCAGGGTCTGGGCCCCAGCAGCACCTCCTTCAGAACTCCTCCGAAAAGGGAATGAATCAAAAAAGAAAAATTCTACAGAAATCAAAGCTCACTTTCCTGCCTGTCTAGAGCAGCCTCAGAATTGTTTAATCCTCTGTGATTATTTGAAAATTACATTTGAATGTTCCAGAAAACGTAAAGCTAACCTAATACTTAAAATGAGGTATTCTGCAACTAAAAACTCACTCTGGACTTTGAAGCCTTATTTTGCAGTGCCTGTGCTAAAGAAGAGGTCAGGAGAACGAATACACCCCAGATCCCCGCCCGGCTCGGGGCAGCCTCTATTCCTGCCCCTCCTCCTCTTGCTGCTCACGATGTGTAAAGTGTGCAGGTGCTCACACCGGACCAACCCACTGTCTCCTACAAATCACTGAGGGGCCCGTTAATCAACAATATGTATCAAGTGAGGGCCAACTGTGGGCCCAGCACAGGGCCAGGTGCGGAGAGGTGGAAGGAAACGTAAGCAGCCTGCCTTCAAAGAGGGACGAACACATGACAAAGGCGGAAAAAAACACTTACACTCGTTTCATGCAGCAGCACTCACTGTATGTATAATTAGAGTTCTGAGAACAAGAGGTGAGTGCGGGCAAGGAGGCTTCGGGGAAGAGGGCAGGCCTCGCGGAGCGCTGGCGGCCGCAGTGCAGGGGAGGAGAATTGCTGAGGGCCCGGCGGCCGGGGGTGGGCCGCAGCACCTGCCACGTGGCACTGCTGGCAGAGCCGACCTTGCGGGCGGAGGGTCTGCTGTGCCCGCTGACTGAGCGCCACATGTGCACTAAGAGCCTCGAGAAGGCAGGGCAGACTCTCCCTGAAGGCAGATGAGCTCTGCTCTGTGACAGAAGCTTTCACAGCTCCCTTGACTTCAGGAGCCAAGCGAAGCCAGAGGAGAAGGCAGCACCCGTGGCATCTACAGCTACATCTGGTTCCAAGAACTCTGGTCAACCCGCAGGGGTTCAAAGCACTGGTTTGCAAAGGCCTCTAGGAGAGAAATGCAGGCAAGGCTCATGGGTTAGCTGGAAAGAGCTCAGGTGGAAGCATAAAGAGAAGAGGAAAAAGGCCAACTCAAGGACCTCGCAAAGGGAAAAGGAATGGAGAAAGAGAGCTGGCCAGGGCAGGGAAGGGAGCACGTGGCATCTACAGTGACCACCACTCTGGTTTTCCAGGGACTGAGGACTTTCATGACTAAATCCAGGACAGTCCAGGCAAACCAGGATGAATTGGTCAACCCGGCGGCACCATGCCACTTAAGGATGCTAAGGGGTGGCTGGCCTCTCCTTCTCACCTTCCTCTGAGCAGCCCCAGGGCGACAGGAGGAAAGAGGTCAACATGAGGAGGTCGCCATGAGCCGCCCCTCCTGGCTCTCGTGCTCTCATCACAACCACGCAGATTTCTAACAGTTCAGGTAGAAGAGAAAATATTTATTGTTGTTGCTAACATAAAACCCCAAATCATAGCACTACCTTATTCAACTCAATTTCTGAGGCACTGAGCTCCCTGGCAGCCCAGCTGGGAGATGACACGGCACTCTGCCCTTAGAGGAGTGCCTTATCTGTGCTTGGGAATCAACAGAAGCAGGTTGGCATGCTCGGCTCTTGAACCCATCCCACCCAGTCTCAATCACCCTCTCCCCCCTCGGAGCTTCAGTTCCCATCTGCTTCTTTCCAGGGTGGGTCCCCGGAGGGTACCGATGGCTTCCCCCCACCCACGAAACCCATCCAGTCGGCAAGGATTTACCGAACATGTACTATGTGACAGACCCTGTAAGGTGCTATGGAGAGCACAAAGAACAGTAAGATAGTCTCTGCCTTCAAAAAACCTACGGTTCTGTGGGAGGGGGTGAAAGGGCGGGGGTGGTAGAGGGTGAAAATGATCAATCAGTCAACACATATGTACTCTGTCCTTAAAGAGTGCCAAGAACTGTACTGGAGAAGTTCGGACAGGTAACCGGACAACCAAAGCCAGTATCAGTAAGATGGGAAATGGGAGCGCTCGGGAGAAGCACGTACCAGCTCATCACGCACTTCTCTTAAACATGGAGACAAATGCTGCAGAAGACTAAAAAACAGTGGTAGGACCCAACACTGACCTCAGAGAGTTAACCATGATGAAGGAGATCAGACCCACACAAATGAAACAATCAGTGTATCACAGGACGCAGGGTAAAGGAACGCAGACCTTCGGCGACAGAGAAGCAGAGCTGGAGAAAGTCCCAGCTCTTCCCGGGGGAAGTAGAAGTAAAACCACTTTGAGAAAAAAATATTGACAAGGGACAGTTGTGCAAGCAGGGAGAAGACAATAGGTACTTATGATTTTCTCAAAACATGAAAAGCAAATGTATAGTTATCACTCAAATTGTTTCCAAACAGCACACCTCTTCACAGGTCTTTGGTTTGAGCAAACAGGGACCTTGCCAATAGTGACTTTCACAAATGTAAGTTACATTTAAATGGAAAAACAGGCATCAGAGCTATTTTCAGCTTTCCATGCTAACGAGGCAGGGAATTGAAACATACTTATTTTGTTATGCAGGCACACACACACACCTTTCTGTATGTCTGTCCTCAAGCAATCCAAACACTGTCCTTCTGTTGGAAAACCCCCATAATTCTGAGAAAGAGAAACCGAATTACCAGGGGCAATTTACAAATTAGTAACTGGGGATCGACCACGTTGACTTTTGTCGTAATGATATTCACAGAGCAGGGACAGAGAGGCCGCGTCTGGTCTGACGGCACACCGGTCAGTCAGTAACAGGTGAACGGCTACTGACTGACTGTGTATTTAATGATGAGCCCTGTGCTTGTGTTGGGGGAGAGAGAAGAAGGGACAGTAGGAGAAAATGGGCAGAAGGAAAGCAGGATACAGAGAAAAGAAATGGGAGACTCATAAGGCACTGACTCTGGTCCTAGCTCCACCATCAACAAGGCCTTGGGGAAGCTGACCTCACACTGAACTTCACTTCCTCGTCAATGGACAGGTCCTCCCCAACTCAGCATCATTTGCAGTTCAAATGAGACAGTGTTAGCCTAAGTGCTTAGAAAACCAGAAGTCTCTGCATAATGCATCATGGAGGTTTAAAGGTACCAACCCAGCCTCATTCACGGCCCTACTTTTCCAACAGTCCCTGAATATCCCACACAGGCAGTACGCCCCACCCTCTCCACACAGCACTGTTTCAGGAAAGGACAAGGTCCAAGTCAGCCAACCAGCGGCAATGAGATTCAATTTCAAACCTTTGGCTGACCCACCAAAGAGACCTCTTATTTTCTCCCACAGGATGAGAATAAAGAAACAGGCCAGCCCTGGCCAGTGTGGCTCAGTTGGCTGAGTGTTGTCCTGCAAACTGAAAGGTCACCAGTTGGATTCCTGGTCAGGGCACATACCTGGGTTGTGGGTTAGGTCCCCAGTTGGGTCAGGGCCCATGCAGGAGGCAGCTAATCGACGTTTCTCCCTTGTATCAATGTTTCTCTCCCTCCTTTCCGCTCTCTCTAAAAATAAATAAAACCAGAAGGAAGGAAGGGAGGGAGGGAGGGGAAAAAAGAAAGAGAGAAAAAAGAAAGAGAGAAACAAAAGAAAGAAAAGAAAAAGAAAAGAAAAGACAAGAAAAAAGAAAAGCGGGCCAACCCAGGAGCCATGGGCTGCCATCTTGGGGCGAGAAGGGGAGATCATCCCTGAGAATGGAACCGACACTGAAGGAGAAAAATTGGGTACTGGGCATGTCACTTGGACCGTGGGCAGTCACATCTGATGCCAGGACCTACTCCTGGGTTGCTTGGTCACATAAGCCAACACGTTTTCTGGTTTTGCTTATACCAGTTTGGGTTGGTTTTCAGTTAATCTGTTACCTAATATAAAATGAGAGAAAACAAAGCTAATGCAATACTAGAAACCTCTCCAGTCCTTCACCCAATCCCTGTGGCTCCATGAACTACCCAGGGAGCCATTTCATACCTAGTGCCCTCCTGAGGGTGTAGAGACATTACGGAGCTCAAAAAGAGGAAAAGCAATCATAAGCAGTAAGATATAAATAATGAAAGGGTGAAAAGCAGCCCTAAATGATAAGCTGAAGAATCCAAGTTTCTTGCCTCAGCTCACCTTCCACGTGTTTCAACCAGACATCTACCTATTCTCTCTTATGGTAACCAGTGAAGGGCCCGGAGAACAGCACCAGTATCCTACCGGTTTATTTTTATACCTTAAAAAATTATGCAGGGCCTGCAGCACTGAGCTCATGTTCAAATTAAGTTTGCTGGAAATCTAATTTGGGATGAGTAATTTAATTTGGCTACTACAATTCAAAGTGGCGTAGTATTTGTGTTTTAGAGGAAAACCATATTAGATTCATCTAATCTTATTAGGTGAATATCACATTTAGATCACATTATATCTAGAACAGATATATACCGGATTGATTTCTTTCATACATCATTTGGAAGACCAAAGGGACTAACCTCCCCACCCCCTGCTTCTCCCTGCCCAACCACCTGACACAGGTCAGAGGCCTGTGTAAAAGAGGCCTCATGGAGAACTCCACCGCACGGCCCTGGAATTCACACATTCAACACAACACCTACAGCAACTACAGCAACCCCTGGTTTTGCTGATGAGTAAACTGAGGGATCAAGCGACCAACTGACTTGCTCAGGGTCACAGTCAAGTGGCATAGTTGAGACTATAATCAGCTCCCTGACCCCTGGTTTGGGTCCCGACCACATTATGTTTTTAATGAGATCTAACAAGAAAAACAGCCAGAGGGCCTCTGAGTCCCTGCTGCTACTGACTTAGCTAAAGCCATGAAGTCCTCAGACACCGTCTACTGTCCTATCTCCCTCACATATCCTGGGGAGGCAAAGTGAATTTCACAGTCTCCATGAGCAAATCAGACAAGTGCCCCAAATTCTTGTCAAGCCCATTTTCTTGATGACTGCTTTGAAACTTCCTTGCCCCCAGATAACCCAAATTAACATCAAGAACATTCAAACCATATGATGGGTCAGAAAAAAGAATCTACTTTGCTTTTTAAAATGGTACTAATCTCAGGAGTACTGCTAACCAGGCAGATCCAGTAGGTGTGATATCACACATTAAAGTTCCAACTGTAGAGTTCAATCCAAAACGGCCAGACAAAAATAGTTACAACATATGACAAGTTAATACAATATACTGCATAAAAACCTCTTATACATGAAAAAAGGTGGAGCACTAAAACATAAAAATGAGAAGCGACCCAATGAGGCGATTCACACACACAATAAAGATTATTAATGGCCTCATGAAATATTTTCAAACTACTACTAAGGAAAGCTTACAAATTAAAACAATGCAATATGGTTTTCAACAAATTGGCAAAACCCAAAACAACTGTAATGCCTAGGACAGTCAAGGATACTCGGAAATAAGAATCCTCAGATGCTACTGATGAGACCGTAAATTAGTCCACACTAAATGAAGGGTCATTTAGTAATATGTATCAGCCTTAATTCTGAGCAAGTTCACTCCCAAGAACTTTCCCTGAGGAAATAGAGTAATACTCAAAGATTTATGCACAAGTACATTTATAGCAGCACTATTCATAATAATAAAAATCCAGAAAACCCTAACTGTAGCATAACAGAAAAATGAATGGTGATATATCAATGCAAGGAATAATATGTAGACGTCAAATCTCACGTTTCTGAAAAAGATTTAAAGACACAGGGAATGCTCACAAAATGATGCTAAAATTCAAAACTCTTAATAGGGTGTTTGCATTTTGTAAAGAAAATATATATCATATATGTTATAACTATAATAACTGGAGGCAGATTTAGCTAAATGTACAAGAAATATTCATGCTTTTTCCAGAATGTACTTTTCACTGAAAGGCAGCTGCACAGACTACATTTCCCAGCATTCCACGTGTCCAGGTGATACCATGTGACCATTCCCACCAGTGGAATACAGAAGGAAGTGATGCGAGGCACTTTAGGCTGTTGTGGTTAGAAAGAGGCATGTCTTCTCCAGGCTCTCTTCCTCATCTGCAATTAGATGCAGAGGACCCTGAAGACTGAGGGAACAGAAAGCCATAAGATGAAAGGGGCCTGGGCCACTCAAATCATTCATTAGAGAACTCTCAAGCAGAAGCAGCAACGGTGGACTGAGTAAGAAAGAAACAAACCTCTGAAGTTATAATTTGGGGTTTTAGTTGTTTCTTCAGCAAGCGTTACCCTTACTAATATACACATATAGAAAAACTGTTTGGGAAAACTACCGAATTTTATCCAATACATGGTACGTATAGTCAAATTATAAGTAAAAACAAAATGTTTTAAGAGTGGGGGAAGGAGAGGAAGACAAACATCGATATGTTGCCTCTCCCATGTGCCCCTACCTGGGGACTGAACCCACAACCCAGACATGTGCCCTGACCGGGAATCGAACCAGCGACCTTTTGCTTTGTGGGATGACATCCACCCAACTGAGCCACGCCAGTCAAGGCTATTGGTAAACTTTAAAATGTATTCTTTCCTACCACAAACATGTCTTATTTGATAACCAGTAAAATTTTTGAAATAAAAAAAGTAAACTTTAAGAGGGCAATGCTATATAATGAAAAATTTTTTAATTAAAAAGATATTTATTTATTTTTAGAGAGAGGAAAGGGAGGGATGAAGAGGGAGAGAAACATCAATATGCAAAAGAAACATCTATCAGTTGCCTCTCACTTGTGCCCTGACCCGGACCAAACCTGCAAGCCTGGCACGTGCCTAGACCGGGAATTAAACTGGCAACCTTTCAGTTTGCAGAACGGTGTCCAACCAGCTGAGCCACACTGGTCAGGGCTGTAATGAAATGTCTTAGTAAAATACTGAATAAGGTTACAAAATAAAAATGTAGAAAATTACAAAGGTTTAAATGAGGGGGATGTAGATTTATTACCTTTAAAAATCTAATACAACTTCAGATAAGGGATTGTTCAAAAATGACCTACGATCAAACAACAAATAACAGAGTAGGGGGAAGTTGCAATTTATGCACTATGCGAAATATCAGTATCCTTTAATATGTAAAGAGCCCTAATGAATCAGTAAGTGAGGGGCAAATACAAAAATTGGGGGGAAAGATATAAAAACTTAATAAGAAATACTATATTTATACATTTATGAAAAGATTTTTAAGCTCACTAATAATAAAAATGCAAATTAAATTAACATATCCTTTATCTTTCCATCAGCTTGGCAAACATTTAACATACAGTGACTATGGCATCCAATGTTGCTAAGATTATGAAAAACTGGGTAACATGTAAACAGTAGAGCAGGGAGCTCAACATGGTGTCACACTTCCAGCAAGCGGTTTGGCATAACAGGAAAAAAGCCTTAAAAACCATCTGACATTCCACATCTTTGTCAAAAGAAGTAAACAAGTATGCAGACAAACTGAACAGAAAAAAAGGAAACAACTCAGATACCCATCTGTAAGGGAATGGTAAGAAAAATAAAGTATGGCCTGTGCGTGTGAGTTCACCTACCAGGATAATGTACAACCATAATTTTAAATTGTGATGAAGATCTAAATGTACTAAAGCAAAACGGTGCTCACAACATTAAAAGACAGGATATAAAACAATATAGATAGTAGTTCTTAATTGTTTAACAGTGTATATGTAAAGAATATGTATTGTAAATGCATAAGAAAAAGTATAGAGTTTTATCAAAACGTTGATAGTAGTTATTTCCAATGGGACGGTGTTATGAGTGACTCATTTCCTTCTTTATACTTTTCTATATTTAATACATTTTCAACTGTGAACATACTACTTTTATTTTTTTTTGTTGTTTTATTGTGAAAGTTACAATCATACACAACAGGAGCAAAAGTACATGTGCCCACTGCCCAGCTCTAATCGTCATTCCTGGCTGACGTTGTTTCATCTGCACCCCTCTCTGCTCCACACCCCTGCATTATTTTAATGTAAGTTCAGGATTATCATTCATCCACTCCGTTGAGGATTTTTTATGTTTGAATACTCAAACTCTCTATTTTAGCATGTATCTTTACAATATAACCACAGTAACAACATCACACCTAAAAATGAACAATTTCTCAATATCAAATAATCTAGTTTCCCAATTTCCCCAATTATCCCTTAATGCCTTTTTATAGTTGGTTTGTTTAAATCAGGATCCAAAAAAGATTTACATTTGCATCTGGTTCTACCTCTTGAGGTTTTCCGAATGTATTACACAGTGACCTCCCCGCTTTTCCACGCCATTTAATTTGTTGAACGTATGTCCCAAGAACTTCCTGACTGCACCCTGTTGGTGTCTTTTAACATGTTCCTGTATTCCCTGGATTTCCTTTCAGCTAAGTTTAACTCCTACTGGCTAATCAACTTCAGGGTCTATTATTTTTCTATAAGAATATTTCAAATAAATTACATTATTTTTATAAGGAGACAAAACAATGATGCTAAAAAAAGTTTTTTTAAAGAAACCCAAAGACATGCTGACCTTGCTAGTTGATCCGCTTCAGCAGTTCATTAGAACTCAGGGCCCACAAGCTCTCCGAACACAGGTTAGGTCAGCGCTTCCCCACACCAGAAAGACGCTCAGTGACCATTCACGGACGGTTTGTTTCCCAACACGCTCCTTCAGCCTCAGCCATGAGGCCTGTTATCCTCTGCAGCCACGGCCCTCCCTCCACTGGCCCCCAGGTCCTCCTGTGACTGCAGTTGTCGTTACTATTCTTTTCTTTTTAAAAAATGTAAGGTGAGCACATAATTGAAATTTTGGAAATGAGAGAAAATGAAAGAACAGATCACGCATAAGGTCACTCCTCGAGAACAATCACTGTCTGTTACCTGTCTACATACCCCCTTAGCATCTCTATTAGGGATACACATTTTGTACCTAGTTGTAATCTGTGAATAATAGGTTTTAATATTCCTTTACTTAACATCAAAAACGTTTGAAATTTCTGTAGCTTATGTGAAGGATATAAAAAATAGCAATAATATACACATGTGCCCACACCTCAGCTTGAAGACGGGAACTTGACCAATCCCCTAGTTGGCCCCCATGGGCCCCTCCCTCATCCTATCCTCTGCTCTCACCACCACCCCGAAATTTTGTCTGTGTTCATTTGGTCATATAAGTCTTGCCACACGCACACGGATGTGAAACACTATATTGTTAGTTTTGCATGCACCTGAACTTTATGTAACTGGAATCACACCGTAGCTAGTCTGCAATTTGCTTTTTTATTTAATGTATAATTCCTGAGATTCTTCTGGGCTGTCACATATGAAGCTATGGTTCATTCACTTTAACAGCACAGATACAACTCTATTCCACTGTGAAACTATGCCACAATTTATACCGCAATTTCTGCACATAAAGTTATATTGTATTGTAAATATCTTGTCAAATTGTGACATATCTTCAAAATAATTATTAATTATTTTGTATTATGCTGAGAGTATTACCCTGAGAGAAGACTATTTTATTTTATAGTTACCCAGCGGTTGGACATAATTGTGTTTGTGTTTGCTTTGTAAATAATGCATCAGGGAGCATCTTTGTCTAAATAGCTTATTAAATATGTTGTATTATTTCCTTCATGGGAGAATGTGGGAAGATGGACCACAGAAGTGGTATTACTGGATCAAAATGTATAAATTAATGTGGCTCTTTAATACACTATAAAATTGTTTCACAATATTGTAATAACACCAGAATTGGGGATAATCATTAAAATATGTTTTTTGGCTAATACATTAAAATAGTACTTTACTGCTGTTTTATTTTACGTATCTCATTACAAAATTGAACATTTTCTTTGTCTTTGTTTACTGTTACGTTTAGTCATCTATTCAAGTGCTCTGCCCGGTTTTAGTACCTTTTTCATTTGCTTGCACATCTCACACAATAAAAGCATTAATTCTGCCACATTACTGCAAATCTTCCCATCTATTGTTTCCCTGTGGTTTGATGGACTATTCTTTTCCTTCTTGAATGTTTTTATTTTGTCTCTAAGCAATATTCAAATCTATAGACTTCCTATGCCTCTACATTTTGCACTTAATTGTTTAATCCATCTGTAATTCATTTTGGGGAAGCCAAAATGATTTTTTTTTAATTGCTAACTGGGCATCAAAATTATGTACTGTATAATTTCCCTCCCACAATGACTTGTGATGACTTCTTTCTAATTTACTAAACGATTTATGTGAGGGCTTACTTCTGAACTATCCCAGTTCTCTCTCCGACTTCCTCCTCTAATGCCAGGCCCTCAGAGTTTCACCACAAAGGCTTCACGATGCATCTGACTGCCTGGTAGTGCTCTATGTTTTAACAGCCGACAACTCTAGCTCCCTTCCCCTAAAGCCATTTTCAGAATTCCCCCTAAGATTCCCCTCTACTAAGTTTTCCAAACGGTCTTCGAACCATCCTGTGAAATGTCAAAAGTCCTGATGGGACTTTGAGAGGAATGGCATTAGACTCACGAACTAATCTCAGAAATATCCAACTCTTTCATTTTAATCTCACCATCTAGAAATAGGGTTTTTAGTTAAACTCTTTAAATCTCATTGGCCTGCAACTAAGCACTCTGTAGTGAATGATAACTTTATCCTTCCTTTATAACATTTATTCTTTACGTTACTATTTTGTAACTTGCTACCTTTTTTTGAGGGCCCAGCAAGTATAATGCCAGGAAATGTATGACTTCCGTCTTCCTTATCATGTTAACAAATGGTCATTTTATATATTTCTTTTTAAGTAGTTTGTAACAATTAAAAGCTGAATTGATTCACTGTGCTTTTGGAATGAATGAGATTATTACATAGTGAACCCTATGAAAATGTACGTGTATGAAGCCAATTCGGCATTCCAAGAACATAACCTGTTTGGGTGGATGGAACAGTCACATGCTCTATTGTTGAAATCTACTCACTAGAATTTTATCTAGAATTTTTACATTCCTAAACAAGACTGGTGTACAGCCTCCCTTTGGGGTTGGCCAAATGTGTTATCGGGGCCATGTTTACTTGAGAGGATCTGGAAGTTTTCCACCGTTTTTATAAATCCTGGAACAGTTTATGTAACTCAGGAATTATCTGTTCCTTTAAAGTTTAAAAGGGTTTTCAAAGCCCTTTTTATATTCTAAAATATTCCACCTGGCACAGGTGTGTGTGTGCGCATCACCGCGTATGTACACATTTAAAAGGACATTCTAAGATACCGATCTCTAACGGAACAGGAGACAGTTTTATCATAATTTAATGTCTTTCTTTCTCCATGAAAAGGGAGTAAATGTCAAAGATAAGGAAGTGCTTAAAAAGAAAAACCATTTTCCCAGGCTTGGGTTCCAAAGAGCCTCCTTGTCAGAGGCCCATAAAGGAGCCTACAGAAGGTGTGAGGGAATCGTGAATGCCGGACCATCCAAATTTCATCAAGGCTGACTGAGTTTAGCAGCCACACCTCATCACTGACGCGTGGAAGCAGGAACCCTTCGATCTGCAAAGACAAGCAGATCCGTCCACTGCAGGTCACCTCTAGTTCTGGGTGAAGGTCTTCTAACTTTTGGCCCATCAAAACTTCTTCTCCAGATATAGGACACCATACTCTTCCATGGCAAAAAAAGTTTGAAACTCTAAGGCTTTCTGTACTTGTTGCAGGGCTCCTGGGCTAAAGACATTGTGAGCACTTCAAAGAGCCACACAAAAAGATTCAGAATGTTACAAACTGAATGTTGATGTCACCCCCATGCCCCCAAATTCACAGGTTGAGGTCCTAGCCCCCAATCTGATACTATTAGGATGGGAGTCTTTGGGAGTTAGGTTAAGACAAGTCATGAGGATGAGCCCCCACAGGATTAGTGCCCTTGTAAGAGGGGGAAGAGACACAGCGCACAGAGGAGAGATCACACGGGCACCCAGCAAGATGGTGGCCACCAAAAGCCATAAGTAGAGGTCTCAGAATGAAACATACTTTGCCAGCACCATGATGTCAGACTTCCTGGCCTCCAGAACTGTGAGAAGTGAGTAACATCGTCTAAGCCACCCAGTCTCAGATATGTGTTACGGCAGCCCAAGCTGACTAAGACAAGGGGGTTGTGGTAATATCTGTCCGAAGGTACTCTGAGTCATTGCTCCGCAGGTCACAGAGCCGCTGCAGAGCGAGAGGCTCCTTGGGAGAAACAAGCGGTAAGGAGTCTCAACAAATTAAGATGGAGTGTCCACTAGAACATGCAAGGACCATGCCATGTGAGCGAGCTCCCGTGAGAACACAAGCAGGACACCATGCCCGAGAATGAAGCTGTGAGCAGGGTAATAACTTCAGATGTGAGTGTGCCACAGAATGAGAAAGACACAGCTTAGTTCACAGGGAAACCACAAAACATTAGAGCTCAGTGAAAAGTTAGGATGAAGACAGTTAAGGTGATGAGCATTAGGACAACCTGGTGGGAGGGCGGGAACCTTAAAACCCTCTCAGGCTCAAGGATTCCACGATTCCATCTGGGATTTCACACAGGCACGCAAGCAGTCTCTCTCTCCCCCTCTACCAGGGCAGGGAAGTTGCTCTCACACCCGTCATGGCCTCACACAGAAGCTTAATCCCTGGCTGGAAGGCAAAACATTTGTGGCAAAGCCAAGCAGGCATGTGAAGTGAAACAGAGTGAGGAACATTTTTATTACTGTTTTGGATGTTTGGGGCTTTTTAATGACTCCAAAAGACCTCTTAAAAAGTCATACTTTTTTGGCAGCTCCAAGATGCGATTGTTGCTCCATGTACTAACACTTACCAGTGACTGGCTGATGTACACGCTGCTTCTTGAAAACACCCTTTTCTCTCAGGGACTTTTCAGACCAAACTGAGTTTGTGTGTGTGCGAGCACACCTGCATGTTCCCATGCACGGAGGCCTGCCACAGCCGAAGGCCAAATCAAGCTGAAGAGGTATTTTGTTTCTTAGACTTAAATTGCAAAAAAACAAAACAAAACAAAACAACACAACAAAATACCCTGTTGACATACCTTTAATTTGAACAATGTAGGTATTACAAGACTTTCTTCCTATTAATGGAAAATTACCGTATTTTGCTGCATAATGCACACTTTTTTGCCCAGATTTTTGAGGAGAAAATAAGGATGCGCACTATACATGGGTAGTGCTAATCTTGTATCTATATAAATGGTTTTAATTCTTTTACTTATGCTTATGTGTTAAAAGTGTAACTCTAGAAAGCAATGATGATATCGGTATGCAAAATGCACTGGAATGCAATAATCGGTTTTGTTTCTAAATATAAATAAATAAATAATTGAATTAAAAAACTAAAATGAAAGACATTTCCCCTGAAAGTCTGGGCCAAAAATGATGTGCATTATACACAGCAAAATACGGTAAACTAACAATTCTAAGTTAATGACTTGAGAGTAAACAGTTCCTTCCTTATAAAATGAATTGGATTTATCAAGACTTGTGTTCAAGTGAATTTCTCCCATCCCTTTAAATCAAATAAACACAGGACTTTAGAGGCTTCAAAAAGCATGCCTTTTCTGCCTATAACTGCACCTTAGGTAGATAAGTCCTCATCTCCCCAGCACTTGCCAAATGGATGGCAGAGCAGCACCCATCCTTGATGGAGTTTTCACAGGTGATGTCAGAAAAATAAGAACAATGTAGTCAATTCTTCCTAGAGCTGATTGTTTTCCATGTAAAGATTCACGTTTTATTCTTAAATTATTTCCTTCCTTATATTTTAGCATCAAGATAGTGCTTTCCACTATGGAACTGTGGTGGTGGGTGTTGTATTTTTAAAAACATCATTCCTTGGAAAAACCCTCCAAACCCTTTTATGTGGGTAGCTTCTTGGCCAGAGTGATCTGTGTGCAGAGCCATTTGTCTACAGCGCCCTCTGAATCATGGAATTCAGGGCCGATCGTGTAGTTGTCACTAGTTCTCACAGTGGTGCCAGTCTCAAGGGCAACAAACAACCCACAGAAAATGTAAGGCTAATTTAATCAATACTCGGGGGAGAGGGGGATGAAAAATGGTTGCTCTAGAACTTTTTCTTCTATCCATAGGCCCCTTGCAGCACCCTGTCCGCCGATGACCCACAAAGCCATCTCTGAGAGTTTGGGGGTTCTGTAAGAACACATCACTAATCCTAGAACCCCAAATTAAGACACTACACTCTCTGGGGATTCTAAGAGGTCAGCCTTATGGTGTCAAAGCGTCTAGAGAATGAGTCATGGTGTTTTGTCAGCTGAAATTCCACTGAAGTAAGTGCCCAAGACAGCTTCCGGCTATGGCAGCATCTCACCAGTCCAGGGGATTCTAAAGTCCACCCACTCAGCAAAGCCCGACTGTGTCGTTGCTTTAGGAGACCAAAGCCCAGGAGGGTCACTTGCCCCTCCAGATCTCCAGACTGAGAACAGAGGCAAGAAAACCAGCTAGGATAGGTCATGACAGGCCATCAACTATTTAAAAGATTTTTCAAGTAAGAATACATTAATATTTTAGGGTAAAATTAAAAATCCCTGTTTTTCCAGGGATTCTACACCTATCTGTAACTTAACTGTATGCTACCTGAATTTTTCTTTATTTAGGTTTCCTCCAAAATATATTCCAAAAACAACCCTGCTTCAGTTTAAAAAAGCCATAAACAATACATTTTAATACCTTTATTTACTTCGTCTCTAACAGAGAGCTAACCAGTAACAGATAATATATGTATTGTGAAGAGTGTTAATTTCCTAGATTAAATACGCACTAAACATGTAAATGTGACAATATTTCGAGATATATGACATTAATAAAGGTAACATTTATTGGGCCAGCCCCTGGGCCACTGGACACATTACTTAAATCACCTCAGTTAATCCTTACAACAAGCCTATAAAGTAGGGGCTATTCCTACTCCCACTTTACAGATGAGGTTATAAATGGGGAACCTCATTACTATAATTTAATCTTCACTGACCCAAAATCTGCGTTCAGTGTTTACTCTGGCTATAAGTAGATTGAATAAGCAAATTAGAAATTAAACAGAATTGTAGAAGGCACATTTAATCTACTACAAACTCCTAGGTTTTAAGAAATACCGAAAAGCAGATGCTAATTGCAAGCATTCCAGCAGAAACTGTTTGGGAAGATTCCTTCTGAAACTACACTGTGTTAAAAGACTTTAAAATTCAGAATTTTACTACCCCCAACAATTAGTCCACATTAGTAAGATTTCTATAGACGATAAAGTATGGTGGATGTCAGTTGCCACTCTCCCAGGATCCATTTTCCTCCATGAACTGTACCCAGAGATCTGTTTACTTAGGGGCTCCCCATTCTGTAGTGGTGCTTTGGAGAAAGCTGACTTACTTTCTTCGGTAGTGGGATAGAACAATCAGAAGAAAAAAAAATCTCCCATCCCCACCAATCAAAAGAGGGCATTCGCCTGGCCCTTGGGACTGGCTAAGGAATAAGCACATGACTCGACTCAGGCCAATGAAATGCCAGGGTTGGTTTGCTGAGGAGGGACTTCCAGAAAAGATACTTTCTCAGATTTTTTAAAGAGTAATTAAGAGTACTTATTAGAAGGAATGTTTCTTTATTTCCAGCCACAGGGATATGTATCAATGAGTCCAAGACCTCTGCAGTCATTCCACCTCCAGGACAGAAGACAACCTCAGGATGAACTGGCACCATGAAAGACTGAGTAGAGATACGGGAAGAAACTGGATGGCCCCTGAGCTGCTACTTCACACCCACCCTGCAGTCCATCCCATGAGCCTATTAATTAGTCCCCTGTGCTGTGGCAGCCCCTCTGAGTTTGGCTTTCTGATATTTACAACCCCAAAGAATCCAAACTGATAAATGAGGAATAAGTACTAATGCACAGCTTTTTCTTAGTACCTGTTCAGATTTTGCTTTACACTGTTTTGTAACTGCTTTAAGTATTCTTCTCAAGAAAAGGTAATGGGCTTTCAAGAAATACTTTCATGAACTACTGAATGGCCTTGGGCAAGTCACTTGACTTCCCTGGGTTTTTTTCAACTATAAAAAGATCTAAGTTTGAGTAGAGGACCTCTGTTGTTCCTTGTAGCCCTCACAGCCAATGGTTTTGGTTCTGAACTAGAAACATCCTTTATAATATAATCCAAGCAATCAGTCTCTCTTGCTGGGTCAGATATTTCCCATTTGCACCTCCATATCCATCCTTCCACCATTCTCCACTCAGCTCTGTGACCCCAGAGGTCTTGATATCTACGGACAGCATCAACACGGCTCCCTGCCTTCTGGCTTCTGGCTGAGTATGCCTAATGGGAGGCACCCTCCGGAGACGGGAGAACCAAGGAGAGTTCAATGAGGATATTCACTCTCTCGGCTCTGTCCTGACCATGTTGGTGTAGGCTGACCGCATCTTCCACCAGAGATACCCTTTCTATACAGCTTCTCTTTCCAGTTCCAATAACCAACCCCGCCCCCTTCCTTTCAGGTCTAGGCTAGGCATGGGAACAGCTCCCCGACATCCCAGTCCCGAGATGCTTCAATATCCCATGCTGGTTTCCCTAACCCTATAGGCACTATAAACAGTCCCATCAGTGGGGTCTCAGAGCACTCCACTTGAGTGAATCATCTGTTTCCTACTGCAACCCAAAAACACAACGGTTTAAAAGTAAAATCAAAATCAGCCACAACAAAAAAGAAACAGGAAAAATCCACTCTGAGTTTCACCTAAGAGAGAAGAAAAGTTTGGCGCTTGCTGAGAAAAAAAAAAAAAACCCACACCAAGAGAATCAAATTAGACACCATGACCCTCCTTCCTCACCGTCACTGAGCTTTTGCGAGAAATAGCCATCTCTTGCTAGACCAGGGTTTCAACCTCAAAAAAAACCCCATCTGTTTATACACAAATGTACTGACCCTTTAGACAGCTTCTGTGTGGAACCTAGCTGAGGAATTGCAGCTATGTGTCCATTTTCTAGATGGACAAACTGAGCCTGGAAGAGAACACAGGGCCAGAGTTGGGAAAAAAAAAACACCCACTAGAAATGCCCAGAGCCAGCTCAAAGTTTCGTTGGTCCAGAAATCTGCCTCTGACAGGCTCTGTGGAGTTTCTCAGAGAGGCCTTCTGTACTACCGTTCTCCAGAGATGTCTAGTTCCCTCTTAACACTTCTAGAGTTACCATTCAGGAACGGCCTTTAGGTCCTTTACCATTCACAACTCTGCAAAGTCAAGAGAGGCAAGAAAGGACACCCTTGGCCCCATTCCAAGTGCCACTAAATTCCAGTATGTGACTCCCTGATCACTGATCAATTCCCAGGCAGAGCTTTCCAGAAATCTGTGGTTGTCCAGATCCAGAATGGCCCTCCTCTCTTTCTTAGGGTCACTTTTCACACCACAGGGGTCCAAGAAATGATTTTATGACCCCTTCACAAACCATTCAGACACCAGACACCAAGAATTTCAGAGAAGCTACCTGTTTCGGGATTAAGAGGCTCAATCTTTCAGGGTTGTCCTGCTTTCGTGTCTTCCTCCTTCAGCATCCTCTGGAGCCAGGGCCTGTAGGAGTGACCCAAATAGCACACTCAGGTTACATGGCTTCAACATGGGAGCAGATCATGTCCACCAGGGAGAGGCAGAAGCAGCCAAGGATGGAGCCCTGGAAACCCCAACAGTTGATGGACCTGCCCAGGAGCAGGACCTGCTGAGCAGGTCCCTGAGGGAGGAGAGGATTTAAGAGACAAAGATTCACAAACTCCATCCTTATAGTTGCTCATGCCCAAAACCCAAGAGTCAGTGTTTCTCCCCTCTTTCTCCCACACCCCACATCCAAGCCATCAGCAAATGATGTCAACTTTATCTTCAAAATAGATCCAGACTCTCACCACCTCCACTGCTACCATTTTGGTGCAAGCCAGCCGCTTCTCTCACTAGGTCATTGGAGCAACCTCCTAACGGGCCTCCCTACATCCACCCCCACGTTTCTACAGTCCATGTGTGATGTGGGTTGAACTGTGTTCTGGAGTAAATTGTGTCTCCTCACAAATCCCTATGTTGAAGTCCTAACGCCCGGTATCTCAGAATACGACCCTATTTGAAAATAGGGGCATTGTGGATGTAATTAGCTACTAAGATGAGGTCATTCTGGAATTGGGTGGGTCCTTACTCCATTATGACTGGTGTTCTTATAAAAAGGGGAAATTTGGACATGAACACCCACACAGGGAGAACATCATGAGATTAGCATTATACTGCCAGAAGCCAACAAGCCACCAGAAGCTAGGAGAGAGGCCTGGACCAGATCCTTCCTCAGCACCTTCCGAGGGAGCGTGGCCTTGCCAGCACCTTGATCTCAGACTGCTAACCCCCAGAGGTGTAAGCCAGTACGTTTCTGCTGTTTAAGCTGTCCAGTGTGTGGTGCCTTGTTATTGCCGCACTAGCAAACAATTACACCACACTCCCCACAGCAACCTAAGCGATCACTTAAAAATAACTCTTCTACTCAAAACACTCTTAACAGTGTTTCACCGCTCTCAAAGTAAAAGACAAAGTCCTTGAAATGACATACAGGGCCCACGTGTCCTGGCCCAGCCTCCTCCCTGACCTCTCCTCCGCCGACTCTGTCCTTTTCTCAGTTTCCTCAAGCCACAGGGCTTCCTCAAACATCCCAACCAGGCTCCTGCCTCAGGCAGGGCCTCTGCACTTGCTTTTCCCTCTGCCCGGAGCACTCTTCCACTGAGCATCTTTTACTTCCTTCAGGTTTCTGCTCAAATGTCACTTTTTCAGGGAAACCCTCCACCACCCCCACTGCATTCTTTCTGTCCCATGCTCTGTTAAGTTTTTCTTTGTGGCTTTATCACTACCTGGCATTTGTGTATTTTTTTTATTCCTCTTCTCGCACACTAGACTGTAAACTCCCTGAGAGTCGGGGTATTGTCTCTTATGGTCTGCCCCAGAGCCCAGCACACAGTAGTTGCTCAAGAAATAGTTGTTGAAAGATTTGTGGAATGAAAGAAGACAAGAGAAAAGAGAGTTACTGAAAAGAGGAAGCTGTCCACAGTGTCAAAAGTAGCAGAGTCCAAAAAGATAAGGACTGAAGTGTCCGTTGGCTGTGGTCACATGGGAGCCACAGGTGACCGAAGAGAGGACAGTTCCTGTGGAAGACAGGAGGCTCTCTGCAGCGAACCCACGGGGTCCCTCCCCTGGGCTAGGCACCCCTCCCACAGGCAGAAGCCAGCCTGAGACGGCTCTGTCAGTCAAGGAGCAAAACCCGAGGGCAGACCTTTCCAGAGTTTCTGCTCATGAGGGGAAGAAAAGAGGGAAAGCAAAATAGAGGAGGGCTAAGAGTTTGAGGAAAGAGTTTTTTGCTGAATGACTGAAGAGGCTGAGGCCCCAGGGGCTATAGGATACAGAGGGACCCAAGTACTGGAAGAAGACTCTCCAGCTAGTGGGAGGGAGCATGTCCTTCTCTGAGCGGAAAGAAAGCAGGTTGGGATGAGCCCAGATGCCAACAACCACCTGGAAGGGGAGGCAATAAGCTGAGTGGGCTCACTGCGGTGCGAGAAGTGTGCAAGTGCAGGGTGGGCCTGAAAATGGGTGTCTCCTTCCATTCCGTGCCCTGGGTGCCTCACTCACCTCACCCAGTGCGGGCCCAGACCCCTGACTGGAGAGAGAGCTGGCTGCTGGCCAGCACCACTGAGGGACCAGCTGAACGGGAGGCCATGTTTTCCTACAGACAGAATCCCCAGACTGTGGGGTTTCTGGGACAGGCCCTCGGCAGCCTGCATTTAGGAGGACAGACTTCCTAAGACTGAATTGGGGGACCCCAAATAGCTCTGTCTGTTTCGGTCAAGGTTGCCTCATTCTCCCAGGCTTCCACGTCCAACCCTCGGAGGCCCCTTGGAGTCCTCCCTCTCCACTCCCCTGACCAATCACAAACTGTGCCTCCTGCACTGTGAGAGGAACCCTATCTGGTTGAGCACCTACTATGTGCAGGGTGCAACAGAGGTTAGAATCCTCACACAACAGTTCTGTGAAGTGTTTTTAGCTTCTATTTACAGATGATGAAACAGATTCAGGAGATGAAGTGACCTGCTCAAGGCCCCATGGGCAACAAGTGATGGAGCTGGGGTTTGAAACCTTCCACCTGTCCATCTCCTTCTCTATATCCACGTCACCACCCGAGTCCAAGCCCTCCAGGATTCATTCCTAAAATTCAACGCGACAGACGTTACCTAACTCACCTCCCAGCGCCCACATCCACAGTGCGCATATCCGGGTGAACCTTTGCCAGTGCTCTGTTCACTCATCCCTGTCCTATTCGACTGGCTTTGGTGGCTCCCCAGTGCAGGAAAATTACAAACTCTGTAGCCATCCCTTAGGGTCCCTCAGAAAACGAGGTACACCCCCTTCTTCTATCTTGTTTCCCACAAGCACCCCCTGCTCCACCTCATCCAGTATGCTCCCCCCCGGCCCCGCCCGCCGTGGGGCACATTCCTCCCCTGCAGCCCCAGGCCTGGGACCGCCCTGCTCTCCTGCGCTCCCCAGAGCGGTGTCGCCCCAGCCTGCCGCGCTCTTCCTGCTCTTCTGTGCTCACTGTTTTTAGTCTCTCTTGACAAGTGTTCCCTTCGCCTGCGTAGACCACAGACCCCTGGAAGGTAATCAACATCTGTGTTGAAAACGCTTGGAATTGCCCAATGCTCAACCAGGGTAAATGTCATTTGACCCACAGAACAATTCTGTTGAAGTTCAGATGATGTACTTCCAGAAGTGTTTCAGAGAATATAAGAGACCTGAGATGAGCAAGGGGAGGGGCACATGGTCTTCTTGGAGTGGAAGCTCACCTGTTTGTCCTCTGCAGGGGCACCCGGAGTCTGGCGCCCTATAACAGCGGTCCTAATGAGGAGGAAGGTGGTGGGATTTAGCCCTCCCCTCCCCTTCTAGACCCTGCACACTCCAGGGCTTGGTATTCTGCCTTCGCTGCCGCTTCACACACTTTCATAGACAGAGATCCTATCTTCTTCTCTCTTTAAGGAAAGAGCTTGAAATGTCAGGGAGCTGGCTGAGGGGAGCTCATGGAAACCAGCAGAATGGTCAGTGCTGGGAGCCCTTTTTCATACGCTATTTCTGGGGAATTGGGAGTTGGCCTTAACCCACTTCGAGCGACATCACAGACTGTACAACAATTCTGGGACTGCTGGAGCCACAGAGGAGGGTGGCTGCACTAAATGGAAGTCAGGAAAGCCCTCAGGGGCCATCAAATCACACCCCACACAGACAGAATGGGCGAAGCCTGAACAATAAAAGTCTGGATGTCACGGCAGTGCTATTTGGCAAGACCCCCAGCCAGGGGAACCAAAGGCACAGGGTGGGCCTCATGACACGGCTGAAACAGCAGGAGCTCCGGGGTCGGGCCCGGGACCAAACCCTGACCTGTCACCCAGCGTATGTCCGCCTTTGGGCTGGCCACTTCATCTCTCTGTGCCCGGCTCTGCACACACTAATGTGGGGCCTACATAAAATAAGAAATACATAATACATCTAGCACAGTGCCTGGCACTATATAAGGGGCCCAATAAGTGCTGCTTCCCTCTCTCCTTCCAGCTCTCAGATCTCAAAGCTCTCAACCCCCATTAACAGGAACAAGTGCAGAAGCTACAGAGCACTTCACAGGCAGAAGGACTGCCGAGGATGGCAAAAGCCAGCAAAAGGAAGGACAGCAAACAGGCCACCCCACGCCTCTAGAAGAGAAGCACTGGACTTCTGTGAACGCCCAGTTTCAGAACACACAAAGCTTCAAACTTCAGACCAAACCCAAACAGGAAGTTTGTGACAAACTTAGCAAATGTGCACACACAAATGCAGGAGGTTGTACACCACTCAGAAAAGATGAAAACCAGCACTTGGTGGGCGGGAGAGTGGGTGGGGGTGCATCTGTGTGGAATAAAAGGCGCATGCCTGCCCAATGTGTCAAATGCACAAAACTTTTCCTGGGTGCCAGGGAGCTCCTCACTCCGAGCACTGGGCTGAATCACATGGAGCTGCTCTTGATTTTCAAGCCAGGGTCCTCCGCCCCTGGGCTCACTGTACCACACTGCATCAGGTACAGTAAGCTACCTGAACAGTGATCAGGACCTGGGGGACCTAGGTGTGTGCGATCAGTTTTTGGCTGGAAGAACATGGCACAGAGAGGAAGTGGGTGCTGGGGTCCCACAGAGCTCTTCGCTCTCCACCTGGTCACTTTGCCAGTGCGTGTTCGCAGGCCCCCTAGCGCCCTACCGTGGGGTCTTCAGGCTGCCAGGTTTTCCTACTCGAAATCCTGCTGGACACTACCATTTGCATGCGTGCTCTTCACACCGATGTGGGGCACTGTACTTTCAGTTCATTTATTTGTAGGGGCAGGCAGAGATGGGCACACCTGACCTCCACAATTTGTGTACCATCTCCCCCGCCACGGTAAAATCTAGGTGGTTCCTTCCCCCTTGTCGCAATCTGTCAGCACCTGTGGATCGAGCCTGGCTGCTAGTCCAGATCTTTGGTGGCTGTGCACCAGAAAATAACTGGTAAATGAATAAACAACATTTCTATTCTCCCACCCCCACCAGGCTGATCCATCCCCAGCAGAGAGGTTCCTGGCCCCACCCCTCCCGGGGGAATGCCAGTTGGAAACTCAGCCCCCTGACTGCCAACCTCGCTGCCCGCCCCCCAAGCTCTCCACAGCTCCATCAGTGGTTTCCCCACCTCCCCGAGTTAGGTTCCTTTGAAAAAAAAAAATGACTCATTTAGGAAGACAAAACCAAAAACTTCAATGGTAAAGATAAAACAGCACCAAGTCTCTTTTAACACCTCCTACTCCATGTAGAATTTAGATCTGATAAAGCCTCCCCAAACTGGACCTCCTCATTTGGAACTTACAATATACACAATTCTTCTAGCAAAAACATTTCCAGTAATGTCTCCTCTCTGAACTTTGCAGGGTCTTCTTTACAAACAGAGGCGGCCTCTGGCCTCTAGTCAGTCGCCTTTTCAAAGTGAAGGAACAAGAAATTAAAGTCCATGCTAAACCCCTGGGTCAAAAATGAATTATTTAATGACTTACCATTACGTGTATGCTTCTGACTTATTAGAGAAAAAATGTTGGCATCATCTCACTGGCCTAATGAGAATTATAGAGTTTTTCATAAATAGCAAGACATCTAGCTATGTGAGAAGTTTACACTTGTGCACAGTATTTGAAAGGAAAAAAACTGTACAATATAATACATACAATCCTAACATTTTAGGGCTCCAATGAGCAATTAAGATAATCCAAGGGTTCTCAACATTGGCTGCATTAAAAAAATCCTCAGGCCCCACCCCCAGAGATTTGGGTACACGAAGACCAGAGTAGGGCTCTGGCAGTGGGTTGTTTTTGTTTTTGTTTTTTTAAGTTTTCCCAGTAATTTTAATGGGCACCGAGGGTTGAGAACTACTAATATAGTGCAGCTAAGAAAATTAAGATCTGAAGAAATTAAGGTTCAGTCCAACACTGCTCAGCCAGATGCAAAACCGGAACCAAACCCAACGTTTGCAGCTCCCGGTCCAGTGTTCGTGTCTTTAGTGCTCACGGGTTTGCTCAAACCTGTTTGTTTTAAAGTGGGGAGACTAACACAGAGTTGCCGACCTTTTGTTTTGTCAGGCAAGGTATTGTTATAAATACCTACCAATGACTACCGCTGCTTCCTAATTGGTCTCTGGCTCATTTGCATGGCCGCCAGCCTCTCCACCCCAAGCCCAGGAGGTGAGGTCTGACAATCCAGGCCCCAGTCCTCAGTCTCACTCGCCTCTACCCACCCTGCTCCTCAGACGTTCCCCATCTAATCCCGTCCCGAACTACACAACAGCTATTTCTGAAAGTCCCTTCACTAACCACAAACTACTTCCCAGTCCTGCCAAGTCCACCCTACACCTCCCTCCTGACTGACATGTGACAGCTAATATCTGCACCAGTTACAACCACCGGTATTTGCAGTCTGTTACTCCACACGCGTGGTCCCGTCTAAATTTCTCAATAATCGAGGGTCCACCGGACATTTTTAAGGAGGGCTACCTCTGAGGAATACAGGGGGTAAGGGAGGGAGGAGGCAAAGGAGGCTCTCTTTCCATCCTTCTGTTTGAATTTTGGGGGAAGCAGGCATTTTTTCAATGGGACAAAATCACAAACACATACACAGCAGGTCACAAAATACATCTACGGTTTGCTTCCACTTTGTAAATGTGGAAAATCATCTGGGAGGTATCCATGCCCAAGTTCTGTATGTAAATGATATCTGAGTGGTGGGATTATGGGTAACATTAATTTCACTTCCCTTTCCTCTTTGTTTATCTTTATTACATTTTACTTACATAATAAAGAAATAATGATCATTTAAAACCTGAACCAAAGCATCATCTAATCTCTGAAACCCACCTAGTATTGAGAAGAAAAGGTGCCACAGCAGGTCCCAGTCTAGCGTGTGGGGGCATCTCCTTTTCATAAAAGCAAAAGGTTTTTCCCAGTCCGGCCCTGGCTTCTGCACCCTGCCTAGGGACAAGTCTACCTCTAAGACTGACCCAAGCCACCTCTAGGCCCCACCAGTCCCCAAGAATGGATGTAGAACAGATGCCCTAGGACAGCTGTCAAGCCTCCTTAGCCTCATCTCCCCATGCTCCCCGAGTTTTTGCCGCATACGTCAGCTGTCCTTTCCTAAGTGTCTCCTCTGGTCCCTGTCTCTCAGTTCCTACCCAGGCTGTGTCACCCTCCCCTAATTGTTTCCTTCCTAAGTCTTCACCAAGGCAAGCAGCCACCCCTACTCTAAGTAACATTCAAACCCACAACCTGTAGATCAGGAGCCAAGAAACTCTTTCTATGGAGTGTAAACTATGGAATTCTCCACAGTCCTCTCTACTCCCTAATGTCTAACAAGGCAATGAAGAGGGGTGATAGTCTTCCTGGCAGCAAGAGCCACAGACTCAAAGGCCTGGAGGTCAGAGGGCGTGTAATGTGTTCAGAGAAGAAAAAGGTGTTGACATGTCCAAGGCCCAGCAGAAAGAAAAATCCAAAGAAACTCAACGGCAATGTTTACAGGGGCCAGCAAAGAGAGGCCGGAGCAATGGGTTCTCAACCTTTCATCTGCTACTCATCCTTCCAACTGCTTCCCCACCATCCACTCTACCCTTCCAATCTCTAGCTGGGTTGACGCTAATGAGAGTGGGTGGAAAAATAGGAACAGAGAAAAAAGAAATAAGATTAAGCAACACCAAACTGAGGCAGGCTGAGGTCCTCCCAGTGCAACCAAAGTGACCTTGGGTGGCTCTTCAGGGGGTGCAGGGGACAGGTGCTTAGCCCTCTCCTTGATGCCAGCCCCAAACATGAAGGATGTCCGTCAATAATCCAAACTTCCAGGTCCCTCAAGAGACATTTCTAAAGAACTGTGCAAGTTCTAAACCGCCAAAACTCTGACTGGCCATGCTCCATCCAGAAGCCTCTGTGTCCTGCGGGACTTTTGGGGTAACCCCACTGGAGGGCACTGAACTAGCATCACCTCCTATCCTGTAAGGAGTAAGGTGTCGACAAGGTCGGCTCCTCAACTGTCTGCCTCCATTGGGCCCCGCTGTTGGTTACTGGCCCATTCACCCGTCCAGGGAAATGCTATTCAGAAACAGTGCCGTGCTGTTTTAGGTAGCAGCGTGCGCCCATTGTCGCACCCATCGTCTCTCCCCTCCACACTCAGCCACACTGTGAGCTCCTACCGGGCTCAGCTCTGGCTGCTTCCCTTTCCTTTTAAAAAATACTCCCTGTTGTCTTTCAGCAGGCACTTACTAACCAAAGAGAAATCCAATCCTCAAATTCGTTGGCTCTTATCAAGTTGGGAGTGCACCTGGAGACTGAGGCGATGTACAAACTCCAAACAGCTGGTAACACCCGAGGGGATGGTGGCCAGTCACCTGCCTCTCACTGCCTGCTAAAGGAAAGGTGTTGCGGGGCGGGGCGGGGCGGGGGGGGGGGGTTTGGAAAGGTTGGAGGTCTC
>CM052541.1:102940680-102970170 GCA_028533065.1 Trachops cirrhosus
GGTTGTGGGTGTGCGTTAAAAGTCAGACAGACTTGCCCCGAGGCCAGCTCTGCCTCCTGTTCTCTATCCGTCTGGGCAACTTACCTCAGTCCCCCCTTCTTATCAGCAACATGATGAAGGCGAGTTTAATACTGGTGCCTATCTGCTGTGGTTACTGGAAAACTTTGATGAGCGGATGCACGTAAAGGGCTTAGGACAGTCCGGTCTGCCATCAGTGAATGTTACGTGTGACAGTAGAAACTACCCAGTGCCCACCCGTTGGCGCAGACCAGGCCCTGTGCTCTTTACAACCATGAGGCTGGGAGGAGGGGCACTCTGGCTGACTGCTCACACCCTGAGGAACCTCAGAAGTGTAAGAGACAACTGAACATCAGAGTGCCAGGCGGCCAGTGTGGGTGTTCTCCGCTGCACACACGCGGCTCTCCTTCTGGGACCACCGACTTCCTTGTAGTAACTGCATTTATTTCCCTTTCCGCTCACCTCTCCACAGTGTGGCGATGGTTGTGTCCTCTCAGCATCATGACCACTGCCGTGGGCCCCTCCTCCCAGCTCTGGAGCTCCCTCCTCCTGGCCTAGGGCGGGTACCAGTGTCCCAATGTTGCCAGCCCTGGGGTGCCTGACTATCCTTCTGTTTCTCTCACTTGTCCACACTTCTATAAATACTCCCCTTCATTAAGGTCTCTCTGGTTAAACCCTTAGCACACACCCACCAGATGCACGGGGCTGAATGACGGGCAACCCTGCCTTCCTCCCCTCAGGGGCGGCGTGAATGGGAGTGTTTAAGATATAAACACCAATGCTATTTTACCCAACAGCAATCAATTATATGGGAATTTAACATCCCTAGGAATCTGGACACCAGCCCAGGCTGGGCACATTCAAAGGCCCTGTGCTCCTTCGAGCCCATCACCTAAGGAAACTCCTGCAAACCGACAGAACCTAGGTCAGTGCCGGGTATGTGGTAAGCACTCCGTAAGAACTTGCTGATGCAGGTCCTTCTGGCTAAGGGTGGGAGCCGAACTCCAAGAAACCCTTCAGGAAAAGGTCCTCCCTGAAAAAGCTATTCTGAGACGCCCCGTGCTCAACCTCTCCCAGGGCATGAAGCGCCGAGACGCCATCCTTCGTGTCCAAACTTCAGCACTTCAGATTCGAGTCCTTCCCGCCACAAACACTCTCTCCTCGTCTCTTACCAAGTAATTCCTGAGGCCTACAGTTTCACTGCATCTCTCTTGCTGCATTTACTACTCCTAGTCCCTCACAGGGCCAAACTCATCCTTGGCTCAGTGCATTTAATAAATGTTTACTGTGTACAAGTAGCATGTAACACCCTGGAGATCCAAAGGTGATTAAGGTAAAGGTATCTGGATCTAAGAGGAAGAAGAAGGAGGAGAAGAAGAAAGAAGGAGGAAGAAGGAGGAAGAAGGGGGAGAAGGAGAAGAAAAGAAAAAGAACAACAACAATGACAACAACAACAAAGGCTGGCTACTGGCCAACCGGCTTCCCAAGGAGATAATGCTGGAGCTACAGTGGGTGTCGGAGGGAGGGGCTGTGACAGTGGGGAGGGAGGGAAGGCCGCAGGGGAGGTGAAGAGGCAGGTGAGGGGTGAAGGGACACAGACACGGACAAGAAGGACTGAATGGGTAGGGACCAGAGCAGAAAAGAGCTGGGCAAGGGGTTTGTCTCAAATTGGGACTGATTCAAAAACCAAGCACATTAACAGCAGAAATGACACCTAACCAGAAAGGTAATTCCTCCCTGCAACCTCCACAGTCAAAATGTCCCCTTTGGAAAATGCTGAAGGAAGCCTGGCTAAAGAAGTCTGGGGCAAAGGTGCTAGTCCTGAAGGCTTTTTCTCAGCCTGTCACTCACCACCAGCCTGGCCCTGCCTGGGGCTTGCCTACCCCTAGATCCAGAGCCAGTGAGAGCACCCCAACCCCACGAAAAATAGAAACTTTTCATACATGCTTGCTCTTACTTGAAATTCTAAAATTAAAAATTAAGAGTTCATTCCTCTCACCTAAAAGCTCTCTCCCTTTATAAGCTAATATGCAAATGTCTTGGGAGAGGCTACGTCTTAGCAGCCACACATCAGCTTAGCATGAATGCTTCCAGATCTTTCCTGGAAAACAGGCTTTGCATAAAGGATGCTCAGGAGATTATCTGTGACTGAGGGGGGAGGCAGGAAGGAGAGAAGGGGGTGTTGCAGTAAACCAGCAACACCCACCGAGGGCAGAGGGGTACAGAGTTAAATGCTGAGCCTTCAAAAAACTTTTTCTCACCAGTTGTTTTTAAATTGAGATGTAAGGCACAACCCATAAAGTTTACCCTTTAAACTGCACAATCTAGTAGTTTTTAGCATGTTCAAAAGGATGTACAACTACTATCCAATCCAATTTCACTACTATCTAATTTAGGATTATTTTCGTAACCCCCAAAGAAACTCAACAGCCCTTAGCAGTCGCTCTCCATCCCCACCTTTCCCTGGCACCCGTTTGCTCTCTCTGACCTTGCTCATTCTGGACATTGCACAGAAATGGAAACGTACAACATGTGGCCTCTGTGTCTGGCTCCTTTCACTTGGCGTGTTTGCAAGGCTCCCCCACGTTGTAGCATGCATCAGCCCTTCATTCCTTCCTCACGGCTGGATAGTATTCCACATACGGATAGACCACATTTTAAAGGACAAAGCACATGATACTCGTGCAGAGAGGAGCCTCCGGTATCCAAGGGGCTGCTTGGACAGTGCAACCATTTGCAAATTTTCCTTCCTGCTCCTCCCACCAGCTCGGCAGACACCATCCAAACCCTCCCTGTGGGCTGGTGAGATTTTCCCAGCACGCAGTGGTTCAGGAGGGCAGCCCTGAGTTACCAGGCCATGACAGAAACAACTCAAATTCCTTCTGAGGGAATTTGTAATGACTCTTAAAATGTGTTTTATAAACCTCCACGGTCCTGGTAATGACATGAAAAAGTAGGGCTGGCGTCACAGGCGTGCAGCCTGTTGGGGCTCACAGGGCCCCGAGTTTGGTTTAATGCCCTGCTGCTGCCGTCTTGAAAGTCTTAATTAATTTTTAAACAAGGGGCCCCACATTTTCATTTTGCACTGGGCCCAGCAAATCGTGTAGCTGGCCCTGAGCAAGAGGCAAGGGCTTGGGAAAGGGTTGGGACTTGACACTGTTCCTGACCAGGTGAGGCCCAGGTGCAGGAGAGGGGCCAGGTCTACAGTGATGCTGAGGACCCAGCTTCCACACGGCCCAGACCCCCGGCTTCCTACCCCAAGGGCTAACAGTTGGCTGATAAGGCCTCCCCGGAACAGCCAGAGTAGTTGAAAGTAAAGGTGGTAAGTCAATAGGCTCAGACAGTAAAGCAGGGGGGACTCAAACTGAAACTTGTTTGATCTTGTAATGGCTTACAGGTTACAACCAAGAAGAAGAAAAAAAAACTTTAAAAAAAATACTTACTGAAGTAACTGGCACTGAGAAAACTTTTTAAATATTTATTTTTTTAACGTAACCTTTGTTTCCAGCCTATCAAGGAAGTCATGGTTGTCTCCAAAAATCTGGTATTTGATCCGAAGAGAGGGGTGAGTTTAAAATGCAGTTGTCTCTGCTGATGCCAGTTCTAGAAGGGACCTTAGGAACGACCCACGCACGTGGATCCCCAGGACCTCGATCCCCCTACACACCCCTGCCCAGGTTTAGTCCAATTTTCATTTTGCAGATGAGGAAGCTCTGCTGTGAGAGGGGAAGTAACCGGCCTCAGCCACCACAAAAAGGGGCAGGACCAGAACTGGGGGCTTGCAGCTTCCCCTTCCCACCTCCCAAATTCTCTGTGAGCCCAACCAAAATCCACACACTTGGTGTATGACCCCACCCCCAATTTTCTCCTGGATCCTCAACCCACATCTTCTAGTACCTGTCCCTGGGAAGAGAGAGTTGGGTTGTGAAGATATATAAACCTGAAGGAAGATGCAGCTTCTTTTCCCAGTACGATCTTTATTCCATCATTTGGCGATGGGCCAGAGAGCTCCATGTTCAGAGTTTTTCCATATCTGGGGCATTTATTAAACAGTTTTTCTGGGAAGAGTGAAGTTTAACCGAGTTTTTCCCAGTTACAGGTACAAGGGTCATGCAGGGTGGACGGAGCTCAGGGGCCAACAGGAAGTGCTGCCGGACCACCGCACCGCAGCGATGGGTCCAGGTGGCCACCGGACAGGGATGGGACTCGGTCGCCCCACCAAGCCTGTGCTTTTCTACAGCACAGACAAACCAGACCCAGCGCCTGGATTCCTCCAACTTCAATCTGCGTTTCATCCTCCCTTCCTTCCTCCCTCCCTCCCTCCTTTATTCTTCCTTTCCTTCCTCTCTACTTTCCTCCTCTCCTTCTTTGAACAAAAAGATACTGAGCACTTCCCTGTGTGCCAGGAATGTTTTGGTTGCTGGGGATATAGCAGTGAACTAAACAGGGGAAGGAAGGAAGGAAAGCATTAATAAATGTATATATACCATGTAAGACAGTAAAAATTCTCTAGAAAGAAACATAGAAAGATAAGAATAAAAAGTGGCCAGGAAAAAAGGCATTTTATCTAGAATGGCCAGGTTGGAGCTCTCTGAAGGAGAAGGAGTGAGCCTTCCCAGATACACACAGGTATCTGGGGAGGATACACCAAGCAATGGGATCAGCAAGTGCAAAGGCCCTGAGGTGGGAATGCCCTGGTGCATTCAAGGAATGAGAAGGAGAGTGGTGGGCTAGAGAGGTGCGGGTGGGGGAGACGGGAGCCCAGTCAGGCCAGCCCGGAGGGCAAGGCTGTTGCTGGTACTCCCAGTGGGGTAGCAGCCTGCGGGCTCTGAGCCAGGGAGTAGCTGACAGGACACAGGCTTTACCAGAACCACCCTGATCCCATTGTTACCAGGCCACCTGCGCTAGGGGACCACATCTAGAAGCCAGACCCAGCACAACCTCTAAGCAGCAATGAAAAAAACGCTTTCCTTCTATGGGCCTCCACAGCCTCCTCTGTGAAATGGGAAGATAAGACTAGATGATGTCTAAGGTCTTTTTCTACAATATTTCTATTTTCTGACCCTGAGACAGATTGCCCAAAGGGTCTAAGAGTTTCATCCGCTGACTCGGGAGAAGGCAAGGAACAGCAGCCAAGAGTCAGCAGCCCCCACCCCTCCCCACTGCCTGCTCTGCCCCACACCAAATTCTCCCCTGCAAAGGCACAGCTCTCTAGGGAGAAAGGTCCAGCCCAGGAAGCAGCCACGTCACCAACGTCCTCTGAAGATTACGAAGGGTGGCCACTAAAGATAGCACAGCCTCCACACTGTTGCAGGGTGGGGCTCGGCCACTGAAAGCTGCGGCTACCGTGGAATCAAAGGGCACTGCTGAATCGGCTCCTGCTGGCCGCCAGTCTCTCCTACCTCCCCTACTTCCAACACGGAGTAAAAAGAAAGTGATGGTGTTCAGAACTGCTCCATCCCATCATATCCCTGAGGGTTCTGTCTGTCCACACATCATCATACTGGGTCAGAAAGCAAGACTCAGGTCTCCTCCATCAGGCTGGATGAGCAGAGTTTGTCTGTCCCCATCAGACTTCGAACTGACCCTATGCCTCCTCCATCAGACTGGGGATTTCATGAGGGCTGGGGCTGCATCTCTTCACACAGAGGAGGAGTACCTGACGTCAAGGCTGCACTACCCACCTCGGACAGGGTTTACCTGCCCCTGTCCCTCTATCACCTCAGTGCATTTAGTGATTTCTTAAAACAGGGCGCTGATTGAAACACTCATACTGAACCACCCACCCAGGCACAAAACCCTATGATCCCTAGCCATTAAATAACTCAAAACTATCTGAATATGAACCTCCAAGCTGAACAAAAACAAAATTAAAAGTTGCCTTCACCAAACAACTTTCTGGTACACCGTTGGTGACTGTGGCTGAGGCCAAACTGAAATGCACCTTGAAGACGAACAGCAGGGAGCCCGCTGGCTTGGCCTGACCTCAGCCCAAGTCCTACGAGGGAGCCCAGACACAGCCCGCCACAGCTTCCAACTTGAGCTTTTCCAAGGTACGGAAAAAGCTCAAGTCACACCAAGCGATGTGGTGGGGAATGGGAAAGTGGCTGTGGGAACTGAAAATCAGAGGAGAGGAATGAGGAGGAGCCCCATCTCAGAGAAGCAGGCCTGCGCCCGCCTGATTAGAACAGAGGTCGGCATGGTGGGTGGAGATGGGGCAGAGCGCACACGGCAGCTCAGCGGCTCAGCACTGGCGCCTGGAGCCTCCCAGGAGGAGCAGAGCCCACCCCAGGCCTGGGGAGGACACCCGTGTGCACGCGGAGTCAGGGAAGCCACCACGGCCCCCAGAATCGGGTGCACTGGCTCACCTTGGCAAAGGGTTCCCACAGAATTGCTGTGGAGGGGCAAGGACTTCCAAAGGCTGAAGCCAATAACAGTAATAGTAGTAGTAATTATAATTATTAGTAGTAATAATAATAATAGCTAACCTTTACAAGTACTGTGCTAAGTCCTTTCCATACAGTCTAACTCGGTCAGTCTTCATCAGGAGACTAATATCACACCCTGCTTACAGCTGAGGCAACTGAGGCCCACCCAAAGCCACGCTTAGGTAAGGAATACAGATTTCAAGTGGGCAGCTTGGGTCCCCAACACGCACTCTAGCCACCTCCTCTGAAAACGAAGGGGAAAATCCTAGGGTATTTCTGCTGGTTCCTCGGAACCTCTGGGGCTGAAGGCCACCCGGCAACAAGCATCCCGAGGGCTGAGGGGACTGGGGTGCCGGCGACTCAGACACAGCCCAGCAGGGTCGGAGGGCCGCTCCCCCACTGTGCTGAGAGCCTGATGGCCTGAAAATGTCACCCTGCTGGCGCCGAGGACTCGCTCCTTTCAGAGTCTCAGGGTAAAACCCCTACCCCTGCCTGTACCTGGCGTATCCACAGGGAGAGCGGAAGCGGTGAGGAGGGCCACGTGGCAGTGCCAGGCCTCAGCTCCCAGCGAAGCCCACGGGCTGTCTGAACACTCAGAGAACATGGGACAGGCTGACTTTTCAGCAGTGTGCTAGGTATATTTTCAAAGTGTGTTCTTCAACCTCCACGCCTTTGCAGGTCAGGTTTGTCTCAATGTCATGATGCAGGGCATCCTAACGTGCCACTACGGAGGGTCCGGACGGTCTGACAACTGAAAGAAAGAGTGGGCCCGCCGTGTTTGTTTGCAGGTGAACAGCGGAACCCCATCCTTCGTGGGAGGGCGTTTCATGCCCTGACACTGCTGGCATTTCAGGCGGACACTCTCTGCTGTGGGCTGCCCGGGCAGCACTGGGCGACGCAGGGTGTTTGGCGGCATCTGGCCTCTACCCACTCATGCCAGGGGCCCTCTCCTCCCTCTCCACCCCGAGCGTGACAAGCAAAAAATGGGTCTGCAGACACACTGCCGGAGGCCGGGCAAGATGAGGGATCGGTCTCGGCTGCGAAGCACTGCTGTGTGGCGGGATAACCTTCCGTGGAAAGGTGTCCAAGAGTTGGGAAAAAAACACATTGTACATAATGCTGAAACTGTAACTGACATACTACTTAAAAACAACTGTCCGATTTTGCCTGACTTCTCAGTCACCGCGTATTTCAAATTTTCCAGTGTAGCTGCCATGCCTCGTTCCCAAGAATCTGCTTAAACACAAATACTCAGCACCCCGGGTGTCCACGGTCCGCCCCTCCTCCCAACTTTGGCTGCCCCAGTCTCACTCACGTCCCCCGCAAACCAATCCACCCTCATGCGCTCAACACACCAGTGGGCACTCGCTCCGAGCGCTGCCATCTCTGGAGGACCACGCAGGGGAGAGACCAGAAGCCACCAGGCTCGGGGGCTCCACAGCCTCGGAGGCAGCAACGGCCACCCAAGAAAATGGGCCCACTTTCATGAACAGCACTGTCCACTCACCGCACTCTCCAAGGCCTCAGTACACAGTCTGCCTTGGCCCCCAGGAGTGAGCTACATCAAACCCAGAAATGGGCCAAAGAGACACCGATTGAAAAAACCATGAAAGACTGACAACCTGACAGAAACACGGACACAAAATATGAACTGAAAGGAAAGTTAATACAAGTGGATCTTGTGGAAAAAACGCTCAACCACACTCATGAAAGAAATGCAAATGAAAACTAACTGAGATACCAACTTTCATCTATCAGATTGGCAAAGACCAAGAAGCCTGATAACTCACTGTGTCTGCGAAGCTGTCTCAGTCACTGCGGGCGTCAGTGTGAGTCGCTACAATCTCCTTAAAGGATCACAGCTGTATATCTGCTTTACCAGCAATTCCCCTTCTAAGAATTTATTCTGCAGACACACTCCCACATGTGCCAAGTGGCATGTATACAGTGACACTCACTGCAGTGTGATTTGTGATGACAGAAAACTGGAGCCAGCCTCAACATCCACTGTGAAGGCATCGCTTTAACAAGTCATGGTTCATCCATACAGCGCAGCACTGCGCAGCTGTGGAAAGCAGTGCGGGCACTCTCCCTGTCGCGGCGTGGGTCCACCGTCAGGCAGTACACGCAAGGCACAGCGCAACGTGAACCGTGTAGCGGCAGCTGTCGAAAGGTACTGTGTTCACATGCACATTTAGATGCACAGATTTCCTTTGGGAAAGATAACCAAAACGATAATAACTGGTTACCCTTAGAGAGGGGAGCTGGGAGACCAGGGGCAGGAAGGGGAGGAAGAGTTACTACTACACACCACTTCAGACTCTTTGTTAACTTAACTTCCAACTTCTATACCACACGCACACGTCAACTGTTCAACCAATCAGTAGGAAAGACTGCAGCTGATCTAGCTGCGTGAACCAGGTGTGACAGGTCACTTTCCATTATACATTCTCCATTCCTGTAAGTATCCATGATTCTCAGTTCAAATGCCCCAGGTTTCTTGTTCTTTTTTTTTTTTTGATTCAAAAGTAGGATGATCACCACCACATCCAGAACACACAAGAAACCCGCCAAGCTTTCCCTCCTCAGTTAGGTTTTGAAAGCATTCATCCTCAAAACAGCCTTCCTTATCTGAAAAATGTGCAATCACTAACCCTGGACCACTGCCGCCCTGTAAATTCCAAAATGCAGGCAAGCGGGATCCCCTAAACGTGCACAGCAGATCAGCTGCTAGGGACCCAGGCACCCACACTGTTAATAGAGCCTCAAAGCACTGTCAGCTGGGACTGCGCGTGACAAAGCGACCCAGACGCCCATTCCCATCAGGAGTGGCTGGCACTCCCAGCAGCACCGAGAACCTTCCCTGCAGCTCTGCCCGAGGCAATATTTTAATGGCATGTAACTCAAAGGTGCCACCGCCATCACTTTTAAACCTACCCCACTCCCACTCCACTTCATCACAAAGTAACCCTTATGTATATTTTAAGCCGTAAATCAGCATTTGTCAAGTTCTAAATTGGGCTACAGCAATATTTATTCATCAAAGGATAAATCATCCACGAAAAGTCATAAAACTGCCTAATAATTTAATATGCTATCAGTCTTACCTGAAACTTGTCAAAAAGTGGCCTGAAAGAGGCATGTGTTTTATAGTTGACTGGTGGCAAGTCTACAGTTTATTAAATAGTTCATGTTTTTAACTCTCAGGGAAGGGAGGCGCCACGGACACATCCCGAGAGGCGGAACCCATCGTCCTGTTCACTAACCTGTTTGAGGGCAGCAAAAAGCAGGTCCCCCAAAGAGGACCAATGTCTTGTCCAAACAGCCTTAAGACGGTTGGTTTGAATAGAAAAGCAACAAAAATGAAAATTACAGCATTCCTAATGGGGTGGAGGCAAAACACACCAAGTTAGAGGATTCACGCTGGGGACGGGTGGGTCCATGGAGCAGCGAGGAAGGGTGAGCTATGACACTGAGCTGCAAAATTACGACAGCCGGGCCAGGACGCCAGTTCCAGGGACCTTCTCGGATCTTCGGAGCAGTAAGCTTTCCGAACCTCAAGGTCCCCCTTCAGCAGAAGTACCTACTTCCCACAGGGGCGGAAATGACAGCGTTCCGCCTGGAGGGCAGTGAACAGCAACCACGCCCCGAGACCAAGGTTTCTCAGCCTCGGCACTGCGGACTCTTTGGGCTGGTAATTCTTTTGGGCTGTCCTGCGCAGTGGACGATATTCAACAACAGCCTAGGCCTCTACCCATCAGTTGCCAGTAACACAGCCCCCAAACAGTGGCAACAACCAGCACTGTCCCCAACATTGCCAATGTCCCCTGGGGGCAAAACCACCCCCAGTTGAGAGCCACTGACCCGGATGAACCAGGTCTAACTTGATGAAGGTGGGCGGACAGAGATAAATCCACTCCGACGAATGTGATTTTCCTTTACGGTACTTTCTCTCTGAATTTCAAAATACGAATCTAAGGAAATGCGAAAGTCGGAACTTCAGTATTTAGTTCGCACACCGTTAGCCTTCTCTCACCAGCAAGGTCCAGACCCGCCCACAGGCCGAGGGCACCTAACCCGGTTCCGCCGTCCTCTCTCCCTTCCTCTCTGCCCCCCCTACCGTCCTCACCTTTTACTTCTAACTTACCCTCTATTTCCTCTACGTTTTTCCACAACCTTGTGGTTTACTCTGGCACAAGAGCATGTTTCAGGCTGGCATTCACTGTGGTTAATGACAAGGTGGGTTTCTAAGCCGCAAACACTATTAATATGAAAACTTTTCAAATTCACTCTCCGTATTCATGGGCAAGAGGAGGAGGCAATCCCTCCCCAGCGCTGAACACTGAACTCCTCACAGAACTTAAATAATCAAACAAAGATAGAGAACCACCTTTTAGTTAAAAAAAAAAAAAAGGCCCCGTTCATAAGTCCATATTCCAGGCCACGTTTCCCACAAGAATTTTATAATCCACAGACCAAGACGGCACACTGAAGCCTGCCCGCTTCCCCCAGGGAGCCCCCCAGGGAGCCGTCTTGCTCTCGGGGCTCGAAAGGCAACAGGGAGACGAGGGCACCTGGGCCGAACTCAGAAACGTGTTGCCAACCAGCTCATCTTTGACTCCATTGTGGAGTTTTTCAAAAAGGCCACTGTACAAAGGTCGTATTGGGACAGGATGGAAAATATTACAATGAAACCGGACCATAAGTTTAGAATGGCTTTTCATCTGCATGTACTCATGCTTCATGCTTCAGTGAGAAGGTGCCCGACCCCTGATGTGAGCCAGGGAGCTGGGCCCGCGACATGGCCTCGGGCTGGGGGCTGGGTGGCCTCGCTGTGGCCACTGACCACATTCAAGTGGCTTGGGTCCCAATCACGCAAAACCACCTTTCTGCAAGTGTGAGCCATAAAAAGCTGAAAACCAGACGGCCGAGAGATTTGCCTGGAAGCTCTATCTTACATCCACTTGAAAAATGCCCGCTGTCACCGCCATCGACCCTCGATAGCTGGCTGGCATCGCCACCAGAGTAAGAGATGCCTACACTTGGGCTCTTCAGAAGGTGGGACTCCACTAGCAAGGTGTTCAGAACCTCCCAAATTACCCCACAAATGCCAAATTGCCTTTGGAGGCCAACCTGCTTCGGTTTATTTAAAACTCTTTAATAAAGTCTCGTGCCTTATCCGTTCTGCTCACTGTGTACAAGTTTGCTAAACTGGCTGACCGTCCAGCTCGCTATGTTGTTCGTCCCTGCAGCCCAACAGGACTAAAGAAACAAACAAAACGGACATTAACCACAAGCCGGTAGGCAGGTGCCCAAGTCACGCATGCCAGTCTCCTAAGAGACAAGACTTGAACTCAAACACTCAGAGCAGGCCTTACGTACAATCTGATCATGGCAAAGCCGAAATGCCACAGACATAAAACAAAATTAGGAGAGTGTCTTTAAAAACAAAACAAAGCTAGCTTTTCTTTGAAACAGTCTGCCCTGGTGCATTTCCAATGGAATACAGTCGCCACAAATCTGCAAGGCTGTGGCAGGTGGTGAGGTGCACCTGTGTCTCGGTGACGAGACTGCCTGTACATCAGCGAAGCTCGTGGAGTCAAGGTCGGGACGTCCCCTGGTCCAGTGAGCTTCCCCCAGAGAGACATTCTATTGCTAGGCCACAGACCACACCCCGAACCCAACCATCTCAGAAACGAGTACCAGTGAACACAGAAGGTGACAGAAGGGACTCAAGTGGTGGTACAAGTGCACTAAGGGCCAAGACACCTGCACCACCATTCCGGGTCACTGAGCTTACTGTGGCAGGCCTCTGTTGCCCATCCGGTCAATGGAGTTCCCTCAGTATTAAATAAAATCACACCTGTGACCTAGCACCCAGCCTCTGGACTCAAAGCATGCACCCAATAAGTGCCGTCTTACCATCCCTGCTTCCATCATTTCATTATTACTATTACCCCACCATCACCGATTGAGCACCTGTAATATTTTCCTTCCAACTTCATCAGCTTGGTAGGAGGGGAAATTGTGGAAACGCAGAGGAAGCTCTACAGACACACAGCCCTTATCACCAGCACCATGATTGTTGGCGCAACCCCGACTCAGCCCCAGGTAGCTAACTCCACCTGTGCTAATTGGGCCCCTATATCCAAACAGGGACCACGATCAGTAGCTTCAATCCTCAGGGCCATATTTGTTCTTCAAATGAAGAGGTATTTCAAACTAACAATCCCTCTCTCCTTCTGGCTAGCCAACGACCCCCCACCCTCACCCCATGTGAAGTATGACCCTGACCATGTGCAGTGCGCCTGTGCCGGCCATGGGGGGAGGGAGGCATCTTAGAGAGTGACGGTCCTTACGAGGCTGTGCCGGGGGCTTGTTAAAGTCCACATACATTGGCGCTCACAATGCCAGAAACCAATCACTGAATCTGCCCTCTCTCGCTTGTAAGTCACTGGTAGGAAATGAGAATCGAAGGCAGAGGCAGAAAAAGTGTGGGGGCAGAATTCCACTTTCCCCACGACTCAGTACAAGAGCTAAATGGAGTCCTTCAAAGCAAGACCTAAAAGAGGAGCAATTTAAATAACTTTCCCCAGCTCTTAGCAAAGAAAAGTGGAGTGAAAGGCTCAAACGGGGCCGAGAACACTCGCTGACATGAATTTGCATACCTTCACCAAGCACGGGGTGCAGGCGGGGTGGGGGGTGGTTTGCATCTTCCCTAAACTTGTTACAGCCACCTCGCACGCTCTCTCTACAGGCCTCTTAAGGGGCTGAGCCTTTTAAAACAAACACGAACTTCTACCTCAACAATTTGAGAACTATATGATTTTAAAAAGAAAAAAAAGGTCAACAGCGTTCTGAGTACACATCTTGAGCTTTGTTCTGCTCACTTCCCCACTTCCTGTTGCTTCCTCACCTCATCACTGTTTAGTTTTGAAGCCCAGGCGTCTGCTCTGGTATCGCTGTAAGGTTTCAGTGGGAGGCCGTGGGGGACCGGGAGGAGGACCACACTGTTCTGAGACATGAAATCACAACCGCCCGACCATCAGGAAAGTACACCCAAAATTTTACCCCTCCAGTCGACAGTGGGTGTGCTAGGAAAACGTTTGTGGGCGAGCTTCTCTTTGTGGGGAACGTCCTGTGTGGGCAATGGCCACCTAACCACTAGCAAATACCAGGTGGCTTAGAACTGGGAACCAGGCCGGAAAACACTCAGCACCCACAGACCAAAAATTCCCAGAAGGAGACACACCTTCCAGCCCTGAAACCCTTCCTCAAATGCTGCGCTCCAGGGAGCAATGGCCACTTGGAAAAGAAACTGAAAGACCTAAATGCTTTGTGGGTGGGACCTTGTCTAATCTCCAGCTCAGAATAAAGGGCAGAGCAAAAAGGGACACCAGAGGCCATTTGGTCACCCCCCCCCACCGCGGGGTTACAGAGGAAGCAACGCACATCAAATGAACACAGCTTACACGCACGCTCAGCCCGTGGGCTCTGCCGCACTGGATGCTGGCTGGTCACGATGCATGGGGGTGTGGAGGGTGACCTTGAAATACTTTTTGTCTGTTACACACGAGAAGGTCCCAACTTCCAGAAGTACATTTGCGGGGGGTGAGGGGTAGAGTAGCCTGTCCTCATAACCCACTCTGGCCCCTGAATACCGTAAGTCAGCAGCTACCCTTCAGCGGATCCCTAAACTGGCTTGCTGCACCCATCTGCCACTACTCCCCAGCTGGGGATTAAAATATAAAATCTGGGAGACGGTGGTGCTGCACAAGGCACAGGACTGGGCCAGGAAAACTGGGCTCCACCCTCGGTGAACACAGGATCACCTAGGGGTCATCCTGCTCTCAGCATCTGCCTCTGTCCCCGTGTAGCACAAAAACCTTGACCCCTAAGAAGACGCTACACCCTGGGGTTCTCTGATTCTAAACCTGCGGAACCGTTTCAACCCCCTGACCGCCACAGAGCTCCTTCTCTTTTCCCACCTTCCCTGCTCAGCCCTTCCTCCTGTTCCATGCACATCGGGGACCCTCAGCACGCACAGCAGTACACTGGAGGGTCCTGTGTGCCCTGACCCAATTTGAGCTTTCCAGTAGTTCTCACTGTGCCTTCCTGTGTCATCCCCACAGATAAGACTTTGTTCCCAATCATCCAGCCAATAAAAATTCGGCGAGGGGCTACTGGGCGCAGGGCCTCCACCTCCTCCCCGACCGATTTTTTCCACAGGCCCAGGCAGCACCCGGCGTGGCGGTGTATGTGCATACGTCTATTTGTCGTCTGCCTTGCTCACTAGAAGAGATGTCCCACGAGGCAGCGACTGGTTTTGCTCATCCCGGCAGCCGGAGCAGCACTCGGCACGCTTGGCAGGAGTCAGACGCGGAGTGAGTGGATGAAGGGACGAATCTTCCTCAACTATCACCAAGTTATTTAACGTCGCTTAAGCTTCACATTTTCCTCATTTTTAAAACAAGGGTCATATTAATGTACTATTTATGTGACAGGAGTGAGGATTAAACAAGAACATTATTGTAACGGCATCTAGAATGTACCTGGCACACAACAAACCATCAATAAATGTTGGCTATTACTTGTTAACCATGATTATTACAGTCACTGATGGGAATGCAGGGAAATAAAGACTCTTTATTGTACCCTGGGCAATTTTTAGGCTAAATAACTAAGATTCTGTGTATGAAATACCCATCTATAAAGGATCATTAAGAGAGGACTGGGCCATGGGCCTGAGTAGATGCTATGGATCCCTCAGAGTCGAAGTCTGAGTGAAAAACGTTTTCATGTAGTTTAACGTTGTGAGCTCGTTTGTGTAAATGCTGCTTTACAGGTCCCTGTCACAGCCATCAGCCAAGCAATTTAGAGTCTTAAAATATCTAATTCCTGCCCTCAAGAGCTTATAAGTTCCGCTGGGGAAAAATGAGACATTAATACAGGCGTACCTCATTTTATTGCACTTTGCTTTATTGCACTTCACAGACGTTGTATTTTTTATAAACTGAGGGCAAGACCCTCCACCAGCAAAAAGGTTATGACTCACTTTATTGCGCACTCACTTTATTGCAGTGGTCTGGAACCGAACCCACAGTATCTCTGAGGTATGTCTGTGTATGAAAGGAGAACTATAAACTCAAATTCAAACAACGTACATCCATGTCAAATAAGCAAACTGGAGACCAGGGCTGTCAAGTGCTGGTAGATGCTGAACAGCCAGCTCTAAAAAAAAAAGTCTTGATTTCAGTGCATGTCACTTTCCATGGTGGAAATACTCTCTGGGGCCAAGCTCAAGCTACCAACGTGAGGGCCAGTGGACAAGGAGCTGGGAGGAGACTGCACAACCAACTCCCGCGAGTTGGTGTGAGCCAGCTGCAGCACACCTGGAGGCCGAGGGCCATGGGTGCTAACAACTAACATCTTCATGGTATTTCAGGTTACAAAGCACACCACAGGCCGTGATTGTACTTCGCCCTCACCATCTGGTCAGAAAGATATCGCCCTTGTTTTCCATATACGGAAACAGCGTCAAAAAGCACAAACTTTTTTCAGGGCCATTCTGCTAGTGAATGACACTGTCGGGGCTCAAACCAGAGTCTTCTGGGGCAGCCATGAATTCTCAGTGTACCACCGCCCCCGACAACTAGGACTTCCTGGGGGACAGGTGGTTGCAGGGTGGAGAAGGAGGAGGAAATGAATGCAGGAGAGGCCCAGTGCTCACCCAGATGGGAAATACACTAACAGCCCAAAGACCTAGGGAACGTGCAAGGCACGAAGAAACCTGAAACTAATGGAACAGTTTGGCTCAGCTGCCTCACTGGGGAACTGCTTTCCGAAAACGGTGATACAACTATTCAGCCTGCACTCCCGAATTCACTGCAGCACGGGATGAAGGGGCAAACGAAACAGCAAGCAACGCGATGATGAAAAATAGGGGGCCGGCTAAATGAGTTCGGGAGTATCCGCACTAACAGAATGGTGTGCCACGGCCAAAGTCATGCAAAGAACAGCTCATACCTAGGAAAGTCTAGCAGAATATTGTTTTGAAAGCATGTTACATAATAATGTGTGCAGTATGATTCCAGTTTTATAAAAATTAACAAGCAGGCAAACACATCCTATGTATATATGCATTAAAAAAAGACTTCAAAATCCTCACATTGGTTTCTTCCAGAAGGGCAGGATTACGGATGACCTTTATTTTCTTCTGTATGATTTTCTGTATGCTTCAAATTTTCTCTAACATGTTGCTCTTATAATCAGAAAAACTATAGATGGACCATAATTTTAAATTGGGATTTGCAAAGGCTGCAAACACAAACTGCAAGGGATCGGTGCAGTAAACCCCCAGGAAGACATTCTTCTGCGGCGGAAGTCCAGGTGCTCAGGCCCCAGCACTTTCCTCAGACCCCTCAAAGAATCAAGTCGGGTTCCCCACAAACTCTGTCCCCTCACACACAGACTCCCCGAGCACAAACCTCCATGCGACCCCCTTGCTCCTCCTCTCAGCCTCATCCCCTGGACCATTTGCAACTTTGTGGGGACCAAGGCGTGGAAGGCACAGCGGGGGACGGACAACCAGTAATCACTCATGAGCGCCCCCCATGCCCCACGCAGCGTGCCGAGAGCCTCACACAGGTGAATTCCGATACACAGCACTTCTAGAACGTAGGTATTCCTACCAACATTTTACAGAGGAGGAAAGTGAAGTTCACAAATGATATCCAGGGTCACACAGCCCATGAGCACCCAGAAATGGAAATGAAACCCAAGTCTAACCAGAATTGGTCTATAGATGTTTAAGTGGCTTGCCCAGCAACTGTACTTAATCAGGAAATGCAAAATATCCCAGCTCAACCTACATTAAGTTTATACTGAGGCTGAAAATGGAATGCACCACCAGTCCTGACTGGTGACTGTATAGATATTTAATAATTTAAAAAAGAAAGAAAGAAAGGGGGGGAGGGAACCTCAGCTCTGCGCTCATCCCTCATTCAGTGAAGTAAAAATAAAAATCGAAACTTCCCCCAACACACTGTGCTTTAATGAAAGCACCAAACCAATCTTCACTACCACCCACCCCAGCCCACTCCGTTTAAATTTAGGCAACCACCAGCCAAACCGTACCCGACTGCATTATCTGATATGAAGTCATGAAGTCCTCGTCGGTTCCAAGGAAAACGGGGCGGGGCAGGTGGGGCTGGCATGGTGGTGCAGTCTCGGGCCGTGCCTCAGAAGACCCCTCTGCAAAGAGCTGGTTCTGTGAGCTGGCTCTCTGCCTGGAGTTGTGTGACCTTGTGGCTTCCCCTCTCTGAGTCTCAGCCACTACTTCACAAAGTCAGGGATGGGCTGACAAAAGGGATCTGAAAAGCCTACCCCAATGTACAGCTTATGACTCCTAGGACCCGGCCCTGCAGAGGGCAGCCCGCCAGGCAAAGCTTGAACATCCCATCCCACCTCCTGACAGCCAGAGAATGAATGATCAGAGACCCAAGATGTGGGTGACTGGGGCTAAATGAGTTGGCTGGACCTGGAGCTGGAGTTCTTTGGCACCAGCTTTGGAGTAGCAGGTCCTCAAGTAAATGTTTGGAGAAAGACAGCTGAGCTACAAGGAAGGCTTCAGTACAAGGACTGTGTGGCCAGTCACCCTCTGGTCCCACCCAGGTAACGCCAGCAGGGATTCGGTCCACGGGGTCTCAACCAACTCAAGAGTCCCTGATCCCTGATCCTCACACTTGACCTTTTTTCCTTCATTCCTCACCTGATGATATGTTTACTGATTTCAGAGAGAGGAAGGGAGGGTGGGGAGAGAGAGAAAGAAACCTGATAGGTTGATTGCCTCCCGTACAAGCTCTGACCAGGGATCGAACCCACACCTTAGGGATGGGCCCTGACCGGGGATCAAACCTGCGACCTAGGTATGTGCCCTGATGGGGAAACCAACCCACAACCTTTTGGTATATGGGACAATCCTCCAACTAACTGAGCCACCAGCCAGGGCCACACCTGACCTTTTAAATGAGATCTGGCCAGAGCCAAGGAATTACTAACTAATGAAATACTCTCTCTGGGTTTTCTGGATGACTCTGAGGCTTTGGGGGCCCACAGGCTAGCAGGACTCTTCTTCCAACAACCTAAATGCATGGATTTCTGTTCAAGGTTGCTTCCAGAGTTTCATTAAATGTATCTAAGCCCTTAGTGTAGGTCTGTACCCACTCCCTCAGAGGTATGGGGCACCCTGGAACAGGGGAATCAAATTAATTTTCCCAACTCAAGGAGAAGTATTGCCTTTCCAGAGCATAACTCACGGCTCCCTTTTGGAGGCACCAGTAATCAGCCCCGTGCTCTCTGAGACCCGTGGGTTGAACACACCGACGAACCCAAATGGGACCCCGACCTCTGCAGTCGATGGGCGAGCAGTGCAGACCTCCGTCCCACACTCGCCCAGCTGCAGTCCTCCTCAGGCCCTGCCCCTCACTCCGGACCCATCCCAGCAGACTGCCCCCAGATCCTCATCTGCTGAGCCATGCTCTGACTCCGTCAGAAACCCAGTAGAAGGCCAGAAAGAAAGATTCAGAGAAAGAAGAGGGCAACCAATGGCCTCGGTGCTCTGAAGCCCTCTGATGGGTGACTTTCCTGTCCTGCTTCAGGATCCGGGAGGCAAGCCCCTGGGGCCGCTCCCCACACCCCGACTTTCACTGCAACGAGGGACCCGAGCCTGGGCCCTCAACCCTCCTCCCTTGACTGGTCATCAAAGCCCAGAATGTCCAAAAGCAAGACTTTCAAGGTGAATAACAGTGAGGTGTACATATCACGCTACTTCACACAGTGCTAAACGCACCCAGCCCACCTCTGCAAGAGGGAGAAATGATAGAGAATAACAAATATTTTTGACTGTAGTAGTAAAAACCATGAATTTCAGAATCAGATCTGCAGTCAAATCTAGGGCTTTTCACTCAACCCCTCTGAGCTTCCTGGCCTATGAAATGAGTATCGTAGGAGAGAGGGGTATATATAACTTGGAACTTATTAACACACAAGTTGTTTTCCTCGGCAGGCTGAAATGAAAGAGGGAGAGTTATGAGTCCCCCAAGAACTAGAAAGACTCAAATTCCGGAAGCAGAGGAAGAGCAACAGGGCAGGTCCCTGGGTCAGATCCTGACCAGACCCCCCACCCCCCAATACAGGCGCCTGCAGCAGGAGGCGTGGCCCTCACTCACGAACCCCCTGGGCCACCCGTGCAGACAACGAACATTGCAGCAACGCTCTAGGCACCTGGCTTTCCACCTTGTATTAGCAGCAGAATCCCAGACCCCGATATACAGAATAAAGATAAAAGGCAAGATGTTCTTGGAGAAGCAGATTCTGAGATTAACTGATCTGCAGCCCGGGAAAAATCTTGCAAACTAAAATTGTAGTGTAATGGAGAAAGAAGGGAAGGAAGGAGAGGAAGGAGGCAGAGGGAGGCAACAGAGAAGAGACCAGAAATTAGCTGTGCAACACAACTGGGACCTGCAGTGGGGATGGCACCTCGCTGTGACAAAACCAACAAGCCTCAGGCGCCTTCCTCAGGCAACACTTGCTACACAAACCCCTGCAGCAACCCCTCGCAGAGGGCCCAGAATGAAAGGCAGAGGCACCACAGAGATAGACTCCAGAGTTACAGTATTATTTCCTTATGGCCAAATATTTCCTGAGATTGAAACATCCACCCTTCTTCCAGAAAGAGAATCACCTACCTGACACGCCCCTCACGGCTCAAGACATCGCTTCAGAAAATGGGTCTGAAATTCCCAGTGCCCAGTCTACTGCCTCTGCCCCAGGAACGGCCACCTCCTACCCAGCCACTGTTCCTCATGCCAATCACTCTTGTTTCTCTTTTTAAATTTCATGGGACTACATCCGTTTGTCCAATAAAACTTCACCACACCAAACAGAAGGATATGGAGCCTACTTTGCCAGTTCAAAAGCTTGTCTCCATGAAGAATGCATTAACAACCCATTCAAGCACAGAATGTGACTTGCTAGTCTGGGCAGGTCATGGGTCAGAAAATACCTGCTCCTCAAAAAATCATACATGTGGCAACCATCCGATACACCAGCCAAACAGCACATGCCAAGGGTGGCTATGGGCAGGCCTCCACGAAGCATGGGAATATTCCTTCCACTAACAACAGAGAGTCTGAATGCAGTGAGCAAAGACAGAAAAATATTTTCACAAGCATTCCCACCAGTCAGAAGCCACTCTGCTTTGCAACCTGAATCCCATCTTTGGCAATGACTGTTGAGCATCAGTGACTTCCCAGGAGAAGGTGATGAGGCATCAGTGTGGGAAGGTCTGGGGGCCTGGAGTCCGAGCTCTGAGTTCAGTGCCTGCTCCAGCACTTGCTAGCTGTGTGCTCTCGAGTGGATGATGTATGCCAATGTGATAAATGTAAGTAACACTCAATAAATACTAGCCCTGCACTAACTTCCACCTCCAGCCATAACCCCAAAGTAAAGCAGGTCCAAGCATTTTGCAAAACCATTACGGGGCAAGTACCACTTAAACCCAAGATGAGATCACCTCGGAATCTGTGGTATTAAGGAAGCAAGTGCGGCCATGGCATGCCCTCGGTCCTTATACCCCCTGGGTGCCTTGTATACACAGCCCAGCACCAAAGTTCCATCCATCCTTCAAAACGCAGCTCCAGCACGTCTCTCAACAAAAATTAACTCCCCTTTCACTGTTCCACTTTGCATGTATGCTTATTATAGTACTGACTTCGTTGTGTTTCATATCAGAGTTGTATTATGGTTCTGTCCCCCAACTCCATAGAAAACATTCTTCCAAAGCTGGGCTGTGTCTCTGTTCCCCTCACACCCTCAGGGCCTAGCACACTGCCTTGTGGGCCCAGGTCAAGAACTATTTCAGATGAATGGATGACTGAGGGAGAAATCCATTTAAGACTGTCCTGGCACCACAGAAAATGCATTATTGTAACGATGCTTTGGTGAGAGCTCAGGTGAAGTGAGCCAGTGAAACCACAGGAGGGAAAGGCTAAGGATACGCACCAGCAGGGAGAATGTCCCATGGGTGACACCAGCACCCCAAGGAGAAGTAGAAGCCCTGGCCTGGACCCTCAAGAGCACACACCTGACTCTGGTCTTACTCCGTGCTGACTTCAGTCAATCCCCGTCCCCTCTGTGGGCCTCAGTTTCTCCGTGTCCGCGTCTACCTGCTACCCCATTACGTACACAGAGAGCCACAACCAGATGGCAGGAAGGAAGGTGCCCTGGAGGAAAAGTGCTGTGTATTCCCCAGGGTTTAGTGTTATTTCTAAATGGTTTTGGTTTTTACAGTATGTTGTTTGTGACTCTTCTAAAAGAAAAGTCCAGAGGAAGAGAGATGAAACAGATTGTACAGAATTTTTAAAAATAAAACAAAAATCAAGAGGAAGTGGGTCCCTCTCACAGGTTTCTCATTAAACCAATAGTCAAATTTTAGTAATCAGTTTGTGTTATGGTTTCCATTACAGATGAGAGCATATTAAACCTGCGACAATCAAAGAGAAAGCAGAGGCCCCACTGCAACTGGGTTCCACCCCCAGAGGTCCCTAGACAGTGAGGTCTCATCTTCCCCGATCCCCACCTGGGGCCCCGGGTTGCCTCAGGTACCTGCTTGCATGCAAAGAGGCGCTGCTGAGAGAAGCTGACGCTCAAGTGCCAACGCCTAGCCCGAAAAGGACCCACGCCTTCTGAGGGGCCACAGCGCTGGGGCGCCTGGCAAATGCTATCCTGGTGTTGCTTTACATTGAAAACACTGGGACAAGACACCTTTTCTCGACGGAAGGCTTTGGAAAAGGAATGTGCACTGCCGTTGACCGGCGATGGTTCAACCAGTGTGTTCCAAGAACTTTTAAAACATGCTATACCTTACTATTTAGTCACACTGACCTCTTTTTCTTAGATTGTCAAATAAAAAAAAATGACACAACAGCAGTCTGGTGTGAACGAGTCAAAGTTATACCTTTTTTTTTTAATCAGATTGGCCAGAAATATATTTTTTTGTTGTGCTGCAGAATTTTAGTAATTAGTTTATGTGTGCCATGAGATGAAAAAGGTTGAAAACCGCTGCTGTAGACAGCGCCAGGCCCAACACTGATTTGAAGGAAGCAGAAATCCACAAAGGGGCCCGAGGTTCCGGGGAGCAGGAGCAGAGAGGAGCTGCGGGGCTCGCGGGCCCGGAACCGTGGCGCTGGGAGCAATTCCCAGGCACTGAGGGCTCTGGGAACAGAGGCCGGCTTCTCTGAGTCCCGTCCCTCGCCAGGTCAGATCCTCGGTCATGTGGCAGTGAACAGGGACGATCACTCTTGGTGATGACTATTCACATTCTTTCTGTCCTCCAGGCAGGTTCCTAGGACCTAGGGTGCACTGGAATTCCGACAGTAGAGCATTCCAATATTCTAGGAGTCAGTGTGAAGCTACAGAAGGAACACTATCTTTGGAGTCAGAACCATGTTACACAAGGGGCCGCTCAACCTCTCTTGCCCAACAGACACAAGTGGGCTTTCTTCCCCCTGTTGGATCAGTTATCATGAAAAAGAGGTCATAGGAATCACATCTGCTGTGCGAGGACAATACTCCTGGTCCCAGTCATGGACTGTCCCGTCCAGCCACGCCCTAAGGCCACACCACTCCTACCCTGGGGAAACCAAGCAAAGGGATCTCTAGGGCTCAATGTGGTGCAACTGAAATGACAGCCTCACAGCCCAGCACACCAATATATACGAAGAAGAAAGAATAACGCATCGTAACTCCCCCTTCCTGTGGGGGCGGGGAGCAGCAATCTCACCCTGTCTGAATCTTCTGTCATCGTGAGGAGCTTGCTCTTGGCCCTTCACTCATTCACTCCCTCTCTCAACACGGGCTGACCAAGGGAGCGCCCTGGGGTTGCTGCTGCAAACAAGGTTCAGAGGCCCCCCACCCAGGACTGGACCCTCTGGAGGGTGCTCACCACCAGTGTGGAACAGCAGCAATGTCACTGCAAGCCTGGCAAATTCAAGAAGCCAGGGTGCTCTGCTCTAGGTAAATAACTTCCACCTCCAAAAGAGGGCTCATGGAGGGGGTGCCCGAGGTTGGCAGAAGGGAGGATGGCCCCTTAACTCCACCACCCTTCACTGGAGGTAATGTCCAACTATGGCAACCACTGTTCTGAAGGACCCCAAAGTTCCAATTGCAAATAGCCTGTCACCGCTGCACCCAGATACCTTGGCTGTGTCCCAGATTGCCCCAAATTTCAGAATCCCAAACAGATGTCCTTGACAGCCTCTTGTTTCCAGGGGAGGCATAAAAATCTCTGGGAGACCCTGCCTGGGGCCTGGGATCACCTCCTGCTCCTGACTGGCCAGAGCACCGTGGGAGGGTGTGAACTAAGCTGCGGGCCTCACGGACATCCTGTAAACACAGCACCCAAGAGCGGTCCTGCCAGTCGTGAGAGACGTCCAAGAGGAGGTGACGGGCCCAGGAGGATGGGATACTAGTCAAATGAACACAGAGGTCAACTTAATTTCCATAAATGACCAGGGTGTTGACCACTAATTACCTAGAAGGAACAAGTTAACTCCCCTCTTCCCACCAAAGGTCTCCCTCCACCATCCGCACTCTCAAAACAAAAGATTCAGAGCACTTACGTAATTATAACTACCACTTTTTGAGCCTTACTATGGACCAGTCCTGTACTGGGTGCCTTCAGTATCTCATCAAATTCTTCAAACCATCCAATTAAGGTGTCAGCAGACCCATTTCACAGATGAAAAACTGAGGCTGAGAGGTTACATAATTTGCCCAAGTCCCCATGGCACAAATAAGCACAAAGATATTTTATCCACCCAACTGGATTTTGAATTCCACGATAGCCCAGGTTCTGCCACACAGCCAGCTTGTAGGGAACCTGATTCTCAGGATGGTGCCGGACACGCACAGGGCACAGGGTGGGCCCCTCCGGTCACTCACGCCCCCCACGGCCTGCCCGACCCAGGCGCCCCTGCAAGGGGGAGCACACCTGCCGGTCTCTTCAACAGACTGTTCACTTCTTCATCACCGAGTTTATCCTCAAAGACTGAAATGTCCCAAGCCCTGTCTGCCATTGGACACCAAGTGGAATTTCACAGGTTCATCTCTTGAGAGGAAAAAAAGGCCATCACCTGCAGACAGAGAGGACGAAGACATTTCTACTTCACAATAAAAAAGGTCTCAGGCTTTGAAGCATTGCTCTCAGTGGCGATCATCAAGAAACAAGAATGGTCCCTTAAACATTTTTTTAAATATTCCGCAAAAAAACAAAACCAGACACAAGCATAAACCTCTAGTTTAGAAATAAGCAAACACAAATTTGCACAGACATTTCCCTGACTTCAAAATACGCCTGCCACTGTTTTGTAGATCAAAATAAAACTCCTGGAGGGAACATGAGAAGGAGGAAGCCTAAGGCTGTGGACTCTCACCCAAGGCCTCCCCACTGCCCGAACCACAAGTAAGTATGTCCCTTTTGGACACTCGTGGCTGGGTTGCCAGATTGCAGAAGGCCGTTCTCTTGCGACTGGCATGTGTCTGCCGGGCATCTGAAAGCTTTACAGTAAATGGTGACTCATCTATTGCAGCCACCATAGGCACCGCGAGTGTAACAGGCCCGAGTATGTTCCATCCACATGAAAGAGAAACACTGGGTGCAGGGCTGTGAGCCTGACTCAAACTGCGACCCCTGCTCACCGCCACTCGTCGTCAGTACGCGGCTGAAACTCAAACTGCAATTACCCAGCCTCTTGAGGGCAGGAAGAAGGGGGGTTTCTAAGGAAGGGTCACATCCATAAACACAGACATGTCACTGCTCATCAGGTGAAGTCTCCTCATGCCACCACGTATTCAACAAACATTCACGGGGCACCCACCGAGTGCCCGGTGCACAAGGCTAACACGCAAACACGGCGAGTCCCCTCTCCCACGTCCTGAGTCCTGCACTGGCTGCTTTACACACTGTTTCCAATTTAACTGATTAAATTCCCATTTAACAGCTCATCTAACAGATGGGGAAACTGAGGCTGAGAGGTCGGAGCAGGGCCACGTGGTTAGTTGGGTGGAGAGCTAGGACTCAAATCCTCTTCCATGGTGCTCCCGAGCTGGGCTCTCAAACCCCACGTCACCCCTCAGTAAGGAAAAATGGGCAAGGTCTCGTCGCATCTGGAGGAGCTCAAGCCTCATGGGGACACGCACACTAAAGAGAGTGGCGGTGTGCTCACAGAGGGAGCGGCTCACAAGACAGACAACGAACCTCAGTTGGGGTACATTCCGAGCATCTTCCTAAAGGAGGCCACGGTGGGGGAGGTGGGAATAAGGCTAAAAGTACAGACAGAAGCGAGGCCTATCTATAATGAGGCTGAGTAGCACCCCCCCCAAAATTCATGACCACCAGGAACCTCAGAATAGGATCTTATTAAGAAACAGGGTCTTGCCCTGGCCAGGTGGCTCGGTTGGTTGGAACCTCTATTCCTAAAGGGTTTCAGGTTCAATTCCCAGTCGGGGCACGCAGGGAGGCAACTGATCGATGTCTATGTCTCTCTCTGTCTCAAATCAATAAACATAGCCTCAGGTGAAGATTAAAAAAATTTTTTTAAAGAAATAGGGTCTTTGCGAGTGAGTTAAAAAAGTTGTGGTATATATATATACAATGAAATACTACTTGGCCATAAAAAGAATGAAATCTTACCATTTTTGACAGCATGGATGGACCTACAGGGTATTATGCTAAGTGAAATAAAGAGCAATATAAACAAACAAAATAGAAACAGACTCACAGATATAGAGAACAGACTGATGGTTGGTTGCCAGAGGGGAAGGAGCTTGGGGGCCTGGGTCAAAAAGGCAAAGGGGCTGGGAAGTGCAGATGGGCAGTTACAGAACAGCAGCAGTCAGTAACACTGTAACAACCGTGTGTGGTGCGGGCGGGCACGGGCACTGGACCTGTCGGGGGACACTCTGTAACGCACCCACGTGATTATCTAACCATGATGCCGTGCACCTGAAATGAATATAAAACAATATTTAATGTAAAAAGTAAGTATACTTTCAATTAAATGAAAAAAAAGAAAAGAAATAGGATCTTTGCAGATATATTTAGTTAAGATAAGGCCATACTTTTCTTAAGCCCACCCGAACTCAATCACTTACAAGGAGAGAAAACAGAGACACAGACGCACACGGGGAAAAAGGCCATGTGACCCCAGAGGCCTATCTGAGTGATGAGTCCACAAGCCAGGGAACTCCAGGGATCGCTGGATTGCCGGCAGCCACCAAACGCCAGGAGAGAGGCCTGGAACAGACTCTCCCTCAGAGCCTCTGGAGGGAACCAACTCTGCCAACACCTTGAGTTTGAACTTCTAGCCTCCAGAAGTGTGAGAAAATACATTTCTGTTGTTTTAAGTCACCCAGCTTGTGGGACTTTGTTGCACAACCTAGGAGGCTAATACAGGCCTGCTCTGGTCAGACCTGAACATTGGGTTAAGGCATTTGGACTCCACCCTGCAGCCCAGAGGGCAGATTTTTCAGCCACAGATTGAGGTATGTTCAGGGTGAGCTGTTTTATGAAAATTACCCTGGAGCTTATGCCCTTCAAACGGGTGGCCTCCAGGCCCGTACCTCTAGTGCCCTCCAGGACTCCCCCAGCCATCTGCTTCCGCCCACCACACTGCCTGCTGGCCTCATCCACACCTGTAGCGTTAAGTACCAGAATTTGTTTGCAGATGGCCCCCAACTTCAGCCAAGACATTCTTCTGACCAGACAGCTCCACTTGCTGTTCTCACAGATTTCTGAAGCGCAACATATCCCCAGGTGAGCTCAGCTCCACATCTTCCCCTCCACCTTGTTTCTGTTGGGCTCCTTCCCACCTCTGTTGGTGGCTCTGTAGACATCCAGGCATTGCCCTGAAACTGGGGCTGCCCCAGTCAAGACCTTGTGCACACCTCCACGTCCAGGGAGGGCATTCCACGCCCCCTTTTCACCCCTGCCTCCTTTCCCACGGGATTTCTCTGGGACCGGGTCACAGGTTTTCGTTCCTCTAGGAGGGCTCCCACCTCTCCTCTACTCCCACCCCAGTCCAGCCGCCCTGAATAGCACAGCCAAGCACAGCGTGCAGAAAACCTGGCCCCACCGCACCCAGCCTGCAGGTCTCCGGCTGATTCACAGGCCTTTACTCAGTCAGAAGCCCCACCCAGCCTCATTTCCCTATCCTCCCTGCCCTGTAAGATCCTCCCTGGGCCTCTGGATCCTACCCTCTAACTGTTCTGTGGGCTAATTCCTCCTTCCTGTCCTAAGCAACCGAAGAATCAAACGCTCAGAGAAGTCAGTCCAGCACCGTAGGACGGCCTACTCTCTCCTACTAGGCACTCTCACACTGTGTTTCCTTTGTGTTCATCAAAAGTGGAGCTCAGTTCGCACGCACAGCGTTCAGAGAACTCCTCTCGCCTGCAGGCACAAACAGGAGGTACCGAGGGTCACTAAAGCATTTACCTTTAGTCAGGCCAATATACCCATTCCGCAGGCTAGAGGCGCTTTCTGGGGCTGCATGAGTGCCTGAGGTTGTAGCCACCACTCACAGCTGTGCTCTCGAGCTTCACAATGACCCTACCAGTTAGTTAAGTGCTGTTACCTCTGCCACTTCACAGACAGCACAGTGAGGCTTCCAGGGGTTAAGGACCTTGACTCAAGGTCTCACAGTTTCAAAGGAAAAAGACAGCAATAAAGGACCAGCCCAATGTCCCAGCTCACTGATGAGGAAGGGGCAGGGGACCAGGCTCCCTGGCCCCCGACACCAGGCCCTGCACAGGGCGCTCACTGTGTGTTTGCTCAGGGTCCAGACAGGGTGCAGAGCTCCCATGGGACTCTCTAAGCCTCAATGTCCATATCCGTCTCAGAAACAAAAGCAATTAACCTCGCCTCAAAGAATTATTGGGAGGATTTAAATGAGACAACATGTAAAATGAGAGAACAAGCCCTGGCTGGCGTGGCCCAGTGGACTGAGTGCCAGCCTGAGAAACTGAAAGTTCGCTGGTTCAATTCCCAGTTAGGGCACATGCCTGGACTGCAGGCCAGGTCCCCAGTTGGGGAGCGTGTGAGAGGCAAACAATTAACATCACACATCAGTGTTTCACTGCCTCCCTTTCTCCCTCCCTTCCCTTCTTTCTAAGAATAAATAAATAAAGTCTTCTTAAAAATTAGACTTCCAGCCAAGATGGAGGCATAGGTAGACGCACTGTGCCTGCTCGCACAACCAAGATAGGGACAATAACGATATACAAACAAAATAACAACCAGAACTGACAGAAAACTGAAGTGTATGGAAGTCGGACAACCAAGGATTTAAAAATAGACACTTTCATCCAGACCGGTAGGAGGGGCGGAGTCGGGCAGCCGGGTGAGGGACATGGAGTGGAGAGCTGAGCACCCAGGGCGGCACGCAGGCCCGTGGCAGGCACACCCTGAGCGCACAAGCAGCGGTGGCTGGTGGGCCCCGGCCAGGGGGTGGCGACCAGCAGACCCAGCGAGGCGGCCATTGGAAAGCAACACACAGAATCCCAGCACCAGGAAATAGAGCTTTGGGTCACTGACTGAAAAGGAAGGACCCACGGGGTGCACAGGCCCACTCACACCGGAATTGGTGCCAGAGGGGCCCGGTTGGCTTGCGGAAAGTGGCGGAAGGGTCTGGGGTCCTACAGAGAGCAGAGCAAGCGCCATTGTTCCTTCTCGGACCCCGCCCCCACATACAACGTCACAACCCTGCGACTGGGGTGCCCCACCCTGGTGAACTCCTAAGGCCCCGCCCCTCCCTACAGGAGCTCGACAAGACCAAAAAACAAAACAAAACAAAAAACAGCAAAAAGATGGCTCAAACAGAAGAAGAATGGAAAGCCCCAGAACCCATCCTTTTAAGTGACCAAGAGATAGCCAACCTATCAGATGCACAGTTCAAAGCACTGGTGATCAAGATACTCACAGAATTGG
>CM052541.1:102970670-103000251 GCA_028533065.1 Trachops cirrhosus
CAGGTGACCGACTCCCAACCCCATATCCTAATCACTGCCTCCGGGAAATCAGGCGCTCCAATGAGCTTCACCTTCCTTCTACTCCACCTCAAAATATTTCCCGCCACTCCTTCATCCTCTTCTCCCCCACCACTCTCCTCACTCAAAGGGAGGAGCTGAACTCTCACCGGTGTCCACGATTCATCTCCTTGAGAGAGTGTGTGGTAGAGAAGGAGGAGCACCGGCGAGGAAACAAGAGGTCTGTCCAGGCCGCCGTCAGCCCAGGACGGAGCTCTGATCCCTTCAATCAATCCCTGCAAAGCTTAGTGCCTTCACCTCACAGGTTGCTAGAAGGCTCCCATGAGGTAATGGATATGGATGTGTTTGGTACACCCTAAAGGGCTGCACAAACCCGCCTGAGGCCTTCTGGAACGGTCCCCCTCAAATAGCACCTCTTTCTCAGGCATCCTCACACTCTACCTCTTCACTAGTCACTATCATCTTGCCCTCAATGGCCCCAATTTCCCTCCCCCTAAAAACACCATCGCTGACCTTGCTGCCTCCTCGTGATTTACCTCTGTAAGGATTTGGGTAATCGCTCCCTCTGGGCTGTGCCAGCTCCCCACAGGCAAGGAAATAATCCAGATGGCCCCGTATTCCCTACAGGACCCAGCCTTGCGCCTTCTTTGCCAGGCATTCGAGGAACACCTTGACAAGCAGTAACTGAAAGCAGAGAACATTTAAGCACAACATCTTAAGTCATTCTCCCAACAAGCTAGGGAGTCGGTGAATTTCCTCACAATGAGGAAACTGGGACTCAGGTTATGAAGTTCAAGGTCACCCAGCTCCTCCGTAGAGAAGCTAGCTACAACTTATTAGTTGGGCCCCAAAGCGACCCAAGCACACCAGAAAAGTAGCCAGCCTCCTTCTCTGCCTGCCTTGTCCACAAGCAAGTTTTCATAAAAAGTTCAACAGCATGATATATCTGAATCCGATCACCAAATTATCTCTTTGAGTCTCTGTCTTTCCCTCTCGGGCCACATCTCCTGTTGCGAAAGGAAGGGGCAAATATCTCTTGTTTCATGATTCCTGGGGGCTGCAGTGTCCTACCAGGATTATTTCCAACAGCTCTGTAGGCTGCTTATTTGGGAGTACGTTTGTCTGCCTCCCCTTCTCTGCTGCCCCACTCAAAGTGGACCTGCCACCGAACTAGAATTCTGCAGAGATGGGGAAACAATAAGGGAGAGCAGGAAAGGGCCCGGGCACCCTGCAAAGCAGTTAATGAAAAGAATAACTGTTCAGAAGCCAAGAACTCCTGGAACCTAATTTGTGGGTGTCACCATTATCTCCTTCTCGGGTGGAGACAAGGGAGATGGGAAAGATATGTGACTTGCCCCAAACCACAGGGCAACTCGGTGACTCAAATCCAGCCCCTGTGGATGCCTTGCCCAGTGCCGTCTCTTCACCACAACACGCTGCCCACGTTTCCTCTTTTTACTGCCAGAATTTCCCCCTTCCTTTCTTCTTCTAAAAACCTGCATTACATATTAACAATTTGACAGGGGGGGAAAATAATCCGAACAAAAACACTTCAAATAATCTCCTATTAACCTTTATCACCCCAATAAGTTTAATTTTAAAAAACACATCAAATCAGCTCTGCACCTTTCCAGATTGCTGTGGGCACGTGTGCGTAGATTTGCACCTGCTCGCCATCGGTCCAGCTGGCCACCCGAGTTCCTTCTGCTCCACTGAACTGCCCTCCGTGTAGCTATACGTGCGTATAGCTGCCCCAGGGCTTACCTAACCGTTCCCTAGCTGCCTACATTTGGATTATTTCTCATCTCTCCCCTTTTGGGACAAACTGGTTTTCTGCCCCTCAGAGTTATTCCCGTGGGACTCCCAGAAGAAAGAAGGCTGGTCAGGAGGCATGAATTCCGCCCCTGCTGCCGCCGCCCCACACCGTCAGCTCTCCAGAAACATGGCTCCACCTTCCAGTGACACGAGTGGCACCTGCTCTCCTTCCCACGGCCTCACGGCGGCTTTGTGCAGGCAATCCCTGCCGCTGACAGCACAGGCCAGCCGGAGCACCGCCTCAGCTGTTCTCGAGTGGGCATCTGTGTTCAGGGACCTGGACACTCGCTGCACGCGCCAGTTTATCATCTGGGCTTCGTGCGAGGAAAATGATCTTTCCCTGGGACTTGTTATTTTTACCAATGGTCTGAATATTTATTTGCCTTGAAGTTCTTTGTCAGTTCTGACATGTTCTTATCCATCAATTTATCACAAATGTTTCCCTCTTCTACTACTTCGCCTTTAGCGCAATTATTATTATTATTACCTAAAATCCACTTTAGTGATTCACACCCAGCTGTGAACGTGTCACTGCGAGAGCCCCGCCCCCAGGCCAGGCAGTCCGTGAGGAGATCACTAAGCACGTGGTGTTACAGAATTTTTATTTTACAGATTTTAGTCCCTTCTAATTGAACACATACCAATTCATCAGTGATCATTTTGACAGATTTTTCAAACACATTTGCTCTCTGCAGCAAAGATAAATATTCCATCTGCTTTCTCTGAGTTTTAAAACTAAGTTTTTAATACATCTAGAATTTATAACATATAATGAGACATAAATCTAAGTTCATTTTCTCCATATTCTTTTCTAGTCTTTCCAAAGAGGCATTTACTTTAAAAGCATTTCTTTCACTACAGTTTCCCTTTCCAAATCTGCAATATATGAATGTCTGCCATTTATTTGGATCTATTTTATCGCACCAATCTCCCAAGTCTCCATTTTGTGCTAATACTGCACAGTTTTAATAATTACTGCTTACCTGTCTAGTTTGCTTAGAGGAGCCTGCTGCTGAAAGATTTTCAAAGCATATTTCAGTGGGCTTGCCTACCAATGTTTCCTGATGATGATTACCATTTTTCATGTTTTATAAAATATTTCCTTGGAATTTTAACTGCCAGGGCATGAAATCTAGGCAGAAACCTCAACACACTGATCCTCAACGCTCTAACTTCTGATCAGAAGCGGACATGTAGGATTTTCTTTGAATAGAAATTGTGTCATCTGCAAACAGTGGTATTTTCATCTCTTCCTTCCCTATACCAATCTGTCTAGTTTCTTTTTGTTCCTATATTGTTATGGCAAGCGTCTGTTAGACTATGTTAAATAAGAGTCGCGATAAGGGACATTTTGTTTTAGTTCCTGTTTTGGGGGGCATGCTGCTAGTATTCTGCAGTCGGTACCTGCAGCCCCGGGGGAAGGCTGGGTACACGATTACACAGAAGCAGGCTCTTTAAATCCCCCCAACACACCCTACTTTTAGTTTTATGATGCTTTATAAGACATATTTAACTATTTCCATCATTCTTCTACATCGACTGAGGCCAACTTCCTTCCTTCATCAAATATTTGTTGAGCATTAATTTATATTCCAGGCACTGTGCTGAATACTGACTGTTCTATTTTTGATGGTTTATTTCTGCTCAGATTAGTCTCTTTGTATTGAACCAGACATATATTCCTCAAAGGAGCCCTGCTTGGTAATTTTTCAGGACTCATTTTTCATGAGCCAGATAAAGTTTATCTGGAAACATTAATAGACAAGAATATTGCACTAACAACCTCCAAGAACCAGTTCAAACGTCACCTACTCCAAGAAGCCTTCCCAGCCCTCACTTTCCTGAAGCAGAGTTCTCAGCTCCCTCCTCTCAGCTCCCACAGTCCTCCCTCCCTCCATCACCACATTTATCTCAGGGACTGAACCCCAATCGATGTCCACGCGTCCGCCCCCCAGCGCTGGACTCCACCACTGCCCTCTGGACAGAAGCACGGTGGACCACCAGTGCTGGGCACCACGACTAGTGGATGGAGTTGCTCGTTAAATATTTACCAAAGTAGTTAGGTTATTCATCTATTAATTTATTTCACTGATGGCTCTTATGGCTGTATTTTTAAGTGAAGCTGATCTGTACAATCCTTGGGATCAGCAGGACATGGACAAGCCAGCCGATTCCATGTACACACAGCTCGTCTGTGGTCCTTTGGGCAGACCCGGGTCCAAGGAGACACTGAAGCTTCCCAGCTAGTGGCTGGGCTCACAGTGACTTCAGGAAAGGGGACAGAAAGCATAAGGTGAAGTTATGAACAGTCCCAGCAAATGGACAAAGCCCTGTGCGATGGGGGAGGCAGGACACTCGAGGCTCTCTAACACAGGCAGTGGGACATCCGCGGAAGACTACCAAGGCCCCAGCCGGCTAGATGAGGCAAGACTCCAACTCCTGGGAGTAGGACTACTCGTGCTAATCACTGGTTATCAACAGACACCTTACACAATTATCTTCCCAATCACCCTGTAAGGCATATTGTATAGTTGCCATCACACACCTCAAGAAACTGCAACCATTTAGGTTACGCAATTTACCCGGAGTCCCACAGTCAGTAAGTGGGTGAGCTGGGATTTGGACTCATGTCTTCCCACCACAACTTGCTATCTCTAGCAAATGGCTGGGGAAGGGGCTTGGTCCCCACACAGGACCCAGTATCAGTCACGTTAGCAGAACAGGAACCAACACAGAAGCCTCTTAGAAGAACTGAGACTTTGAGAAGGAAACAGGACACAGGAACAAGGCAGGAGGCCCTGCAATGTCAAAGCCAGATAAGTGTCTAAGCCCAGAATCCTGGCCGGAAGGGATCTGAGTCTCCGCTTCCTCAGACCAGACGAGATTCTAAAAGCTGAGGGCAGGGCTGAGCTGCAGGAAGCAACTGGTGGGGCTGGCCTCCCCTGGATGATGCAGGCTGGATCTGGGTCGGTATGCTCCCCTCGGCCCCACAGAACCAGCGCCTAGCCCAGCACCTCTGCCACTGCCTTGGGCAACACTGCCTGCATTGAGAATGGGAGCGAGTGGAACGTGGAGAATCGGACTTTGAATAAATGCTTGAAAATCCTGGCCTTCGGCTTCCTTCTCTGCTAAGTGGACAGAGCTGGACCAGATGACCTCTGCAGGGCCTAGGAATTCCGGTCCCCATCTTGGGAGTCTTTGCCTTGGCAGCACCCTTTAAGTCAGGGGTCCTACAATCTATACACAGACTTTATGATACTTGAGGTTCATAAAAGCAAAAGAAAAATAGGGGTTTCCAGGGTGCGTGGATGGGGGTGGGTATATTTCTGGAGAGGGAGTCATAGCTTCCAGCATATTCCCAAGGGGCTCCATGGATAAAAAGGTGCAAAGCAATGAATCCAAGGGTACCGAAAAAGTCAGCTAAACCAATGGAGGAGGCTGGACAGTGGTGCTGAGCCCAGGCAGTCAGCTCAACCAAGCAAATGTGCCCGAAGACATTCCTTAGCCTCGAACTTCCTTCTACCCTCAGATCATCTGGAAAGTGTGTAGTCATTAATGAAGCCACAGAAAGGGACTGGGTGGGTCAGGGCATCCCATCTTCAGGACTTCGAAGGAGAACAGTATGGATTTCATCGCAGTAGATAGAGCATCATCTTAACACAGAGCCAGTTAGGGGCCTCCCCCCACCCACCCCACTCCCCCATCCCCCCAACCCCGGCCTGCAAGATCAGGATGCGCACCGCCCAAGGGTTCCAGACCCAGGTGATTTGCAGGCACCTTCAAGTTTAAGAAGCACTGCTGGACTTGTACAAATGGAAATTTACGATATTGAAAAATTAAGGATGAAAGAAAATTTAAGAGGGAAAACAATTAATAAATAAGAACATGAGCAAATGTCCAGAAGAGAACAAAATCCGAAAGTTCGCTTTTAGGAAAAATAATGAAATTACTAAATCATAAGCCCAATTAATTTCGAAAGAATAAATGAGAAAAGACAGAAAGGAAACCAAAAAAAAAAAAAAAAAAGACCCAACAAGTGAGCCATTGATAGACTGTTTAAGGGATTTTATGTGCAACCTTAAACTCATAACTGAAAAAAACAAGCTTAAGATGATACTTAAAAATTTACAAGATACTCAAAGCAAAAGGAAAGACTTGAGCTGATCAGTAACAGAAGATGAATTTTAAAAGGCAGAAACAACCAAGGGAAAAGCACACCTGTGTTTAATGGGTTCCCTGGAAAATCTTCCTGTAATGTGCACACATGTTTTCATCACTTAAACGTCTATGTAAAGCACTCGTAGTTTTCTTTTTACAAATTAAAGCACGCAGTTTAAGGCCGAGGCCTCTCAAAACACCGCTCTAGTCAGTCCCCAAAGGCACCTCTGCTGAGTCTGGTGCACATATTTCAGGCCTGTTTTGTACAAACGCAGGAGTCCACCAAAAATACGACACCATTTTCTTTTTCAAAAATGGCATCACATTATACATATCATTCTGCAATTTGCTCTTTTATCACTCAATATTACATTTCTGAGACCTTTTCTTATCACAATGTATCAGTTTAATTAATATATTCCTTTTAAGCACAATTGCAGTGTTTTTCCAACTTTTTTGACTGGGTCCTACATTAAGAAATATATTTTATATTGTGACCCAGTTCACACTTGCAATGTGCAAAACTGAAACAAAAATCTCACCAAATATTTACCGTCACTGTGTACAATGCACTGTGTTATTTTCTATTCTTTGTTTCACACTGTGTCACAGACCGCTAAGTTGGTTTATTGACCCACTAATGGTCTAAACAGTCCAAGTTTTATTTAGCCCTTACTAAATAAACAAATATTTATCCTGCGGATGGATATTTACATGTTGGCTTCAGTTTCCCACTATTGAAACAATGTTCAGTGAACACTGTGCACATGTGTGAATGTTTCTCTAGGGCAGATCCCAGGAGTGGAGCCACAGGGCCCTCAGATATGGCATTTATAATTTGAATAAATATCACAAATTGCCTTCCAAAGCTGCTGTATCCATTTACTCTCACCAGCCAGATACAAAAATGTGTTTGCTTTACACTCGCACCAACTCAGTATATAATCAAATATTTTGATCTTTTCCAGTCTGATAGGTTACAAATGCCATTTTACTGTGCCTCTGATTTGCATGTTTTATTTTAGAGAGTTTGTGCATCTTTTCTTTTTGCGAGTCATTTGCCCTTCTTTTCCTGTCAATTTCTGTTCCTGTCTTTTGCCCATTCTTCAAGTCAATGAACCTTTATTTCTAAGCTCTTTATATATTAAAAAAATTAGCTCCTTTTATCATAAATATTGCAAATACTTTTTCCTCAGATTATCACCTATCTTTTCACTTTGTTTATGGTGTTTTTCTTATGCAGAAGTTCTCCTTTTTATACTGTTAAGTTTATCAATCTTTTATTTTATGTCTTTTGGAATTTGTATCAAACTTAGGAAGGTCTCTCTGCTCCAAAACTGCAGACCAATTCTTCTAGTACTTTCACATTTTCATTCGTTATTGAAATCTTTGATTGCCCTAGCTGGTGTGACTCAGTGGATTGTGTGTCGGCCTATGAAGCAAAAGGTCGCTGGTTCAATTCCCAGTTGGGGCACACGCCTGGGTTGCAGACCAGGTCCCCAGTTGGGGGCGTGCAAGAGGCAACCAGTCTATGTTTCACACAGCGATGTTTCTCTCCCTCTCTCTCTCCCTCCTTCTCCTGTCTCTAAAAATAAATAAATAAATAAATAAATAAATAAATAAATAAATAAATAAATAAATAAATAGATTTGTTAGGAGAAATCTTTGATATATCTTTGGTACCTACTTTGATCTAAGGCACAAAGTAGGGCTCCAACGTTCTGCATACCACCCCCTATCTAGTTGTGAAGATACTATCTTTTCCCATTAATTTGAAATATTGCCTTTTTCACAAATTACACCCCCCCCATTTATTTGGCGCTCTCTATTCTGTCCCATCACTTGTTCAGTCTGAAGATTCAGTATCAAATTTTCTCAATTACTGTAGCTTTTAAAATACTTAACATCTGTTAGACTCTCTGATTTCTTTTTCATATTTTTATTCATATTAATTTTTCCATATGAACCTAGAATGAGCTTTTCTAAAATGTTTTTTTCAATTACAGGTGACACACCATATTATTATATCAGTTTCAAGTATACAATATAGCGATTAGACATTTATGTAACTCATGAAGCGATTGCCACAGTAAGCCTATAGTTATTACAGACTTAACACATAGTTAATCCATACACAGTTATTACAATATTACCGACTATATTCCCTCTGCTGTACTTTACATCTCTATGGTGTTTTTATAACTGGCCATTTTCACGTCTCAATCCCTTCCCCTTTTCACCCATCTGCCCAACCCCTCTCCCATCTGGCAACTATCAAAATGTTCTCTGTATCTATGAGATTGTTTGCTTTGTTTGTTCATTTATTTTGTTTTTTAGACTTCACATATAAGTGAAATCATAAGGTATCTGTCTTTCTCTGACTTATTTCACTGAGCACAATACTCTCTAGGTCCATCCATGTTGCTTCCCATGGTAAGATTTTGTTCTTTTTTATGACTAACATTCTATTGAATATATGCACCTCTTCTTCTTTATCCATTTGTCTGTCAGTGGACACTTAGGGTGCTGCAATGAGCATATGAATGTATATGTCTTTTTGAATTAGTGTTTTGGGTTTCTTTGGATAAATACTTAAAAGTGGAGTTGCTGGATCCTTCTTTGTCTCTTATAGCCTTTGTTTTAAAATCTGTTCTGTCTGGTGTAAGTACTGCTACCTCATCTTTTTTTTGTTTTCCATTTTTATGAAATATCTTTTTTCAAAGGGATGAAAATTAATATCTTTGGATCTGAAGTGAGTCTCCTGTAGGCAGCCTATGTATAGGCTTGTTTTCTCACCCATTCGGCCACTCCGTCTTTTGATGGGAGGACTTAATCCATTCACATTTAAAGTAACTATTGATAAGTACTTAGTTATTGCCATTTTAACACTGCTTGTAATACTGGTCTGGCAATGATAAACTCCCAGCTTTTTTTTTTTCTGAAAAGATCTTTATCTGTCCTTTAATTCTAAATAATAGCTTTGCTGAGCAGAATAATCTTGATTAGAGTCCCTTACTTTTCATCACTTGGAATATTTCTTGCCAATCCCTTCTGGCCTGCAAAGTTTCTGTTGAGAAGTCAGCTGACAGTCTTATGGGAGCCCCCTTGTAGGAATGTAACTGCTTTTCTCTTGCTGCTTTTAAGGTCATCTCTTGGTCTGTAACCTTTGGCATTCTAATTGTGATTCTAATTGTGTAGGTCTCCATGGGTTCATCTTGTTTGTGATTCTCTGAGCTTCCCAGATTTGTATGTCTATTTCCTTTGCCATGTTAGGGAAGTTTTCTACCATTATTTCTTCAAATAGGTTTTCAATTCCTTGCTCTCTGTCTTCTTCTGGTACCCCTATGATGTGATTGTTGGTATACTTGATGTTGTTCCAGAAGCCCCATAAACTATTCTCATTTATTTTTAAATTCTTTTTTTCTTTTTGCTGCCTGACTGGACATTTTCTGCTACCTCATCTTCCAAATCACTGATTTGATCCTCTGCTTCATCTAAGCTACTGTTGATTCCCTCCAATGTATTCTTCACTTCAGTTACTATATTCTCAATTTCTGACTGATTCTTTTTTATGTTTTGTGTCTCCTTTTTTCATGTTTCCTATCTCTCTGTTAGAGTTCTCACTGAGTTCATTGAGCATCCTTATAACCAGTGTTTTGAACTCTGGTAGATTGCTTGACTCCACTTTGTTTACTTCTTTTTATGGAGTTTTGCCCTGTTCTTTCACTTGGGACATGTTTATCTCCTCAGTTTGATGGCCTCCCTGTGTTTGTTTCTATGTGTTTAGTAGAGCTGCTACATCTCCTGGACTTGGTGGAGTGGCTTTATGTAGTAGGTGTCCATTTGGGCCCAGTGGCACAGCCTCCCTGATCACCTGAGCCTGTGCTCCAGGTGTGTCCCTTGTGTGTGGGTTGTGCATGCTCTCCTACTGTAGTTGAGCCTTGACCGCTGTTGGCATGTCAATGAGAAGGACTAATCCTCAGACTGACTGGCTGTGAAGACTGACCATGACTATAGTGGAGGAGCTATTGTGCTGGGCTGACCCCATGGAACAGGATTTGCTGTAGTGGAGCTCTGGCATCTGCTGAGTCCACCCCTGAGATGTGTCACAATTTGCAGAGGTGATTGGGTGGTGCTCTAGTGTAGTCTGATGCTGGCCATCAGGTATGTTGGTTCTAGGACCTCTTGGGAGGGAGGAGCTCTGGTGCAGGCCAAGGTCAGCTACTGCCTTTGCTCTGCCCAGGGCCACCTCATATGAGCTACAAAGTGACCTGCAGATAGTTGCCACTTCGGCTGGACTTAGAGATGCCTGGGAGAGGCTAAGCTGCAAACTGAGGTTGGCTGCCATTGATGTCAGGTTTGGGGCTGCACCGTGAGAACTATGGGGCATGCCAAGGCCAGATGCTACTTGTTTGGGGTTTGTGAAATTTTGAGAGACTGTAGGAAAGTCTGCAGCATGAGTTAAGATGGGCCATTTGTCTAGAATCAGCTTTTCTACTATGACAGTAGTAGAAAATAGTATTTTACTGGTAATATGATTGTAATCACATTTTACATGTATAGGAAAAGTGATATTTTTATAATACTAACTCTTTCTAGCCAGGACTATATTATCTTTCTGTTTCCTTTATGCCCCTTTGTAGTACTGAAGTTACATATAAATATAATTTTTATTAAGCTTATAACTAGATATTTTATCTCTTGTGTTGCTTACATAAATGAAATTTTTCTTCCATCATGCTTTCTAGTTGGATACTGTTAATTTAGGAATGTTACTGATTTTTGTGCATTATTTATGTACCCAAATACCTCATCGAATTCTTTAACTGTCTGTTAGCTTTGCCCTCTTCTAGTTTTTATATCTCTTATGTCTTTCTGTTATCTAGTTATGCCAGCTTATCCCTCTATAACAATGTCTTATAATTATGGTGCTTAATCATAATTTCAATGGGAAGGCATCTAGTGTTCACCATTCCAATGCTAAGCAAAATTTGACTACTAGCTTGACAAAATTGTATTTTCTCACAATGAGGAGGTACCTAATTATTCCTACATTATGAGTTCTTATTAGAAACAGATGCATTTAATTTTTCATAAAAGTTTTCAGCATCTTATTTTCTCATTAGAGATTTTAACACAGTGAATATTATTAAAAGAAATCCTAAAAGTAACCTATCCTCACATTCCTGTTCTGAAATTCACCTGCCCATAGATAGAGTTCTTTCAATAAGCTGCTGGACTCTGTTTGCTCTAATTATGATATTAAGTTTTGGCATCAATATTCCGAACTGAGATCATTTTGTAGTTTTGTAGGTGCACACACTGCTCGTTTGTCACATTTTGTTATACTAGCTTCAGAAAAAGAATGTAAGTGTTCCTTCTTTCTTTGCTCTAGAACAACCTGAATAGCACTAGAATCACCTGTACCTTCAATATTTGAAAAAACTTCCTGTGAAACCATCTGGTCCTACAACTATTTTAAGAAACAGCTCTTTAATAACTTTCTTAATTTCTTCTATGGTAATTGGTCTATTTAAATTCTATTCTGGTGTCAGGTTTTTTTAAAATTGTTAAAGAACATATACTTTCATATTATATAAAACATTTCTAACTTAAAAAAATCCCACCAGCATCACCCTAAGAAATAAATACAGCCTCCACACCAAAAGGCCTGGTTCCCAATCTCTGCACCCATCCTCCATGCTCCTCCTGAAGGCCTCACCTTTTCTCACCACCACACTCATGTACAAAGAGAATGGACCGATTTGCAATAAACCAGAAACACACTGGCGCTCCTCCACCTCTACTCGCTTCAGGCAAGGACTGTACACAAAAGGCCCAGCTCCCTCCACCTCCCTCAGTGGAGCCCATCCCAGCTCTGAGATTCTTTCCAGAGCCCTCCCCAACCCTACCCATCTTTGAGGTCAACAGCCCATCTCACCTCACTCATACAAAACCCTCAGCGTCCTGATGGAGACACATCATCAAGTAATCCACAGGTGTTCATCACCAGGCACCTGCCAGAGGCCTGGGGCACCTGCCCTCTAAAACCATGTTATCTAAGTGATGGGTAAAGACCTGCCCACAAGTAACAACAAGGCCCAGAATGACTAGGTACAAAACCGTGCAGCAGAACAAACTGAGAGCGCAGAGGACAGAGAAATCTATCACCAGGAAGGCAATGGGGAAGACACTTCAAGCAAGCCACCCATAACCAGGCCAAAGGAGGATCAGCCCAGTGAGCTGATGGTATGGGGGGAGGAATGCTGCCTCACCAGGGAAGGGGGCAGGTAATCCCGGGCCCAATGGCACTGGAGCCCCAGCGACAGGCTTGGTCATGACACAGCAGGCAATGGGAGCCACTATGGGCTCCTGTGGGGTAGTAACAGGAAAAAAGTGGTGTTTTGGTCACACCCCCCACATTCTATGTTGCCAGACTTGCATTCAAAGAAATGACTATCTGTACCAAGAACTTGGTGAGCTATGGGGGAAGGCCGTAAACCACAACCCTAAGCTGATGCCACAAGTGACAATGGGTACGCGCACGCGCACACACACACAAATCCAGGTTCTAATTAAAGACACCGGGCTGGAATCATGCCACAGCTCTAGGGTTTAAATAGTTTATTGTACTGCACAATAAAAACAATATTGGCCCAAGTGTCTAACTTCCAGGGGCATCTCTTCTCAATGTTACAGTGTACATGAACTACCTGAGGATCTTCTTTAAAATGCAGACCCTGATTCTTCAACTGTGGGTTCTGCACTCATATCTAAGAAGCTCCCAGATGATGCAGGGTGCCACTGGGTCAGGGACCACGCTCTGAATAGCTAAAGACTAGACGACAGAGGGCCTCCAGTGAGCTCCCAGGCAGCAGATTATAGGCACTAATTACAGGCAGAGGGAAGCTCAGGGCTGTCTGGGGTCTGCAGCAGAGCGCCCAAACTAACCAACTCATTTTCTATTAAAAAAGTTCACCACAGGGGTTCAGTAACAGGCCGCTCCCTCCAGCTCCCTGGAAGCCATTAGTAAATGTAAACCACCCAGCATTTCACAACTAGGGTCTAATTACTCTCCCTGTAACCTTTCAGCAGCCTGAAGCCAGCTCCTTCAAGTGCTGATGCCACTAATTAAGTCATAAAGCCTTACAGTGTCATATTATTAGCCTTGATAACAGAGTGTAAAACAAACTCAACAACAATCCCCTCTGCCTTTCCCCCCAGCTGAAGCCATCAGTCAGGCTAACATTTGCATTTCCTCCCATTCCAGGTCAAGGGAAAACACATTTAACCAGTGAGAACCTCCTATCTATGATGGGCCATAGAAGAGAAATTTATCGGTTCTTTTATGATCCTCTGAGAAGATTCTGGAAACTGATCACTATTTGCCAACACCCTAGCAACTTCTTTATTTCTTAAGATTTTATTTATTTATTTTTAGAGAAAGGGGAAGCAGGGGGAGAAAGTGAAGGAGAGAAACATCGATTGGTTGTCTCTCATGTCCCCAACGGGGACCTGGCCCACAACCCAGGCATGTGTCCTGACAGGGAATAGAACCAGCGACGTTTCACTTTGCAGGATGAGGACCAACCAACTGAACCACACAAGTCAGGGCAGTCCTAGCAACTTCTTTACTGTCCCCATCTCTTGGGGAACTTGGATACCTGGAAGAAACTTCCGTTTCCCTCCCCACGATCTGCTGAGTCCCCCTCCCCTCAGCTCACATACTCAAGCATAGCATGACCCCCTTCAAATCAACCCCATCACAAACCACAGAGCTCCTCGATATGGCTCAATTCTAAAATCAGATGGCCTGTGTTTCAAGCTACATGCCTCTCCTGGTTGGAAATGAGACAATTGGTCAATCAATAGAGACTGTTTAAGGGTAGATCTGCCCCCACCCCCTGTGACCCACAAACTGCACACACACACACCCCCATCAATTCAATGAATCAATCAGGTGTCTAACATGTGCAGAACCTCAGCACCCTGCAGTATACTGTGGGGATTTAGAAACAATCCCTGAATTTGAGAGTTGGTTGAAGAGCTACAGTGTCCCATCATCTTGCAGCAACCTTACTTTAAGTTCTCCAATGGCTGGCACCCACCAGCCAGTAATTTTAAAATCATAAAATAAATGTACATCATTGCAGAAAAATCAGAACTTGTTAAAAGAGAATCCCAATTATAAAAAAATCTAATCCTATTTGTTAATTAAATCACATGCCAACTGAGAATCAAAAAAAGGTCAAATCTGGAAAGTTTCTGATTCTTGGCTCTGAAAGGAAATAAACCTGAGGACACATTCTGCTGAGGTGAGTTGACTAAGCAATATCTGAGGAACAAGAATTAACCTGTCTTCCAATGGCCGTGGGCAAAGGACTCACCCAAGATTACACAGTGAGTTATAAAGCTGGGAACAGAATTTACTTCCTGAACTCCCAGATCAAGATTCTTTCAACTAAATCACACTCCCCTTACCTCCACTTTAGAACCCCCCCTATGAAATCAGAAAGTTGGCCAATTTGCTCTTTATCCCCTCATCACCTCAATCAGCCTTCAGGGCCCCCTTTCACTTGGGGAAACAACACAGTTTAGCCCATCAGGAGAGTTGGTTCAGTCTGCTCTCCATGAGATAGACGAAGGACAAAGCAAAGTCACATCCCCTCTTCAGGACTTGAAGAGGTTAGGGAAAATGACTTCTAAGATCATTTCCAGCTTAAACAAGATCAATGGAAGTTTCAATTTGCAGTTAGGAGAGCATAGGGGCTCCCCCAAGCCATGGCCTCTGCATCATGCTGCTTTGAGCAAGGAGGATGGACTGGTTCAGTCAACTGACAAGAAGCTGCAGTACACAAAGAACCTGTCCACCCATCGGCTCCCATGGTCCACACAGAGCTGCCCCAGCCCGAAGAGGAGAAACAGCAAGCTGCCATCTGTCTTTGCAAACTTGCGAGAAAGAATGCTTAATTAAAGTTCACTGCACTGTGGTATTATAATCTTTTTAATGACTTTTTAAATTATAAAATTGACTTGTTATCAAAAAACAAAATCATAAAATAAATGTGCATTCATTGCAGAAAAATCAGAAATTGTTTAAAAAATAATTGTAAACAAATCTAATTCATTTGTTAATTAAACCACATTCTAACTGAAAATCAAAGAAACCCAAGAGTTGGAACTGACCTTGGAGACATACAGGTTGCATCCTAGGCTTTGCATATAATATCAATGGGGATAGCCAGGGGTCCACAGTAATGATACAGTCCAATGTCCCTATCTCCACGGTTCCTAACAGTAGGTCACCTGCCTCTGCTTGAACTCTTCCTACTTTTAGCCCTTTTCCAGGCAGCCTGAGCCATTCTGGAGAAGTTCCATCACCAGCTGTTCCTGCAGTAGACAATAGTCATTATATGCAAAGGTTCATGAGAGACCTGGACCTGGGTTCAATTCTACACAGCCTCTTACATGGTCCATGACCCTGGGAAAGTCACTCAGCCTCTTTAAACTTGAATTTCTTCATCTCTAAGATGGGAACAATGACCCTGCATGAAAGGGTCATTGTGAGATTTAAATGAGATATATATATATAAAGCACTCAGCAAAGTACTTAGGCCAGTGTAAGTCCTCAGTAAAAAGTAAATTGTATGCTCTGCCCCAGGGGTGGAGGGGCATGGCTCAGTTGGTTGGAGCATTATCTGGTACCAAAAGGCTGCCAGTTTGATTCCCAGTCAGGGCACATAACTAGGTTGCAGGTTCAATCCCTGGTTGGGGCATGAACAGGAGGCAATCAATCAATGTTTCTCCCTCACATCTCTCCCTCTCTCTCCTCCTTCCTCCCGCTCTAAAATCAATAAACATATCCTCGGGTGAGGATTTAAGAAAAAATAGGCCTGGCCAGTGTGGCTCAGTTGGTTGGAGTGTCATCGTGTAAAGGAAAGGTTGTGGATTCAATTCCTGGTTAGGGCAACCTCCTAGGTTGAGGTCTGACCTTAGGTCTGGGCACATGTGTTAGGCAACCAATTGATGTTTCTCTCTCTCCCTTCCTTTCTCCCTTTCTCTCTCTGAAAACAATGAAAAAATGTCTTTGGGTAAGGATAAAAAAATTTTTTTTAGAGCTTTGGGCCACAATGGAGGCATAAGTAAGTAGATATGCTTTGCCTCCTCAAACAACCAAAAGAAGGATAACAACCAATTAAAAAACAAAAAACACCCAGAACTGCAGAAAATTGAACTGTATGGAAGTCTACCAACCAAGGAGTTAAAAAAGAAACATTCATCCAGACCAGTAGGAGGGGCAGAGATGGGCAGCTGGGGTGAAGAGGATGCATGGCAAGCTGGCAGCTGGTGGATGGGGCAGTCCCACATTCGCAGGTGGATAAACCAGGAGGAACAACTGGGGAGTGACACAAACCATGCAACCCAGGGTTCCGACATAGGAAATAAAGCCTCAAAACCTCTGGCTGTAAAAACCTGTGGGGGTTGTGGTAGCTGCAAGAGAAACTCCTAGTCTCACAGGAGAGTCTATTGAAGGGGCCAACAGGGTTCTAGGACATACACAAACCCACCCACCCAGGAGTCAGCACCAGAACAGCGCAATTCGCTTGTGGGTAGCAGGGGAGTGACTGAAAGCAGGGCAAGAGCCAAGCAAGGGGCACTGTTCCCTGGCAGACCCCTCCCCCACATACAGCACCACAACCCAGCAAAGTGGGTTGCCAGGCCCTGGTAAATACCTAAGGCTCCACTCCTTATAACATAACAGATACACAGAAACAAAAAAAATATGGCCCAAATAAAAGAACAGATCAAAACTCCAGAAAAAGAACTAAGTGGCAAGGAACTAGCCAACCTATCAGATGCAGAGTTCAAAACACTGGTAATCAGGATGCTCACAGAAATGGTTGAGTACAGCTGCAAAAAAAAAAAAAAAAAAAAAAAAAAAAAGGAAGAAGTGAAGGCTGCACAAAGCGAAATAAAGAAAAATGTATGGGAAACAAACAGTGAAGGGAACGAAACAGGGACTCAAATCAATGATTTGGAACAGAAAGAAGAAATAAACATTCAACCTGAACAGAATGAAGAAACAAGAATTCAAAAAAATGAGGAGAGGATTAAGAACCTCTGGGACAACTGTAAACATTCCAACATCTGAATTATAGGGATGCCAGAAGGAGAAGAGGAAGACCAAGAAATTGAAAACTTATATGAACAAATAATGAAGGAGAACTTCCCCAATCTGGCAAAGGGAATCGACTTCCAAAAGTCCAGGAAGCTCAGAGAGTCCCAAAGGAGCTGGACCCAAGGAAGCACGCACCAAGGCACATCATAATTACATTAGCCAAGATGAAAGTAAGGAGAGAATCTTAAAAGCAGCAGGAGAAAAGGAGACAGTTACCTATAAAGGAGTTCCCATAAAACTATCAGCTGATTTCTCAAAAGAAACCTTGCAGGCAAGAAGGATCTGGAAAGAAGTATTTGAAGCCATGAAAGGCAAGGACATACATCCAAGATTGCTCTATCCAGCAAAGCTATGATTTAGAATGGGAGGGCAGATAAAGTGCTTCCCAGATAAAAATCAAGTTAAAGGAGTTCATCATCACCAAGCCCTTATATGAAAAGTTAACGGGACTTGGCTAAGAAATAGAAGATCAAAAGTAGGAACAGCAAAATGACAACAAACACAACTGTCAACAACCAAATGTAAATAAAAAACAACCTAAGCAAACAACCAGAACAGGAACAGAATCACAGAAATGGAGATCCCATGGAGAGTTATTAGTGGGGAGGAGGTGGGGAAAAGGTACAGGGAATAAGAAGCATAAATGGTAGGTACAAAATAATCAGGGGGATGTTAAGAATAGTATAAGAAATGGAGAAGCCAAAGAACTTATATGTACATCCCATGGACATGAACTGTGGGGAAGAAATCCTGGAGGGAAGGGGTTGCGGGGAGGAAGGGGAGAAAAAAAATGAAACAACTGTAATAGCATAATCAATAAAATATACTTAAAAAGATTACAATAAAAGAAATCTTTTGTTGTAAGTAGAATTAATAAATGGTAGCTCATAACAATGATTTTCTAACTTTTTCCACCTTACCCCTACAGAGAAATTCTATTGTGACTTAGTACATAAAATATATACCCATACAAATATATAAACTGGCCCTGGCTGGTGTGGCTCAGTGGACTGAGCGCAGGCCTGAGAACCAAAGGGTTGCTGGTTTGATTCCCAGTTATAGCACATGTCTGGGTTGCAGGCCAGGTCCCCAGTAGGGGGCGTGCGAGAGGCAACCACACATTGATGTTTCTCTCTCTCTTTCTCTCTTCTCTCCCTTCCCCTCTCTCTAAAAATAAATATATATACACACATATATATACATATATATAACTAAACAAATATTTTCAAGAAACAATGGTGACCCATACACATCTGATCCACTCAAGAGTTCTTTCACTATTCTATTGTTTCCTTTCTATTTCATTTTTTTAAATTGCTGGTTTGACCACTAAGTTGACTGCATGACCCACTAATGGACTGCAAATTGCAGTTTGAAAAACAGTGATTTCTACCAAGATGCTTCCACCATTCAATTCTAATTACACGGCTTCTGGAGCCACACGGAACTCCGCTCTGCATCCCACGTTAAACTCTCTGGGGTTGGAAGCGTTCCCTGTGCTCTACAGCAGTCACTGTATGTGATCTGGCTCCCGGGTCTTACTTTGTCCACATCACCTCCTCTGGACTCCTTCCTTCGTCTGCAAGCTTTCCTCCTTTACTCACTGCTGCCCTGGAGAGCCATGCTCACCTAATCAGTGCTCTGCTCCTCTGGTGGCTTCTATGTCACCCTGGGTCAAGCAGTCAAACCCAGGCGTGTTTCTGAACCTTCCCATCAGGTGCACTTCATCCCCAGAGCAGCTCCTCTTGGTTTCTTCCAGCCCATCCCAACTTCTGTCCGGTTCTCTCACTCCCAGGTGTCCCCTCTAACTCCTACTCTGGCCTTCCACAAGTGAGGTGGTATGCCTCAGGCCTACCAATGAGAAGAGCAAGTGCGAGGAAGAGTTTCGCTATGTATGCCTGAGCCCAAACCTACCACCAGAAAGTGCTCCCTCCTTACTCATCTCTGAACTAGCTCTGCCTGGAACCAAGCCGAGAGGCCTCATCACCCAGCCACATCTGTCCCTTCACCGTGAAAGCAGCCCTGCGACAGGGAATCTCACACCCGGCTGCAAACACAGCCCTTCAGAGCTGAGATCTCCCAGCACCACCTTGCATGTGCAGGAAACAAGAGATATCAAATACAGCCACAGTTTCCCATATTCTATCTGCATCTGTGGTCATCACAAAATGCATTCATGTTCATAAAAAAGCAAAGATGCATACACATGCCCCTACTGTCACTACTTCTATGTATAACATTTTGTAATTTGCGTTAAAAAAAAACTTTCCAAAGCAAAAACAAGAAAGTCTACTATGCCTTCAAAACACGAGCCGGTTCCTCCTCACTCCAACCTTGATCACTGCACCTGGGGATCTCTTCATGAACGCACCCCAGAGTCCCGCAGAAGGACACCACACACCCACCACCCAGCATTCAGGGTTTTATTACACATATCTGCATCCCTGAACAATGGGTCTTAAATTTTTTGTTGATTTGAAAATTTACTCGTAAGGTATTATGCTATATGGAATAGTCAGAGTCTTGCTTTTTAAAATTCAACCTTAGGTCCTGGCTGGTGTGGCTTAGTGGATTGCGCACTGGCTTACAAACTAAAAGGTCACCAGTTCGATTCCCAGTCAGGGCACATCCTGGGTTGCGGGCCAGGTCTCTGGTTGGGGGCGCATGAGAGGCAACCACCATTGATGTCTCTCCCTCTCTTTCTCCCTCCCCTCCCCTCCTCTCTGTCTGAAAGTAAATAAGTAAAATCTTTACAAAATAAAATAAAACTCAAACTTAGATTATTAAGATTCACTAATGAGGCTGAATGGAGATGGTATTCATTCATGTTTCGGCTGCAAACAGCCCATCAGGTACCACAATGCATTTAGTCATTCGCCGGCTGGTGAGCGTCTGGGTTTCCAGGTTTTTGACATAATCGACAGTGCTACTAGGGATATCCTCGGTGCACAGCTCCACAGGTGTCACGTGAACGAGCCTTCCATGATTATTTTGTAACTAGGAGTGGAAATGCCAGGTCATGCAGTATGTGCATGTATAACTTTACAAGATAATTGTTTTCCAAAGTACGTGCATCAGTTTCCCCTCCAAACAGCAGCGTGGAGAAGCCTCGTATGTCCTCTCCCACGCCTGCCATTACACAGCTCCTGACAATCAAATGGGGACAAAATGGCATGTCACTATGACTTGAATTCCCTGATTACTGAGGGAACTCTGTCTCATACAAAGAGATCCTCTCCCAACCTAGTGCCCTGTACTTTTCTTTCACAGCTCTTATCAGAGTCCATAATTAACCATTTGTGGGATTATTTGGTTAATCCCATGATCACTACACCTATTTTCTTCACCACAGCACACTGTACCACAGGCACAAAGTAGGGGCTCAGTGTACGTGCTGAATGAATGAATGAGAGACTACGAGGCTCTAACGTGATTTCACTAAAAGCCTGGGCTCGTAAGTCAGGTCTGATCTCCCCAGCTTGAGTCATAAAGGGGTGAGGGGATGTAGAGGTGATGAGGTGGTACCTCCAAACCTGGACTGAAGCGAAAGGTCCACAGAGCACAGTCTGAGTCCAGGGCAATTTGCAGTACCTCCTCAACACAAATTGACAGTAAAACAACTACTGTTATGAATTGTGAGCCTAACATGGGCAACGCATCTCATACCAAATAACAGCCCGCTCTTATATAGAGTGCTTAATACATGCCAAGCACTGTTAGGTGCTTACTAGATTATTCACCTGATCTTCTCCACATCTCTATGGAATGGGTATGACAGTCCCATTTTGCAGCAAAGAAAACTGAGGCTCAGAGTCTAAAGAAGTGCCTAGGCCTAGTTAGAGCACATAAGGGGAAAACCCACAGTCAGAGTCAAATCCAGGTCAGTCTCTCCCCGGAATCCATGCCTTTCCCACAACCCCTGTCCCCTGGGGTTTTTTGTCTTCTCTGCAGGGGGTTGCCTTTCCTCCTCATTTGCCCCCACAAAGCTCCTCAGACTCCAAGTTTTGCTCCACAGCCCACCAATGCTTTTCAGCTTGCCTCTTAAACATTTGCACTGACAACACACTTACTTGTCAGATTCCAGGCTGCAGAATGTTGCATGTCACCCAGGGGGGTGGCACAAGGACATCACCCATGCCTGGCTCTAGAGTTCTCCCAAGTCAATGGTCCCTCCCAGTGGAGGTTCTGCAGAAACCAGCTCCTTTTCCACTTGAGAGGTTTTTTACTGCAACTGGAAACAAACATCTAACAAGTACCTACCATACTTGGGGCACATGATCTGCCTTCACTCAGCAAGAAATACAATGTAGCCGTTAAAATTATACAACCTAGGCCGATGCATGGAAATATGCACATGAAATTATGTTAAGTGGGGGAAAAGCAACTCAGAACTGAGTGTTTGCTAGAACCTTTCTTAAGTAAAGTGACTTAGGTTTCCAATGCTCCCCCACACACAGCTACTTGCCCACTATTTATAACAAGTCTGTTTTCAAAGTAATGCTACTAATAGTAGCAAAGAAATATTCCCAACAAGAATGAAAGCTCCCTGAGGGTCACGATCCCATCTGTTTTGTCCACAGCTGTATCTCTAAGGAGTGCAGGGGTTGAAGGAGTCAGTGACTGTGAGGCCTGCCTGCTAAATCTGGCCTCCTGGTTTTAAAAGTACAGTTTGATTAGATCTCATCCCTTCATGGGTTGTCTACAGCTGCTTTTACAATACCATGGCAGAGATGAGTATTGAGGACAGACACAGGGCCCACAAAGCTGACACTATGTACTCTCTGACCTTTTATTAAAGTTTGCCGAACTTAGATCTAATGCTTAGCCTTGTATTTTGCATATAGTGAGGATTCAATATTTATTGAATTAATTATTTCAAATAAGCCCAAATCTAGCTAATACATAAGAACAAAGACCTTATTTACCCAGGCCTTATAATAACAAGTGCCTAGCAAATAGGAAATAAGCTCTCTTTTATATTTTTTAAAACGGGACTCTTGGTGTCCTCAGAAGGAGGTGCGCCTAGCGCGCTGCTGTCTTCCTCCACGGCACAGAGGGATTGCTCGAAGCCGAGCGCGCTCCCGAGCTGCAGTGAGAAACAGTAGCTGTGGGCTTGGCAGGCCGTCTGGGCAGGTACAAGTCAAGTCTGAATAATGGGTCAAGATGCTGTAATAATACCGAAGAGGGGCTCAAAGCAGGATCTTGCCCTCCCTGGCCTCATATTCCAAACAACTATGCCACAGGCCCAGGACCAACCAGAGTAAAACCATTTGTTTCCTATGTAACTTCTGGTTGGGACAACCCAGCAGTAAACAACTGTAAGCTCAATTATTTTCCCCTTAATTTATCAATTGCAATGCATTACAATGCAACTGCATATTTTTAGGTCTGCACATTCGATTTTTCAGAAGTTGATCATTTGGCTGGTGGCTTTTTGAAGCTCATTATGGCCCCAGAACCAGATGGCAGGAGCGAGAAAATGAAAGGAGGTGAAAGTCAAATCAGCCGGTATTGCTACTTCACTAGCAGATGAGAAACCGAGACTGGGGTGCAGGGGGTGGTGGAGGGTGAAACCTCAGGTCTGGAGAGCCAGGGCTCCCCTCAGGCCTCCTCCCTCAGATCTCCACATCTGACACCCTGCACATTGTCAGTTTATCCATAACTTTGCTATCCTGGCCTATTCCTGTAATGATCCAAGAATATAATTCTCTAAGCTCTCTTCCTTTGTTCATAAGAAAAAACCAGAAGTCCGAAGAAGACTCAGAGTTGAAGCTCTGAGGCCTGGAACAAACCCTCGGCCTGTCAGAAGTGAGAGGAAAGGTCTGCCCTGACTGAAAAGCCTGGGCATGGACTCACTTAGGGAAATGTTTCGAAAAGAATGCTGGGAGGAGTCTAAGCCACTTCCTTATAGACGCAGCCTCCTCCCTCCCTTCTACACACATTAATTATTCCCAGCAGGCTTTCCCACTTCCCAGGAACCCAGAGATCCAGGAGCAGTTCAGCATCCGGGCTCTGAGCCATTGGGTTACACCCCAGGTTCCCTGGTAGCGTCCCTCCTTCGGCAGAATGAGGAGTGAGGGGAGATCTGACTCCCGTCTCAGGCCCACAGATCCCGCGAGCCTGTCCATACCACACACACAGGAAAAATGAATGAAATCCACTCCCTTAAAGTGAAAACTAAAAGTCACACTCAAGGAAGACCGGACTCCTAACTTCTCCTGTGACATTATTCCTCCGACGGAAGCACAGGAAACGCTCCCTTCTCCTCTCTTCTCTCTCCTCTCTGCTCTCCAGCCTGCCCCCTTTTCCCTCCCATCCCGAGTACTGGTGACTGGAGAAGCCCCTCGCTGCAGGACGTGGCCTTCTGCTCTCGGGCTGACAGCAGACCCTCCCTCAGATGTACCCGGGAGGTCACGGAGTCCTGCTCAGCTCCACCCAGAGGGGTCCAGGCCCTCCTCAGTGAACCAAGCACCGAGAAAACCAAGGAGGGGGAAAGGCAGGAAGCGCCTGCCGCGGCTGCCTCCTCTCACCTTCCCCAGGGCCTCAGCTCTGTCAGAGTTTGAAGCATAATGAGTTTTGTTTCATAACAGCCTTCAGTGAACTGGAAGGGGGAAGGGGATGACAATGATAAAAATTTTAATTTGAAAAATTCCAACCAACAAAGAGATTTTACAGACTTTAAGATGTGATCAAAGTCTCTTGAGCTGGGGGCCCTACAGAGCCCCCAAGGACGCAGCATTCAACATACATTTACTGAGTGCCTACTAGGTGCCCAGCATGATTCTGGGTGCTCAGGACACTGCAGTGAACAAGCACACAAACATCCCTGGCTTCTGGGGGCCCATATTCTAGGAAGGAGGAGACAGTAAAGATAATGAGCAAATAAACTACATGGAATGTGAGAGGTTAAAGTGTTTGTGGGGAGAGGGGAAGAGCAGACAAAGGGGATGGGAACATCGGGCAGAAGGCAGGGCGCAGTGTTCAATGCAGCAGTGAGAAAAGCCTCAATGAGCAAGAGAGAGACATCCGAGCAAAGACTTAAAGAAGGAGAGAGAGTGAGCAATGCTCAAGGGTATGTAGGTTCTGGAAGAGCCATCCAAGCAGAGAGGATGGCCTGCACAAAGGCCGTGAGGCAAGAACATGCCAGGTATGTTTAAGGAATAGCCAGGAGGCCAGTGCGGCTGGAGCAGAGCCAGCAAGGTGGAGAGGGTGGAAAGGAAGACAGTGTCACAGACACGTGGAGAGGGGGCAAGGCGTCCCCGGACCACTGTAAGGACTCTGGCTCTCAATGACTACTGAGGCGGGTCACTGAAGGGCTGTAGGCAGCGAAGGGACAGGATCTCCTTCAATTCTCTGCCATCCCGTCATTCTTCCTGGTGACCTCTTTTGACATTATTTAATAAATACAGCTCAAAGCCGTCTCTCCTGCAAAGCCCTCTCTGATAACTCACTGCAAGTTCTAAACTCAAACAACCCAGAGAAAAACAGCCAATTCTCACACCTAACTCCATCCCAGAAAAATGCTGGACCCAAAAAGGAAGGTGGGTAGGAAGATGAAGAGAAGAATGGGTACCAGGAAAATTGACAGAGAGGGACATGGAGATATACACAGAATGGTACAGCAAGCTCCTTGTCCACTCCCTGCAACTTACTAGGTCCACAGCGCCAGGACTTAATCTCTTCAATCCCTGCTGCCCTGTGGCTGGCCTGACAGTCCAACCAGCAGATGAGTCCTCTCTCTTTACTCTAGATCCTAATATTAAGTGGAACTGGGAAGCGAAATATTACTTTGCTCTTATTCTCTAAACTGCAAAGGCAGGGCCTCAGCTATCATTAACCCCTCAAATTAGAGATGGAAGCAGAAAGTCCCTTGTCATTAAATCCACCTCAGGGATCACCAACAGATTCGCTACATGCCACCAGGTAACCTTACCTGGTCAATCTATAAAGACAGCTGCCACCACACAGCCCCAGTCCCAACTGCAACTTCTAACCCTGGCACCTCCAACCCTAAACTGCCCCCACACTCACACTCACCCCCCAGCAAACACACAGCAGAGGAGAAAAATGACACCCAAATAAGGAAAGACTGGGAAAGCCCTGGAATAAACTACTGTAAAATTGGCAGAAAGGACGTAATAAACTAAAACAATTAGCTCAAGGTGGTACACTGTAGTAGCTAAAACCTTAGGCTCTACAGCCAGACCACAAGGCACTCTCTGCATTAGGACAAGTGTGTGACCTTGGACAATTACCCATCTGACCTTGGGCCACTTATCTACCCACTTATGTCACAGATTCTTCATCCTTAAAACCAGGATCATCATTAGTACCTGTGTCCCAGGGCTCTTAGGAGAATTAAAGTTTGTAGAATAAAGCACATAGAAGAATGTCTGGGTCCGGGCTGGTGTAGCTCAGTGGATTGAGCGTGGGACTGTGAACCAAAGGGTCGCTGGTTTGATTCCCAGTCAGGGCACATGCCTGGGTTGCAGGCCAGGTCCCAAGTGGGGCGCACTTGAGAGGCAACCACACATTGCCACACACTGATATTTCTCTCCCTCTTTCTCCTTCCCTTCCCCTCTCTCTAAAAATAAGTAAATAAAATCTTTAAAAAAAAAAAGGCTGTCTGACACATAGTAAGCATTACATGGAGAGAAGAACACTTTTTTAAAAGGAAAGCTTCTTTCTGAAATATCTGAGAAAAGGTCTAGTTTTATTTATGTATATGACACATGCATGAAAACAATCACTATTGATTAATATTTCCAACTCTGAAAGTCCTATTCTATCCTTTTAAAATATTAATAAAATGCTTCGCACAAAGACACTTACTGCATTATTTATAAAAGTAAGTTATGGGAAATGACCTAAAAATCTGACAATAAAAGAATGGTTGAGTAGATTATGAAAGTCATGAGAAGGGGTTTTGTGCAGATATTAAAAATCACCTAATAAAGAAATTTTAAAGACGTGAAAAATGCCTATGAGTCAAATAATAAAAGACACAGAATTAGACTTCACTTGCAGCTATTATGACATAACAGCTATTAAACTAACTGGACTTCTATAGGGAACAACAGTAAAAGGTGCATGAAATACAAAACAGTAATGATAACAACCACTGTGTGAAGGTGTGGGAGCACAACAGGACAGCTAGGACTTGAGGGACCAAGCTCCTAGGGCACAAGGCCCACGGGCCACTCCACCTTGTTCCTTGCCCCTGGGTAAGGAGTAAGTTGCATTTATACAGCTCTGAAATTGCATTCGGCCCTTTGAAGGCAACCGGAAGGCTGCTGTGGCCCCTGTGAAAATGAGTTTCACGCCCTGTGAGGAAAGGAAGCGCAGAGAGGCTGTGCCCGTGGCTAGCGTTTCCCCTCGGGACATTTTCCTATCTGGTAGAAGAAAGGAGCAAATGAAAGCTGGCGGCAGCTTTCTTCCTGGACTGAGAAAATTAAAAACGGGGGTTCAGGGCTACACGGACATCCGAGGTTTGACAGGCCAAGACACCAGGAAACGTGGACAGCACGGAGGCGAGCCCAGTGCTCTGCAGTTTCCCCGCAAGGCATTTGCTGACACCTGCGCCACGTGTGTGAGGGCTGGGCTCCAGCATCCGAGCAGAAAGAGGTTGTTAAAAGGCTAAAAAGTTACGCAGAGATTGGAGTTTCAGTGGCAGAGAAACAAAACTTGGTTATTCGGGCCTCCAAAGAGGAAGGACCCTAACAAATGCCCACTCTACAAGTAAGAGTGAATCGGAAACAGACCAGCCTTCACTGGATCCAGGTGTGCACCATCTTACCTCTACGTTTTCCATGTAAAATGCCCAGCATTCAAACAAGAATGACCAAGAATGTCTTGACGGGTGTTCATCAGTGGCCTGGGTGTTGTCCCACAAACTGAAAGATCGCGGGTTTGATTCCTGGTCGGGGCACATGCCAGGGTTGTGGGCAGATCCCCAGCTGGGGGCGTACAAGAGGCAGCTGATCAGTGTTCCTCCTGTGCATCGATGTTTCTCTCTCTTTCTCCCTTCCTTCCCCTTGCTCTTTAAAAAACTCCAGATCCACTCATTCTTTAAAAAAAAAGTCTAAGTATACCAGTAAATAGGTAGAAAAGAACACTGAGAAAAACGCAATCGTGAAAAACAATCCCCTTGATAGAAAGATGAATAAATAAGGCGTGGTACATATATACAATGAAATATTACTCAGCCGTAAGAAAGAACGAAATCTTGCCCTTTGTGACATGGATGGACCTAGAGGGTATTACGCTAAGTGAAGCTCATCAGACAGAAAGACAAATAGCATATTATTTCACTTAGGAATCTAAAAAACAAAATAAATGAAAAAAATAAACTCATAAATACAGAGAATAAATTGACAGCTGCCAGATGGGAGGGGGTGGGGGATTGGCAAAAACAGTAAAGGAGATTAAGGACAAACTGCTGTTAAAAAATTAGTCAAGGGGAAGTATTCAACACAGAGAATATAGTCAGTAGTACTGTAATAACTGTGTGTGGTGCCGGATCCGTACTAGACTTTCATGGTGCTCACTTTGTGAGTTATATGAACGTCTGATCACTACATCGCACACCTGAAACTAATACAGTGTTGTATGTCAACCATAATTCTAAAAAATACATGCCTGGGTTGCAGGCCAGTTCCCAGCAAGGAATGCACAGGAAGCAACCACACATTGATGTTTCTCTCCCTCTCTCCTTCCCTTCCCCTCTGAAGATAAATAAATAAAATCTTTAAAAAAATATTTTAAATAAAAGAAACTCAAAAAAAGAAAATCCATCCACTCAAAAATTTTATTATAAATATAAATATATTTTTTCAATTTTAAGTGTATAAATATTATCATATATTATTCATAATAAAATATTTACAATTATTTTCAATTAAAAATTGAATACATGGGCCTCACCAGCTTGGCTCAGGGGGTTGGGTGTCATCCCTCAAAGCAAAAGGTCACCAGTTTGATTCCCAGTCAGGTCTCCCACTGGGGGCATGCGAGAAGCAACTAATCAATGTTTCTCTCACACATTGAATTTTCTCTCCCTCTCTTTCCCCCTTCCTTCCCTTTCCTCTAAAAATAAATAAAATCTTTTTTAAAAATTAAAAAAAGCAAGCCCTGACTGCATGGCTCAGTGGATTGAATGCCAGCCTGCAAACTGGAAGGTCACCAGTTCGATTCCCTGTGAGGGCCCATGCCTGGGTTGCAGCCAGGTCCCCAGCTGGGAGCATGTGAGTGGCAACTGATGGACTCTCACACATCAATGTTTCTCTCCCCACCTTCCTCTTTCTCTGAGATACATTAATTTTTGAAACTTTTTACTCTGTGCCTCCTTGCACAACCAAAAGAAGAACAACAACAATTTAAAAACAAAAAACAACCAGAACTGACAGAAAATCGAACTGTATGGATGTCCAACAACCAAGGAGTTAAAGTAGACACATTCATCCAGACCGGTAGGAGGGTGGGAGTCGGGCTGCTGGGCAGAGCGGGGTCGTGGCAAGGTGGCGGCTGGTAGACCCAGCAATGTGACGGATTGTAAAACCAGGCCTGCAAGGCTGCAGCTGGCCAGCAAAGCAGTGGCTGGCGGACCGGGCAGTCCCACATTCGCGCGCAGATAAACCAGGCAAAACAAAGGGGGAGCAGGATGGCCCACACAACCCAAGGTGCCAACACAAGGAAATAAAGCCTCAAACCACTGATTGAAAACACCTGTGGGGGGTTGAGGCGGCAGCAGGAGAAACTCCCAGCCTCACAGTAGAGTTCGTTGGAGAGACCCACAGGGTCCTAGAACGGGTCCTAGGGGTCCTAGAACGTACACAAACCCACCCACCCGGGAATCAGCACCAGAAGGGCCCAATTTGCTTGTGGGAAGCAGGGTAAGTGACTGAAATACAGCAGAGAGTGCAGCAAGCGCCATTGTTCCCTCTCAGACCCCTCCCCACATACAGCATCCCAACCCACGGACGTAGTTGCCCCACCCTGGTGAATATCTAAGGCTCCGCCCCTCACTACGTAAAAGGCACGTCGAGGCAAAAAAAAAAAAAAAAAAAAAAGGTCCAAATGGAAGAACAGATCAAAGCTCCAGAAAAAAATACAACTAAGCAATGAAGAGGTAGACAACCTATCAGATGCACAGTTCAAAACACTGGTTATCAGGATACTCACAGAATTGGTTGATTTTGGTCGCAAACTAGATGAAAAAATGAAGGCTACGCTAAGTGAAATAAAGGAAAATGTACAGAGAATCAATAGTGACGGGACTCAAATCAACAGATAAAGGAAACTGGGACTCAAATCAACAGTGTGGACCAGCAGGAAGAAAGAAACATCCAAACAGAACAGAATGAAGAAACAAGAATTCAAAAAAATGAGGAGAGGCTTAGGAACCTCCAGGAC
>CM052541.1:103000751-103028109 GCA_028533065.1 Trachops cirrhosus
GCAGGGCAGAGGGAAATAAAGGGGGGAAATGGGACAACTGTAATAGCATAATCAATAAAATATATTGTTAAATATATATATTTAAAAAACCTTTTAAAAATAAAAAGAACGAATACACGGGTTTGACAACAAACGAGAAACAGTAGAAGAGATGACTGGTGAACTGGAAGACAGGTCAGCAGAAAAACACTCATACTGAAGCACAGAAAATACAAAAATGAGCTTCAGAGACATGCAGGATGCCATGAAAGGGTCTAACAGGAGTAGGAATCTAAGAAGAAGAGGGAAATAATGGGGCAAAAGCAGTATTTGAAGAGAACTGCCCAAGAATTTTCTAAAACTGACAAAAAAAAAAATCAAATCAAGCCATGCATTCTGGAAGCTCTCTGAAGTCCCTGGAGAATACATACAAAGAGAACCACACTTAGGCACGTAGTGAAACTACTAAAGCACAAAACTAAACAGAACAAATACGTTCCTGTCAAAAGAACCACAATAAAACTGACAGGTGACTTTTTAATAGACATGAAGGAAGCCAGAAGACAACAGAATATCTTTAAAGGGTTAAATAAAAAAGAAAGACAAGCTAGAACTCTCTACCCAGTGAAAACACCCTGCAAATACGAAGGTGTTCAGACCAAAGCTGAGTGAACTGTGACAGCAGCACAGGGAGGCACACACACACACAACCAAACGGAGTTCCAGGCAGAAGGTAATCCATCTGAGAGAAGAGCTGAGCGCGATTTTACAGGAAGAAACAAAGAACATCAAAGAGAGTAAATACATGGACTAATCTGTTATTATTGACTTTTAAAAATACTGTCTTGCCCTGGCTGGTATGGCTCAGTGGATTTGAGTGCCGACCTGTGAACCAAAGGGTCGCTGGTTCAATTCCCAGTCGGGGCACATGCCTGGGTTGTGGGTCAGTCCCCAAGTGTGGGGCACGCCAGAGAAAACCACACATTGATGTTTCTCTCCTTCTCCTTCTCCCTCCCCCCTCAAAAATAAATAAAATCTTTAAAAAAGAACAAAAAAACACTGTCATGTGGGATTTAATAAACAGGGTGGGGCAAAAGTGGGTTTACAGTTGTTTGTATGGAAAATAATATAATAATTAATAAACAATAATATAAGAATAAACTGTTTTGTGTACTTACAACTGTACACCTACTTTTGCCCCACCCTGTACAGAGAGAGAGAATTAAAATCCAAGACCTCAAAAAGCATTAGGACATAAAAGCAGTCTAAATGTTGTGAGAAGCTTGCATTGTCCAGGAAATGGTTAAAGTATTGATTTAAGGTAGGCTCTAAAAAACAAAATATAGACTCACAGAAAGCATCCAACTATGCAAATATATATATATATATATATATAAATACTAGAAAGAAACACACCACTTTGTAAAGCAGAGGGTCTATCAAGTTGATGAAGTGGTGACTGGTATTAATTTTCTTTATACTCCTCAGCATTTTCAGTAGAGCAACTTTTTCTCAGTACTTAAATTCATATAAAACTATGACCATATTTTCTTATACTTGAGGGAGCTGAAAGTAGCCTTCATTTTCTTATAAAGTTTCAAAACGAACAGATTCCTAGAAAATTGGACAGAGAACCTGTAATTCTGCAGCCAATTATAGGCAACATTTGTTCGCATGAGTGAAGAATGCTTTCGTCTGCCAACACAGACAGACCAGGTATCAGTCACATCCTGTGCCCCAGACAGGGACGGCAGGCTCACGCACTCTGCGAGTGGTGTGGAGAGGCGCTCCTGGACTCCTCTTTCCATAAACATGAGGAATTCTCACTCAGCAGAAAGAATCGCTTCTGACAGTAATTCTGGGCGTCTGCATAGTCTTTCCACAACAGAAATCCGAAGACCTTGCTAAATTAACAAATAACAGTCACCATGCAAGAAAGAGACACTTGCACTCCACCTTGCAGTAAGAAAAACTGGAGGCCCAGAGAAGTAATGTGACTGATTCATTTTTTTTAATTGCTATTGATTCTACAGAGAGGGGAACGGGGGGGAGGGGGAGAAAGAGAGGGAGAGAAACGCTGATCATTCCCCTCTTGCACACACCCAACTGGGGACCAAACCCGCAACCAAGGCATGTGCCCCAACCGGGAATCAAACCTGTGACCCTTCAGTTTGCCAACCGAGCCACACCGGCCAGGGCTAATGTGTCTTGTTTAGAAGGTAATCCATGTGAGTGACACAAGAATTACTATTTTTAAGAAACAATGATATTAGGGCCGATGAAGGGAGGTGAGTACTCTCAAATGCTCGTAGTTCAAATACAAATTAATTTTTAAACTTTGTGAGGAACAATTAGGAAATATTGAGAACCTTAAAAAATGCCACCTCTCTTTAACATAGGAATTCTCCTTTCCAGGAATTTATCTTCAGAAAATAATCTGAGATATGATCAAAGATTTATGTACCTGAATGTTCATCAAAGCATTAATTATAATGGTCAAAAATGATCAGCTAAATTTCAATAATAGAGACTACAAATATTATGGGATCCAGTACCTGGTACACAGCAGGTGCTCCACAAATACTCATTAAAGATAGAATTTTTTGAGAGGATGCTAAACAACTATTTAAGAAAAATAGTTTCTAAGGAACATTTAATGAGCACTATATTAAAGCACACTCAAAATAATCCTAATACGATTTTAAAGCAGAATATTACAGCCAATGTTTCTTACTACCTGCCAGGTGCTCCCCAACTGTCCTACCTGCCTCGCCTCACTTCTCCCCCCAGCACCACAGGTCAGTGTCAGGGTTTCCAGGGAGCGAAGGCTCCTGCATGCGAACCCCAACGGCCTGACTCCAGACTATGCTGCCTAGAAAAACTTCTGGAAGGAAATTATTAAGATGTTAACAGGAAGGAACTAAACACTTTTTATTTTCTTCCTTATACCTGTCAATATTTTCCAAAGTCTCTACAATTACTGTGTACTGTGTGTCGTCTCCCTCCCCAAAAGGTTTTATAAACTACTCTCATTTACTATTTACACAATTTCAGTGAAAAAAAAGTCTTTGCTCTAATGAAGCTTTGAATCACAACTCCTCCAGGCCTTAAAGGCAGGAGAGAAGACCGTAAATCTGAGCCATGCCTTCCGACCAGGGACAGGGCGTGGGCCAAGAGTCTGCTCAACAGACCGTGGAGTGCCCATGACTTCCAGTCCACAAACCCATGCCACCATCTGGCTTACGAAGTGCTGATTTTTAGGCATATTCTGCCATTAATCTTCCCAATGACCTATCCACATAGATGTGACCATTTCAGGAAAGAGATTTAGGGAGGTGAAGTGACTTTCCCAAGGTCATGCAGGGCACTCCAGCTCTGGCCAGAGGCCTGTCCACCGTGTGGCCCAGCCCCCAACCGTTCCCCCAAACCATGCGGAACAGCTGGGGTGGAGCTGAGAGCAGGTTCAGGCCCGAGCACTTCTGGATGTGAACAATGGCGATTGTATGACCCACACACACATCCTGCCCCAAATGCAAATACAGCGCCGGGACCCAGCCCTCACAGAACTTTGCCCCTTCAGAAAACAATTATGCAGAAGAGTAAAGAATATGGCTTTATAGTTCTCAAAGCACTTTTGCATCTTTTATCTCCTTTCCCTCTCAAAAGAAAGTTTTTCAGCCAGTAAAGAAAGCAAAGGAACTGAGGACGGGGAAGAAGAGGCTCTGAGAATTCAACTGCTGCCCAGTAATACCCTCAGAGGGTCGGTGTGGTCCTCTTGGACCATATTGTAAGAGTCACATTTCTGAACAAAATTCAGGCCATGCTGACTGGCAAGGCTAGATGGGAGGCAGGATAAGAAAGAGGGAAAGCACCTGCTTTTACAGTCACCCAGGTCCGGTTCCTGGGTTTAAATCCCTGCTCTGCAATTTCCTAGCCACGAGACCTTGAGTAACCCTCTTCATCCTCAGCTGTATAATGGGGGCAATAGCGCCTTATTCGTGGACTTGCTTTCAGGATTAAATGAGGTAAAATACAGGGGTGGGCAAAAGTAAGTTTACAGTTGTGAGTATGCAAAACAGAGTTTATTCTTGTATTATTATTTACTAATCGATTATTGTATTATTTACTATTACTAACCTACCCCCGTATGTGAAGTGATGGCATATCTCTGTACTTAGTGGGAGGCTGTTACACTTTGAAATGTGTTTTATCCTCAAAGATGTACAATGGCCAGTGCACACCGCCTCACCTTCCTAAAGAATACAATCCTCTTGTGCTTCTCTAAACTTTGCCATCTTGGTTCCTTCTTAGCTATCTCAGAGTCTAGATTGATCACATTAATTCCCAGACTCCTCTTTAAAATTCTACAAGCTTCTTAACTTTCAGCCCCTGAAAGTGTCCTCAGAGAAGAACCTGGCACAGGGTGACAAAGACAAGGGGCCGAACCCCCGCCTCTGCTCAGATTCCATCGTAAGGGTTAGAAATGGGGCAACATGGAGTAAGACGGAACCTGAAGGGAAAGGAACAGTGCAGAGGAGGGGGGCAAGAAGGCAGCGGGCTGACACAGAGTGGAAACGGATGGTCACTGAGCACTGGCCCGGGGTCTCAAAGAGCAAAGGGGTTGAGGGACGCAGAAGAAATGAAAGAGAATGCTTTCCACAGTTGCCCTTAGAAACTGCAAAGAGCATCCAACATGGAGAGAAACAGGAGGTCCTGACTTGGCAAGATGGTCATGCTACTCTTTCAACATCACTGCCACAGCCTAAGCATCCAGACCCTCTTTCCCCTGTGTTGCTTGCATTTTCCTAGCTGATCTCTTGACCTCCAGGCTCAGCCACTCTAGCCCATCCTCCACTCTAGGAGTAATCTTGCCCATACATAAATCTGACTTGACCCCATTCCCCCACACACCCTTCCTCACTAAAACCACTAAAACCCTTCAGCGACTCCCACTGCCTACAGGGTCAAGACCAAGCTCCATAATGTGGCACCAGGTTGTCCCTGCCCAACAACTGCTTACCTCTCCAGCCCCATCACCTGTAACTGTCACTGAGAACTTCCCATGTGCCAAGCCCCAGCTGGGTACTGGGAACACAGTGATATACAGAACACAGCACAGGGATGAACAAGACCTTATTTATACCCTTAAGAAGCTAAAAGTCCTGTTGGGGAGACAGACGCAGAGAGGGACTGTTGCAATGCAGGTGGACAGTGGGAAGGAAGCCCGGCTGGGGTGTTAGGGCCAGCCTCTGGAGGAAGGGGAAGTAAGCCAGGTGAGGGGCAAAGGAGGAAACATTCCATGCAGAAGAAACCCAGGAGCAAAGGTGGGGTTTTGCTGTTGTTGTTTTTGTTTGTTTGTTTGTTTTACTTTAATTGTTGTTTGAATATAGTTTTCTGCCTTTTACTCCCATCCCAACCCACCCCCTCCCAGGAGCTAAGTTTGTGAGCAGCACGAGCTAACAGAACTGTTTGCACAAGCAGAAATGTTCTCTAAGCTTTACAATAGGGCAGTCACTAGCCACATGTGGCTACTGAGCACTGGACGTGTGGTTAGTGCAACTGGGGAGTGTAACTGCCCATGCTATTTAATTTCTAATTATTTTCCATTTAAATAGCCACGCATAGCTAATGGCTACCATAGTGGACAGCACAGTTCTAGAGCATTAGACCAAAGGTGATAGGAAATAAAGTTAGATAGGTCAAGGCAGACTGCACGTGGCTTCCAATACTTGGCTTCCTATACTCGCCATGCTATCTGCTCCCCCCCCCCGCCTCCCCCGCAGTCTACCTGGCAAGCCTACACTGAACCGGCACAAGGCCACCGGGCTCCACCTCTCCATGAAGACCTCCCTACGAAGACCTCCCTGGCTGCTCTACACAGTCTCTCACCCTTGCTGCTTCTGAAATGTCTTTTTCTAGGCAGGCATCACCATGTATCATATGTCTACGTTCTCATAACCATCTTCCGCTAGCCTCTGAGTTCTGTGTCTTATTTGTCCTGGTATTTCCAGCCACTGAACAATCTTGGCACATGGGAGGCACTCAATAAATGCTTGACCAACAACTTGTCAGCAAAGTCAGAGAAGCCTGGTAGGGATGGGGGCGGGGCACTCACCTCTTCTAACAAAGGTGCAAGTCCCTAACCTTGCCCTTCCTTAGAACAACAGCTCAGGATGAGTCCTCACAAACATTCCGAGCACTCTACCCATAACTGTCCCCAGCAGGCCTTGCAGTTGCTGTGTTTTCCCCAGGTTCCTAGAATCTAGAGGCCTGAACAGCAGAGGTGACTAGCCAGTTTTTAAAGGCAGCATAGGCTCATGATCAGGAGCCAGCCTTTAGAGTTAGTCCTGGGTCTGGAGACCAGCTCCGCAATTCAGCACCTGCGTGGCGTGTTCTTCAGCTGGCTGCTGAAATGCCCTGAGCCCCAGTTTTCTCCAGTGCAAAGTGGGCAACACATCTGCCTCTTACAACTGTCGGGAAGCTGAATGACTGCCACATCTGCACAGGGCCAGGCACCCAGTAAGCTCGCTACAAACAGTGGTAAGAGTTGTGAAACCCTCATTTGGATACCCCCACAGCACATGCAAATTCCTGAGCCCCTAAATAGCCACTTCTTGGTGCTCTCTGGATGCAGGGTATATAATCCAATCTCTGACTCACCCCGTGTTGCCAAAATTCTTCTCGAGTTCCCAGGAGAAAATTTATTTTCTTTCCTTCTAACTTTAAAAATTAAACAGTCCTTCCAGCATTGTGGGGTGGCAGGGGTGAGGAAGGAGCCCATGAAATCCAACAAGCAGCTATGAAAAGGCTACAAACTGATGGGAGAAAGAAAGGAGAAGGCAGCTGGAGGGGGTGAGCAGGGGGGATGGAGACAATCCCCTGAGTTTCTGCCATTATTGAATACCCCAACTCTCAAAGCGGCCAGGCAGCCTCCTCCTCCACGTGGGCTAAGCTCCGTTAATGAGAAAGCGGTGCTCTGCCTACATTACCACAATAATGATTTCCCCCTTGCATTTTTACATGCCCTCCGCTTTATCATAGCAGAAATAGACATATATTTTCAATAAATCCCTTCTCCCCTTCCTCCTCCCCAACTCAAGCTCTCCCAGTAAAAGCTGTTCTCCCCGCGCCCTCCCCCAACGCAATTCCCAACCCTGGAGCACAATGAGTTCCACTAATCAAAACAGAAAGAAAAAGAAAAATGGAAAAATCACAGCTGCTGAAAAACAGCATTCGCTACAAGTCAAAGCCCTCCACATTTTTTCTGCACGCAGCATTTACTTCTTCAAGGACACAGCACCCCTCCCCTATCAGAAATCTTATGTAGAGTTGCTCAAAGGGGAGGGAGGAGGGGGCGGGCGAAGAAATCTAATATTCACTCTCTTTCCTATTTTGACTAAGCCAGCACAGACAGAAATATAGATAAGGTCTTGAATAACTGATTTAACAAAATGTCACTTATTAAAAGGGATGGGGGATGGGGCCGCATTTGCATTTGAGAGCTCAGTTAAACCAACCCAGCTAAAGGCAGTGAGGCCAAGAAAGCAAGAAGGAAGGAAACATTTCTCTCGTCTGGTCTCCTTCAGCGGCTGCAGGAACTGACTCTGGTGGCAGAGAGGCCTGGATTTCTCCTCCAACAAGACTCGGTAGGGAGAAAACCAAAGGCAAAACAAAAACAAACACAAAAACAACAGCTGATTCTTAAATAAGTAAGCATTTACACTATACTAACTGCTGTCAGGCTTGTTCTGGGGACTGGGGGCACAAAATGAATGACTCAGTTCTGCTCTCCCCAGGGCAGTCTGGAAGGGGTGGAAGACACGCCCAGTGCTAACTCTGACAACAGCACCAGGGGCTGCAGGAGCCCAGCTGCACCCCTGCAGCCCACCCCACAGTCCCGTCCCGCAGCCCACCCCACAGTCCCGTCCCACAGCCCGGCACAGCCACAGCCTAGCACGGCACAAGGCACGCAGCGCCCTCAAGAAGGACTTCAGGGATGAGTGTCGGCGAGGGAGACTGTTTGAATTCCACACTGGTTTCTAAAGCAGCTCAGATAGATGCTTCAAAAGGAAAGAGGCCCCTAAATGTCCTACCTGCCGTGGCTTCCCATGAAAACCCCTTGGCTAGCATGTGTTCACCCAATTAAAAAAGGGAAGTGAACAAGTCCCAGTACTTGACCATCAGCCTCAATTCCTGGGATCCTTCAGTTAAATTTTAAGGGAGCTTGGTAGCTCCCATTGTGATGACAACAGAGGGAATTAAAACTCCCTGGCACCAAATCCATCTTTTTCTCCCTCTTCCTTTTAAAACATCTTTCAAAGATGTTAGGTTGCAGGCAATCTCCCAACGATGAGGAGAAGCGCCCAGAGCAGCCTTTGTTTTGACAAAGACCCCTGGGGCCCTCGAGCAGTTTTTCAAGGTAGCCAAATGCCCAAGCCCAGTTATGTCCAAGCCCGAGTCCGCAGACGAAGGACCACACTATCCAGAAATGACCACAGATTGCCCTGGTTCCACCACACTGAGGGGCCCCGCAGAGGGACAGGGCTGAGAGCAGGAGGCTGATGGAGAACAGCCCTGTGATTTGTTAAAGTCAAGTTTTGGCTTTAATTATGAGTCAGGCTTAAAGCCGTGTGCTCCAGAATGAGCCAGACGACTCAAGTTTTTAAAAATGTAATGCCCCAAACATGCTTAAATCATCTGAGTATTTCCAACTAAGGTCACTGCAGTTATAAGCCTGAAATTCCCAGATGAACGTCTTGGTTTCCATGATCTTCTGCATACATTCTGTCACATTCTTATCTAATACTGCGAAGCATTATCCATTTGAAAGGCGACAAAATTTGCAGATATTCAAATTCTGGCATTAAACCAGGGCTTTGAATGCTGGCTGGTCATGTGACTCCAGGTTAATAACTCATTTGTATTTTTTTCAATTCTACTTCTTGAGCCTCATTTTCCCCAGCTGTAAACTGAGAATACCAACCTCCTATGGTTGTTGCAAGACACAGATAAAATAGGACAAGCCAAAGAGTCTTTGGACCAAAAAAATGCTAGACACACACTAGTTATTTCAATGACGGCATCCATTTCCTCCCTCTCTGATTTTTCGGTGATTATTTCCCCCTCTCTACGAAACCAGGTTGATATCGGTTCCACTGATCTCTCAAAACTGACAACTTGTATTTATTACACAAACACAAGAAGCCTCATTATCCACAGGTGTGCAAAATCTGACTAACCGCCGAATCTAGGCAAGGGGTACGAGGGAGGTCATTATACCGTTCTGCCCGCTTTTTTGTGTATGTTTTAAGATTTCGCATGATAAAAATTAATGTAGAAAGGAAGAAAAAGAGCCTTACTCTACTAAGCAGATGCCAGGGGTCTGATTAGTGAAAATCATGGGATATTTTTTAAAACTGGAAATGACTTGCCAGCATACACAGTAAGACTAAGGGCTAAAGAACTGTTTCTCAGTAGACTCAGTTCTACACAAGTCTTCATTTGCAAAACAAACGCTGAATGCAAATGAAGACTGTTAAGATGACTGGGGGGTGGGGGGGCAGGATTTGACAACAGTCGTTTTCTTGGGGAGGTTCAAGGTTCTCCTGTACCCATTTCACAAATCAAGTTACTTTGGCCCTTTGGGTGGACGATTCTCAAATCCTAAATATGGAATCAGAGTTTGAACCTCTACTACCTAGCATTTCACAGCCAGCATTCTGATGCCTGCCTTCCAACAGGAAGATCAGTTTCCCTAAAGGGATCACAGAGGACTTGGAAACCCCAAATAGAAAGTCGCTTCAAGGAGGGAACATCAGTGGAAATGGACACGGTGAACAGTTTTTAGTAGAAGCTTTGGGAAATTAAGGGAAGTGTTTCACTGGTTGTCAGGTTTTTATATCTGAAAATAAGATCTGGCTGAAGATCAATTCACCTCGCTGCTGCCTATTACAGTTTACATAGCACTTTCCGTACATTATCTGATTCCATCCTCACAGGTCTGAGAGGAGAGGTGACAGATGGCTTCACCCTCTTTTTGCACATGTGGAGACAGGCCCAGAGGCTGACCTGTCCAGAGCCAAAGACAGAGCTGGACCCCAACCCAGGTTTCCTGTCTCTCCTCACCCACCCACCTCCCATGCAAACCCCAAGGCTGGCCTAGGAGACTGGCAGCCTATGGCATCTTTCTGTGAAAGGCAGCCCGAAGGAGAGGCAGACCTTTGCCTTCTTCTTCTTCTTCTTTTTTTGGGAGGTTCTTGTTCAAAATATATGACATAGTGCCCACCAACTTTTGAACAAGGTTGAAAATCACATATGTCTTTTTCCAATCATAGTTTTCAAATAAATCTAATGTAAGGCCCAAATTACTTTATCTGATGACTCTTTCCCAAGCAAAAGAATCTGCTCTTTCCTCTGTACTGCTCAGTAATGCAGTCAAATGTTCAAAAAAATGCAGTACAATTTTCTGATGCAGTCTTAACCCTTGCAGGCTCAGCTGGAGTCAAACACTGAGTCCAAAGTGCTTCCCATGGAAGGTGTGTGGCCTCAGCCTGGAGAGGCAGAGCACCTCAGAGCCCAGGCATGGATCCCTCACCTTCCCCTCACCTGCACCTGCACTCTGGACACAAGGAAGAAGTGTCCTTCCTCCAGGACAGGCCAGATCTTCCCCCCCAGGCCTCCAGGGCTTTCACTCAGGCAGCCTAACCCACTGCTCTTGTCAACCACTCCCTCTCCACTGACCTTTCGCATCAGCACACAGATATACCACCAGCACCCCCCAAACCCTCCCCTTTACGACACGTCCTTCCAGCTCCTGTTCCATCCCTCAGGCCCCCTTCTCAGCCAGGCTTCGCCCAAAAGTTGTCTACACGTGCACTACCAGTTCCTTACCTCCTATTCCCCCGCCAACGCCCTCCAGTCTTGCTCCTACCCAATCCATTGATTGCTGCACTGAGACAGTATTTTCCCAAGTTGTCAGTGGCTTCCATTTTGCCAAATCCATTGGTGATTTTTCTGGCCTCATCACACGCACCCACATACACATTGCCTTTTCCCTCCAGGCTCCTTAGGACATGTCCTCCAGTCCCCTGGATTAAAATACCACCCCCTGGCTGACCATTCCCACATTTTCATCCCTTGCCCACCAGTCCTCTGGCACCAAATGCCGGATGCTGTATCAGACTGCTTGCCTAACATCTCCACGTTGAGTCAAACAGGCACCCCAAATTCAAAGGAGCCCAAACTGAAAGTGTGGCTGTGATTCTGCTCCTTTTGCTCTCCCTCCTCCCCATCTCAACAGAGAGCACCACCCACCTACTCAACTTCTCAAGCCAGAAACCTGTTATCTTACAGTCCTCCTCCCTACTCCCCCTCCGCCCAATCCATGCCAATCCATCGCTAAGCCCGAACCATTCTACCTCTATCGCTCCTCTCACACCCACCTGCTTCCCTCCATTCGCCTTCAGTCAGCTCCTCACCTGGCCAGCTCCAACTGCCACATTACTGTGCTCCCCAGTTCCACACCTGCCCCTCCCCACCAATGTATTAGTTAGAGGCTGTCACTTCTCACTGCAAGTTTCAATGGTTTCCCACTTCAAATGAAACCCAAACATTTTCAAGACCCCCAGAGCCCTGCATGATCAATCATCTCCTGTGCCCTCTCCCTCCCTGTTCTCCACCTTTGCCTCTTTTCAGGTGCCCCCAAAGCCAAAGTGCTTCCACCACGGCTCTCCTCTGCCTGGTGCCCTCTGTCTCCCCCCACCCCATGCCCAGAGAGGCTCCTCTAGGCAGCTTTAGCTAAGTCAGTCCAGGTCCCTGCTCCCTAGGATTTCATCAGAGCATTTATCACATTTTGCAACATATATTTCTTTACATGTCAACCTCCCCTCTGGACTGTAAACTAGGGTTGGGGTGGGGGATGGGCAGAGGGAGATTATGTCTGTTTGAATTATCAACATATTCCCAGAGCCTAACCTCAGTGGGAGGTTAGCAAACAGGGGGTGACCAATAAGCAGCTGCTGAATGCACAAGTGAATAAACCAGGGCCAGTCATGGCATGAAAGTAACTGTTAGCAGCTATGAACCTAGAGTTATCACTGCCATTTAGGCACACAAGTTCTTTTTTTCCCCTTCCTCTCTATAAAAAAAAAGTGTTAATACTGCCAAACCAAAAGCCCAATAGCTCAGCACGTCCCACCCATTCTCAGCTTGTTGTCTTCCATGAGGAAAAGGCAAAACCCATCCATTTCTTCAGTAAACCCAAATTAGCCAGCAGACCTATAAACAGATGCCCAGAGAACTTGAAGATTCTTATAAAACATCAGAGGGCTTTTTGTTGTGTATTTTATTTAACCCAGGAAAAAAAGATTAAGAGAGCCCTGGAATCAAACTCATGCTATCGAGCCTACATTATTCCTCAAAACACCACAGTACCCGTGTGGAAAAGCCTTCCTAGAACAGGAGCCAGCTACTCGTGCTACCCTCTCCCCGCAAGCAAAAGCAACTGTTTAATTTCCCCTTTATTTTATTGGTTCACCTTAAACATGCAAATTCAGAAATATTAGTACTAATCCACAAGATCCTAATCCTCTCTCTTTCCTAAATTACAGTTCTATGAAGTCAGAAATAAAATGAGCTGAACCCAACTGCTCTTAGAGCAGGACAGCCAGTACAGGTTTGTCCTGCCTGGGGTCTGAGCCGCTTGTCTGGGTCCTTACTTTACACGTCAATGTTCAAAGTCAGTACAAACACCAAGAGCTTTTTCCCCAAAAATGCCCACAGTGAAATACGAAATGTCCCAGAGGCAAGAGCAATACAACATCATTACCATTAACACAATGGCAAATATACAAGCAAATTCCAATTACCCTCGTGTGAATTTTTTTTCCCAGAGAATAGGTAAAGCCCCACTAGGCTTTCTGGTACTGCACTGCTCAATGAACCTTAGACTTGACCAAGCATAATTAGACAGGTGAACCAGCTGGCTGCAGGGGAAACTTCCGAGATGAACTGAAATTATTTTTGGTGCCTGGGATTATGTGCCACTCTGTGTTAGCACATATAATTGGGCTTCAACCATGCACTTTTACCCCCAAGACTCTGGCAGGCTTTCGTAAGTATCTCCTTGCCATGATGATCAAGATTACCAGGTCACTCAGAAGGCTTTTTTGGAATGCCAAGGTACCAATCCACTCTCTCCGTGAGAAGACAAAAACAGAAGTTAATCAACTTGCCCAAGTCTGTGAAGCAATTTGGCCGTTGGCCCAGGAAGACACTGTCAAGACCTCTGGAGACCTCTTTCCACGAGACCGAGTCATAGGATGTCAGACATGGATGGAACTCATGGATCAAACCATGCATTTTTAATTTAAAAAAAACCCAAAGCCCAGAAATGCTAGAAACTGGTACCCTCCCCATTTCTCAGTGACATTTCCCCCTTGGTTTGACCATCAAACCACCTTGAAAAGTTCTGTCACTTTACAAATACTATAAACTTGAGCCAACTACTGAATGCAAAACAACGTTAACACTTTTCGATTAATCAACTTTATGGAGAATCCTTATATCCCCCACCCCAAAAAAAAAAGATGCTTTTGATTACTGTGACCAGCCCAACCATCAAAAGTTGAGAAGATGAATATGATAAATAAGCTTTGTTTTTGTAACCACACATTTTTTATATAAGCAGCAGTCCCCTCATTTATAATTAATGCTCCTACCCCAACAAAAACCACAGGCCCAAGCAGGTTAAAGGAAGCAAAACTGAGCACTTTCCACACAGTTCATAGAACAACTGTTTTCACAGCAAGCTCACATAAATGCTATGTGATATTAACACATGCCTGCGATGTGGAAGCCTGCTTACCAAGCTGTGAAAAGACTCATGTTTACTATGGAACCTGTAAAATTAATCTTCTCATGCCCATAAAGCAGACGGGAAACGCTCTTTTTTGAGATGTCAAGCTGGCTTCTCAACAAACCTTCAGCAAAAATGGACATGCCCAAAAGGGCGGGGCCCAAAGAGGTGTGTCGCTCCCAGTATCAATTCCTATAAATCAAACCCTGGCAGTCACCACAACATGTTTAAAAGAATGAATTATGATTCATGGGCCTTCAAACCTTTATTACCACAAGAACATCCCAGCTGAAGAGAAAAAAAGCTGCTGGCTTGATTAATGGCCAAAGCAAGACAATAAAATAAATCTCATAAATATAAGGGGGAAAAAACTGAATGACTGCTCTCGGCTCTGAGGGTGAGCATGTCAATAATTCCACTGTCCTAGGATAAACGCGAGTAGAGATTCTGTTTACCTTCCCAGCACATACCACAACCAGGCACAGATTTTAAGCAGGGAAAAAATAATAGCTAATTTGTTTAACCAATGCCTAGGTAGGAACATTTGATAAGTGGCAATAATATTTCATTCCCAACTAACTCAACCCTCAAGCTACCAAATATCATTCTCAATCTGGAAATCTGATGACAGGAAGGAAAGAAAGAATGCACTGTCCATCAGTAATGTGTAGAGAAATATTTTTAAACCCATTTTTCCCCTACTAGAATTGAGCCTGGTTACAGAACTGCAGAAAGCTTAACCAACTTTAGTTAACCACACTGCCTAGTGTTTACTCCCTGCCCCTACTAAAACATGTCTAGGTTTAAACCTCGGGTGCTAAAATTATCCTGGCAAAGTTAAAACGCCCAGCATAATCCAGATACCTGACAGCCAAAACTTACAACCCATCTGCAGAAACCAGCAGGCTGAGGACCAGGAAAGCAGGCAGGGAGAAGCAAAGACTGCTGGTTAACTAGTTAACCACGGAGTACTTCTGCTTGTTATCCTTCCAGTGGGCACAAAACCACATCATCTGTGACCAGACTGCTTTCTTGAAACAGCTAATGATGCAGAAAGTTGGTACCAAGTGGGACAACTGGAAACTCCTTTTTTAAAGCTCTGCTCCAAGGCCTGCTAAAAAAGTGCACCCGGTGGGCTTTCAGAAGGCATTTTTTGAAAGAACTCTTCAGCCATCCCTGGATCGTCATTCCTAAGCATCACTTCCATACACTTCACAAGACAGCCCAAGCCCTGTTAGCAACCGACTTCAACACTTAACGTTCACTTGCCAAAGCCGCGTCTAGTCTGGGAAGAGTTTCCACAAAGCTGGCTCTAGCAGGCCAGTCGAAAGCACACGGAGGAACCAGAAGTCATTTTCTTTTAACCTAAGGATGGCAGGAGCACATGCTCCAGCCCAGTGCTGACCAGAGGCTGCCCGCCAGGTGCTCTCGGCCTCAGCCAGTGAATGGGTGGTTTTGTGTTGTTTTCTAATATCTGTTTCTTCAGACCGCCAGCAGCAACTTCCCAGTCTTCCAAACTGAAGTTGAGACTGGAGGGGCAGGTATACCCTCTCACATACTCTCCCATTTGGGTGGCCGCTTTAACTTCTGGGGGGTACCCAGCCCCCCAAAGAGCCTTACAGGCGCACATACAGACACATATGCATCATGTCAAAAACCCCAAAAGGCACATCCCTAGGGTCCTGCGGTTTCTTGGCTGGAAGAATGAAGGCTTTATAACATCACAACCTTCAAGCGCAAGCCCCACCACCACCCTTTAAGCCAGGTCTGCCAATTTTAGCGCCCATCGCACCCCTCCCCCTTTGCTGGGATGCCGTGGAGCTCCGAGAGGAAAGAGTGAAGGGAAGCAGAGAGAAGGCCCCAGTTATATAGTGAAAGTAAAGAACTGGGGGAACATTTTTCCTTTTTGCCCCCCCCACTTTGTCCCTTCCCTTCCCCCCACCCCGCGTCTTCTCACGGAGCATCCCCCAACTAATTTTTTTTTAGATGAAACTTAATAAGGTTCTTGCCTACCTTGGCTGTTTCTGCAACAAGTGCATGGGCAATCCGACAAGACCAGTCTCCGCTTGGGGGGTGAGATGAGGGGCAAGCAGAGCTGATGGAGTAATTTCAATATTAATTTATATCACAGCAGCCTCCTCGAAGCGCTACTCACTTACAGTACTGCCATCAGCCTGTAAACAAATATCGCTCCGCCAGGAAACATACTCCCCAGATGCAAGCCCCTCTCCCCAGCAGGGAACCTGGCCCTTCGCCCCCCCACCCCACCCCCACCCAACAGCGTGCTCCCCCAACACCAGTAGGAAGCTCTGGGTTCCCAAAGCACCAACCCACCACCTCCGCCACCACCCTAGCAAGAAACTTACTCGGTCCGTCTAGCCTCCACCCTCCGTTCAGGAAATCTACTCTCCATATGCATTCAGCCTCCCCGCAGGAAATCTGCTCCCCCCTCCCCCCTTCTATATACATGCACCCCTCCCTCTCCTCCTCCCCACGCGCCCTCCCCGGTCAGAAACTTACTAGCGAGCAAGCGTGCAGGCTCTCCCGATCCTGGAAACTTACTCCCAGATATAGTGCCCGCCAGCCCCCTTCCCGGCCCTGCTACCCTTCCTGCCCTCCGCCACAAGCAACTCCAAACTCTCCGCATCCAGCCACTCTCCCTCCCCGGTGGAAATTGCAGCGCGGGGCCGCGCGCGTGCATCCACCCTCCCCTTCAGGAAACTTACTCCCCATCTGCATGCACCGCCTCTCAGCCATCGCTTAGAGGGAAGGGGGTGTGCTAAGGAGACAGAAATACATATGTATCTCTCGCCCCTCCCCCGGCCGCAGCCCACTCGGGGCCGAGCCGCGGTAACCTGGCCTTACCTTTTGCATTGCTCCCCATCCTCGCCCTTCCCTTAACCCTCCTTATCCGCTCCCCGACGCCCCCCCTTTTTTTCACCCTTTTACCCACCCCTAGCAACCGTTCCCAAGCTCCTCTCGGTCTTTTTTTTTTTTTTAATCCAGGATGCAAATTCCTCCCCTGTCAGCAAATCGACTGTCAAATAATTTTCTTGCTAAAGGAGAAAGGCGGAGTGGGTGGGGGGGGGGAGCAAAAGCAAAAAGGGGGGAGGGCGGGGGGGAAGGGAGAGAGGGGGACAGAAGAGGGGAGAGATATCCCTCCGCAGAGCCGGGTCCGGCCGCGGGCGGGGAAGCAGGAAGTAAGGTGTCCAGAGCCGCGGCCGGCGGGTGCTACGCCTCGGCCCCCGCCCGCGCCGGGCGTCCCACGGGGCCCCTCGCTTTGGCTGGCGCTGGCCGCCCGACGCATTGTTCGCAGTCTTCCCGGCGTTGCGCTGCCGACCTTATTTGTTTGCTCTGCGTGTGCGTGAGGTTGCACCTTTTGTAGGCTGGCGAGACTCTGGACCAGGATGGGGCGGGGGGCGCGGACCGAGTTGCGGCCCCGCGTGGGACCTGTCAGCTAGCAGAGGTGTGGCAGACTCTCCGCCGTGGCCGGAAAATCGAGGCCCAGGAGAAGGCAGCGTGGCCGGGAAGCTGCCGCTTTAGACCCGGACCAGTGCAGGAGTGCTTCCTGCGTAGCTGTCCCGGTTATTGTAACGCTCTTTGCAATCTAACGATTTGGGTTTGGGGTTTATTTGTTAAAGCGGTTGCAAAGATGCCAAAGTCTAGATGGGCTGGGGGTAGACGTTCTGCACCCTCCAATTCCCCTCCTGCACCCCGTCCTCTGTGGGGCAGGGAAAGAGGCCGGGACTCCGGAGGTTCGCGCAGCGCGCGACTCCAACCCTCCGCCCCAATGGGGGCGGGGAGCGAGTGCCGCAGGCGGCTCTGGAAATGCAGCTCTCAGGGGAGGGGTCTCCACCTCTGCGGCGCAGCAGGCCTAGGAGGGTGGTTGCCTAGGAGAAGGGCCGGGCTGGGCAGCGGAGGGGAGGGGGCGCGGGTGTTGTCGCAGAGCGCGCTCGCCCCTCCTCGCGCGCCATAACTGTGGAACGTGGTGCCGGGGAGGAGGGACCGCCGCTGGAGGCCGCCCGGGGCTGCTCGGCATTGGTGCAGAAACCCGAGCCGGGAGTCGCTCCTCGCGCTGCCTGCTCCTCCTCCTCTGCGGGGGAAACCGCTGCACCCAAACCGAGAGCAGCTGCGAGCAGGGGGCAGGGCGCGGGCTGAAAGGCGAGCCTGGGGTTCTGGGGTTCAAACCTCGGCGGCGCCAAGAGGGCGGAACAGGGCAGCCCCCAGGTCCCGCGAAGGCGCGGCCGCCTGTTGGTCCAGCCCAGGACCCCAGCATTTCCTGGCGTCTCTCACGGTCCGAGGAAATGTGAACCAAAGATGGTTCGGCTCTACAGACCACCTCGAGACGGTTCGAAGCATCTATCTCATCGAGGGCACACGACAGCGAGTCTTTTTTGCTCTAGGGAAAGTTAAACCATGCTTTTATGCAGTAAGGGGAGATCGTTGCGCCCTTTCCACCAAATGTCACGCAGGATAAATAAGGTGCTGCCGCTACCCAGACGTTCACCACTGTCCCCCACCCTACCCCCACTCGGCGCTGGGTGTGGACGGGGCGGGGGAAGGCTATATTGGAGCTTAAAGCATGAGGTCATGGACGGAGGAGGCTGCTGCCAAAAGCGGCGGAGGTTTTTGTGTATTTTGAGGGGTAACGGTTCTCCATCTTCAACAGTGATGAGTTCTGCATAACCTTACCAATTCTGGAGCACCTGGACCAGGGAGTTCTCGAAAGAGGAGAGGGCTCTGGGCTAGTTTGCTAATTGAGGGTTTGGCCTGCGCCCAGCCCCCTTTAGGGCCCTTCCACATAAGCAAAGAAAGTCGAGGGACTGTGTACTGTGTCGCGGGGACTGAGAAAGTCTCAGATGCTCGGTCCCCGCCCCCCTTTACTCAGCCACGGGTCTTCTTCTAAACCGAACTGCTTTCTGCAATGGCCTCCTGGCCCCCTGCGACCCATTCTTCCAGAGTGGCTACAGGAGTCTTGCTAAAACTCCCGACTACATTCCTCCAAACCCCTCCCAACTGCTCTTAGAATAAAGCCAAGCCCTGAAGCCCCGGTTTGATTTCGCCTCTACAGACCTCTCCACTCTCACAGCTCCTCCTCCTTTACTGTAAGCCGGTCGTGTTTCTTTGTTCTGTGGCTGGGGGTGGGGTAGGGGACGCTTACCCTTCTCCCTCCACCTCTTTTTATTGTACTAACTCCTGCTGGACCTTCTGGACTCGACTCAACGGTCACTACCTCCAAGAAGCCTTCCTGAGGATACAATCATCTCTAACTCCTTCAGAGAAAAAAAACCCACCCTAGACCTCCCGGCTGTGGTCAGAGCTGGCCTCAGGGGCAGCCCTTTTCCAAGCGAAGGAGCAATAGCCCAGCTGGAGCGCCATCACTGCTTGGGGGCCTGACCTCCTGGGAAGAAATTGGCCGGGACGGAACTTAAAAACACCCTGTTTCCTCAAGAGACCTGGAAAGAGCAGCGCACCGCCCAGAAACCTCAGCCCCTCCACCTCCCACCCCCAGCACACACCCACACCCGTAATGCCAGGAGAGAGCTTTTAATCTAAAGTTCCTCCCTCGCACAGATAAAGAACCTGAAGCTGCGAGGGAGTAAGTGAAGTGCCCGAGGTCAAGGCGGAAATTCACACCCTGGTCTTTCCTGCTCCTAAACCTGAAGCCTCAGTGAAGGAAGGATTTGAGATCTGGGACTCATGTTATAGCCGCTACACAATCAAGGATGCTTGTATCACCTTCGTAGGACCCCTACATGATTGGCCCACTGCCAACAGAGAGGTAGTATGCATAATGGTTAGCTGTGCAGCCTCTGACCTTGGGCAAATTACTTAATCTTACTTAGTTCTGTTTCTTTGATTGTAAAGTCGGTATAATGGTACCTACATTGTAGTGTTATGAGGTTTGAGTTAATATATGTAAAGACTTTAGGACAGTGTCTAGGCAAGCTCTTGATTTTTTGTGAGTGGGGTTATTGCCCTCTCCCAGGGACTCTAGAAAAGTAGGTCTCCAGAGTCTTAACTGATTTAAGCATCAAAAATGGCCTTAAAAACCTGGGAAATGTATAGGCAATCCATATAAAGACCTTATTTAGCCAACAGATTCAGCCCTCGACAATGCAGATGCTTCAAGACCATCTAAGGGGTGAATAATCCCAAATCTGCGACTACTGGTTGTAAACTCTTAAAATGAGTGTCAGAAGGAGGATAGCTGAAATTAAAATATTACCTTGGGTCTTTGAAATCCCAATCAAGCTGAAACAGTCCCAGTCCTGGTGCAAGTATTTACTGCCTTATATGACCAAAGCCCTCCTAGGGCTGCAAAAGTATAAGGGAATTATTATTATTGTTATCATCGTCATTATTAGATCCTAACCTTCCCATTTGCAGCACTTATCCCCATGGTAAAAGAGGTTTTTTAAACTCAGTTCATTTTTCAGAGTAGGTTTAATGCATTCACATGATTCCAAATTCAAATAAACATTGAGAAGTCTCCCTCCCACCCTCTCTGTTGCCCACCAGTTTTCCTTCTGTGGGGGCAACGAGGGTTAGCCTTCTGAAGACATGCTTAACTTTTCCAGCTGAGGCCTCTGGAACTCCTTGGAAGCCTATTTAATACTTTATGTCCAGGGCTCCCTTCTCCAACCCATGCAAAATCATCACCCTAATCCCACCCTTCCCAACACTTCAGCCTCAATCCTAAACAGGTTGTATTAACAAGGATGTACAACTGTTTCCTAAACTACTGACAAAAGCAAATGCTGTTGTTCTTTCTCCTCATCTACACTAATAATAGTCACTAAGGTTTATCTAGTGCTTTCTATGTGTCAAATCATTGTACTAAGTACTAGGTATGCATTATCCTATATATAATCAACCCCAAACCATCATTATTACAGTATTCTGATTTTACAGATGCAGACAGAAGTATACTATCAGAGAGATTATGTAACTTGCTCCAATTTTAATCCAGGCCAACCTGAACCCAAACCCTCTGTCTTAACCATTAGCCCTCTTGCCTCTGCAACACAGAAAAATTCTGGGAACCTGAAAGAGGAAGGAGTAAAATGGAGTCTTTAAACTTGGACAGATCTAAATTCAAATTCTGCGCCTGGTCCTGACCAGCAAGGAGACCTTGGGGAAATTTCTTAACCTCTCTAAATTTCAGTTTGCCCACCTGTGAACTGGGACCCTACATTTTTCATTGGTTTGATGTAAAGGTCAAGTGCAAGTAAATAAAGATTTTTAAAATGCCTAGTAAACCAAATGCAATGTTTAGATATTGCATGTCTCTGATTCAAGTAAACCCATGCTAAAAAGACATTGGGAAGTAAAATGTAGACTTGATATCCATATCAAGAAATTATCTTTTTTAAATGATTAATTTTTGCCTGGCCAGTGTGGCTTGGTTGGTTAGAGCATCATCTCGTACACTGAAAGGTTGCAAGTTCAATTCCCTGTCAGGGCACATACCTAGGTTGTGGGTCCAATCCCTGCTCAGGGAGAGGCAAATCAATGTTTCTCTCACATCAATGTTTCTCTCTTTCTCAAAGCAATGAAGGAAAAATGTCCGTAGATGATATAAAAAAGTTTGTTTTAATTATTAATTTTTGCCTTAGCTGGTGTGGCTCAGTGGATTGAGCGCCGGCCTGAGAACTGAAAGGTTGCCAGTTCAATTCCCCATCACGGCACATGCCTGGGTTGTGGGCCAGGTCCCCAGTTGGGGGCGTGCAATTGATGTTTCTCTCACATATCTCTTTCTTCCTTCTTTCCCTTCTCTCTCTAAAAATAGATAAATAAAATCTTTTTAAAAAAGAAATTATTAATTTTATTAGGTGTGGTAATGGTATTGGGATTATGTTTTTCTCTTCCATTCTTATGTTAGAGATACATAAAGAGAAAGTTGGGGTGAAACTATGTCTAGGATTTATTTTTCAAATACTTCAGCCCCTTCCCAAGAAAACCATGAGATAAATAAGACAAGATTAGCAAAGTATGGATAATTGTAGAAGCTGTTAATTATACTGTTCTCCCTACTTCTATTGAATGCTTGAAATGTTTCAAATAAATTTGAAATAATTTAAAAATAAAATAACTATATTCTAAAGCACTGACAATTTTAACTATCAGGTTTATTCCATTATTTTACATTGTTATAATTATGAAATTTTAAAGTAAATTGTTGCTGGCCTATAAGTAGGCATGCAAAAATGGCAATTTTGTGAAACAGGAGACATTCCAGGCAGCACCTGCAGCTGGCAGGGAAGCCAGTGGGGGGCGGGGAGGGCACTGAACGCTTTGGAGAGCAAGGTGGACAGGTGATTGTTGAAGACTCATACAGCCACACAGAGGACAATGCACAGGAAGGTAAATGGCAGGAGTACTGGGTGACAGGAACAGGCAAATTAAAATTGAGAGGTAGATTTTCCCCGAAAATGTACGTCTCCACAGTCACTTCAAAATTGCACTGTTTGGGGATCAGATGCATGCAGCAAAATTCTCAACTCTGCTCACCAGTTCTGTCACCCAGTCCAGAGCTGTAGCGCTGAGATCCCTCATTTGTTATTTGGGTGCAAGACCTCTGCAGTCCCTTCCAGCTCTTCATACTGGAAGTCTAAGAAATGTTGTTGGCTTTCACAAGAGAAGGATTATTCCTGAGGCCACACTGGTCATTTGCCTATCTCAAAAGCAGGTCAGAGCCAAATGGAAATGAAAATGTAGCCAATTCATAACCACATAAAAATTTTAGGTCCAGTGAGCATTTGTGTATCATTCCAGGAGTAATTGTTCTATAATCTGGATTTAAAGAGCTGGAATTATTTTTATGTGTGACCAGGGTGAAATGGTGACCATTTGAAATGAAAGTTTGCCCTCTTTGAGAGAAAATTTGTGTTTCAGAGAAAAGATAAGACAGTATATTTGGAAACTCTTCAAAGAAATGCACACTTCTGTATAATACTTCCCTTTATAATAGAGGTGGCTCTTCAAGAGAGATTTTGAAAAGCTGGAGATGTGGAGGGGAACGAAAATACCACTTGTGCTCCTTGCTCCCTCTAAGGCTACAGAATGAAGGCCCTGAGAGGCAACAGAGACCATGAGGATGGGAGAAATCAAGTGTGTGCTTTAGAAATGAATAGTGATGTACGCGACGCAGTTGTTGAAGGCTCAGCGATCGAGAGCACAGGAGTCTGCTGCAAGTCCGGGCAATGAAACAATGTGGGTGCCGGGTGTTTCTCAAACTCTAGTTTCTTTGCCATCCTTGAATCAGTAGCAACCAAAGCAATGCACTTGACACAAACACAATGGCCCAGAAGGGCTTATGGGACTCTCCTTTTAAAACCAATAAGCATCATTCTGGGTAGTCACCTCAACTCCTAAGTCTGTTAAGGGAGTGTTGAGAGAGGAGGCCTTACTCAAGACAAGAGGTCTAACGTGTTTGTTTAGTAATCCCAAGCGATCGCTATCTCAGGCAAGTGTCTAGCCAGAGAGAGAGAAGATAGGTTCCAGGCTATTCAAAGGTGCTCAGTTAAACTCATATTTCCAGGAGACAAAAAAGCTAGACTATGTAGTAGATCCTGTAACCAATACAAAAAATAAAAAGCAACAAACTGGTTGCAATCACTGCTAAAACTTCCTGCACCTGCCCAGAAGTTATGCCTGGAACTCACAGACTTCTCCAGCTGTGGAATGAATACACAGTAGCTGGTGCTCAAGGGCTGTGGTGGCCCACAGTGGCTCCCAAATGAGGGGCTTTGTCAGCTGTGGGGCTGAGGAAGAGAGAGATTAAGTGAATTTTCTACTGCAGACGCAAATCTTGTAATAAGTTTTTAATTGCACAATGTTTAAATGTAAGTGTAGACGAGTACTTTCCTAAAGCCCCTACTGCAGGGGTGTCAAACTCATTTTCACCGAGGGCCACATCAGCCTCATGGTTGCCTTCAAAAGGCCCAATGTAATTTCAGCTCCTTAACAGTTAAGGAGTAGTTGTATTTACACATTTCTAAAATTATTTGGGACTTTTGAAGGCAATTTCGAGGCTGATGTGGCCCCCAGTGAAAATGAGTTTGACTCCCCTCCCCTAATGGAACCACAATTTTTTTTTAAGTGGGAGATTGAACGCATGGGACTGCATATTAGGAAGGATCCTAGCAGGAAACAGGCGGCACACTCCCCAGGAAACTGAGGAGCATATTCGGTAAGCAGGGCGGGCTTCGTGGATGTGCAGCCCGTGTGGTCACACAGGTCCCACACTTAGTTTAAGGCCTGGTGGTTGCCATCTTAAAATTCTTAGTAATTTTTGAACAAACATTACTGCATTTTCATTTGGCACTGAGCGCCACAAGTTATGTCATCAGCCCCATGTTCTGTGTTATGTACTATATAAAAGATGGTATAGCACCAAAAGACTAAAAGCAGTGTGAAGACCAAAAAGCATTGGTGAAGACTGAAAACTTCACCTAAGTCAGAAAGAGCAAGGAAGAGACATACCTGGAATGGAGAGAGAGCTGCTGCTGAAGCTGTGGCTATGGCTGCAGCTGGCTGCAAGCAGGTCCCAAAACAGAAGTGGTGGCCTTCTGTAGAACACAGCCATAGTCAACCCACAGCCTGTAGAGAGGGTGGCAGGTGATAAATACCCTAACTTCTCACTGCCCCTGCCCTCTGACCTGCATGTGCCTCCTAGTGACGACCCAAATAGGAAGCCAGAGTGTCTGGGAGTCCATTGATGAAATCAGTTGAGATCAGCCTGCCAGGGCATAGGGTACAGTGAGAAGAGGTAATAGTGAGTCTAGAAAGAGCACAGAATACTGAGCTCAGGACTTTCACTTGAAATTTACTTGAAATTTTGCATTTCAAAGTCAGGGTCAGAGTTCAGAATACATAACATGAAAATATCACAAACAATGAATTTCAGTAAAGGGCTTTGTGATGAATTTTTTTTTCTTTTTAAAGATTTATTTATTTATGTATTTATTTATTTATTTATTTATAGAGTGAGGGAAGGGAAGGAGAAAGAGAGGGAAATGAAACATCGATGTGCTAGAAAAACATCAGCTGGTTTTGCCTCTTACTCGCCCCTAGCTGGCCTGGGGACCTGGCCTGCAACTCAGGTATGTGCACTGACCAGGAATAGAACCTGCAACCTTCTGTTCAAAGGTCAGTGCTCAGTCCACTGCGCCACACCAGCCAGGGCCACAACAATTTTTAAAGGATGATCATTTCGTATGCATCATGCACAGGTTTTATACACTTTCAAAGGGAAAACAAGACAATCTGAAAATTCCCCTGAAAAGAGGCTTAGGTATTTGAAAGAGCCATCGTTAGTGGGGAGAGAAGCCTCAGCTTTCAAAAGTTTAGAAACATTCCAGGCCCCCAAATTTCACAGACAACATCCCGTTCTCCTCACCTTACTCTTCCTCTTACTCTTAGGCCAAGTTCACACAAAACGTGTATGTGACAGGCACAGTGTCCCAGGGATTACAAGGGCCACTAGGGAAATGACCGCTGAATAGACCATATTCCAACAGAGGTTTTTGGTCTAATTAAATATTTGTAGATACCTTTTTGGATAATTAAATTTTTGTAGGAGCATTGGAAAGCTCTGACAAAGGGTGTTTATTACAATGACTTGTAACCATTCCAATTTCTCAATTCCTCTGAACACTTTAGATTATAGTGGTCCTCCTTCATCCGCAGTTTCACTTTCAGTGGTTTCAAGTTGCCTGTGGGCTACAAAGGTCCAAAAATATTAAGCGGAAAGTTCCAGAAATAAGTGATTAATGTTTTAAATTGTGTGCTGTTCTGAGTAGCATGGTGAAATTTTGTGCCATGCTGCTCCATTCCACTGAGGCTATGAATCATCCATTTGTCCAGACCATCCACACTGAGATGCTGCCCACCCGTTAGTCACTTAGTAACCACTGGATTATCAGATTGGCTGTCGTGGGATCGAAGTTCTTGTATTCAAATAATTCACCTTTCTTTTTTCTTATTTATTTTCTTTCTTCAAGTAATTATTTGACTTAATCATATCACATTTATATCACTTTTCTTACAGTATATTGTAATTGTTCTATTTTATTATTAGCTATTGTTGTTACTCTCTTATTGTACCTAATTTATAAACTATATCATAGCTATGTATAAAAAACAGTATATATATGGTTTGCTTCTATCTGCAGTTTCAGACACCCACTGGGGGTCTTAAAATATCCCTCTTGGATAATCAGGGGCTACTATATTCAGATCATTTTAAAAAATTTGCTTATCACTAATTAATTTGTATTTCACTCACATATGAGCTACACTAAAGTAATCCTTTGTAATTTCCTTGAAAAAAATTGGCTCCAAATGTGAATAAGATTGCAGAGACACACTTCATCTATAAAAGTTACAGAACACAAAATCAACAATTTAACTTTATTTATTTTTTATGTATTATTCATCATGCTATTACAGTTGTCCCCATTTTTCCCACTTTGCCCCCCTCTGCTCAGTACACCCCTTCCCTCCAGCAATCTTCCCCTTAGTTCATGTCCATTGTCATACATATAAGTGCTTTGGCTTCTCTATTTCCTACACTATTCTTAACCTCCCCCTGTCTATTTTGTACCTACAATTTATGCTTCTTATTCCCTGTACCTTTTCCCCCATTCTCCCCCTTCCCCCTCCCTGCTGATAACCCTCCATGTGATCTCCGTATCTATGCTTCTGTTCCTCTTTTAGTTGTTTGCTTAGTTTGTTCTTATTTTTGCCTTTGTTTTTTAGATTCAGTTGTTGATAGTTGTGAGTTTGTTGTCATTTTAATGTTCATAGTTTTGATCTTCTTCTTTTTCTTAAATAAGTCCCTTTAACATTTCATATAGACTTCCGGCCAAGATGGTGGCATAGGTAGATGCACTGTGCCTCCTCGCACAACCAAGATGGGGACAACAACAATATAGAAACAAAAGGACAACCAGAACTGACAGAAAATTGAACTGTATGGAAGTCAGACACCCAAGGATTTAAAAATAGACACATTCATCCAGACCGGTAGGAGGGGCAGAGTTGGGCTGGGCAAGGGACCAGAGCGCAGAGCTGAGCAACTGGGGCGGTGCGCAAGTCCACAGCAGGCAGACCCTGGGCGCACAAGCAGCAGTGGTTGGTGGGCCCCGGCCAGGGGGTGGCGACCAGCAGACCCAGCGAGGCGGCCATTGTGAAGCAAGGCACTGTGCCCAATTCAGGGTCCCAGCACCAGGAAATAGAGCTTTGGGTCACTGAATGAAAAGGAAGGTCCTGCCAGGTGCACAGGCCCACCCACACGGGAATTGGTGCCAGAGGGGCCCAGTTAGCTTGCGGAAAGTGGCGGAGGGGTCTGGGGTCCCACGGAGAGCAGAGCAAGTGACATTTTTCCTTCTCAGACCCCGCCCCCACATATAGCATCACAACCCATGGACTGGGGTGCCCCACCCTGGAGAACACACAAGGCCCCGCCCCTCACTACAGGAGCTTGACAAGACCAAAAAACCAAAAAAAAAAAAAAAA
>CM052541.1:103028609-103064554 GCA_028533065.1 Trachops cirrhosus
GAACTGTGCATCTGATAGGTTGGCTATCTCTTGGTTGCTTAAAAGGATGACTTCTGGGGCTTTCAATTCTTCTTCTGTTTGAGCCATCTTTTTGCTGTTTTTTTTTGTTTTGTTTTTTGGTCTTGTCAAGCTCCTGTAGTGAGGGGCGGGGCCTTAGGAGTTCACCTGGGCGGGGCACCCCAGTCGCAGGGTTGTGACGTTGTATGTGGGGGTGGGGTCCGAGAAGGAACAATGGCGTTTGCTCTGCTTTCTGTAGGACCCCAGACCCTTCTGCCACTTTCCGCAAGCCAACCAGGCCCCTCTGGCACCAATTCTGGTGTGGGTGGGTCTGTGCACCCCATGGGACCTTCCTTTTCAGTCAGTGACCCAAAGCTGTATTTCCCGGTGCTGGGACCCTGAGTTGCGTGCAGTGCCTTGCTTCACAATGGCTGCCTGGCTGGGTCTGCCGGGCGCCACCACCTGGCCGGGGCCCACCAGCCACGGCTGCTTGTGCGCCCAGGGTCTGCTAGGTCTGCCGATCACCACCCCCTGGCTCGGGCCAACCAGCCACTGCTGCCTGTGCGCCCAGGGTCTGCCTGCTGCGGACTTGCGCGCCGCCCCGGGTGCTCAGCTCTCTGCTCCGAGTCCCTCGCCCGGCCCGACTCCGCCCCTCCTACCGGTCTGGATGAAAGTGTCTATTTTTAAATCCTTGGTTGTCCGACTTCCATACTCTTCAATTTTCTGTCAGTTCTGGTTGTTATCTTGTTTCTATATTGTTGTTGTCCCTATCTTGGTTGTGCGAGGAGACACAGTGCGTCCACCTATGCCTCCATCTTGGCCGGAAGTCCCTCCAGACTTTTTTCCCTCTTCCCAGTACTTTTATTTTTGTGTTTGCTTTTGTTAAAAGACTTTATTAATTTTTAGAGAGAGGGGAAGGAGGGAGAAAGGGAGGGAGTGAAACACTGATGCAACAAGAGATACATCGATCACTTGCCTCTTGCACACCCCCAAGTGGGGACCTGGCCTGCAACCCAGAATATGTGCCTTCACAGGGAATTGAACTGGCAACCTTTCGGTTCACAGGCTGACACTCAGTCCACTGAGACACACCAGCCAGGACCTAAAGTAATTTTTACAACAGAGAAAAATGTTAACGACCCAAACATAAAGATGTGAAGATGTGCTCTCTCAGGGTAAGTATGATTTTGAACAGAGAAACTAGAAGACAGATAATCCACAGAGAACTAACTCCCCAATCTTAAGGGCAAAAGGGGAGAACACACCTAACAAGTATGCACAGTCCAGCAGGGTCTCTCTTTATACACTCGTGGACGCACCGTGGGGATGAGGCCATCAATGCAGAAATCATGTAAAGAAGAAAATGACAGACTTGCCTCCCATACTTGCCTTGTTGTAAACCCACAAGGAAATGAATTTTGGTTTCTATTTTTGTGACTTGTGCCTGCAGTCTGACAAGGGTGAGAATGTGCTGAATGTGTACCTGGGTCCAAGTAAAATTTCTCTATAAATTCAATAATTGTTCAAAGCTTCACTCTGCCTCCTCAGCGCCGTTGAGTGAACACCTGCTGTGCTACGTCACAGAGGCACCATGGGGATTTGCAGAGGCGCTTGCCTCCTTCCTCACGCCCTGCCTGGGCACTGGCAGATGCCAAGCTGGCTTATCATCCAAGGCTGGGCCCATGTGCCCCATCCTGGGCTGCTCAGCTCAGTCATTTTTTCCTTCCAAAGTACTTGTCAATTGTATATGTATGTCTCAGTGAGCAGTTTCCTGAATACCTTGTCCTATTAACAAATATCTTCCCAATGTATGTTGTGTCTTACGAATAAGATCATTAACCTCTGAAAGGCAAGTACGTATTAGTATTACTTCTTAGCATCTTCATCCTCACCACAGAGCGTGGCACAACTTAATACATATTTATTTTACTGTAGTATCCCTACTGTATAATTAATACTGATCCATAATGGAATGTTTCTTATGGAAACATAATGTGAACAAGCAAAAAGATGTTTAAATTACTCATAATTTCATTACCCAAGAAAAACTACTGTTAACATTTTATAGAGGGTATACACGAAACAGGATGTGTGTTTGCCCCAAGAGAGCTAACATTTTAATGTAATAAAATGAATTGAAATACACACAGCCACAAGTAGGAAGGGACAAAGGATGAAGTTAAATTTCTTGAGAAGTCAGGAAGATGATGAGTTTCTGGTGGCCCAGGGCGGGCAGCGTAACTGTGCTCTCAGAGACTTGGCCAAGCATGCCATGCAGAAGGTGGTTCTCCCATCAGTTCTTAGAATTCTTACAGCAGGAATAAAGATTGTCCTCCCACGGCGTTAAAGGACCCAAGGAGAAGTGTGCCCCCTGAGCCAGCAACTTCAGCATCACCTGGGAAACGCAAATTCTCAGACCCCATCCTAGACCTACTGAGTCAGAAACGCCAAGGTGGGCCCAGCCTTCTGTGTTTTAAGAATTCCTCCAGGTGATTCTGATGCACAATAAAGTTTGAGAATCACTTAAAAACTGGGGTTGTATCTTCTTCACTGTTGAGTTCTCTGTCTCAGCACCTGGTGCCTAGAAGGTTGAAAAGAATTCATTAAATGAAGAATGCAAATACCTCCTAGAGATGCATCAATTTTTAAAATTATTTTTATTATGGTACAGTTCTCATAGAAATATGTAAAAGACATCATGAATGCCAAGTATATCCAGCACTATCTGGAGCAAATTAAATCTTAACAGTTTGCCATGTTTCCTTCAGATTTTTTAAAAAGGATTTTATTTATTTATTTATTTATTTTTAGAGAGAGGGGAAAGGAGGGAGAAAGAGAGGGAGAGAAACATCAATGTGTGGTTGCCTCTCACACACCACACACTGGGGGCCTGGCCCACAACCCAGGCAGGTGCCCTGACTGGGAATCAAACTGGTGACCCTTTGATTCACAGGCTGGCGCTCAGCCCACTGAGCCACACCAGCCAGGGCTTACCCTCTCTTTTTTTTAGAGAACAAAAATGTTACCAATACTACTGAAGGCTTTCTGTATATTCTTTTCACAATCTTATTCTCCTTTCTTTTTTTCCAGAAATAACTACGATCATGAAGTTCGCATTAATCATTCTCGTATATGTTTTATGCTTTTATTATAGATTCATGTATCCATAAACAATGTATGAGTATGGTATGTTTTGCTGGTTTTTAAACTATTTAAATGGTATCACACTCTACATACCCTGAAATTAGATTTTCTGCATTGTTTTTAAGATTTATCATTGTGCAGACAAAGAGCTGTGATTCATCATTGTAATTGCTGCATAATAGTCCCTTGTATGAATACATAATGATATATAAATCTGATCTTCTATTAATGATATTTAAATAGTTCCACTTGATTTCATTTTTCACTATTAAAAGTAATGCTGCCACAAACATGTACATCTTCTGGGGCAACCAAATAGAGTTTATCTAAGATATAGACCTAAGAGTAGATTTCTTGGAATGTAGGGATATGAGCATTTCCAATCTGCATGGGTAATATCAAATTACTCCCCAAAGTGGTTTTACCAATTTCTTTCCCTCTTTTCCAACATTTAGAATTGGCGAACTTTTAGATTTTTCCCAATTTGGTGAGTATGAAATAGTATCTCATCATTATAAATTTTTCATTACCTTACTTTCTAGTGAGACTGAGCATCTTTTTATGTGCTCATAGGCCATTTGGACTTGAGAGATACAAAATTAACACATATTCACACCAAGATATAAATGCCTGAGATCACCTCTAGTTCTCAAAGAGAGTGTTCGTAGGGAGAAAGCCTGAGAGGGAGGAGAAAGTGCAAAAAGTCCTGCAGAGAAGAGAGGAGGTGAAGCGAGAAGCTACAAGTACCATTTACCTTCTTTAAGGTCATTTCCAGGGCTGGCCCAGGACAACTGTCACAGAGCTCTGTTCCCTCCCTCAGCTCTTCTTTTGTTTCACTGTTATATTTGGGTATTATAATTCTTTTTTTAATTTTCTATGTAGGGGGTGATCATATTACCTATGAATTTTATTCTGGTACAAAAAATCATAAATATTTATGGAGAACTACTGAACTGATAGTTTTTTCTAAATCCTAACCCAAGGATATGTTCATTGATTTTAGAGAGAGGGAAAGGGAGAGAGAGGGAGACATCTATCTGAGAGAGAAACATCGATCGGTTGCCTCCCGTATGCACCCCAACTGGAGATCAAACCCCCAACCCAGGCATGTGCCCTGTCCAGAGATCGAACCTGCAACCTTTTGGTGTATGGGATGATGCACCAACCAACTGAGCCACTTGGCCAGGGCACTAATAGTTTCTTAATAAGAAAATTTAGAATACAAGAGAGAAAAAAAAACTCACTTACCCCAAGATGATGCAGTTGTTAATTGAACAAAGTTTATATTTATTATTGATGGATATGAAACTTAGACTCCTTCCACTAAGTCATTCTGCCTTCCAAAGCCATGCCTCCATCAATTAACAATAATAACAGTAGCTGACACAGACATGGCGCATGCTATGCACCAAACACTGTTCCTAAGTGTTCTGCCTTTACTGACTCTCTGACCCTCAAACTCACAACAACCGTCTAAGGCAGGTACTATTATGGTCCTCATTGTACAGATGAGGAAAGCAGTGCACAGAGGGGCTAAGAGATCTGCTCAAAGTGACACAGCTAATGTATAGCACAGCTAATGTATAGCACAGCTAATGTATAGCACTGCTAAGGTGGTAGCTGGCTCTCTGGCTCTTTATCACTTCACTGTACCATGTCAAAGACAGGGTCAGGAAGCCAGGCAAACCCAACAGAGGCATTTGGCCTATAGAAATGGAGGGAAATGGACACACCCAAGCATTACCATGGTTCCATTGTTAGAATGACCCAGGATGTGCTTAAGGGGTTATGTGGAGCCCTTGAAAACATATGCAAGTTCTATATCTTAGTGTGTGTATTTGCACATTTTTCTAGGGACCAAGTCCATGGTTCTCATTGATTCTCAAAGGCCTCAAGGCCCCTGAGCACAGAAAGGTTAGAACTACTGGTTTAAAGGAATGTCAGCAGGACTTGATGAGCAAGAGGATGCAGGCACAGAACTTCCCAATCCAACACTAGTGTGCAGGGACAGGCAAAGGGACGGGGGTAGAAAGTCCCTTTGCCCTCAAGGTTACCAAACCTCTTTACTCTCGTTGGCATCTCCATTTAGGAGCAGCCTCTTAATTTCTATTCCCCTGCAAGCAAAACTTGAGGAAATCAATATGCTACATAAATAGAATCCTTTCTATGTGTTCAATTACATGCAAAAAAATCAGAAGGTACGCCCTGGCTGGTGTGGCTCAGTAGATTGAGCACCAGCCTGTGAACCAAAGGGTCATCGGTTTGATTCCCAGTCAGGGCACATGCCTGGGTTGTGGGCCAGATTCCCCAGAAGGGGGTGCGCAAGAGGCAACCACACATTGATGTCTCCCTCTTTCTCCCTCCCTTTCCCTCTTTTTAAGAATAAAATATTTTTTAAAAATCAGAAGGCACTGGTTTAGAGAATTAAGCTGGAGAAAGAACTATAATTTAAGAGTATGAGTGAAGTCAAAGGGCCACTCAGTATACAAATGATGCTCAAGCTTTTTCTGCCCCAGCATATCTAAGGAGGGCACAAACTGCCAGTGGCCTTATGGGGATCCGATGTGTGAGTAAGGGCTTTGGAGAGAGACTTTGTCAGTGCTCCTTGATGCTCCATAACCCTTCAGCCCACCCAGGAGGCCACGTGCAGCTCTGGTGGGAGTTCCTGTGTGCACCCGCAGCTTCATATTCCAAGCACCTGCTTCTGCTGGCTCTGACCCTTCTCTGGCCACAGGTCCATGTCAGTTCACACTCCTAGGAACAATCCCTAATCAACCGGGGTGGGAGTTAGCGAACAAATACTTCAGTGTCCTTGCATTCAGTGGGAAAATTCTAAGGTGTACTTTATAGCCTTTCAGAGGGTCCCCAGTGGGGTTGGGCCCCGGTTGCCATGCAGCAGTAGCAGCTGCTTTTAAGGGAACCCAAGCCAAGACAGTACCCTTGGAGATCATGTGTCAGCTGAGAATTCTGGTCGTACTGGCAAGGCTGCTGGCAGACCTGGGGCCACAGTCTATTTTGCCAGTGCACCATGAGCATGGTATTGTTTTTGAGGGGGAGGGAAGGGGAGAGGCTTACAAGACCCTTGTAAGATGAATCTAAAGTGCTTCTGAACTTGGGGAAAAAACATTTGTCCAAATCCTGAAATGAGAAATTCTATCACAGAGGATCTTCTCACTAAAAACGCTGTATCGAGTGACGCCTGTCCTGGGGTAGACTTGACGAAAACACTTCAGAGAGTCAACTCATAAATAGGACTTAAAAGAACAATCTTGTGCAACCAGGGCCTCTGCAAGAGGCTGTACAACTGTGCTCTGGCCCAGGGGGCAAGGGAGCTGAACTGCAGCCTTCCCCATGCGCAGCCACGGCCATCTCTGCTGGTGCACTCTGAAAAATCGGCACGGCTTCATCTTCAGGTCCTAACGATCATTGCTGGAAATATATTCTTTATAACAATATTCCACTGATCTAGAACAAAAGCAATTTGAGAGCCCCAGGCTGTTTGTTGTAATGGAATTTTCCTTGTGTGAAAAACTAAGCATCACTGTTGTATTATTAATGGAGTTTTATCCTCCTCTTTCCACCAAGTTGACAGTTTTAGTACCATGTTGGTACGATTTATTCCACTAAATGATTAGAATACTTTTTGTCACATTTCTATCTTCCTTTGCTAAATGGGAAATGTTTGTGTTCTTGCTGCAAAGTCCAACATTTAATGAGATTTGAACTTGTTTGCTTTGTGTGGAATGGGATTAACTCCCCTGCCAGTGCCCACCCTCAAGTCTTTGTGCTGTGGAGGCTCCAGTTATGTGAGCAAATGGATGGTTATTCTCAGCAATAAAAATGAGCAAATAACGTGAAAGCGCCCATACCTCAAAAAGCAGAAGAATGACCTCTGTTTGACCTTGAGGTCTGTGCACTGAGAAGAAAAGTTCCCTAACAGACAAAACAAACTTCCAGCCAGAGAGAAAGAGAAGATTGCTTACTTTCTGATTACTTTGTTTAAACCAACCTCGTCTCTAGTTTATAATCCTTTATGGGAGTATATTAGGAAGGGACAGTTTAAGGTCTGTTTAGAGCAGAAAAGAATCATGAAATAAACAATTAATATTTAGGAGCAGGGCCCAGAACCCTCTATTGGTAGGCTTTTTCTCCCTGATTTAATGAATAGTAGCCTTGGGCTATGGTCTTTGGGCATCCCGTGTATTTATTTTGATTACTGTTGTCATATATCCACTTATTACACTCTTTGTACTATCTTGGACAATCCAAAATTAGGGGAACTCATTGGAGTAAATAAAGTGATCATTTCTGCTGGCGTGAGTCACGTACAGAATATAGGAGTGTCAGTTCCAGTAACAGGAAAGCAAATCCAGTATTCACATTTTATCCTGACAAAGTGGTCTCGGAACATTTTTGCCCTAGGTTTTTAAAAATGAGCCTGTATTCCTTCCCTTCCAACCAAACGCTCCTTCACATCCCAGCTTAACATCTGGTCTCTGTTGCTCCTGCCCAAGGCTGATCTGCATTGTCCAGCATCTAGGCTCTAGCTCAGGTCAATGCCTCCTGCTGGACTGCCCTCCTTAGTCCTTGGTGCCTACTGAATCCTTCCCATCCAAAAAGTTCTTCCAAAAAGCTTCCTCAGACAGCCTGACACCTTCCCTCTGCCCTTCAAATTGCAGCAACCCATCGTGCAGCTCTTCCCAATGTGCTATGAATTGCCTTTTCCAGACTACAGTTTCCTGTTTCCCCAGGTAGAAATTTCTTCTCTAGGCAGAAATTGTAAGTCACCACCAATATCCATTCTCCCCTACCTTTTAGCCACAGGGCCCCATTAATCAGGGTGGCAATAAGCCCACATAGAAATGTGCCTCCCTTCTCCAGCCTCCCTTCCCAAGTATGGTCATGTGCCTAAATTCTGTTGCATGTGATATAAGGACATATGTTTTCCAGAACTTACAGGAAGAGACACTTAAGGAGAACAGATTCAGGCAGAATGTTGGGCCTTTGTCGCTTCCTCCTCCCACCTTCCTGCTGCCTGAGGTGAAGAGAGGATGGCTAGTGCTGAAAAAGCCACTTTGACTCATGAAGGGGCCTTCAAGATGGAAGCCAGCAGCGCAGGAAAATGGAATGAAAAGACAGAAGGAGCCCAGTGTCCAGTGACTTTTTGAAACCATTATTCCATTCCTGGATTATCTTATCTGGACTTCTTTTCTGGAAAAGAATAAACCCTTTTGTGTTTAAGCCATTATTGTTTTATATAATCAAATCCACTTGTCCAGTCCAGCTTCTCAAGGGCAGATCAGCTTTGGAACCATCATGCCGCCAGCAGTGCTTGACATGGCAACGATAAATTCTGCTGGGCTATTTGCTGAAGCTTGAAAATATTTCCTTCTGACCCACAACAGTTCTCACCCTCATTAATATTAGAACCGCTCTCTTTAAAATCATGCCCATTAATCTTTTGCTCCGATTTCAGAAGTTAATATCATTTCCGCTGCATAGTTTTTATCCTTAGAGGTGAAGTCATTATTTAAGAAACACCTTCCTGAGTCAGTCACATGGGTTACAGGCAGCCATTGATCAGTGATCATAGGCTTAGGTGCTCCAAAGACTTATTAAATGTTTGGATCCCAACTTCCAGCCAAGACGGAGGTGTAGGTAGACACATTGTGCCTCCTCGCACAACCAAAAGAAGGACAACAACAATTTAAAAACAAAAAGCAACCAGAACTGACAGAAAATCAAACTGCATGGAATTCCAACAACTAAGGAGTTAAAGAAGAAATATTCACCCAGGTTGGTAGGAGGGGCGGAGAGGACTTGCAGCAAGGTGGTGGTTGGAGAACTGGGTGGTCCAATATTCGCATGCAGATAAACCGGGAGGAACAACTGGGGAACGGGCTCCAGTGCAGGGAACTAAAACTTCAAACCTCTGACTGAAAACACCTGAGGGGGTTGAGGCAGCAGTGGGAGAAACTCCCAGCCTCACAGGAGAGTTTGTTGGAGAGACCCACAGGGTCCTAGAATGTACACAAATGCACCCACCTGGGAATCAGCACCAGAAGGACTCAGTTTGATTGAGGGTTGCGGGGAGTGACTGAAAACCAGCAGAGAGCAGAGCAAGCAGTATTGTTCCCTCTCAGACCATCCTACACATACAGCATCACAACCAGTGACTTGACTGGCCCTAGTGAAGACCTAAGGCTCCACCCCTTGCTAAGTAACAGGCCACTGAGACCAAAAAAAAAAAAAAAAAAAATGAACCAAATGAAAGAACAGATCAAAAAATACAACTAAGTGATGAAGAGCTAGCCAACCTATCAGATGCACAGTTCAAAACACTGGTTATCAGGACATTCCAGGAACTCACTGGGTACTTCAACAGCATTAAAAAAAACCCAGGCAGCAATGAAGGTTGCATTATGTGAAATAAAGAAAAATCTACAGGGAACTAACAGTGACGGGAAGGAAACTAGGACTCAGATCAAATGGTTTGGAACAGAAGGAAGAAAGAAACACTCAACCCAAACAGAATGAAAAGACAAGAATTCAAAAAAATGAGAGGCTTAGGAACTTCTGGGACAACTTTAAACGTTCCAACATCCAAATCATAGGGGTACCAGAAGGAGAAGAAGAAAACCAAGAAATTGAAAACTTATTTGAACATATAATGAAGGAGAACTTCCCCAATCTGGCAAAGGAAATAGACTTTCAGGAAGTCCAGGAAGCTCAGAGAGTCCCAAAGAAGTTGGACCCAAGGAGGAACACACCAAGGCACATCATAATTACATTAGACAAGATGAAAGATAAGGAGAGAATCTTAAAAGCAGCAAGAGAAAAGGAGAGAGTTACCTACAAAGAGTTCCTATTAGACTATCAGCTGATTACTCAAAAGAAACCTTGCAAGCAAGGAGCCGGAAAGAAGTATTTGAAATCATGAAAGGCAAGAACCAATATCCAAAATTACTCTATCCAGCAAAGCTATCATTTAGAATGGAAGGGCAGATAAAGTGTTTCTCAGAAAATGTCAAGTTAAAGGAGTTCATCATCACCAAGCCTTTATTATATGAACTGTTAAAGGGACTTATCTAAGAAAAAGAAGGGACTTATCTAACAAAAAATATGAACACTAAAATGACATCAAACTCACAGCTATTAACAACTGAACCTTAAAAAAAACATGCAAACAACTAGAACAGGAATAAAATCACAGAAATTGTTATTAGTGGGGGAGTGGGAGGGGGAGATAGGGGGAAAAGGTACAGAGAATAAGTAGCATAGATGGTAGGTAGAAAATAGACAGGGGGAAGTTAAGAATAGTAAAGGAAATGTAGAAACCAAAGAACTTATATGTACGACCCATGGACATGAACAAAAGGAGGGGAATATGGGTGGGAAGGGGTGTGCAGGTTGGAGGGGAGTGAAAGGGAGAAAATGGGACAACTGTAATAGCATAATCAACACAATATATTAAAAATAAATACATAAATAAATAAATGTTTGGATTCCCACGAAGCCCTACAATACCCAGGTTTACCAGGAGATCTGGGTAGGAATGGGCTTGATAGTCTTTATTGTTAACAAGATCAAGAGTACTGATAAAAGAAGTAAAACTTTGAAAGCTTTGCACCTCCTCACAGCCATCACTAACCAGCTTTACTTAGAGTGCACATCAGATGGGATGTCAGAGTGGCTGTAAATTTCAGCAAGATATGTTAGGTGGGAACATGGAACATCTCTGTGTACTTGTAGATGTGCCCTTGTCTTTGTGGCATGAATAAATATATTTGTAAGATGCAAAGAAAAGAAAAAGAAAAAAGAAAGAGAGAGAAAGAGGATAGATAACAGGAAAAAGAGGGAGAAGGTCATTACTAGGTCACAGGTTGAATGAGGAAAGTTACCCTATGGTCCACAGAACCCACAGGATGAGAGGCACCTGGTGGATTTAATTTGATCTGATTAATTTTGCCCCATTTTAGGTAAAGGAGAGAAAAGGCACTAGTATGCCTGTACAATTCTCTGTAGTCACATCTTCTTTCATTTTCTTGACCTTGTAATACTGACCTCCTGAATCAATATGTGTGACCTTTAATATGGAACCCAGTCATCTAGCAGGGGGAAGTCCTCCAGTAGATTTTGAACCATGTGGTCCAGCGTATCAGTTGGAGCTTGATCAAGAAATCAGAAGCTGGCAGATCACAAGGTCACTTGTGATCAGAAGTTACGAGTCAGGAGTTACGGATTCCAGTCCCAACTATGCCACCAACTAGATGCATGGCCTCAGACACACCATATAACCTGCCAGGGCCCAGGGCAATTTTCAGAGTGATCAATCCTGAGGATGTGAAGCACTTTCCAGATGATGAAAACACTCCAGAGAAGCGAGATGAGATCTAGGGCTTCTTTGGAAAGAAAGATGATGGTGAATGCTTTCTTCCTGATTGCCTCTGGTTTTACAGTCGAGGGCTGTTTCCTGGTGATCCCAGTAAGATTTAGGCTTCCGGGCCCCAGTGCCCAGGCAAGGCTGGCTGAAGGGCCTCCGGGGGATGGACAGACACACTGGCCAGCAGTTCCAGTCCTGCTGCCCCTCCAGAGCTGCTGCTGCCAATGGGAATGGTGCCCATCCCATGGCTTAGCCACCTCCACCGCTGCCTGAGAATCTCAGGGGAGAAGGACGGCTCAGAATGGTGGAGTGCTTTTGAAGAAAAGCATCTTTGGTTATAACAGAACTAGCCAACATTGAAGAAATAGTGAAAAGCAAAGGCAATAGCATGTTAGAAGTTTGTATGCAAGTGCTGAGCTTAGAGGAATTCAAACCACAAAAACTAACAACCCAACAAACAAATCAGAGGCCATCCCAGATATTTAAAAAAAAAAAAAGGTTTTTGCTCTTGAGAGTGTGGGTTTATGGTGACTTTTTCATCTTCCTGCTGCCTTCTATTTTCTAAGTTTTCCACAATTATTGACTACTTTCATAACTTGATAAAAGTAAAATAGATCATATTTTAAAGAAAATGCTTATTCCAACAATTTAAGATGTTTCCGTAATCTTGGAGAGAACATATCAACCACTGTCAATGATTAAAATATAAGAGAATCATCATTCAACTGTTCCTTGGAATCTGTAAGTAGGTCTTTAAGAAATCACTTAACTTTCCCTTGCAGCCCTTTGTCTGTCTATAACTTTGCCACACATGTGCCTGTTGTCTCACACAAATGCAGCTGGGATTAGTGAGGTCACCATTTCTAAATGCCCTTCAAGTCACTTCCAGGGAAAAGCACTTTGCAGGCAGAACAAATGATTACTGCCCTACTATTATTTCCTAGAATATCTATGGTTGCCAACCTTGAAGAAAATCTTATTTAGAAAGAAGCACTCTTCCCTATGCCTTTCACCTGAATATGGTAAACTTAGAAATAAATGTAGGAAGAATTCTGTTCCAAAGATATAGAGAATCTGTGCAAAATCATAAGCTTTGTCATTTTTAGGGAAGACAAATCTAATTCAAGTTTGTATTTTTGTTTCCATTCACCATTTTCATGCTTTATGTCAAACTGATGTACCTTGGGGGCAAAACAAAATGGGAAGCTTAAAATTCTGTTTGTGCTATTAAATTTTAAGTGTATAAAAACCCAGAACTAGGAAAGGACCTCGAAAGAATATCTGATTTTGCACTCTTCCTTCAGATAGATGAACAGCTAAACTACCAAGGACAAGTTTCAGTCCATTCCATTCATAAAGGTCTCTAGGAATCAGGAAATCCATTGCTTTCCCAGATAGTCTTGTCCAGCATTTTAAAATCATTTTAAAATCATTTTATCTTTGGCCAGAACATCGACCATATTTTTCCATGAATAATGTGCTCCCCATATAATGTATACCCACATTTTTGTCCCAAAATTTCAGAGAAAAAAAATCTTTCATTTTAATTCAATTTTCTATTTATTTATATTTAGATACTTGTTTTTTGTATTATAAAGATTTTACCATTTATTTTTGACTATATTATGGTACAAAAAATTTTGTGTAACTAATAATTACAAAACACAAGAACAGATACAAGGTATTTCAGATACTACCCACATATAATACACATCCTTCTTTTTCCCTCAGAAATTTGGGGGGAAAAGTGCACATTATACATGGCAAAATACAGTACATCTCCAGCCTCACAACTGCCCTTGAAAGACAGATAGTTCTAGAAGAATATTACCAATACATGGAATCCTTTATTAGAAGCCCAATTACACATAATGAAATGGTAGGCATTGTAAAAGGAGAATTCTGCAGGTTCTGTCTCTGACCTATTATTTTTGATTGAACATAAACAGCTACAACCACGCACAGGACATGCAAATAGTAGTTTTAAAAAAATCAAATCAATACATAGGTGGACAAGGAATTGTTCATATCTTAAATAGGGAGCCTTCCCTTCATTGGCCAGTCATGAATTCTGTCCTAGAAACTCATTTACAGAGGGCAGTGACTTTTCTATAAAATAATAGACATTTTTACTGGGAAAATATTCCCAAAAAGAGATAAGAGTTGGTGAGAAATTGGGTTGAGATCTAATCTATTTGAAACTCATATATAGCCCTGACCTGTGTGGCTCCGTTGGTTGGGCGTCATCCCACAAAGTGAGGAGGTTGCTGGTTCGATTTCCGGTCAGGGCGCATTCCTGGATTGCAGGTTTAGTTCCCAGTCGAGGCGCGTGCAAGAGGCAACTGATGGATGTTTCTCTCCCCCTCTTTCTCCCTCCCTTCCCCTCTCTCTAAAAATAAATAAATAAAATCTTAAAAAAATAAAAATAAAATCTTTTTAAAATTTATATATATATAAAAAGAAAGTAAACTTCCTTTAACTCAAAATTTTTTAAAAAAGTACAAAATGAAACTAAACTGAGATAACTATTAAATTAGGAAAAACCCAGAAGTTAAACACCAGCTTCTATTAGCAAGGCTATAGGGAATCAGATCATCTCAAACACTGCCAGCGAGAGTGAAATACACAACCATAACAGAAGGCAATTGACAACAGTTCCCAAATTTACAAAGCATTTACCCTTTGACCTGACATTTTCACTTCTGGAAATTTTGTATGTTAAAATTTTATACACACACATATATATTTTATTTAAAAATAAATTGTTTATATATGACAAAATGACGTATGTACAGTATAGGATAATTTAGCATTGCACCACTATCTACAGTAGAAAAAGATCAGAAATAATCACATGCCCATCAGTAAGGAACTGGTTAAATAAATTGTACTCTATTCACACAATGGAACATAGAACAGCTGTAAAATATATATATAGGAGGCTTTTTATGCACTGATATGAAAAGATTTTTAGGGTCTCTTTCAAGAAACCCAAAAAAGGTACAAAATGATGAAGTTTTGCCTTTTGTGCAAAAAAAGAATAAAATAATGCATGTTCTTATTTGTTTGCATCTGCACAAAGAAGTATTGGAAGTATTCCAAAGAAACTAATAAAAGCACTTAACTACAGAGGAAGGGGAGGAGTGTGTTGCATCTGAACAGGAAAGGGAGCAAACTGGATTTATTTTTCAGGAGGAGGATAAAGATGTTAACTTTGGGTTTTGTTAATCGAGTCAGGATAGGCTTGGTTATGTTGCACTAACAAACACAACCAAATCTCAGTAGTCTGACCACCAATATTTCCTTTCTCTCACAAAATGTCTATCATGAGTAGACTGGGAGCTGTATTCTGTAAATCTGGGATGAGCAAATGACATATTTTTGGCCAATAAGATGTGATGAAATATTCTGGACCACTTCTGGGAAATATTTCCTCACTTTCAAAGAGAATAGACATCTCTTCTCCTTCACAGATCTACATAGGATGCTTGGTAGTATGGGAGCCATCGTGTTGCCTTGGGAAGAGGAAGCTTGAGAGATGCAAAACTGACCTCCTGGGTATGTTAGAATTAACAACTGAACCTAAAGAAAACAAAAACAAACTAAGCAAACAACTAGAACAGGAACGGAACCACAGAAATGGAGATCCCATGGACAGTTAGCAACAGGGGAGTGGGAGGAGCAGAGTGGGGGAAAAGGTACAGAGAATAAGTAGCATAGATGGTAGGTTGAAAATAGATGGGGGGAGGGTAAGAATAGTATAGGAAATGTAGAAGTTGAAGAACTTATATGTACGACCCATGCACATAAACTAAAGTGGAGGAATGTAGGTGGGAGGGGGTGTGCAGGGTGGAGGGGAATAAAGGGGTGAAAATGGGACAACTGTAATAGCATAATCAATAACATATATTTTTTAAAAATTAAAAAAATAAAAAGAGAAAGAACCTGGGTCCTTTAATTATGTCAATAAACCACTGAATTAACCAACTCTGGAGATGTCCTATTTCAGGATTTCTTATTATGTGGGATAATAAAATTTATTTATTGTATAAACTATTTCAAATTAGATTTTTATGATCAAGTAGGAAAATATCCTCATTTATAGGTTTCTTTTTTATGTTTCTTGAAAGCAAGAAACATAAAATTCCTTGTCTTATTCCTGATTTAGTAGGATTACCTCTAAAATCACCTCTAAGTATTATGATATCTGAAAGTTTTTTGTACATAATTTTATTAAAATAAGAAATTTCTCTTCTATGGGTAAATATTAAGAGTTTTTAAAAAATCATTAATGGATATTAGGTTTTATCAATTATTTTTCAGCATTTATTGATAATCAGATGGTTGAACCTGTAAATGTGGTGACTTGTATACACCTTCTAAGTTAAAATTAGATGACTGGATTCCTGTAATTCACCTCCCTCTGTCACAATATATTCCCTTGATATACTGTCACGTATGATTTGCTGACATTTGAATAGGATGCTTGCATCTGCCTTCCAATGGTGCTGATGTGCAGGTTAGGCACTGTTGCCCTGCTGGACACCTTTCCGACACTAGAATAATGTGTATAACACAGAGATCCTCATTCTGGAAAGTGTAGTAGTACTCACCTATAAAACTTCTTAGGGCTAATGTCTTTTTTGAAAATACAAAAAATAATATGATAAACACACACTTACTAACCCATAGCCAAAAATGACCCATTCATAACAATTATTATTTTGAAGCAAATCCTTAACATCACATTTTATCAATATTTTGCATCTGTGTCTAAAATATAAGAACTCTTTTTTAAACATTACCACAATGTCATTAAATATCCAGTCAGTGCTCAAACTTTCCTGCACATTTCATAAATATTTTAAGTGTATTTGTTTGCATTGAGATCCAGTGAAGTTCCATACCTACAATTGAGTGGTCTTTTAGGTTTATTTTAATTTATAAATCACCCACACCAATCCCCACACCTTTCTTTTCTCCTTGGAATTTTTTTAAAGGTTTATTTAACCTTTAAAATAAAGGTTATGTATTTTATAATAAATACCTTTCTTATCCTTCCCCCCACACCTTTCTTTTCTCTTTGGAATTTCTTAAAGGTTTATTTATTGATTTTAGAGAGAGAGGAAGGGGAGAGAGAGAGACATCAATTTGTTGTTCCACTTATTTATGCATTCATTGGTTGATTCTTGTATGTGCCCTGACCGGCCGGGGATGGAACTCAGAACTTTGGCGTATCTGGACATCGCTCTAACCCACTGAGTTTTTCCAGGGTTTTTCCTTGGAATTTGTTGAAGGAACTGGATCATTTGTGCTATAGAATTTCCTACAGTCTGGATTTTGCTCATTATATCTTTATGATGTTGTTTAATGTGTTTTTCTGTGCCCTGTTTCTTGCAGAAAATGGCCAAAAATTATTTTTAAAATTATCCTATTCTTCTTAACTTAAATATATTTAAAGTATTTTAAATCCAATATACTTATTATTTTTATTAATGCAAAATTGTGAGAACTTCGTCAAGATGGCAGCCTAAGGAAACACAGCTTGTCTCCTTGCACAACCACATCAAAATTACAACTAAAATACAGGACAATCATTACTCAGAACCATTGGAAACTGAGTTCAATGGAAGTCTGACAACTACAGAATTAAAAAAAAACCGCATCCCTCCAGACTGGTAAGGGGGTGGAGATATGGAATGGGCTGGTCCCACACCCATGTGTGGCAGATAAATATTCAAGAAGGGTACCTCAGGAGTGAGGAGACCCAGCCCCACATCAGGCCCCCCAGCTCAGGGTTCCAGCATCAGGAAGATAAGTACCCATAACTTCTGGCTGAAAAAATGCACAGGGATTGAGTCTGTGCAAGAAACTACTGGAGTCCCAAGCAGTTCTCCTTAAATAACCCACACACAGACTTATTCAGACCCACTCCCTCTGAGCTCCAGCACCAGGGTAGCAGCTTGAAAGGCACCAGTGGCATAGAGGGAGGAACTGAATTGTCTGGCACCAAGGTGAGAGTGGAGGGACAGCTTTCTCCCAGACATAAAGGTGGGTAGAGGCCATTGTCCCTTTTCTGAGCCCTCCCCCACAGAGCCACCAAGTGGTAGTTGAGTGCCATATCTAAGACTCCATAAACCTGACTAACCTATTTGCCCCCCCCCCACCCCACCCCGGAGATAACCAGAGACCCTACCCCACCCAATTTATAGGTCTGTGAAAACTGTTAACCATGACTTTTCCATATGAATGGCTGCCTTTGGTTCACGCTTCACAACTTCCTAAATCCTATCAAATAAGCAACAGGTGGCCTCATTGGGCCCCCAGCTCCTGTACCTCTTGCTAAGTGACCCCCAGGCCCAGTACTAGCAGTAGCCATCTTAGATTGCTTTATAGCATAGGCAGAGTGGCCCCAGGCAAAAGACAGGTGTGAGGTGACCTTGGCCTGTACCACCAAGAAGAAACTAGAAGAAACTGCTGGAGCCCCAAGTAGTTCCTCTTAAAGAACCCTCACACAGACTCACTTACTCAGACTCACTCCCTCTGAGCTCCAGCACTGGGGTAGCAGCTTAACAGGCACCAGTGGCATAGAGAGAGGAACTGAAGTCTCTGGCACCAAGGTGAGCAGAGGCCAATGCCCCTTTTCTAAACCTTCTCCCCCAAGACAGCAGGCAAGCTAGTGCCGTATTGAGACTCCATCAACCTGGCTAATACTGTTTGGCCAGCCTTAGAAATCCCCAGAGACTCCACCCCTCCCAATTTATAGGCCCACCCAACTGCTTTTCTATGTGAATGGTTGATCTTGGCTCATGTGTCACTGGCCTCAGTGAGCCTCAGGCCCCTCATTAGCAGCAGCCAGCCTAGACTCAGTTTGGCTTTGCCTTGGAACCTCCAAGCCTAGCACAAGGAGCAACCATCTCACACTGCTTTATAGCTCGGGCAGGATGGCCCCAGGCAAAACATAGGTGGGGGCTGACCTTGGCCTGCACCACCCCAGAAACCCCAGGGGCAGTGTACCCAGTGGACAGCTACAGACCGTGTCAGTGCACCACCTCCCTGCCCCTGCACAGCTGGTCCTCCATGGAGGACAGAGGTTGGTGGTAAGTGGTCACAGCCAATCCCTGCAGCTGACTGGCCTGGGTAAATCCCTCCATTGATCTGCCAACAGCAACTAAGGCTCAACTACAAGAGGAGGGTGTACTCAGCCCACATGAAGGGAGTACCTTGAGTACCCAGCTTGGGTGATAGGGGAGGCTGTGCCACTGGACCCTACAGGACGCCTACTATGTTAGGCACACTACCAAGACATGGAGTCAAAGCAGCTCTATCTAATACATAGAAACAAACACAGGGAAGCTGCCAAAATGAGACAAAGAAACATGGCCCAAATGAAAGAACAGATCAAAATTCCTGAAAAAGAGCTAATTGAAATGGAGATAAGCAATCTATCACATGCAGAGTTCAAAACACTGTTTATAAGGATGCTCAAGGAACTTAGTGAGGACCTTAACAGCATAAAAACGATGCCATCAGAAACAAAGGACACACTAAGGAAATAAAGAATCATCTACAGGGAAACAATAGCAGAGTGGATGAAGCTGAGAACTGAATCAAGGATTTGGAACATAAGGAAGTAAAAAACAGCCAATCAGAACAACAAGAAGAAAAAGAATCCAGAAAAACAAGGATAGTGTAAGCAGCTTCTGGGACAACTTCAAATGTTCCAACATTCATTTACATCAAAGGGGTGCCAGAAGAAGGAGAGAAAGAACAAGAAATTGGAAAGCTATTTGAAAGTAAACTTCCCTAGTTTGGTGAAAAAATAGACATACAAGACCAGGAAGCACAGAGAGTCCCCAACAAGATGGACGCAAAGATGTCCACTCTAAGATGCATCATAATTAAAATGTCAAGGGCTAAAGATAAAGAGAGAATCTTACAAGGAGCAAGAGAAAAACAGTGAATTACCTACAAGGGAGTTCCCATAAGACTGTCAGCTGATTTCTCAAAAGAATCTTTGCAGGCTAGAAGGGACTGGCAAGAAATATTCGAAGTCATGAAAAGCAGGGACCTATAGCCAAGACTGCTCTATCTAGCAAAGCTATCATTTAGAATGGAAGGGCAGATGAAGAGCTTCCCAGACAAGAAAAAACCAAAGGAGTGCATCACCACTGATCCATTATTATATGAAATACTAAAAGGACTTATTTTTTTAAAAAATCAAAACTATGAAAAATAAAATGGTAATAAATACCTATCTATCAACAATTGAGTTTAAAAAACAAACTAAGCAAATAAGAAGAACAGAGACAGAATCATAGATACAGAAAGCATTTTGATGGTTACCAAATGGGAGTGGGATGTAGGGGAATGGGTGAAGAGGTGAGGGGATTAAGAAGTACAAATAGGTAGTTACAGAATAGCCAAAGGAATGTAAAGTACAGTAAAGGAAATAGAGTCGCCAAGAACAAATAAGCATGATCCATGAACATGAACAATGTAGTAGGGATTGCCTGAGGGAGTGAGGGGTGGTTGGTGGAGGGGGGCGAAAGGGGAAAAATTGGGACAACTGTAATAGCATAATCAATACAATATAATTAAAAAATTTTTTAAAGATTTTGTTGTCATCCATGAACTGAGCCCAATAACATTCAATGTGATATTGATACATCTGGACTCCCATCTTAGTCTGCCTTTTCTACTTATTACAGATTTTGTTGTTAGCTTTTGTCTTTTGTAAAATTAATTGGATTTCCTTTGTCCTATTTTATCCTCCTTAAAATTTGGAACTTGTATCTGCTATTTGTTCCAGATGTTTACTCTAACTTATATGGATTCGCAATAAGTTTCACTGATTTCTTTAACATGATACATTTTCTGAGTCCTTAAATATCTATAAATGTATTTATTTTGCATTCACAGTTGAACAATAGCTGAGTATGGAGTTCTATATTTGTAGCCATTTTTCTCTCAAAGATTGGAAGATATATTTCTATTGTCTTCTTGTAATGCAATGTGTCTCCATTAAGAATTCTGATATCAATTTTTGTAAAAATGTTTTTAAAAATTTTGGATGTTTTTAGGAAGTCTCCTGATGCCTATTTCTCTAAAATTTCACTCTGTGTATCCAGGTGTAAATGTCTCTCTCATAGTTTCCAACCTAAAGACTGTCTTTCTTCAACAATGGAGATTTTCCTTTTATTATATTTTGAATTTTTTCTCCCTTTCATCTTCTCTCTTTTTTTAAATTTTATCTTCTTCTGGTATGTGTATAAATAGGTCTGGGAGCTTCTGATTTTAACCTCCATGTTTCTAGATATTTCTTTCATACTTTCCTTCCTCCTACTACATTCTGGGAGAATCCTCAGCTATTGTTTCCAACTCGCTAAGTAGCTCTACATCTGTATTCATTCTGCTATTTCTCCTTTTTCTGAATACTTTTTATTTCCAAGACTTCTACTACTTGGTTCTTCTTCATAACTTCTTTTTTGTTTCATGGATTCAATTATCTCTTTTATTCCTGTGAGACTTTAATTATATTTCCCTTAAAATGATTTTCTGTGAGTTCTATTACCTGTTTCATGCATATTAGTTGCGTGTCACACTTTGTGTTTCTCTTTTATGATGCATTAGTAATTCTGGGCTCTGTGCACATCTTTTCCTTTGAGATTCTGTGATACCCTGACTATGGAAACTGTTCATTAAAGCCTGCTTCCAGCAACTGCTGGGGAGGAAGATGGGGCTGGGCCTTTACCTGGACTTCTCAGTGTGGGGAGCCTCTCTATTCCTGGGTATTCAGCCTCCCAAAATATTGCCTTGCCTGTTGTGCCCAAGGGTCTCTCCTTACTGTTTAGGGGCAGATATCTCTGCTAACCAACGCATGACATAAAGTGGGAAGTGGGAAGAGACAGAACTATCAGCCTCCTCCTACTCAAGTGTACTGGGTGGAGTAGTGTCTATATAAAATTCATGTTTACTCAGAACCTGTGAATATGACCATATTTGGAAATAGGGTCTTTGTAGATGTAGTGAAAATAAGCTGAGGCCATACTGGATTGCGGTGAGCCCTAAATCCAATGTGACTGATGTTCTTATAAGGAGAGGGAAATTTGGACAAAAAGACCCAAATGCATGGAGAAGTCCATGTGAAGATACAGGCCAAGATTTGAGTGCTGTGTCTATAAGCCAAGGAATGCCAACAATGGCCAGCAACCACCAGAAATTAGAAGAGGCAAGGAAGGATCCCTCCCCTAGAACTTTCAGAGGGACCATGGCTCTGCTGACACCTTGATTTCTGGCTTTTACCTGCCAGAAGTAAGAGAAAAAAAATTTGTTTTAAGCTACCAAGTTTGTGGTAATTTGTTGCAAGAGTCCTAGGAAACTATTACACAACAAAACCCTACCAATCACTCGATTCCCTCTCCAACCTACTTTCCATCTTTCCAATCTTACCTGGAAGATTGTTGCTTCTGTGACATAAACTCTCTCCATCTCCCTTGTAGATGACAATAGATTAACCGTACCCTACTCCCATCCCTTCAGCCAAGAGAAAGAAATTTACCACACAAGATAATCTTTCCTGTTTAGAGTCTTTGCAGTTGAAACTCAATTTGCCCTCCTAGATGTCAAGTAATGAATCAACTCTTCAAGTCTCATTTTACTTCCTACCCTACAGAGTTACTATAGAGATCAAAAAAGATTAGTACAGGGGCTGTATGAGTTGGGACATTATATTTTTTTTCCTATGCTTAGATAAGCAGACAAGATTAGCAATGATGACACATACTAAAAGTAACACATCATCCTAACATTTAGACTAATAACCCTAATTCTGTGAATATACCCCAAGAAAATAATAAACTACAGAACCATCTTCATGTTTGAAAAAATGCTCATCATAGTAATTCTTACAAAAGCAAGGCATTGGCAGTAACCCAAACAGACAAACAACAGAGGCATCATTACATAAATCTGCCTGTCCCTATATATGCAGATATAGATATAGACAAACACTGTTTTACTATACAAGTCTCCTTTGTCAACTCATATGTATCCTCATAAAATTCACAGTATTTTTAAAAATAATTTTATAATTTTATATTATTTTTATTTATACAAACATACAAAGCTTAATATGTGCCTGGCATTGTTCTAAGCACTTCAACAATATTTAAAATATTGTGTTTATAAATATTAGGTCATTAATAAGGCTTTAGAAATTTTAAGTGTACTTATTGACTATGTTATTATAGTTGTCCCAATTTTTCCCCTTTGCCCCCTCCATCTGGTACCCCCTTCCCTCTAGCAATCCCCCCTTTACTTCATGTCCATGGGTTGTCCATATAAGTTCTTTGGCTTCTCCATTTCCTATACTATTCTTAACCTCCCCCTGTCTATTTTGTGCCTATTAATTATGCTTCTTAATCCCTGCACCTTTTCCCCCATTCTCCCCCTTCCCCCTCCCCACTGATAACCCTCCAAATAATCTCTATACCTATAATTCTGTTCCTGTTCTAGTTGTTTGCTTTGTTTGTTTGTTTTTAGATTCAGTTGTTGATAGTTGTGAATTTGTTGTCTTTTTAATGTTCATAGTTTTGGTCTTCTTTTTCTTAGATAAGTCCCTTTAATATTTCATGTAATAATGGATTGGTGGTGATGAACTCCTTCAGTTTTATCTTGTCTTGGATGCATTTTATCTGTCCTTCATTCTAAATGATAGCTTTGCTGGGTAGAGTAACCTAGGTTGTAGGTCCTTGCTTTTCATCACTTTGAATACTTCTTTCCAGCCCCTTCTTGCTGGCAAAGTTTCTTTTGGGAATCAGCTGATAGTCTATGGGAACTCCTTTGTAGGTAACTTTCTACTTTCCTCTTGCTGCTTTTAAGATTTTGAGTTCTGGCCAAGATGGAGGCGTAGGTAGGATCCCTTTGCTTCCTCTCACAACCAAAAGGAGGATAACGACCAATCTAAAATCATTAAACAACCAGAAATGCCAGAAAACTAAACTGCATGGAACTCCAACAACCACGGAATTAAAGAAATGGTCCAATAGAACAACCAGACCAGTAAGGCAGTGGACCGAGAGAACCTGGTGAGGCAGTGGACCATGCAGGAAAGACTGGCAGCAGTGAGGCAGTGGGCTGCGCAGGTGGGGCTGGATTAAGGGGAAACTGAGGCTCAGAGCTGGCTATGGACTATGGCAGTTGCTGCAGTGGGAGAAACTCCCAGTCCCACATGAGAGTTTGTTGGAAAGTGGGCTAGAGATGAGCAGGTGAGCTGCATTGTTCCCTCTCTGGCCTCTCCCCCACAAGCAGCACTGCAGCACAGCAAGGAGGGTTGCCCTACCCAGGTGAAGACCTAAGACCCCGCCCCCTTACAACTGAACAGGTACACCAAGACAAAGAAATATGGCCAAAATGAAAGAACACAGCAAAACTTCAGAAGAAGAGCTAAATGATGAGGGGACAGCCAACCTATCTGATGGGAAATTTAAATCCTTGGTAATCAAAATACTCACAGAAATGATTGAGCTTGGTCGAAAAATGAAAGAACAAGTGAAAAATACCCAAAATGAAATAAAACAAAATATTCAGGGAACCAACAGTGACAGGAAGGAAACCAGGACTCAAATCAATGATTTGGAACAAAAGGAAGAAATAAACATTCAACCGGAACAGAATGAAGAAATGAGAATTCAAAAAAATGAAGAGACACTTTTGAACATCTGGGACTACTTGAAACATTTCATATCCGAATTATAGGGGTGCCAGAAGGAGAAGGGCAACAGCAAGAAATTGAAAACTTATCTGAACAAATAATGAAGGAAATGAAGGAAAATTTCCCCAATCTGGCAAAGGAAATAGACTTTCAGGAAGTCCAGGAAGCCCAGAGAGTCCCAAAGAAGTTGGATCCAAAGAGGAACACACCAAGGCACATCATCATTAAGTTACCCAAGATTAAAGGCAAGGAGAGAATCTTAAAAGCAGCAAGAGGAAAGGAAAGAGTTACCTACAAAGGAGTGCCCATAAGGCTATCAGCAGATTTCGCAAAAGAAACCCTGCAGGCAAGAAGGGGCTGGAAAGAAGGATTTGAAGTCATGAAAGGCAAGGACCTACATCCAAGATTACTCTATCCAATAAAGCTATCATTTATAATGGAAGGGCAGATAAAGTGTTTCCCAGAAAATGTCAAGATAAAGGGGTTCATCACCACCAAGCCCTTGTTATATGAAACATTAAAGGGACTTATCTAAAAAAAGAAGATCAAAAATATGAACAATAAAATGACAACAAACTCACAACTATCAACAAATGAACCTAAAAAAAGAAAAAGAAAAAGAAAAACAATGAAAACAAAAACTAAGCAAACAACTAGAACAGGAACAAAATCAGAGAAATGGAGATCACATGGAGGGTTTTCAGTGGGGAGGGGGAAAGGGAGAATTGGGGGAAATATACAGAGAAAAAGAGCATAATTGGCAGGCATTAAATAGATGGGAAGAGGTAAAAAATGGTATAGGAAATAGAAAACTCAGAGAACTTATATGTACAACCCATGGACATGAACTAAGTTGGGGGAATGTTGGAGGGTTGGGGGGCAGGGTGGAGGGGGGATAAAGGGGAAAAAATTGGGAAAACTGTAATAGCACAATCAATAAAATATACTTAAAAATTATCTCTTTATCTTTTAACTCTGGTATTTTAATTATAAAGTGTCTAGGTGTGGTCCTCTTTGGGTCCAACTTCTTTGCGACTTTCTGTGCTTCCTGGCCTTGTATGTCTATTTCCTTCACCTAATTAGCGAAGTTTTCTTTCATTATTTTTTCAAATAAGTTTTCAATTTCTTGATCTTCCTCTTCTCCTTCTGGCATCCCTATGATTCAGACATTGACACGTTTGGAAATGTACCAGACGCTCCTTATACTATCTTCATTTTTTTAAATTCTTTTTTCTTCTTCCTGTTTTGGTTGACTGTTTCTTCCTTACGTTCCAAAGTGTTGATTTGAATCCCAGCTTTCTTCCCTTCACTTTTGGTTCACAGTAGATTTTTCTTTATTTCCCTGAGTGTAACCTCCATTTCTTCCTTTATGTTGTTGTACTCAATGAATTCTTCGAGCATCCTGATCACCAGTGTTTTGAACTCTGCATCTGATCAGTCAGCTATCTCCATTTCATTTAGTTCTTTTTCTGGGGTTTTGTTCTGTTCTTTTATTTGAGCCATATTTCCTTGTCTCTTCAATTTGGCAATCTCCCTGTGTTTGTCTCTGTGTATTAGGTAGAGCTGCTTTGACTCCCTGTAAAAAACACCTGTAAATTTTGTGGGGTAAAGCCTTTAGTAATCACCAGGACCGGGCAACCTGCTTCACTGCTTTGTGGCTCTGTGTGGTGGGAGGGCTCAGAAAGTGGACTGTGCTGCTGCCTGGCTTCTGGGGGTTTGCACAGCCCTCACCCCATTTCCACTTACTTCACCCACTCCATGTATTTGACCGGCACCCTTCTAGCTGTTGCCCTGATGTTGAATCCCAGAGTGGGTGTGTTTAAATACATTTTAAGACCATGTGGGCCCTTTAAGCAAAGTTTCTGAATATCTGGCAATTTCTTGCACTGCACCAACCCCCACTGGTTTGTATAGCTAGAAGTTATGGGGATTTATCTTTCTGGTGCTGGAACCCTGTGCTGTGTGGTTTGGCCTGGGGCTGGGATCACTTGCTCTCAAGGTATCTCTCCTGATTTTTAAAAAGATTTTATTTATTTATTTTTAGAGAGAGGGGAAGGGAGGGAGAAAGAGAGGGAGAGAAACATCAATGTGTGGTTGCCTCTCTTGTGCCCCCTACTGGGGAACTGGTCCACAACCCAGGCATGTGCCCTGACTGGGAATTGAACCAGCGATCCTCAGGCTGGCACTCGATCCACTGAGCCATACGAGCTGGGGCATATCCCTCCTGATTTTTATCCACCACATCTGAATGTGGGACCACCCATGCCCTATTTACTGCCACTGCTTCTCCATGCCACTCCATGTCTCCACCCCTCCAATCCTCGGTTTTCAGACTTCCATATGATTCAATTTTCTGATAGTTCTGGCTGTTATTTGTTTTGAGATTTAGTTGTAATTCCTTCTTGTGGTTGTGTGAGAAGGCAAAAAATGTCTACCTACACCTCCATCTTGACTGGAAGTCTAAGTTTATTTCTACTGATACTGTCTCTTCCACTGGGATGTAAGCTCCAGAAGGCAGGGATTTTGGGCTGTGTTTTTCTTTGCTGTATCCTTTACACCTAGGAGAAGTGCCTGACCAGATCGGTCATTCAGGAACTCACCACTACTTCTGCCTCCAACTCTTTCCTGCCATTGCCTCCCAGGTTCCCCACATGTGGCCATTGCTCAAAGGAGGTGCTCTCCTAAAATCTTTTATAAATTATTTAATTTTAACAAAATAGTATTAAAATTATATGATGGATTACTTTAATACAACCTGCATTAATATCCATGTTATTAAGAAAAAAGTTCACTTATTAGCACGTGACACATACTTTAAAATAATTACATAAAAAACATGATTTGTGATATACATTTTGAAATGGAATAATTTATTGTGTTTAGAAACAAAAACCTATAATATAGGTTGAAAGAAACTACAATTGGCATTAAAAGGGACAAAAATTATTTTCATTGCCCAAAGTTTAGAATTATTTCATTTTAACTTAAAATATCAGCTGTTTCATTTTTATACTTTTTATGTTTTGTTTACAAATGAAGAGAAGAGAGAGATTTCAGACTTTTTTTTTTTTTGCAAATACTTCTCTATAAATGCATTTGTAAATAGAATTTGGATATTATAATCATTATTCCCAGTAAGTGAGTTGTTTCTTCCCACTTTCAAAACAGATTTTAAAGTTCCAAATATGTTTTGATGTTTGAATTCATGTTTTTAGAATTATAAAATAAATACAATGTGCATATCGGGTAAGAACTTTCTGAAGGAAAAATTCAGACTTATAATTTTTTATTGTGGTAAAATACACATAATGTAGAAATTACCATTAGTGACATTTAGTGCATTCACGATGTTGTGCAACCATCACCACTTTCTATTTCCAGAACACTTTCATCACTCAAAAAGGAAACCTCATAACCATTAAGCAGTCATTCCCCATTCCTGCCCCTACCCGCCTCCCAGCCCCTGGCAACCACTAATCTGCTTTCCGTCTCTATGGATTTGCCTGTTCTGGACATCTCACATAAATGGAATCATACAATATGTGGCCTTTTGTGCCTGGCCTCTTTCACTTAGTATAATGTTTTCCAGGTTCATCCATGTTGGTATGTATCTGTACAGAATTAAAATTATAATTCTTCTCATTAACTTATTATATATTTTCATGACAGTATTATTTATTCTTTCTGTTGCTAGACAGTAATTCATTATGAGTGTAGACTGAATAATGCAATAAGGAATAAAGACAATGTAAAACTGTCTTAGGGTTGGTTATGTATTTCTATGGTGTTGTGTCAAGAGGGCTAAAGCCTGAGGGACTGGTTCAGGATATCCACTAATCCTGTTTTGCATGTTCCCTCAATACACACCCAGAGGTTCCCTCACTGCTCCGCTTTAAAGGGGAAATACTTTAAATAACTAATTTAGCTACCCTTTACTTTTTGAAATTCAAACAAATGCCATTGAATGCTATCTTTGAATGTTATCTTCCACATTCCTTGGAATTTTCTGGAATAATGTTCACAGATTTTGTAGAGCATCACAAACACTTTATAGGACCCTCATGAGGTGGAATGTTTTGTAGCCATTAAACCTGATGCTCATGAAGACAATAATAACACATGAAAAATGTTTATGACCTAATGCCACAGGGAAAAGCAGGATGCAAGGTCATCAGTACCCTTCAGAAATGAGAGGAAGACCATTTAAAATTCTGTAAAAACTCTTCAAGAAAAAAGGCAGAAAGGAAATATACAATAAGAAGACTTATGGGTATCCTTTATTTTTCCTAAATTTTCCAAAGATCCATAATGTTCTTATATTACTTTCACAATTTAAACAACTATACGTGAACAATGGCAATAGCCCATGATTATTGACCTTAGCAACCTTTGGCTCAAGTCCACCTTGATTCAGGTCATCACAGAAGCACATGCACATCCATGTGTATGCTATAGGTAAAAATCTTGGAGTTAAATGATTGGAAAATTACAGAAGTGCTTGCTAGTGTTCACTCTGGAAAGGTTACTGCCATTGACTTGCATTTCAAAGGACAGCTCCTTTTAATGAGGTCCTCTGTGTACTTCATTAATCCCTCTTGCATGGCCTTTAATGAGACCAAATTCTGCTTAATATACTTAAAACAAAAGCACAGCACATTCATGTAATGCACCAGGCCGCCTATTGTAATGTGCCAGGAAGGACATTGGCTTGGGTGTCAGGAGGCCTGCGTTTGAGCCTCCTTGGTTATGTGGCCTTGGGCAAGTCAAACTGTCTCTGAACTTTATCTTCCTCATCTGTATAGGGGGATGGGAGTTCTGACTTTTATGGAGCTCTAAGTGAGAAGGGAATTTTTAAATGACCTCTGATTTTTCATAAATAGGGATACTCAGAAAGGTTTCTGACTTTTACCAAAGTAGAAACAGCTGGAGGGCAGGAAAGGAAAGAGTGATCAAAAAAGGTCCACTTGAAAATAACAAGGCAGGAGAGGGAGCACTGGAGGGTAAATCTCAGGAGACCTGAATTCTTGGCCTAGCTCTGCTACTGGCTGAGGGTCTGATCCTGAGTTAGTCATTTGCCTTCTGTAGGGCCTGGCATCTTCCTCTGTGAATTGAGGTGACAAGTCTAAGGCCCCTTCTGGTTAAAAATTCTTTTAATATGTGATTCTATCATAGGAGAGGGGTGTCTGCTGTAACTTCACTTGGTTCTTACATGGCCTCTTTGTTAGTCAACGGACTCAGCAAAATGTTGATTTTTTAATCTTTTAATTCATTCTCATGTCAACCATGAAGTAAATCAGAAGAGAAAATCCAGATGGACATTCCCATTTAAGCCAGTTTCTGGCGACTGATATTAACAAACAATAAACTGATGAATCATGAGATGGCCTTGGAAAATATTAGACACTTAAATCTCCTCAACATTTTTCAGGAAATAGGCTGTAAATGGGGGAAGGAAGAAAATGTGAATGCATTCAAGATGGGGAACTGTCTTTAAAAATAACTACATTTCACTTTTAAATTTAAATTGGTTTCTCCTGAAAGAGTTCTTGGGGTGGGTACAGGGTGACAGGGATTTTTCTTTAAATCCTACAGCCAACTTTTTATTTGCCAGACAGAGTTTTGGAAAGTTTGCATCATGAATGCAGCAGACCCAGGCAAGGAGAGTGGATGAGATGGGTGAGTTCTCTAGACACTTTCTCAGTTACTTTGTTTTCCTGATGGTCAGTCACACTGTACCCTAAAACCAAACTCAGCATCATCAGGGGAAGCTGTGGGGTAAAATTTCCAGGGCGGTAAATGTATCTTCTGGCTCAGCATGTGATTCTTCCTTGTCAGTGGCAACACCTTCCTGCCTGTCTTCCTTCTTCCTTTTTCTCCACACATTTAAAATCTTTACCCAGCAAAATCTAAATTTATTATTCTGAGCTATAATTGGTTGAGAATATCCTACAATGGGTTATATATTCCCAGGGTTGGTAAGCTTTTATAAGATTCAAAGTCTCAACCAAATGGAATACATTGTTTGACTAGAATTATAGTCACCAGGCTTGTGGAGGTATGACAGGAAGGGACGTTTGTATGTTCTATCAGTTAGGGTCTGCCTGCAGATCTCAGAAACCACTTTGGCTAGTTTAAACAACCCTTTAACTAGGGAATTAAGTGCTGACAAAATTGATTTGAAGGGCTGTTGGAAAAGCCCTAGGATGAGATTCCAAGAATGACTCCCCAGAACAAGATGGTAGAAGTAGCCCACAAAGAGAGCCAGTACTCTGTCAACACTAGTAAACTGAGGAACCAGGAAGCTCTAGGACCACATTGCTCCTGACACCCAAAAAGCCAAGAGCCAGACACTGGGACTCCTGCCACTATTGTCACAGAAGAACCCAACCCATATCTACTTGCATGCCCGCCAGCAAAAATGACAGAAAACAGCAGAAGTCTGGCCTCCTCCTTATTCCTGCTTCCCAACTTCAGGTGTGTCTCCTCGATGGACTCAGAATTCAAGCTGTCAAGGAGTATAGGAAATATGTAGTCCTTCTCTTTTTATCTGAAGTATTTAGCAAGACATATTACAAGGGAATTAGAATGAAGTTGAGTTTAGCCTATTTGCATTATTTGACACGGGGGGAAGGAAGGGGAACAACTGCATTTTCCCCAAGGCATTTAGAGGTTCATTCTCACACATCAAGGCCAGCCATGAACATCATGTGTATGAGAAGAAACCATGCCAAGCATAAGGCCAGCTGTTGGGGGAAGACTCAGAGTATAAATGTAAGTCACTCCTGGCTTCCCAGAACTTACACTGTCTCATCTGAGAAATAGAAACACAGACTCTCAGACTGGCAGGTCAATTACTTTGAAAACAAATGCATTAGGGAATTATTATTTGCATTTAAAAAAAATCTGCCTTAGATGACATTAGTATGTAGAGGCTAGAGATATGTCCAATTCACAATATCTCTTTGTTCTGAGCCTATTGAATACCAAGCAATACTTTCATATATGCTTTCTCATTTAGTCTTCATAACACATTAATTCAGAATTCCTGAAGGATGATACTATATATGTAGTGTATGTGTATGTATAAGAGGTCTGTCAAGAAGGTATCCAGCCATGTAATATGAAAAATAGAGACATGTATTGAAGAAGATACAAGAAACATTGTACATAGGACAATGATGCCTCAGTCCCCTTCAAAGTAGGCACCTTGGAACCTCACACAGTTCTCCCAATCACCATCAGCTGCCCTGTCATATTTTCCTGAATCTCATCGATGATCTGAAATATCTTCCCTTGCAAAGGAGATTTTAGTTTTTGGAAAAGTCAGAGGTCATAGGGTGCCAAATCTGAGCCATAGGGGAGCTAAGTCACCTGGGTGATTTGATGTTTTGCAAAAAAACTCTGCATGAGACATGACGCATGAGCAGAGGCATTGTCTGATGAAGCTGCCAGTCACCAGTTGCCCACAGCTGCGGCCTTCTGAATCATCCGAATAGTTTTTCTGGAGGAATGTTCAAGCTTAATGCAAAATTCGATGCAGATTTATTGTTAGCTCAGTCATGTTGAATGTAATGACCACACAGTACACATGCTCACTCAACAGTGTCTACCACCCCCAGTGACTAGTACAGTCATTGTTTATGCATATGCATTCCAGTGCACTGTCCTTAGGTGCCATGTTACGTTGATGTGGCACAAACCATTCTCATTATATTAACAATGGCTTGACTCTTTCCAGACAGACACACGTACATATATATTTATACATGTATATATATAAATTTATGTATATAAATTTTATGTGTATATATTTACCCATACACATATATTTATATATGTGTGTATATATGTATATGCACACACACACATATACACTCATATATATATATAAACTTCCCTGAAGGGGCAAGGTGGGGAAGAAATTTGGTATGTGTGGTGACTCATTTATCTTTATTGGATGGAGAATATGAGAGTTGAAAGATAGGTGCAACTATTTAGAAAAGATGTCAGATTTCCAAAATCAGAATGTGGAAGAAATTTAAACATATATCTAACCCTACATGGTATTGGACTGCTGAAGGTAATTGTAACTTTACTTTAATGGCGTTGTAAAAGAAGTGTTGGGACCTCGGTGTTTCCTCCTAGTTGGGCTGTGTGTGTGTGTGTGTGTGTGTGTGTGTGTTGGGAGTGGAGGCGTTCAGTTTCAGAAGACACCAAAGAGAAAGTTTTTCTTTCACTGGAGAGGGAACAGAAAATCACTAACCCATGGGCACAAGAAGTCATAAAACCCGGGACACAGAAACCTGGTCAGAATTCGCACAAAGGGAATGTGCCACCAACTGCAGCCAGAGTCTTAAGCCACGGTCCAGGTAGCCCAGCCAGAGGAAGGTTTTTCAGAACCTTGTTGAGGAAAAGGCTTTTTGGCAGTAAAATGGGTGAGGTTTCTATATTCATAGGCAGACTATGTCTGTAGTGAATAGAGGACTTCTTGGTTTCAGGAGGTAGGTCTTGCCACCAAAAGGCACACATCATTTTCTTTCTGTTCTTTCTTACCTCTGACTTTCTACATCGATAGTAATACTAATAGTGGTGCCTACTGAGTTTTTTAAAGATGTTTTTATTTATTTTTAGAGAGAAGAGAGAGAGAGAAACACCAATGTGAAAGAGAAACATCGATTGGTTGCCTTCAGTACACGCCCCACCTGAGGATTGAACTCGCAAACCAAAGCACGTGCCCTAACCAGGAATCGAACTGGCAACCTTTCAGTTTATGGGATCATGCTCAACTGAGTGAGCCATACTGGCTAGGGTTATTGAGTTCTTATATATGTATTTTGTGTCTATTACCTCATTTTATAAAGTCTTATGATTCCCATTTTATAGATAGGAAGTGGAGGCTTAGTCATGCCAAAAAAAAAAAAAAAAAAACACAATCTGAGATTTAAGCAAGTCTGACTTCAGAGCCTAAGCCTTTAATATTAACAAACAATAAATCGACTGAAGTCCTAGTAACATCAAGACTGAGTGAGCTGAGCTACTGTGGAGGTGGGTCCAGTTCAAACACAAATACAAAGAAGTAGCTAAATAAAGTACAAACCAAATGTATGTTTAAGTAAACAAGTAAACTTGAAAAAAGTTTACTTTTTTCAGTAAAGGGAAATCTCCAGAGACTCTGACTGGAGGGACTGTCAAAAGCTGGGCAGCCGGGTGAGCTGGTGTCACAGCAGCCCACGAGGATTGGGTCTGGAGTTAGGGTCAGGGGCTAATACTCACGAGGGACAGGAGCAGGCACTGAGCCACGATCGCATCTTCTCCATAAAATCCAAGGCCTTGAAGACCTCTTTCCTTTGAAATGGGGGCAGAGAAACTGCACTCGGGCCCTAGGAATTGGCTATGAAGCTCACCGTTTGTCTAGGTTCTTAGATCGTGGAGGGAAAATGTCACGCGTAAGAAATTTAAACCTAGGCCTATGCCACGTGCAGGAATGGAGGGCCTAAATTAAGCTACTTGCACGGTGCAAATTCCAAGATGAAATCTGACATCAAAAAATAGCTTTGGGCCATTGAACCACAGCATCTGGCAGAAGCAAATGTGCGTCTGTCCCGTGAAGATATGTCTCTGTCCAGAACTTCAGGGACTCCCATAGGAAGAAGAAACTCCTGCTGAAGGTTAAGTTTACAATAAAAAGTTACAAATATCCCACTGTGCTGGTAAAAGAGTAAAATCCTATCTGGGATTTAAAAGGTGAGAATCAATTGGGACTGGGAAATAGAAAAAGGCACCCCTGCCCAATTTGGCTGGGAGGACATACATCAAGAAAGTCAGCTGCAAAGTTAAAGAGGAAAACTATTCTCCCAAGGCCAGGCAATACATGGAAAATGCCACAATGAGCCCTTCTTTCAGTGACTATTGCTTTCCCACCAAATCCCCAGACTACTCTGTTATACCTTTCTATTTCTGGGGTACCCAGTTGCTAAGCCACCTTCAGCTCATGACAATCTCCAGCTAATCCCCACTTCTCCTAATCCCTCCTCAGTAATCCAGAATTGATGTCTCCTTTCCTCAGAATCCTCAGAATCCTTCAGCAGGACCTGAACCTTACAAAAGGTACTCTCCTTCTCCCTCTGTGGAGCCATGTTCCACAGCACCCCTGGAGTCCCCTCCCAGGCTACGCTGAGTCAGTAACTGGGATTTGGTCAGACGAGAGACTTGCTCTTAGTGGTCTGATTAGGCTTTATCAATTGAGTCTACATATGGAGGAAACAGAAGCATTGGCACCTCCTCAAAACTCAAAATAATATAAAATATGAAAGATACTATAAATAATAAGTAGGTTTTAAATATGATAACAATAATGAAGATAGCTAACACATAACACTGTTCTAAGGGCTTTTACAGCATATTAACTCATTCAATCTTCACTAAATCCTTGTGAAGTCGATACTATTACTTTCTCCGTGTTACAGATGAATTGTTAGGGAATTTACCCATGACTGCTCAGCTGTTAGAGTAGCAGAGCTGGGATTTGAACCCAAGCAGTCTAGTTCTGGGCACATGCTATTTACCACTATAAATTAAAAGTAACAACCCTGGCTGATGTGGCTCAGTGGATTGAGCACCAGCCTGCAAACCAAAGGGTTGCTGATTCAATTCCCAGTCAGAGCACAGGCCTGAGTTGTGGGCCAGGTCCCCAATAAGGGGTGTGCAAGAGGCAACCACACATTGATGTTTCTCTCCCTCTCTTTCTCCCACTCTTCCCCTTTGTCTAAAAAGAAGTAAATACAATCTTTTTTTAAAAAGTAACAGGATATTATTAAATAAGAAAAGATGGACTTCCGGCCAAGATGGAGGCATAGGTAGACGCACTGTGCCTGCTCGCACAACCAAGATAGGGACAACAACAATATAGAAACAAAATAACAACCAGAACTGACAGAAAATTGAACTGTATGGAAGTCAGACACCCAAGGATTTAAAAATAGACACTTTCATCCAGACCAGGAGGAGGGGCGGAGTCTGGCCGGGTGAGGGACACGGAGCTGAGAGCTGAGCACCCGGGGCGGTGTGCAAGCCCGCAGCAGGCAGACCCTGGGCTCACAAGCAGGAGTGGTTGGTGGGCCCTGGCCAGGGGGTGGCGACTGGCAGACCCAGCGAGGCGGCCATTGTGAAGCAAGGCACTGCGCCCAACTCAGGGTCCCAGCACTGGGAAATAGAGCTTTGGGTCACTGACTGAAAAGGAAGATCCCCTAGGGGTGCACAGGCCCACCCACACCAGAATTGGGCCCAGAGGGGCCCGGTTGGCTTGCAGAAAGTGGTGGAAGGGTCTGGGGTCTTACAGAGAGCAGAGCAAGTGCCATTGTTCTTTCTCGGACCCCGCCCCCACATACAGCATCACAACCCAGTTACTGGGGTGCCCCGCCCTGGTGAACTCCTAAGGCCCCGCCCCTCACTACAGGAGCTCAACAAGACCAAAATACAAAACAAAACAAAAAACAGCAAAAAGATGGCTCAAACAGAAGAAGAATGGAAAGCCCAAGAACCCATCCTTTTAAGCGACCAAGAGATAGCCAACCTATCAGATGCATAGTTCAAAGCACTGGTGATCAGGATACTCACAGAATTGGTTGATTTTGGTCACAAATTAGCTGAAAAAATGCAGGCTACAATAAGTTTAATGAAGAAAGATGCACAGGGAACCAATGGTGA
>CM052541.1:103065054-103086610 GCA_028533065.1 Trachops cirrhosus
ATGTGGGTGGGAGAGGGTGTTCAGGGTGGAGGGGAATGAAGGGGGGATAATAGGACAACTGTAATAGCATAATCAATAAAATATATTTAAAAAAAAAGAAAAAAGACGTGGAAGCTACCATCTAGCTCCCAAATAGAACTGGATTTTATCAGTATCTTTCTAAAAGCTCTGATCTAGTGACATAAGTGTCAGTCTGAGAAGTATTATTATTAAAGAAGAAGAATAGTAAGTATTATTCTTAGTATTACAGAATAATAGTAAGAACAATAACAATAGTTAATGTGTAATAAGCCCTTACTGCGGTCCAGACACCATGTCAGAAGCTTTATACCTAATATCTCGTTTCATTTTCACATCAGCCTTATGGCGTAAGTGCTATGACTGTCCCCATTTTATAGGTAAGCTGGTGCTCAGAGAGCTCATTAATTTGACCAATGTCATATAGCTAATTAGCACAGAAATGGGATTCCTATTACATCTGTCTGAACCTAGAGTCTATGCTGTTGGTCACCTGAGCTATACTGATGCTCTCATCAATTGTGACAGCTAAAAGGGAGTGTAGAGATGATCTAAGTCCAAAGCCCCATTTAAAATATGAAGACATCTTCAAAATCTCCCTGTTTCCAAGAGTAGTAGACTTGGGAAATTTAGGATCACCCAGTCATCCTGTTCAGCCACTGATGGTGAAGTGAAGTCAAGTCTCTAGAGGCAGTAACTTTTATTTGCAAACACAGCCGGATGTTTCTCATTTATAACGTACTAAACTCTTTCTAGAACCTTCCACCTCAGTACTTCTCCAGGTGGTAGATAAACTTTGAATTAGACAACCAGATCAAAGCTGGTACAATGAATCAAATACTATGTGTCATCAGAGAAAGGGATCAGCAGGTCACCAAACCAACACAGGGCTTTGCTGTTTATCAGCAAGTGACAACCCTAGACCTTGTTCCAGTAGTACAGAGAGGGCATCATTTATTTCCTCTGCAGAAGCTTCTACAAGGCAGCTAGGGTGACCACAGGATTGAGGGGCCAAGTCTGCGGGCTGTGGAGAAAGGAGCAGTAGAAAGTCCCTTTACTTTGTCCTGTTTTATCAGGCTCGCTGAAGAGAAACAGGGTCTGTTGAACTAAATTCTTGTCCAAACAATACAATTAACTTCCTCCTCCTCCTTTTCCTTTTCCTTCCCCTCCTTTTCCGGCTCCCTAAAGCTTCCAGAAAGTAAATTTTTCATCTTTCATTCAATATTACTTCTGTGCCCACGGAGACTACAGTGTACTGCTCAGAGACAGCCATTGGCCTACAAACTGATCTGATCTGAAGGTCAGTGGAGGGCCAACCTGTCCAAGTACTGGACACTATAATTTTTAAAGTTTACTCAGCAGATAGTTCCAACGTTATTAAACTATGCGATAGCATAAGACAGAAAGCAGGCTTTCAGACTCCTTTTCACAAAACCAGTATTGTACTGATACCAAAACCTGGAAAATATAGCAGCCAAAAGAAAACTATAGACAAATTTCACCCATGAGTACAGATTTTAAAAACTGGAAAGACTCAACATTAATTTATGCTAAAATCTCTTAATTAAAAAGAGGAATATTTCCACCCTGGCTGGTGTGGCTTAGTGAATTGAGTGCTGGCCTCAACTGAATGCAAACCAAAGTGTCATCAGATTGATTCCCAATCAAGACACATGCCTGGGGTTGTGGGCCAGGTCCCCAGCAGGGGGCGTGCAAGAGGTAACCACATATTAATGTTTCTCTCCCTCTTTCTCCCTCCCTTCCCCTCTCTCCAAAAATAAATAAATACAATCTTTTTTTAAAAAGAGGAATATTTCCTTAACATAATAAATGCATGCAGTCAAACCCAAAGCAGCACCATGTGTAATGGTGAAATACTAAAAAGACACCCAGTAGCTTCAAGAAAAAGACAAAGATGCCCACATCACCACTATTATTTCCAGTTGTACTGAAGGTGTAAGCCAATGCAATTATGGAAGGGAAAGATGTAAAAAGTATAAAAATTAGTAAAGAAAATAAAGCTTTCATTAATTGCAGATGTCATGATTATATACTTTGAAAATTTAAGAGTAAGACAATTGCAAAATAAATACTGTATTTTTTTGGACCATAAGATGCACCTAGGTTATAAGGAGGAAAATAAGAAAAAAAAAATTTGAAGCAAAAAATGTGGTAAAATATTTAATAACGTAAATAACATAATATTTCACCACTGTAAATGTAAACAGAACTCAGCAGTAGCATTAACAACCATTATTCCTCCCAGGGGGTGGGGGGAGTGCATCTTATAGTCCAAAAAATACGGTATACAAAAGTTCAGCTGTCCTACAAGTAAATGACTCAGACCTGAGAAAATAGAATTCTAAGATGGCAGTGGGAAAGATAATAACCAAACCCATTTATACCATAGAATCCAGTGCTATGAATTGGTGGAACCAGTGAGGGGAGGGATAAACAAAAAAGAACTGATTGAAAAACTGTTAAAGAGGCAGCTGGAGTTCTAAATACCCTCCCTATTCCTTGCCCCAGCACAGTGAAGGACTGGAGGTTTATTCTCTGGGAAGGGAAAACAGGCAGAGGGGCAGTCTCTGCTCTGAAGGACACTAGGCACACTTGAGGGCAGAGGAACCGGAAGAAACACCTTTAAGTATTAGATGCTCGAACTTCTGCCCTCTTTTGCCTCTGCTCCTAGAAGACAGCAGCCTGGCTTTTACCCTTCCAGAAGGAGATCGGAAAAGACTAATCTGGGGAATCCAACCAGTTCACAGACACCAAGTGTTCCCCTGGTGCTCCCACCCAGGCAGAGCACCCTGCAAATCCTTTCCTGCACAGCCAAAGCTTCCAGTCAGCTTCCATAGGAGCAGATGACCAAAGACCAACAGGCATCGAGGAAAACTTCTAAGATGAAGCATAGAAACCAAAATATACACACAGAAAAAGGAACTTGGAGGAAGTGGATTAATAAGCAGTTCTGTAGAGAAGAAAACAAAAACAAACAAAAAACTATCATTGATATCCTTAGAAAAATTAAAAGATATTATGATATTGGGTGGGTGGGCTGGGAAGGGAGTAAAAGATAGAAAATTGTACTTGAACAACAATTAAACTAAAATTAAAAAATGTACTTAAAAATAAAAACAAAAAGATATTATGATATTGCATCCATAAAATAAGAATAGAATCCTATAAAGAAAAAAATATTCAGAGAACAAAGAGTGAGAGAGCTCTTGGAATTTAGAGAAATGACATCAGAGATTTGTTTTTAAACTACAGAAGATTTGGAAGATGATGTTGAGAAAATTTCTGTCCCTTGTATAGAGCACAAGGAGATGGAAAATAGGAGAGAAAAAAAAAGAAGAAGAAAATTAGAAGCCTGGTCCAGGAGGTCCAATACCCAGATAATAGGAGTTCCAAAGAGAATAATGAACATAACTCTTATGTGACAGGATTCAACATAAATTCCACAAGCCACATGGTATGGAAAGAATAGATTTAATGAGGAAAGTTCATGGTCAACAAGAAAAGGCCAGCGATCCCCATCAACCCATTTGCCCCTGGAGAGGTGTGCTAGGACTGGGCAGTCTGCAGTGTAGGTTTGTGTTTTATGGGAGGGACCCTATGCCTTGAGGGGCTCCCTTCTTTTAGGGCAAGTATGAGAGTCATCTTATCAGTGAGGCACAAGCTTGGAGTCATGCCATCTGGACAAGGCGGCAGCCAGAGTTCAGACCCAGTGTGAGGCAAATGAGGCACTCCTCTCTGTGCGACGTGTAGGGGAGCACCAAAAACTCAGAAATCAAGATAAATTACATTTTAATGTAATATTTAAAAATAAAAATTAATGTATACTTCAATGTGACTCAGCATGGAGCTGTTACTGATCCTGTCTTTATTTCAAATTGTTTGATATTTCATTCATCATAGATTTTTGGCATTAATATTTATTTTTTAATATTAAATATTATTTTTCTTGATTACTGAAATTTGAGTGCCCTCTTCAATTTTGCATCCAGCACTCTAATCTCAGCCTTTCACCACGTTTGCTGTGTTGTCTGGGAAAGCCTGCCGCCAGCACCCGGATGAGGGAGCTTCTCAGCCCCACTGTCAGCAAATCCGGTGGCAGCCCTGCCACTGTGAGAAGTAGACTGAACTACCCAGAAGGGCGCCTTTGGGCAATCATGGCACCACAACGATGTTCATTGAAGCAGTAATCAGATAGAAAAGGACTGAAATAACCTAAATGACCACCAATAGAAACTAGTTAAAATTTTTAAAGGATTTCTATGCATCTGTAAAAAAAGAGTAAGCCAGATATAGAAGGTGGGGGGAAGAAAGCAAGGTACAGAATAACTCATATATTATGTCTCCATTTGAATTTTGAAGAGATAATATATAATGTTCGTGATAACAGTTCAGGGCCTTCAATGTGACAGACTCATTTAAACCCCCATTACCATTCTGTGAGATACATACTATTATTATCCCCGCTTACAAATAGGAAAGTAAGATCCAGAGCAATTAGGAAATCTTTCCAAGGTCACCCAGCTAGCAACTTGGAAGAGCCAGGATTTGAACGCACAGATAAATATTTGTGTGTATCCAAAAATAACCAAAATCCTTAACGATGGCATCTCTGCACAACGAGGTTGAGAGCCTAAGGTCTTTAAGATTGTTTGAACTTCCTTTTTTACAGTTAAGGTTGCCAGATGAAATACAGGACACCCACTTACATTTGAATTTCAGAGAAAGAACAATTTAATTATTAGTATAAGTACATCCCATGCAATATTTGGGGGATATTATACAAAAAAAATCGTTTCTCTGAAATTCAAATTTAACTGGGTGCCTCATATTTGTATTTGCTAAATCTGACAATCTACTTATAATGATCCTTCTTCACTGAACAAGGCCAGCAACTCCCTTGGTCCTGCACAATGAAACACCAATTCTCTAGCAATGTGCCATAATCCGATAAGGCTGGTTTCAACAGGTGGCCTGATTCAGGCACTGAAGTTACTTGATTCAATTACCACATATTAATTAGGGATGATTCAGAAACCACTGTGCCTGCAGCTCTGTCTCCCCTTGATTTTTCTCACTGAAAAGGAATGCATTATCAACCAGGAGAAAATACAGGGGGCCTCCAAGATACAGTTTGGCTTTACCTTTGGCACCTAGAAGAGTCACCCTGGACCAGGCAGGGGCTTTTGTTCTTCAAGAGCCCTGCCACTAAAAGACAGGCATAGATATCAATGGGCATATTGGGCCCTGGAGGCAGACACCTCGCATCTGAGTATTGCTTTAGAATGTGTGCAGGGTGTGACCCACACGCCTCTTGGAAGCCTTACAGACAGCTGTACATGCTGCCCTTCCTCTGGGTCCATATCACAGACCAGAATAGGAGGTGTCTCCTTGACCGATGGAGGCTAGAGCCTCTTTGGGATTCTGAGGGAGGGGAAGGAATTGGCTTCTGGTTTCCGGTCCTGAGGATGCTGAACACCATAACTCCCCTTGAATGTCAGTTACTTACTGCTTACTGAATCCAAAACAGCAAAGGGACATCAAGCATTTCTGCATCCCAACGGGACTCGGTCGTGTTCAAACGAATGCAAGCTCCATTGTTACAGAAAAAGAACCCCAGGGATAGGGAAACCGGCCCTCCGCCCGGCGCTGCAGAGGCCAGCCCTGGACAAGAGCGCCTCCTGCAGTCACCCAGCATCATTGCTGAGCGCTGTCTTCCTCCTCAGAGCCACTGCTAGGTGTGTGGATGGCTGTCTCCCTCGCTGCTAAAACCGCCGCGGGTGGCAGTCAACTTACACCTAGCCTAGGGGTTAGGGGACATACTTGAGAGGAGAATGAAGGATCTCGTCCCAGTGGGCAGACTAAAGGCAGTACCCACGACATGAACCTGGGCTCTAGAGATAAAACAAGACATTCTCTCAGGTATTAAAATTCCTGGGCCTTGATTAATGTGTAAAGCACTGGCTTGGCTGCTTGATTCAATTGGCTGGCAATTCTGACAAAATTAAGCTCCAGGTTCCTCTTGTGGATGCCACCAAATCCCGGGTGAGGAATTCCGCTGGATAAAAGCTATAGATATTCTGACAAGATAAGGGAGGCAAACAAGTGGACAAGGTTACACCCAGGCAGGGCCAAGGCCCAAGGCATTTAACAGCCAGCACGTTACTGTCAACAACCCTTTCTGGTCCCCCTTTCCCTACTTACCTGTGCCTGAAGGTAACATCACACCCATTGCTGAAAGGTAGATGACATTTCACCGCTGCCCAGCCCATCAAGACAATGATTAAAGCTTAATTAGGTTAAAAACAGCCGTTATAGCTGCAACTCTTAGTTTACTTAGAAAGCTGTGCAGAAATATGGCATTCCTGATTCCTTATTATCTAATTTGGAAACACAATTTTACAGCTAGTATGATTCAAGAATGGGTTTATAATGTAAATACAAAAATAGCCCTGCCAACAAGCCCATCTCTCCCAAGCAGCAGGTAAAGAAAGATGAAGGGATTGGCCCCTCATTTTGTAGCTGAGGATGTTCATTAGCTCAAGAACGTGCATAAGGAGGCCTACAAGTCTTGTCACAGGCCATTTACTCTGGTGATAATTGCTCTTTATCACACACCTCCATGGTGGTAGGACCAAGGGGGTGAGTAAAAATAACAGGGTGTATCTAAGAGCCCTGCCAATTAAATGGTCCAAACCCCCAAATATACCTGATGATATATTTAGGTCCCCACCAATGAAGGGACCTAAAAATATAAAGAAGCATTTTAAAATTCGCTTTGATAAAACACAAGTGAAGGATTGATGCAAAGAGTGGAAAAAGAATTATGAACTGGGAAAAATAACAGCCAAACTTGTAAGTCTAAATTGAAATTTCCCCCACCTTGGGGTTTTACACAATGTGGGCAACCAATATGATGATAATTCACTGAGTAAACTGATACAGGAACTTATGATTTCATCATTTAGCAGAAAGACTAAATTAGAAATGAAAAATCCTCTTAACCAAATGGTAGAGAAATTATGAACTTACTGTCTGCAATCAAATCATAAAGGAAGAAGGCCCAGGAAACACTGAATATGATCATAAACATACGTTCATATCCCCAAATTGTATGAAGAGATCTTCGACTGAATTTTCCTTTTCTAGAATAGCCGATGTGTTTCATTTCATGATGGTTCCTACTGGTCAGAGACCGCCACTTGATGTGTTTGGGAGCACTCCTCCATTGGGAAGCAGCCCGACCTGCAGCACCAGGCGACTCTTCATACATCAGTTGTGGACAGACTGCGCGTGTAAGCACCTCCCACACTAGGACGGGATGAGAAGAGCCACATACTCTAATTAACAACACTCAAAGTTTACAGTATTTGCAGATAGAAGACCAGATGGGTGTAAACTCAACCATCAAAGGATTCAACTATTAGCAAAATAAGCAATGGACTGAAACAAAGAGTGATTGTTGCATACAGACCCAAAGAGTGATTGTTGCCAAGAGTGATTGTTGTGTACAGACCCTGGGTCACTGGGAATCATTTTTTTAAAAAAAGCATACTAGTGCCCTTTTATCAGTGAAAAAAGAACACTTTCATCCCTCTAGTCTACAATGAGTTTTAAATGCCTCACCTTGGGAGTCCGTGAAATCTGTTCCTGCAGGTTCTGACAGTGGGTGCCATACTGGATTATTCCCTTGAAAGTGGGAAAAGATATGGCCATTTTATCATCCAGGCTAAAGACTAAGGATCTTCTGTGAGAAGTATGATCAGACGAAGAGGAAAGACCAAGAGACATTGACGTCGGAGGTTTCCAAATGAAACACCCCGAACAGATCACCCCACATCAAATTTCACCTTTGATATGCTCTGCCCGTGCTTGCAGAGTGTCTCATCAGTTTTTAGTCTGCTGCTCTTAAAAGTGAGCCCACAACCACACATTAAAGCCTCTAATATGAAAAATAAAGATCAAAACTAACTGAAAAAGATAGACATTATATAAAACAGAAATGATAAAAGAGGAAAGAAAACTTCAACAACTACAAAACAAAACACCACACCTACAACTGAGATCTTCAGAGACATGCTACTGAAACCATAAAATAAGAACAAGATGTTGTTTAAAAAAAGAATGGCCAATGAATAAAATTGAATTCCTGAAAATTAAAATGGAAAGAAGAAATTAAAAATCCATTGAAAGGATTGAAGCTAAAGCTCAGGAAATCTCCCTGAAAGAAAAGCAAAGAGATAAATCAATGGAAATATGAAGAAAAAGATAAGAGAAATAGACTAGCCCAGGAGTTCTAGGAGAAAATAAGAGAGGAAAATATGGGGCAACATTATTTTTAGAAGCGAATTCTTTTTTTTTTTAATATATTTTTAAAGATTTTATTTATTTATTTTTAGAGAGAGGGGAAGGGAGAGAGAAAGAAAGGGAGAGAAACATCAATGTGTGGTTGCCTCTCACGTGGCCCCCACTGGGGACCTGGCCTGCAACCTAGGCATGTGCCCCGACTGGGAATTGAACCAGCAACCCTTCGGTTTGCAACCCATGCTCAATCCACTGAGCTACACCAGCCAGGGCTAGAAGCGAATTCTTTAAAATTTTCTAGACCTGCCCTGGCTGGTGTGGCCCAGGGGATTGAGTGCTGGCCTGTGAACCCCAAGGTCAGCAGTTCGATTCCCAGTCAGGGCACATGCCTGGGTTGCAAGCCAGGTCCTTTGTAGGGGCCACATGAGAGGCAACCACACATTGATGCTTCTCTCCCTTTCTTTCTCACTCTCTTACCCAATCTCTAAAAAAAAATAAATAAAATCTTTAACAAAATAAAAAAATAAAACTTTTCAGTTCTTAAGGACATGAGTTTTCATACTGAAAGGATACTCTTAGTCCTCAGCACCAAGACTGACCCACGTTAAATCACATGATTGTGAGATTTCAGAACTATAGAGATTACAAAAAATATCCTTTAGGCCTCCAGAGGTAGAAAAACAGATCAGAAATAAAGAATCAGAAATTACAATGGCTTTAGATTTCTCAGTAAAAATAGTGAAAGATAGAAGACAACTGGAAACTGCCTTCAAAATTCTGGAGGAATATTATTTCCAACCCAGAATTGTATACTAAGGCAATGCATCAAGTGGAAGAGTAAAATAAAAATAATTTCATAATTGCAAGCTCTCAAAAATTAATTCCTCGTACAACCTTTCTTAGGAAGCTACTGTAATGTATGCTTCACCATAAGGGTGAATCCAAGAATATAGAAGATTAGAAGACATAGGATCCAGTAAACATGAACTTTGACATAGGAGGGATGAAGGGGATGTGAAGGATAGTGGAGATTCCAAAGAGAAAGTGGAAAGAGATTCCAGAAGGTGTGCTCTGTACCCAGCAGGACTGGATCCAGGTTTTGTGGGGTCTAAGGCTTATACAATGTGGAGATCCTCTTTAAGAAAATAAAACACACTGGAGAGCATTATGCTAAGTGAAATAAGCCAGGTGGTAAAAGACAAATACCATATGATCTCATCTATAAGTGGAACCTAATCAACAAAACAAACAACCAAAATATAACCAGAGACATTGAAATTAAGAACAAAGAACAGTAACCAGATGGGAGGGGGGAGGGAAAAAAGGGGAAGGGTTGTCAGGAACATGTATAAAGGACACATGGACAAAACCAAAGGCTGGTAGGATCAAGGTGGGAAGTGGGGATGGCTGGGGTGTGTTGGGAATTGCCCTGCCTAGTTTCAGAAGCTGTAATCCCCTATGGCTAAGGCTGAGTAAAGGACCTTGGGACCATAATCCACTTAAGAGACAAAGCTTATCTTCTTTGTAGGGGCACCACCTCTGCCCCCTTTCTCTTTACCTTGCTTGGCCCCAGATGGATGACTGGTGAGCCAATGATGGGTAAGATTCCTCAAAAGAGGGACGGCCTAAGATAGGCATTGTAACAAAGGGACCCTCAGGGAAGTACTTGGGGGCTATAGAAAAAGGGGGTGAGGGACCCCCACCCCTTGACTTTGACATAGCCTGAGTCCTCATTCTGTCTGCAAAAAGTCTCCTAATCTCTTGACTGCCTTACTTCCCCTGCCTGACTTAAGCCTGAAACAATGCTGGAGGTGGGTGCAGCCCTTTGCTGGAAAGGGCGGGTTCCCTGGGGCAATCAGGCCTAAGAAAGAATAAAATCCTATGAAACCTACTTTGCTTTAATTTAAATGATAAAGGCTCAAGCATGAAATGAGTTTGTTCCCCAAAGTTTTATGGCCCTTTATCTATCTGACCCTGACTTAGAATAAGACCTCAGAGTTCTTTGAATGTTATCTATTGTTTAATCATTTCTGCCTGACAATGATTGATAAGCTTTATGTATAGACCCTGCATTCCTGTGCTAATTGAACCCAATAAAACTTGTCAAGGAAAAGGTTGAGGTGCTCTCCTCTTGAGAAAGTGACTGAGGTGCTCCAAGGAGCTCTCCCTTTGAGAGGGAAGCTGCACCATCCCTTTTCCTCGACAGGACTTAGTAGTCTGTGTGAATTTGTCTCGTCTCATCCATAACACCCCGGGCCCCAGGAGCCAGGATCCCTGTCAAGGGTCAGGGGTAGGGAGGAAATGGAAACAACTATACTTGAACAACAATTCAAAAAAAAGCTAAAAAAGAAAAGAAAACATAGCCCTGGTGGGTGTGGTTCTGTTGGTTGGGTGTCATCCCACACAAAGCTAAAGGTCGCTGGTTCCATTCTCAATCAGGGCACATGCCTATGTTGTGGGTTTGCTACAAAAGGCAACCAGCCAATCAATGTTTCTCTCACACATCCATGTTTCTCTGCCTCTCTTTCTCCCTCCCTACCCCTCTCTCTAAAATCAATAAGCATGTCCTTGGGTGAGGATAAAAAAAATAAAAACACAAAATTTACAAATACAAAATTGGGTATGGAAATTAATATTTATGTAGAATGTGAAAAGAAATCATAAGAAATTACAAATGTTAAAAAGCTGATGAATACCACAAACATCACAAAATCCAAAAAAATAGAACACTTGTATGAGGTAATTGCTTGATCATTCTCTAATACTTTTTTCCTCTACATATGAGTATTTCAGCTTAATTTACTTCCCAACAGTGTACTGTGAAAATTTAAAAATGTACAGAAAAGTTGTAAGAACTTCATAAGGAACACCTACCACCTGAATTCTACATTTAACATTTTACTATACTTACTTTATCACATATCTATCCATCTCTCTAACCATCCATCAATTCATCTTTTTTAAATGAAGTAAGGATAGAGCAAGTTGCACATGCCAGTACATTTTCTACCTGCTACTTCAAAATGCATATAATTAATAAGAGAACAATATTTTTTACAACTCTTGCCTTTTAAAATTTGAGGGAAAATTTACATAGGGTGAAATGTAAAAACTGTGAGTGAAGGGTATATACTTTTTGATCATTTCTTCATATGACAATAATTTTGTAATATTCTTCTGTAGAGAGGGTAGAGAGATAATTCAGTCTTTTCTGAGCATGGTTAATCAAAATGTTTTTATTTCTGAGAGTAGAGATGTATAAAATAAACAATTTCACATATACATAGTAGTCTATGTAACACTGCTACAGGTTTAAGCAAAATTCTGATAAATTCTATTTTTGTGTTTCCCACCAAAACTACACAGTACATTTATAATTGGATGTGTTGTATTATCTAGTATATTTCTATTGGGAGAGAACTGAATTGCTGAGAACTGAATCCATCAGTTACAATTTCTTACATCTGATGAATGGACAAAAATTTCCACAAATGAGCTTCTGGCTCTGTTACATTCAGACTTTGTTTCTCTACCCTTACTCATCCAGTTCTGCTGTCAGGGACCACGGGACATGCTCATATCCTGTTATAACCTCTGACCCTGCACCTTCAGGTTACAACCCAGGGTGAGTTAGCACAGTAGGACGGAAGAATATTCCTGAAGCAATTCCTGCAAGGTTGGCTGACAATGATCTAACTTTATACAAATGTGATGCAAACTACATAAATAAATCCAACTAAATTGGAGAATGGATCTCCAACTTACATCCCTTTAGGTGGATCCCAAAACTTCAATGTGAAAGAAGTGTGACAGAAGGCAAGTTGGATAGGAAAGAGACAGCAAATTGAACCAATCAAAATTAAAATATCTTACTTCACCAATTTTACAAAACTCAAGATCACGTGGTCATGTTGCTAAGGTAAATAAGGGCTCTTGAAGCATAAGTTGTATTAGCTTCATGGGAAATTCACTGCTGGCTAACAGGGTAACCAGTCCACTTGGAGCAGGACAGAAAATTCCAGAAGTTTCTACAAGATAAAATTTATAGACAACTGGATGTGTCTCAATATGAGAGATTTAGTAATTGGTGGAGACTTAGAGCTTGATTATTCTGGTGTGTTCAGAAAAAAATATGAAAATAAAAAAATAAGACAATTATCAACTCCATGGAAAACAAAAAGTTGTTCAGAAAAGTCATCATAATTTACTGTATGACTCAGTTATAAATCACTTGTATTAGTATAGTAATATAAACTCTGAAAATTTACCTTACAGTATCACCATATCAGGGGGATGGAGGAATGGGAAGGGTGGTATATGGTGGGGGCAGGGGCTGAAAGAGAGTGAAATCTTTATCAGATCTATCTCCCCAGGCAAGGGAAACAAAATAAAAAAATAAAAAAATGGGGCCACGTGAAATTAAAAATTTCTTGCACAGAAAAAGAAGTCATTAACAAAATTTAAAAAAATTATCAGTGGGGGGAAGGAGGGGAAAATGGGGGAAAAGTTATAGAGAATAAGAAGCATAAATGGTAGGCACAAAATCGACAGGGGGAGGTTAAGAATAGTATAGGAAATGGAGAAACCAAAGAACTTATATGTACAACCCACGGACTTGAACTAAGGTGGGGGAATGATGGTGGGAGGGGGGTGCAGGGCAGAGGGGAATAAAGGGGAGGGAAAAAAATAGGAAAACTATAATAGCATAATCAATAAAATATATTTAATTTTTTTTCTAATTTAATTTTCCCATTGCTGGAAACCTGGGCTGCACAGTCAGGCCTGGGGCTAGGATAGCTCACTCTGGAGGTATCCCTCTCAATTTTTATCCACCACACATGAATCTGCTGGCCACCACCATGTCACCGCCACCACACTGCGTCCTTTCCAACCCATCTCCTCATCTCCACCCCTCCTACACATCTGGATGAATACGGTTTCTTTAAAGCCTTGGTTGTCAGACTTCCATACAGTTCAGTCTTCTGGCAGTTCTGGGTGTTTCTTTTTTCTTTTCTTTTTTCTTTTTTTGAGGTTACTTGTGCTCCCTCTTATGATTGTGCAAGAAGGTGAAGTGTGTCAACCTACGCCTCCTTGACCATGAGTCCTTATTGCCTATTTCTTTCACTAAAATACAAACTCCTTGAAAGCAGTAATCCTGCCTGTTGTATTTCCTGATTTATGTCTCCAGTAGTAAGAACTCATTTGGTACCTGGACCTCAGTAAAATATTTGTTGAATTAATTAATTAATTAAACTGATCACTGAATGGATAAATATAGCACTAGATTAGGTTCTGAGAGAATGGCACATATGTTGGGAAATTTTTCCAAGGTGTACTGAAACTGAACTCCAAAGGAGGATGGAGCTGAGAGACCCAAGAAAGAGGCTGACAACTCCAAAATTATAAAAAGAGTTTATTAAGGAAACTTATGGACAGAGGCAGAGTCTTAGGCAACAGCAAGACTATAAATCTCCACACCCAAAAGGGAATGGGTGGCTTGACCTATACTATATGGCCTCTAGGAACACCAGTGTCTTGTAGCCACATGGCATATGCTTTTTAAGAGCTGTGTTCCAAAGCAGTAAACAACTTAATGGACCTACTTCTGTATGTAAGAATATTCCTTTCAGCTAATATGGGCCCACCTCTTCTGGGGTGAACTGGTCATCACTGAGAGCAACTTGCTTCTTAAGCCAATGTCACGGTACCCTGGCTGGTGTGGCTCAATGGATTGAGTGCTAGCCTGTGAACCAAAGGGTTGTCGGTTCAATTCCCAGTCAGGGTACATGCCTAGGTTGCAGGCTGGGTCCCTAGTAGGGGGCGCATGAGAGGCAACCATACACTGATGTTTCTCTCCCTTTCTCCCTCCCTTCCCCTCTCCAAAAATAAATAATATCTTTAAAAAAAAAAAAAAGGACAATGTCATGGTCATGACAAGCACTAGAAACCATTTTTCCTCACAACATAGATTGCTTACTTTTGTAGGGAGAGTAGTATGAAATAGGTGAAGATTTAGAATCATGTCTGGACCCAGTGAGAAGTCACACTGAAAAGTCCTGAACAGAGAGAATGCCCTAGGAGCTTGGGAATGATAGGTAGCCACCCAAATGGGCCTCTTCTACAGGAGTAGACTCCTGTCTACTACTCCAAGCCTCCTCCAATTTGCTCCTTTGGCCCTTTCACCAGTTACATTATTTCCTTTGACTTAGTATACTCCCTTGTGGGAATTTATCCTCTGGCTATACTTGAAAAGAGTTTGCCCATCTGCATGAATAGGGTATTTCATTCAGTATTATATTATTTTAATCACAGAAAACACTGGAAAGATCCAATGAGTTCATCAATAAGGTTAAATACATTATGATGAACTTATAATATGAATACTATGCAGCCATTAAAAATGATCAAGCATTATTAGGTTACAAACTAATATGGATTTCTAGTTTATTTACTCATTTAATAAATATTTATTGAGCACCTCATGTGCTTCAGGCACTGTTCTAAGAACATGAATATGTGCATAAAAACAGGATCCATGCCTTTACTGAATTCACAGTTTAGCTTTTCTGGAAATATGACAAACTTTGTTACCTAAATCACCACCTCTCCCAATACCAATACCTAAAAATTTTGAATGAAAACATGATAAATATGATCTAGAATGCATATTGTAAAGGTTGACACGTCCAGCACCATTCTGATTCTGGAACCTTTGTGCTTTCTCTTTCTGGAAGTTTGTAGGATTCTCTCTTTGTTCCTGGCGTTCTAAAGTTTCCCGATGATTGCCATAATGTCACTATATTTAAAACAAATTGTTGTAGGTAGTACATGGGCTACTTCAGTCTTGACTCTTACATCTTTCAGTTCTTGGAACTTTTCTTGAAAATTTTCCTTTGTAATTTGTACACATTCATTTTTGTTGATGATGATATTCTCTCTTTTAGAACTCCTATTATTCAGAGCTTTTGCATTTTAAATATCTAAGAGCATTTTTTTTTCCCTGGATGTTTCTTTTGCCAGCCTTGTGTTCTTCTTTCATGAATGTAAAAGTCTTCTTAGTCCCAAGAATTCCAGTGACATTTAAGAAAGTTCTTTTCAACTCTCTGACTTGCTTCTCTTTCCTCCTTTTTCATATTTTTTAGTATCTCTTTTATAGACTTTGTTTAAATATCTGTGCACAATTGCTTGTCTGCTCATAGTTAAGAATGGGTCACTAAAAAGGTGACTAGAAGTTCTTTGTACATGGATGAGGTGACCTCACTGTAGCATTTTGTTGGGCGTTGTTATGGGCTAAATTGTGTTCCTCTTCCCCAAATTCTTAAATTAAAGCCTTAACTTCCAATGTGACTATATTTGGAGATAAGGTCATTAAGGAAGTAATTAAGGTTAAATGAGATCATAAGAGTGGGCCCTAATCCAATGGGACTTGTGTCCCTATAAGAAGAGAGAGAACCCTAGCTGGTGTAGCTCAGTGGATTGAGTGCGGGCTGTGAACCAAAGCATCACAAGTTCGATTCCCAGTCAGGGCACATGCCTGGGTTGTGGGGACTACATGAGAGGCAACCACACATTGTTTCTCTCTCCTTCTCCCTCCCCTCCCCTCTCTAAAAATAAATAAATAAAATCTTTAAAAAAAGATTTTAAAGAAGAGAGAGAGACTTCAGAAATCTCTCTCTCTACACACACACACACACACACACACACACACACACACACGAAAGGCCATGGGAGGACACAGAGAGAAGGTAGCCATCTGCAAGCCAAGGAGAGAGGCTTCACAAGAAACCAACGCTACTGGCACTTTGATCTTGGACTTCTAGGTTCCAGAACTGTGAGAAAGTAAATTTCTGTTATTTAAGCCACCCAGCCTGTGGTATTCTGTTACAGCAGCCCAGGCAGTTTAATGTAGGGTTCCACCCCTTTGATAGATTTTCTTTCTTTTGGGTTGGCCATTCCCTCTGGAGAAGACTCTTTCAAACACTGCCTAAGAGGTATGAGCAGCCACTGGTGTTCTCAGAGGACAGTGGGTAATGTACTGGCACGAGTCTCTTCAGTGTTCAGACTTTAAATTAATGCTCTAGTATTTAGTATACCATCCCTGTCCTTAGTTGTACCTGGTGTCTCTCAGTCCAAAGATCCCCAAGTACAGTCTCTCTAGAGGATATAGCTCCAGTCTCTTTGAGGGTAGGCGATGGGATAATCTAACATCTTGCTATACAGACTTTCAAACAATATTCTCATTTTTAGCATAATTTCACCCACTTTCACAGTAATGTGGTGCTTCAAATACCTAAGTTTTCAGACTTCTGCATATGAACCAGCTTGATTCTGGGTTGTTCCACTGCTGATGTGGGTTTCAGCATTCTCTGATTGCTGACTCAGTTACCTCTCACTCATTTATTCTCCACCTTTTCCAAAATTTTGGTGCTGTCATTCCCACTCCTAGTCTTTCTTTTTTCCCCCTTTACTGTCACAAGGTATTCAATATGCCACCTTTAACTGGAATTTGGAGCTTTGGTTTTACTGCACACATGGGAACATATGATAAGACCTTAAGCCCTAGAAACATGAATTGAACTGAGATCCCCACATAACTCCAGGCTTTCAAAGGAACATAACATCATTTTAAAAAATAGACTACAGCAAAACTTACTGACCAGCAGAGAGAAAGGACAAAATGCTTTTAATCTTCACTCTGAGTAGGAAAAAGAACTCTCCCTTAAGAATTTATACAGGAGGCTGTGCCACTGGATCCTACAGGACACCTACTACATTAGGCCACACTACCAAGACAGGGAGTTATAGCAGCTCTACCTAATACATAGAGACAAACACAGGGAGGCTGCCTAAGCAAGGAGACAAAGAAACATGGCTGAAATGAAAGAACAGATCAAAACTCCAGAAAAAGAGCTAAAAAAAATGGAGTCAAACAATCTACTAGAGGCAGAGTACAAAACACTGGTTATAAGGATACTCAATGAACTTAGTAAGAATTTCAATAGCATAAGAAAAAATCCAGTGAGAAACAAAGGGTATACTAATTGAAATAAAGAATAATTTACAGGGAATCAATAGTAGAATGGGTGAAGCCAATAATCATATCAGTGATTGGGAACACAAGGAAGCAAAAAAACAGCCAATCAGAACAACAAAAAGAAAAAAGAATCCCAAAAAATGAGCACAGTGTAAGGAGCCTCTGGGACAACTTTGAGCATATTAAGATTCTCATCATGGAGGTGCCAGAAAAGACAAGAAAGAGAGAGCAAGAAATTTGAAAGCTATTTGAAAAAATAATGAAAGAAAACTTCCCTACTTTGGTGAAAGAAATAGACACAAAAGTCTAAGAAGCACAGAGAGTCCCAAACAAGATGAACCCAAAGAGACCCACACCAAAACACGTAATTGAAATGCCAAAAGTTAAATACAAAGAGAGAATCTTAGAAGCAGCAAGAGAAAAGCAGCAAGATACCTACAAGGGAGCTCCCATAAGACTGTCAGCTGATTTCTCAAAAGAAACTTTGCAGGCTAGAAGAGATTGGCAAGAGATATTCAAAGTGATGAAAAGCAAGAACCTATAGCCAAAATTAGTCTACCCAGCAAGCTATCATTTAGAATTGAAGGACATCTAAAGAGCTTCCCAGACAAGGAAAATCTAAAGGAATTCATCACCATCAAATCACCATCATGTGAAATGTTAAAGGGTCTTCTTTAAGAAGAAGAAGAAGATAAAAAGTATGAACCATAAAATAGCAATAAATGCATATCTATCAACAATTGAATCTAAGAAATAAAATAAACAAGCAAGCAGAACAGAAACAGAATCATAGATACAGCAAACATTTTGATGCTTACCATGTGGAAGTGAGTTGAGGGGAGGGTCAAGAAAAATGAAGGGATTAAGTACAAATTGTTAGTTACAGAATAGTCATGGGGATGTAAAGTACAGCATAGGGAATAGAGTAGCCAAAGAACATAAATGCATGACCCAGGGGTGTGGACAGTGGAGTCTGGATTGCCTGAGGGAGTTGAGTGAGGGGTGTGTGGAGGAGGAGGAAATTGGGACAACTGTATTAATATAAACAAAACAATATAATTTAAAAAAAGAATTTATACAGAGACAATGTCACAGAATTAAATTAACATTATTAGGAAACCCCCAAGCCAAAAAACTGACATATGATGGATGTGCACATGATATTCCTAGAGTGCCTGGTCCTGAGTATATGATGTTCCTAGAATGCCTGGCCTTGCAGACGCATATGGAAGACTGCTTTGAAGGTACATGCTCTTAACACAGGCCTCACAAGATTCCTGCAGCTAGTTCTCAAAATTCTTAATTAGAAAGCACAAAGGAAATAATCATTTAATGAGGATTAGCACACACACAAAAAGTACAATTAGATTTCCAAGATGATTTCTAAGAGTACAATATAATAAACACTACTGGAAAAACATTTAAAATTATTAGAGATGTAAAACAAAGATTTAGAACTGTAAATAAATAATGAGACATTATTAACAAGAACAGGAATGTTTGAAAAGGATCTGAATATAACTTCTAAAAATGAAAAATGAAGTCATTGAAAATAAAAACTCAATAGATAGTTCAATATCAGAGTACACAGAGCTAAAAATAAAATCTATACACTAGAAGATATATCTATAATACATTTTGGACAGTTAAAAATATGGAAAAATGAAAAAGGTTAAAAGTCATAATGAGTAAAAAAGAAGTCAAACAGAAGTTCAAGAAGGAGGAAATAGAGAGAATGTGAGAAAGGCAATATCTGAAGAAATAATGGCTTTGAAGAGTTACTTGAGTATGTACCTTACTCCACAGAGCAAATGTCATCACATATCAAATGATCTATATCGTATAAACTGTGTTTCCTGCCCACAATATGATACAATAAGAAATCAATAACAAAAGATAACAATGTCATACATATCTAAAACATACTACATGGGCCAAAGAAGAAATCATAAATGAGAAAATATTTAGAAATGAATGATAATGAAAACACTATATACCAAAATTTATAGAATGTGGTTAAAGCAGTATATAATGGAAATGTATTATTTTAATAAATCTGTGATTCTCAAAGTTGGTTCCAGGCCAAGAGAATGACCCAGGAACTTCATAAAATGCAAATTTCAAGTCTCCACCCAAAACCTGAATAAGAAATTCTGAAGGCGAGTTCCAGAAATCTGTATCTTATCATCACCTCCCAGTGATTCTGATGCATGCTCAAGTTTGAGAACCAGTGCTTTAGATGTACCCACTGGAAAAAAAATTAGTAGCAAACACTGAACTTGAGAATTTAGAAAGATAACACTAACATTAATCTAAACACAATAGAAGGAAGAAAATAATTATGTTAAGAGCAGAAAATTTCCTACAATCCATTTTACTGCCTTAAATTCTATGTTAGGACACCTAGAGGGGTATTATCTTTGCTTCTGGGTTGTAGCAATCCCAGTTTTTCTCCAGGATGACTCTGACTAGGGGTCAATCAGTGCAAGAAAGTTGGGTAAAGAAGGAAGTAACAAACAGAAGATCATTTTAACATATCTCATTACAAATATCTGTGCAGATGTATGCATACATTTTTCTCAATAGAATCATAAGAAAGTATTAAAAATTATTTTCTTTGGGGGAGGAACTTGAGGTAGGAGGGGTAGTTTTTATTTTTCCTTTAAAAATATTCCTATTGAGTTTGAATTTCTAAACTTAAATCTATATTACTTATTTTTAAGAGTGACAATGAAGCTTATTTGGACTATGAATTTATGGGTGATTTTTATCTTCTTAAAAAACTTTATTAATGTGATAGTATTGTTAACACCAACAATGACAACAACAACAAAAATATGTTCCAATTCTGGACTGGGTCAGAACCTCTTTCTTTTTTCTTGATGTAATTTACAATCTCCTGAGAATAAATTAGCATGCTTGATAAAATGTGTAAGTAACTTCCTGATAAACTCAAAGGTGAAGACTTTTGAGTTTAAGGCTTGTTTTTGGAGTTGAAGACTTGTTTTAAAAAACCCATTCAGTCAGTTGAGTGCCTAATTATCTCTAACCAAATATATTTTTATTTGTATCTAACAATTATCTATTTGTAAAACGACCTCATCAAGAGTAAATCTGTGAGGACTTCCGGCCAAGATGGAGGCATAGGTAGACACACTGCCTCCTCCCACAACCAAAAGAAGGATGACAACAACAATTTAAAAACAAAAAACAACCAGAACCGACAGAAAATCGAACTGTATGGAAGTCTGACAACCAAGGAGTTAAAGAAAACATATTTACCCAGAGCAGTAGGAGGGGCGGATTCGAGGATTCAGGACAGAGAGGACTTGTGGCAAGGCAGCAGTGTGCAGACTCAGCAAGGTGGCAGCTAGTGGACTGGGTGGCCCCACATTCTCACGCAGATAAACTGGGAGGAACAACTGGGGAAGTGGGACAGACTGCGCAACCCAGGGTGCCAGAGCAAGGAAATAAAGCCTCAAATCACTGATTGAAAACACCTGTGGGGGTTGAGGTGCCAGGAAAAACTCCCCGCCTCACAGGAGAGTTCCTTGGAGAGGCCCACAGGGCCCTAGAACGTACACAAACCCACCCACCCAGGAATCAGCACCAGAAGGGCCCAATTTGCTTGTGGGAAGTGGGGGAAGGGATTGAAATCCAGCAGAGAGCGGAGCAAGTGCCATTGCTCCCTCTCAGACCCCTCACCCACATGCAGTGTCACAACGCAGCAATGTGGGTTGCTCCGCCCTGGTGAACACCTAAGGCTCCACCCCTCACTACAGAACCAGCGTGTAAAGACAGAAAAAGTGGCCCAAGTGAAAAAATAGATGAAAGCTCCAGAAAAAAATACAACTAAGTGACAAAGAGGTAGTCAACCTATCAGATGCACAGTTTGAAACACTGGTGCTCAGGATGCTCACAGAACTGGTTCATATTGGTCACTAGATGAAAAAATGAAGGCTACAATAAGTGAAATGAAGGAAAATGTACAAGGAATCAATAGTGATGGGAAGGAAACTGGGACTCAAATCAACCATTTGGAGCAGAAGGAAGAAAGAAACATCCAACCAGAAAAGAATGAAGAAATAAGAATTCAAAAAAAAAAATGAAGAGAGGCTTTGGAACATCCAGGACATCTTTAAATGTTCCAACATCCAAATTATAGGGGTACCAGAAGGAGAA
>CM052541.1:103087110-103118715 GCA_028533065.1 Trachops cirrhosus
CACAGAAATGGAGAACACATGGAGGGTTATCAACAGGGGAGTGGGAGGAGGAGAGAGGGGGAAAAGGTATGGAGAGTAAGTAGCATAGATGGTAGGTAGAAAATAGACAGGGGGAGGGCAAGAATAGTATAGGAAATGTAGAAGCGGAAGAACTTATATGTACGACCCATGCACATAAACTAAAGTGGGGGAATGTGGATGGGAGGGGTTATGCAGGGTGGAGGGGAGTGAAGGGGGGAAAATGGGACAACTGTAATAGCTTAATCAATAAAATATATATTTTATTAAGATTTTATTTACTTATTTTTAGAGAGAAGGGAAGGGAGGGAGAAAGAGGAAGAGAAACATCAATATGCGGTTGCCTCTCATGCACCCCCTACTGGGGACCTGGCCTACAACCCAGGCATGTGCCCTGACTGGGAATCAAACCAGCGACCCTTTGGTTCACAGGCCAGTGCTCAATCCACTGAGCCACACCAGCCAGGGCAACAAAATATATTTTTTAAAAAAAGAAAAAAAAAAGAGTAAATATTTTAATTGGCTTGCTAGACTCCTTTTCCTTTGCAGCAAGACATGTAATAAACTTTGATAGGTGGTCATAACTACCTTGGAAATGTTTTCTTTAACAGCATATAAACATGTCAAACCTTCAAAAACCTGGGTAATGTTCACTTCCATTACTCTTCTAAAGGATGAGGGGATGATAAACGGCATGATTGTCAAACTATAGGAATAGAATGTAACCATTCATTCATTCGACAAGTATCTGAGTGCCTACCATATGCGAGGCTTTGAAAAGTACTTGAATGTGCACCACGTGTCAGGCACAGTTCTACAATCTGCAGACACGAAAATGAACAAATAGGATTGGGGGAATAAAACTACGGTTCCCACAACATCTTGCTTTTCCATCTCTTCCCAGCTGGGCTCTTCTCTCCATTATTCTTTTCCCATGATTCTACTAGTGCAGAAAAGCTCCGCCCACTCCTCTGCCATTTGCGGGCTCCATCGTTAGGAGATGCACTACAATTCCCACAATACCCGTGGGCGTACCCTATAAGGACAAGTTTTTCACGGCCGGGAGGAGAATGACTACAGTTCCCAGAAAGCTTTACTTCCTCTCTTGGGTGTTATTGCCCCTTTCCTGGTGTGGGACACAGTTGAGAGAAAGAGTGTCTGGCCTGGGTGTTCTGTGTCCTTCCCCGGAGCAGGGACGAGGTAGACTTGACTATTGGCCGCTGAGCCTAGGAGGGAGCGCAGGAGGCCGACATCCCTCCTGTCTTGCTCGCCTCGCGCTACTCTCCGTCTTCTACATCCGCCGCCACCTGGACGGCTCCGGACATACTGCTGGGGAAGAGGTGGCGATCTCGGCCACCGGGGCTGTGGCGAGGTCGCGGCCCTTGTGGCGGCGGTAGCGGCGTCAGCACTGGGGAGGAGGACGAGGGAAGATGGCGTCGGAGCTGGAGCCGGAGGTGCCGGCCATCGACCAGAGTTTGCTGGAATGTTCGGCTGAGGAGACAGCAGGGGTGAGTGCCGGGACCCGATCCGGGACGTCCGGCCTTCGCAGGCTGAGCCCCATGGGTGGGTGGGGGCCTGATTCCTGGAAATCCCGGAGCTTCCCGACCTTGACTTGGGGTAACCACCACGCCGGTGTCTCCGGCTTCTCACGATGGGAGTGGCCCCGGGAGACCACCGGTCCTGCCCCTTTCCTTCCCTCTTTATCTTCAAGTAGCCACAGAGCTGCTCGGTGCACCAACCACCTTTACATTCCCTTCCTGCCCGGTAGAACCAGTAGCTCTTTATTATTATTCCTTTCCCCCACACTCCCATTAAGTGTCCAACACAAGGGCCTTTGCACTTACTTTATGCCAGGTCTTGCAAGGGGCGGGAGAAAGATTCTTCCTGGTGTTTTGGGTAGCATCGCCCTACTTTCTCTTCCTGATTGCTTTTCCTAAGATAAGCAGAGCACTGGCTCTTCCACCGAAAAATGCCACGGTTTTAACCGAGTCTCTACTTTGTTTCTGGCACTGCCCGGAACCCCAAAGGATGCAAAGACAATGTTCTCCCTCTTCCCCCTCTTCAGTGTGTTTTTATGCGTGTTTGGTCAGTCAACAATGTTCATGAATGTGTGGAAAGTTTCGACACGTTTACTATGTGTGAGAAAGTAGTAGTGGAGGCTGGGCGATTACAAAATTTTTTTTCTAGGAGTTGAGGTATTGGGTGGAGAACAAATATTATATAACTTTGAGAGAGCAGATTTCAACAAACAAGTTGAAGTTAGATTTCGTCACTGCATAGTGGGGGCAGTTATCCCCCAAACTTAAACCATTGAAAGCCCATATTGTACTGAAACTGTAATGAGTATTCTTGTGTAAGTAACAAAGTTGTAAGATAATAAACTTATGACTTCTTTCTTCAAAGACAGGGAACACCTATTAGAACAGATTGTCCATAATGATTATGAATGGACCAAAACAATTCAGGCAGGCCCCACCTCTAAGGCCTTCAAGTTATTTTTTTAAAGATTTTATTTATCTATTTTTAGAGAAGGGAAGGGAGGGAGAGAAACATCAATGTGTGGTTGCCTCTCACGTGCCCTCACTGGAAACCTGGCCCACGACCCAGGCATGTGCCCTGCCTGGGAATCCAACTGACGACCCTTTGGTGTGCAGGCAGGCGCTCAATCCACTGAGCTGTACCAGCCAGGGCTAAGGCCTTCAATTTAAAAAGCTACTAGGAAGGGAGTGACCTTTGGTCACAGGTCAATAACCTGAACGTTATGAACAAAATTTTAGTGAGCACTGTGAGGCTGTTGGTCAGTGAGAAGTTATTTTGGATAAATTAACAAGGACACTAAAGTCAGAGTGCATGGAATAAATGACAGGAGTAGAGGTGAAAAGTTTTAAAGAAATACATTGATGAATGGTGTCTTTGCTTTAAAAAAAAAAACTGACTTGTTTAGGTCAGTTCTCATGTACTTCATGCTTAACATGACAACCACCCAAGGATTTTCAGCCCCCATTGACCTTCCGTTTATCAAAAGTATTTTGAAAAGAAAAAGCAGTGTTATGTGTAAACAGTTAAATGGTAATCATGATTTTCCAATCCATGTCATTTTATTAATATCCATATTGGCAACTAATCTGTTATCCACTTCAAAGTAATACTTCTTTTACTCCCACCGACTTTTGTGTGTATTGGCCCAGTACTACCGGTTAGGTACTGTATTTTCCCAATTCTAAAAGTGCACGCTACTAAGTGGTTTAGAGCTTCAACTTGAGGTTCCTAAGAAAACTAGTTGTAAAACCAGTACCAGAAATCAGTGTTCCTAGTTCTGTTCAGTGGAATTCTCAAGCAAATGCAGCAGGGAAATGAAGGGAAATTCAGTCAAAATGTATTAATCTGAACTTGATTGGGGTGTGTGTAGATCACAGTGTGAGCTAGATTTCACTTTTGCTCTGTTTCCTTTCAATGGCTTTCTGAACGATAAGATGAAAAAATGTTTAGCCTGAAGTCTAACAAATTCCTTAAAGAAAATGCAATTAATATTAAAAAATCAGGTTCTTCCAAGTATGTAACCTGGACTTACTTTGTGAGAGATTTATTTTCTGTATTCAGTTAAAACATCATAACACTTAAAACTATTCTTCTAGCTTCATCTCTGGTACATTTCTTTACCACAAATTAAAGTGAATTAATAAAGTTTTCTCAGGCTAGAAGTAAATTTTAGAGAGAGTAAACAAGTAAAGAAAGCAACTGTCATAGCCTTTAGACTCTGATACTGTAGCTGATTGGGAACACATCCATGTAAAATTACTTAATAAGCACCGGTGTCATCTTTCCCATACTTTATTTACACAGGGCTTTTTATCTATTAATACTGTGAGGGAGAAGCACTATCTGTGATCCCATTTATCCTAACTAGTATGCCTCACAGATAAAAGCATGTGAGCCGTCTCTTCAGTAACTTTAAGTTTAGGATATTAAAGAGGCCCTCCCTTCTCGGCCTTCTCTTTTTCTTGGTAGAATTGATTCCACAAGTGCGACTTTCCAGCATGTTTTGAGTCTGTGTTGCAGGCTCTGCAGATTTGATTATAATGTGTTCCAAAGGGCAGTCATTGAAGAAGTATATATAGTACTTTTTGCCAAGTATGAAAGAAATACATAATCATTATAGAAGTTTTATGTCTTGATTATTTTTTGCTTTAAAATTTTTAACAGTTTTATATATAATTCAGATCCACAATGCAGTGGTTTTTGCTGTAGTCACAGAGTTGTGCAGCCATCAACACAGTCAATTTGAAGACATTTTCATCAACCCCAAAAGACATCCAATACTCATTTAGCAATCAGTATTTTCACCTAAACTCCCAAACTCTGGAGTCGTATTTTAGTATTTATTGATACTTTGTTCCTTTTTATTGCAAAGTAATATTCCATTGTATGCATATACCATATTTTATTTATCCATTCATCAGTTGATGGACAATTGGGTTATTTCTACTTTTGGGATATTGAATCATGCTGCTGTGAACGGTTGCGTATAATTTTTTTGTGAGAACATATGATTTTATTTCTCTTAGGCTTACTATTTTCCAAAGTGGCTGTATCATTTTACTACATTCCCACCAACACAATATGAGGGATGTGGAATTTTCCGTATCCTTGTCAACATTGTTACTGTCCTTTGTGAAGTGGCATTTGATTGTAGTTTTGATCTGTGTTTCCCTGTGACTCATGATATTGACATCTTTTCATGAGTGTTTTGGTTATTTGTATATCTTCTTTGAAGTTTACATTCCTATCTTTTGCCAATTTTTAAATTGGATTTTTTGCCTTTTATTATTGAGTTTGTAATTATTTTGATTTGTGAATGCTTTTTTACTTTATCTGTAAGACTCATAATATGACTTGCTTAAATATTTCTTAATAATAATGTAGTCTTAAACTCCAGTTCAGCACTAGCAATTGCTATTTTACAGTTAACTTGCATATTGGTTATCCAGGTTCGAAAGCAAAATCAAATGGAGTTAAAGGATGGAATTTTAATTTGGTGTAGAATAATAATTATATAATGTAATAAAAAGCTAACCTCTAGGGAATCTTTAATTTTTGTGTTTATTGTAGTTGCTGTCTATCCCCAGGGCTTAAATTTAACATTCAAAAAAGGAAAGCTCCTGGAAACATTGTCATAACGTGTTTACTTTAGTGAAATGAGTTGACAGTTTCTTTACTTCCCTGTGGAGGCTGTCTAATAAGATAGTGTTTATTACTCTGTTGTGCACATTGGTGTCACAGCCACAAGTGTCTAATAAGATAGTGTTTATCACCCTGTTTTGCACATTGGCATGACAGCACAGGTGCCTGAAATAAGGGCAAAGTGACGTGCAACCAAATTAGAAATCTCGATAGTTTTTCAGGTTGAACAGTTACACAGTTAGCTTAAGTTAGTGAGAATGTGAAAAACTATAGATTTTATTCCTTTGAGAAATACATGAGCCATTATTCTAAAAGGCAGTCAAAGTTTTCTCCCTGCTAACTTTTTCATCACAACTTTTTTCGCTTTTAATTTATGCTATTGCAAGTCACAAATTCAATATTTCTGGTATAGAATTCTTATGTAAAGGTACTTTGCTTTGTATATTGTTTAAATTTAATGCCATTAAAATGCCTGTAACAGATGCCAACTCTGTTACATGGTTTTGAATTTAGAATATATGTCTGCCTTTCTTGAACCAGATTTTTATATCTTACTAATTACAATAATATATTTAGAATGAAATGCTTGTTTTACTAATAATATATTTTATATAAGGTGGCTGATGTTTTTCTAGACCGAAAGCTGATATTAGTTTCTGAATTTTTTGTTTAAGAAATCCGTGAACAAATTTCACCACTCAGTGTTGTGGAAGCTACAAAAAAAAAATTTAAGGAGCATTATCTTTTATTTTCCTTGTATTGAAATTCTGCAAGTGAAGTTAAGAGAAATGGGAACACAAAAATAAGAACAAACGTTTCTTTTAAAACAAAACCTTTAACTGTGTTATAAATTAAAATTGCCTGAGGAATAATTTTCCAGGATCGTGGAGATGAATTCTTTGAATCTTTTTTTTTACATTACAGTTGACATTCAGCCCTGGCTGGTACAGCTCAGTGGATTGAGTGCTGGCCTGCAAACCAAAGAGTCGCTGGTTCAACTCCTAGTCAGGGCACATGCCTGGGTTTTGGGCCAGGTCCTCAGTGGTGGGGGCACATGAAAGGCAACCATACATTGATGTTTCTCTCCCTCACCCTCCCTTCCCCCTCTCTAAAAATAAATAAATCTTTTTTAAAACATAAATTACAATTGACATTCAATAATCTTTAAATTCAGATGACATTCAGTATTATTTTATAGTGCTCAGATAATTACATGATTACAAAGTGATCCCCCCAATAATTCTAGTACCCACCTGAATTCTTAGGCTCTTAATACTTAATTTTCTATTCATAAACAATAAATTACTTAGGATAATATGATTCTATCTTCATATTGTAAAGATTTTTAAAAAATTTATATATTTTTAGAGAAGGAAGGGAGGGAGAGAGAGAGAGAGAGAAACATTGATGTACGAGAGAAACATCAATTGGTTGCCTCTTCTGTGACCCTAACTGGGGACCTGGCCTGCAACCCAGACATGAGCCGTAAACGGGAATCCAACTATCAACCTTTCAATTTGTGGGGTGACACCCAACCCTCTGAGTCACACCAATCAGGGCTTCATTCGTATTTTAAATAGGGTTTGCTGACTTGGGTGAAAAACTGGACATTTACCCTTGGATGTAACCCTAAAAGTGTTTTTTTAGTTCAAAGAATTAGATTCCAGTTTGCTTGGTTGATGACTCTTTTCCTTTTACTGTTGACTACTTTTTTTTGTCCTTTTGTTGTCCTTTTATAATTACTGAACTGTGTCTTTGTGTGTAATTTTGATTTAGAGTCACTGCTGTAAAGTAAGAAAATCCTTAAACCTGTGGGATTGTCTCCCAAGAAGAGATGTTAGTTTAAAAGAATTTAGTCTCTTACCTACTTGCATAAAGCTTCCATCCAGCAACTTAGCTTATGAAAAAGATTTTTACATTTAAGAAAAGTTCTCTGAAATGTGAAATTGACCAGAAAGTTAATATATGAGGTTTGTCCAGAAGGTATCCAGCCATGTAATGTGAAAAATAGAAACATTTATTGAAGAAGATACAAGAAACATTGTACACAGGACAATGATGCCCTCAGTGCCCCTCAAAGTAGATACCGTGGGACCTCACACAGTTCTCCCAGTCGCCATCAGCTGCCTGTTATATGTTCTAGAATCTCATCAATGGTTTGAGATCTCTTCCCTTTCAAAGGTGATTTCAGTTTTGGGAAAAGCCAAAAGTTGCAGGGTGCAGTGTCTGGGCTGTAGGGTCACAGCCCAGAGTCACCTGTATGGTCAAAAGCCAGTCATCTGTAGGGTCAAAAGCCAGAGTCACCTGGTTGGTTAGATGTTTCACCAAAAAACTCTACACAGGACGTGATGCATAAGCGGTTGTGTTGTCATGATGAAGCTGCCAATCACTAGTAGCTCATAGCTGCAGTCTTCTGAATCTCTGAATACTTTCCGTGGAGGAATGTTCAAGGTTAATGAAAAATTTGATGCAGATTTGTTGCTCAACTCACTCAGTCATTTTGAATGTGACGGCCACACAGTGCACATGCTCACTCAACAGTATCTACTGCCCCCACTGACTAGGACAGTGAAGTCGTCATTGTTCACACATGCACATTGCAGTCCACTCCGCTTGGCTGTCAGGATATATCGATGTTGCACAAACTATTCTCATTATATTAACACTGGTTGAACTTTTTAGACAGACTTCGTATACACCACCTCATGAATACTGAAATCTCTTTCTGTATGTTATTTTTAGAAGCAAGAAAGTGGGCTGAAGATTATATAATAGTTAAAATGAAGATCTTATACTGTTGTCTTAGGGTGCTAGTTATCACTTAAACATAAACTCTTCTTTAACAAGGATGTCATTTGGAATGTAGGTTGTAATTCATAGGTAAACACTGGACCTATACCTTAGAACTGCATTTTTGTAGAAGTGAGTCAGTTATGTTTTCTGATTTTAAATTTTTACTTGGTTTAGAGCCAGAATGAGTTGTAATTACGCAAAGTAGTATGGAAGACAAACATACAGACTGAATTGGCAGGGGAGGCAGGGATGAATGACAGAATACAGGGAAAAGACTTAAGGAAATAGGGAACAGAAAGGAGGTGGTTTGAAAGATGCCTTACCTAGGGCTTATTTAGTTTAGTTTTTAGAGACTGCAGGACTGGATCTACTTTATCTCTGTTTTCATTAAAACCACATTGAGAGTCCTTTTACAATGTTAGTGTAATGTGACAGTAGTGAAAACATATTTATGGTCATTCAGTTAACAGATTAAATGCTCACTGGAGCCACATTCTGTTTTAGATCTGGGGGATATGGAAATGGGAGATGGAGGTGAGGAATGGGCTAAGAAGACATTTTAGAGAAAGTGAAACATCTGAAAAATGAGTAGGTAATACCCTTATAAAGCAGACAGTGAAGCCAATACAAGTCTGGGGGAGAAGATGGGAGAGTATTGATACAAGGCAAAGGACCTCGTCAGTCATGTCAGGGGGGTTGACTTGATTCTCAGTACAAAGGGATGCTGAACGACATGAACAGATGGGCATTTTGGAAGAATCGCTGTGGCAGGAAGGTTGGGAAATGGACTGTAGAAGGGTAAGACAAGTGGAGATCACCAGTTAGGACATGGTTGCACTAATTCTGGTGAAAGATGGGAATAGAGGGTTTGGACTAAGGTAGTGGAGATGGAGAGAAAGAAATGGACGGATTCAACAAATATTTTTAGTATATTTTATTGATTATGCTATTACAGTTGTCCCATTTTTTTCTCCCCTTTATCCCCCTCTGCCCAGTACCCCCCTCCCTCCAGAATTCTCCCCCTTAGTTCATGTGCATGGGTCATACATATAAGTTCTTTGGCTTCTCCATTTCCTATATTATTCTTAACATCCCCCTGTCTATTTTGTACATACCATTTATGCTTCTTATTCCCCCTACCTTTTCCCTCATTCCCCCCTCCACACTGATAACCCTCCATGTGATCTCCATTTCTGTGATTCTGTTCCTGTTCTAGTTGTTTGCTTAGTTTGTTTTTTGTTTAGGTTCAGTTGTTGATAGTTGTGAGTTTGTTGTCATTTTACTGTTCCTAGTTCTGATCATCTTCTTTTTCTTAGTCAAATCCCATTAACATTTCATATTAATAAGGACTTGATGATGATGAACTTCTTTAACTTGACCTTATCTGAGAAGCACTTTATCTGCCCTTCCATTCTAAATGAGAGCTTTGCTGGATTAGAGCAATCTTGGATGTAGGTCATTGCCTTTTATGACTTTAAATACTTCTTTCCAGCCCCTTCTTGCTTGTAAGGTTTCTTTTGAGAAATCAGCTGATAGTCTTATGGAATGTCCTTTGTAGGTAACTGTCTCCTTTTCTCTTGCTGCTTTTAAGATTCTCTCCTTATCTTTAATCTTGGGTAATGTAATGATGATGTGTCTTGGTGTGTTCTTCCTTGGGACTCTCTGAGCTTCCTGGATTTCCTGGAAGTCTATTTCCTTTCCCAGATTGGGGAGGTTTCCTTTCATTATTCATTCAGATAAGTTTTCAATTTCTTGCTCTTCCTCTTCTTCTTCTGTACCCCTATGATTCAGATGTTGGAATGTTTAAAGTTGTCCCAGAGGCTCCTAAGCCTCTCCTCATTTTTTTGAGTTCTTATTTCTTCATTCTGTTCCTGTTGAATGTTTATTTCTTCCTTGTTCCAAATCATTGATTTGAGCCGTGGTTCCTTCCCTTCACTTTTGGTTTCCTGTATATTTTCCATTATTTCACTTTGTATAGCCTTTACTTCTTCCTTTATTTTGCATCTGTACTCAGTTATTTCTGTGAGCATCCCAATTACCAGTGTTTTGAACTCTGCATCTGATAGATTGATTGTCTCCTCATTGCTTAGTTCTTTTTCTGGAGTTTTGACATGTTCTTTCATTTGGGTCATATTTCTTTGTCTTGGCATACCAACTACATTTTAAGGGGCCGAGCCTTAAGTGTTTGCCAGGGCAGGACATCACAGGTAGCTGTGTCGTGGTGCTGTGTGAGGGGGGGAGGGGTCAGAGAGGGAACGATGTGGCTTGCTCAGCTCTAGCCCCACTTTCAGTCACTTCCCCCGTAACCCACAAGCAAACTGTGTCCTTTAGGTGCTGCCCTGGTGCTGATTCCCGGGTGGGTAGACTTTTGTACATTCTAGGACCCCGTGGATCCCTCCAACGAACTCTTCTGTGAGACTGGCAGTTTCTTCTGCCACAACCCCCACAGATTTTTACAGCCAGAGGTTTTGAGGCTTTATTTTCCGGTGCTGGAACCCTGTGTTGGTCTGTCTTGCTCCCCAGTTCCTCCTGGTGTATCCTCGTGTGAGAATGTGGAGCCACCCGGTCTGCCACCCACTGCCTTTCTGTGCATCCTCTCCACCCTGGCTACCAAGTCACCTCCCCTCCTGCCAGCCTGGATGACTGTTTCTTCAATTCCTTGGTTGTTGGACTTCCATATGGCTCGATTTCCTGGCAGTTCTGGTTGTTTTTGTTTTTAAATTGGTTGGCATCCATTTGGTTTTGTGAGGAAGCAAAGTGTATCTACCTATGCTTCTGTCTTAGCCAGAAGTCCAGATTCAACAGATATTTAAGATGCCCCATGGACAAGACTTATTCGGATGTTAGAGTGAGGAAGAAGGAATATTTTCAGGTTTTTTTGGTTTGGATACTTGGGTAGAGGTGGTATCTAAAAGAGGGAAATGGGGGAGACAGCAGGGTTGGGGCGGGTATAGGGGGATCGTTAGTTCAGTTTTGGACATGAGGAGTTGGTATCTGAAAGGGAAAACTCGGTTCTGTTTCTCCCTGCACTGACACCTGTACCCTGGCCACCATGTGTGTGTATGTGGTGGCAGGTGGAATGGTTCCGCACACCAAGCAGTTCTGTAATTCTCTGAGACACCAACTGGGTGTCCTAACATTCGGTTCAATTCTGATACTGTACACCTAGAGATAGCATCAGATCCCACCGATTAAGGGCCCAGTCCCACAGGACTGCCCCCTTTACCACTGTCCTCAAGTTACCCACAACTTCTGTCTGACTTGGCCACAAATCAGGGGTTTCCATGATCTTTTCTTTAGGTTCAGTCATTTGCTAGGACATCTTCCAGAACTCTCGGGGAAGCAGTTTATTTGCTAGAGTACTGGTTTATTACAAAATGATACAACCCAGTGATTGCCAGACAGAAGAGATGCAAAGAGCAAGGTACATGGGGAGGGTTGCAGAGCTTCGGTGCCCTGTGCCAGCACCTCCGTATGTTCAACCCAGAAGCTCTCTGAGCCCCAACATTTAAGGATTTTTATGGAAGCTTTGGTACATGGGCATGATTGGAGACTGTAAATACCAACCTTCCAGTCACTGGGTTGGTTCCCCTGGCAACCAGCTCCCCAAAGGGGATTGTGAAAAATGACAAAAGACACTCCTTTCACCTTTATCCCACTTACAACACTTAGGAAATTTCAAGAGTTTTAGGAGTCTGCCCGGAATGGGAGGAAGACCAAATATATATTTCTTATTATAAAGTACAATATCACAGTATCTACTAGCTATCTAAGTGTAATTACCACAGGTAGCTGGACATAAAAGTTTGGGGACAGAGAAAAGCAGCTATTTTCGGTTTGTTTTTAGCAGGGAGAGCAAAGAGGAAAGGGTTTATAGTGAGGTTTATCAGGATAAGAAGCCATATTGGCGGAACAAAGTCTCTTGTGGACTGACATTCATGAGAGTGGTGTATCATCTCATTTATTAATCAACCAGACATGTAACAAATGTATTGGTGGTTCATGTTCCCTGCACGCCGTCCGTATCAGCGAACTGACAGAGTGAATCCAAATCACAGTCAGAGCATCGGGGTGGTCACTTCGTTAAGGTATATGAATGCCTAATCACTGTGATGTATACCTGACACTAATATAGTGTCTGTCAACTATGATTGAAAATAATTTAATGAAAAAATAAAGTTCGAACAAAGCCTTAGAAAGGAAGTCAGGTGGGCTCTGAGCCTCGTGATCTGTGTGATGACTTGTGGTGGCCATTCTCCCGCACTGCCTGCAGAAGTTTGCTTCTTGAGTTGAGGAGAGGGGCTGATTTCACTTTAATTTTACTTTCACTTTAAGTAGAATTCTAAAATAGTTTGGATTTTAATTAAGTTCTAAATTTCTCTCTTTTTGAAAAGAAGACATACAGTGATGAGTAGTGTCAACAAAAATAATTATGACTCTTATTGTGATTTTTGTACCTAAAAGAAAACAGATTTATTCACATTAGTAGTTTATTGACATTGTTTAAAACTTTTTCTTTTTTCTTTTTTTAAAGAAATGGCTGCAATCAACTGACCTCACTAGAGAAGTCTACCAGCATTTAGCTCACTATGTACCCAAAATCTACTGCAGGGGCCCCAACCCTTCTCCACAGAAGGAGGACATGCTGGCGCAGCACGTTCTGTTGGGGCCTTTGGAATGGTACCTTTGCGGTGAAGATCCTGCATTTGGATTTCCAAAACTTGAACAGGCAAACAAACCTTCTCATCTTTGTGGTCGTGTTTTTAAAGTAGGAGAGCCTACATACTCTTGCAGGTAAAATATCATAATTCTTTCTCAACGGCTCTTGTATTTGACATTTTTTCCCTGAAATCTTACATCTTTGTTTTTAAATTATGAAGTATAATATTTATATGTAAAAGTATACACGGCAAGTAATTATGAAACGCACTTCATGTAATTATTTTCCAGGTCACCACATTCCAGAAACCTACTCTGTGCCTTCTTCCCAGTCCATAATTAACTCCTACCTTGACTCTTGTATAATCACTTGCTTGCTTTTCTTGATAGTTTTTTAGTTTCAGTACTTCATTTTGATGTTCACATTGTCTCACATTTGGTCTGTGGGAGCCCGATCACACTAGCTTCTTTATCCTTTTCACATGCCTTCACTAATGCGTGAGTGCTTCTTTGCTTTCTGGCTCAAGACGTCCACAACTCACTCTTTGCTTACACTGACCCATAGATAGGATCATGTTACCTGACCAGACCAGGTCCGAATGCTCAGTAGTTGCCAGCTACAATACGATTTTATGAGGAGCTTTATTGTGAGCCAGCAAGCAAGGACGAGCATCCAGTCCACCTTTAGTAGGGGAATTCATGCGCAGACATCAAGGTAGACTTTGTCATTGCTTGTGCAGGTGGTGATATGTCGTGCTTATGCAGTCAGGAAGCATAAACATGTATCACATATCCAAAAATAGTGGAAAATCTCCACCCCTGGTGATTAAACAAAATCTGTTGAACAAAATCATGGTATCCATTCATATCAGTTAGTATAACTAGATAATCCATTGTGTGAATGTACTATTAATAGAGACATTGCATAACATTTTTTTGTAAGAGTTTCCCTGTAATTTTGGGGAAGGCCTCTGAGTGTCTATGGATGGTTAGAATACCAGTAGAGATATTTTTATATAGATCTAGTTTTTTGTCTGTCTTTACAAAAACCTCTTTGAGTCCTTAGTTGATATTTGGAGCAGCAGAGCTAGTTTGCCCTCATGATTTACTCATAGATGAGGAAACTAAGGCTCATTTGTCCAGTAACGTCTTTTTGTAGCAAAAGGAACCGGTTTCAAAGCATCCTTTGGTATGCCGTGTCTTTTCATTTTCAATCTGGAGCATTTCTTGTTTTTTGTTTTTTGTTTTTTAATTTTTATTGTATTTTTTTTCCATTACCATTTAGTCCCCGTACGTCCCCGTACGCCCCCGTCCCCCCAGCAATCACCACACGGTTGTCCATGTCTGTGAGTCCTTTTCCCTTTTTGCTCAGTCCCTCTACCCCTACTCAGTTTTTCTTATCTTGATACTTTTGAAGATTATAAGCCTATTATTTTATAAATGTCTGTCAGTTGCCGTTGTCTGATATACTTCATGATTAGGGTCAGGTTGTATCTTTCACAGGAATATCTCGGAAATCACCTATTCTCATATGATTTTGATTTGTCTAATAATTGGTGATGTTAACTTCAACCACTTGATTAAGGGGATGCTGCAAGACTTCACTGTAAAGTTACTCTTTTTCTCTCTCTAATCACTAAGTACTTGGTGGAGAGATATTTTGAGACTATTAAATACATACGCTGTTTCTTACCAAACATTCTCTCTCTCTTTATTTATAAGAGTATGTATTCATGGGGTCCCATTCGTGGGGTGGGTTTTTTTTTTAGATTTTCTTACTTATTTTTAGAGAGAGGGCAAGGGAGGGATGAAAGAGAGGGAGAGGAACATCATTGTGCAAGAGAAACAAACATTGATCACTTGCCTCCTGGGGACCTGGTCCACAACCAAGGCATGTGCCCCGACCAAGAATTGAACCAGAGACCTTTGGGTTTGTGGTACGATGCCCAGCCCACTAAACCACATCAGTCAGGGCCTATCATTCTTGTGCTTAAATTGTTCTAGGTTTGATGCATGAGAGGCCCTTCAAAGCTGTCTTCTTTGTTGTTTTTTCATGTTCCCATCATTCTTTGAGTATTTCCTTTTTCTTTCAGACACAAGATGTTTGGGCTACATCTTGGATGTTTTTCCTTCCCCAGCCCTGAAATCAGCCATTTCTCCAGGAATCCTGCTTTCTTTTTCATAGTGTTTAGAAGAGGATACCAGGTGTACTTGTTGCTACTGAGCATGTCCCTAACCCCGGGCTCTCTCAGTGGATCTCTGTCCGTAGATAGTTACTGAAAGAGTTACTGAAAGCCATGCATTTCCAGTGATCTCTGCAGTTGCAGTCCAACACCACAGGATTCTTTCTCACTTTCTCCCTTTGCATATATGAAGCTTCCTTCTAATGAACCTGATTCCTGTCCTAAAAATATTTACTTACTTGATCACTCACCTGGATGAAACCATTCTCTTTCTGCTGCCACTGCTGCCGCCACCACCCAACTCTGCATGATGGCCCTCCTTTGCCTCATTTGGGCTTCATACTCTGCTGGCCCATAGTGACCTTCCTCTCACTCCTTGTTAGGGCAGATATAATAAGCCTTACTTTAAAATGCATGGTCTTTAATTCAAATCACGGCCTTTCTGGTATCTGAGCTGCATTCTATCTCGATCAGAATTTCAAAGTCCTCTCGTTAAGTATCTCTGTGGCACTCGCAGTTCCATAGCAGCCGCTCCCCAGTAAATATAGAGTGTCGCTCTGTGCCTGTGCACCCCAGCCTTCAGCCAACAACTCACGGGTGACCCCCACATAGACTGCTGCCCCTCTCTGGCCCCTTCCATCCTACACACATTCCGTCTTTCTGGTGCCCTGACCCTCAGCTATTTTCACTTGCCCCAAACTCTGATCTAGTCTCGGCTCAGCAGAGCCTTCCTTCACTGCTTAGGCCGCAGCTCATTGTGCCACAGGTGGGGATTTACGCCCTTGGTGAGAGACAGGGCCATCGGGGGACTCAGCTCATGAGTTTCCCTTCTCGTAGTTACTGCAGCCTAGTGCTGCCTGTTCATGCCCGGAGACAGTTGCCTCGTGTGGTCATCTGCGTTTATGGTGGCATACAGTGGGAGGGCTGGTTCAGCACCAGTTACTCTGTTACAACTAGAAGTGGAAGTCCCTTTTTTCATTCTTAAATACTGGCCTGGTGAATTTTTCCCTCCTTTAATTCTCATTAAAATGAGGGGAAAACTAGGGAAATACTGAATTTTCATGCAGCTTGATTTGTTTGGTTCTGAATTCTGAGATATTCTTTATTGTTAAAATACTAGTATATAAAATGAAGGTAATGAACTAGGTAGTTTTGTTTTTCAATGTTTATACCAAAAATACCAGCAGCCTTTTTTTTTTTATCATTCTCCTGGTCCCTGAAACTCCGAAATATGGGAACTTCTACACGGTAGCACTCTGACTCCTAACCAGAAAATCAAGTTGCATTGTGACACTGCTTTCTGTACCACAGAGTACATACGTAAATGTTAAATAATCATACTTAGGCTGGAGAAAGAGCTTTTGCCGATACAGTTGCGGCCTTGGCCGGAACCCCTTTCCCCCTCATTACCTTGTCAGACCGCTGTGCAGGCTGCTGTTCCCAGCTGCAGGCGTTGTCACGTGTAATGGTGCCTCGTGCTCACTAGGTACTCAGGAAAAACTTGTTGAGATGTCTGTTACATTGTTCAAAACACAGAGGACGGGTCGATTTTTAAAAAAATATTTTATTTATTTTAGAGAGAGGGAAAGGGAGGGAGAAAGAGAGGGAGAGAAATGTCAATGTGTGAGAAACATGGACGGGTTGCCTCTCGCACACCCCCAGCTGGGGACCTGGCCTGAAACCCAAGCATGTGCCCCAGCTGGGAATTGAACTTCTGAGCCAGTCCAGCCAGGGCAAGGACAGTTTTAAAAATGTTATTTTGCTGTTCCTACTTTAAATTTGCCTTTTGTATTCCTATTTGTTGCACATTTCTGTACTTGTTTAATGGCAATGTCATATTTATTGTAAACCAGCTATTTTATAGGATTTACTCACGGTTATATACAGGAAATCTTTCCATTCTGAATATACAAGCTTTTGTAAACTAAATGGTGTCTTCAGGTTAGATACTGAGTCATGAGTAATAGCGGAATAGAGATACCTTTGTTCCTTTTCTGTTTGAAAATAGAAAGCTCTAATATGGAAGAACCACTTAATTCTGGTAAGAATTATTTATTTACAATAGATGCTAGCTTTTTAAAAAACTTGAAGACTGGATCTCTTTTTTAATACTCAATTTTTAGAGAGAAAAGGGAGGGAGAGAAACATTGATTGGCTGCCTCTTGCACATCTCCCAGCCAGGGACCACCCTCAACCCAGGCACGTGCCCTGACCAGGAATCAACCAACAGTCGTTGGTTTTGTGGGGCTGTGCCCGACCGACTGAGCCACACCGGTCAGTGCAGAGACTTGGTCTTAATAGAGTTCTGTTTTACAGTAAGACTTCTTTTTTGGAAAAAGCATGCTTGAAAAGTCTTTTATTATTATTTTTTTTAAATATATTTTATTGATTATGCTATTACAGTTGTCCTATTATCCCCCTTCATTCCCCTCCACCCTGAACACCCTCTCCCACCCACATCCCTTTTATTATTTTTTAATTGTATTTTTTTCTATTACCATTTAGCCCTCTTATATCCCCCCTGCAATCGCCACACTGTTGCCCGAGTCCCTTTTCCATGGTCTCTCCTCCCCCTAGCCGCACGCGTCCCCACCTGTAAGAGCCGTCAGCCTTCTATCTATGAGTCGGTCTCTATTTTGCTTCCTAATTCAGTGTGTTCACTAGATTCCATGTGACTGAGATCGAGTCTTTCTGACTGGCTTATTTCACTTAGCATAGGTTCTCCATGTCTATCACGCTGTCTCAAAAAGTAAAGCTTTCTTTTTTATGGCCAAGTAGTACTCCATTTTATACCTGTCCCATAGTAGTTTTATCCATTCATCTACCGAGGGACACTTGGGCTGCTTCTGTATCTTGACGATTGTAAATAACACTGCAGAGAACATAAGGATGCTTGTGTTCTCGTGAATTAGTGTTTTGGGTTTCTTCAGATAAATTCCCAGAAGTGGAATCATGTGTTCTTAAGGCAGTCTCATTTTTAATTTTTTGAGATACTGTTACAGGAAACCCCCCCTGCCACTGGGGCTCTTGTACTCTATGGGTTTTTTTTTGCCCGCCACTGATACGAACTGTGGCTCTCAATGCCAGAGTTTGGTAAAAAGGAAAGGAACTGTTTATTCAGAAGTTATACAGGTTTAGAGTAATGGCTTAATGTTGCCATTAAATCCCAAAGTCCCTTTAAAACACCCATAAACACACACACAGTCCTGCCTCCCCTTGCCAAACCAGGCCTGTCAAGGGTACCATATATCAGGAAAAAACATAGAAGTCCGTAGCTCCCATTCTTAATCCAAAATCTCATCCTCATGGTGAGCCAGTGGGAGTCCTGTGTTCTTTCCAACTGCTAAGAGAGAGAGCTCCAGTTGGCTCCTGCATCTTGCTTTCCTGCTTTCTAAGCAGCATGGTCAAGAGAGACCCTTCTCCGCTCCCAAAACCTCGTGGTTAAGCCCCGGCTTGGCTGCCAGAACTGGGTTTTAATCCTGGCGCAGATCTTCCTGTGTAACCCCATTTCCGACTCCTCCCACACTGGGTCACACTTGCCAGTAGTCTGGTTTCTTCTGCCTTTCTCAGCTGCCTTTGTTAGTCTAGGCAGGCGTGGCCCGCTGACACAGAAGCTGCCTCAGAGCTGCTCTCGCAGGTGCGGGAAGCCCCTCTGGCTACATCACATCACATCACATCACATCACGGGTTAAGAGTCATGCCCAGGCCCCTGGCTCCGAGCGCATGCACAGCTTTTTAACTTCATTAAAACCTGGCCAAGTTCTTCAGATACGCAAAATAGCTCTCAGTGGCCCTGCTCCGCTTTCCTCATCCCCTAAGTGATAGCTGTGGGGGTTTTCCCTATTTTGGGGGACCTTCAGCTCAATACCCTGTTACAAGCTGCTTTCAGATAAAATCCTGTATAATCTTTTTTTTTAAGATTTTATTTATTTATTTTTAGAGAATGGAAGGGAGGGAGAAAGAAATGGAGAGAAACATCAATGTGTGGTTGTTTCTTGCATGCCCCCAAATGGGGGACCTGACCTGTAACCCAGGCATGTGCCCTAACTGGGAATCGAACCAGTGACCTTTTGGTTCACAGGCCAGCATTCAGTCCACTGAGCCACACCAGCCAGGGCTCCTTTATAATCTTATAAAGGACAGTGGGCAAAGGTCCCATTATATTCTTATCCACCTGCTTCCTGCTGGACAAGCTGCCGTCCCACCTACCCTTGGGTCCAGGGGTACCTAAAAGAGTGGGGGATGTGATGTAGAGGGTGCCCATCTCGTGAAGGGAAGGACCTTGCAGAGTCCGGGTCAGTTGGCTGTCCCCGGGGAGCAGCAGGTCCGATGTCCAAAAGTTGGCATCCTTATATTATGGAAGTGACAGATTTGGCAAGAGGGTTAGAAGGCACAATTAAACCATAACCACTGACTGACAAAGGTAGGGACCAATTTTTCAATGTCTCACATTAGGAAAAGAGTGGCTTATGTGGAGGAAGGTGTGCGACGCATGCTACACCTGCCCAAAGCCTTTCCCCGCTCTATTTACCGTGGCCTGAGGGGAATAGTTTAGGATTTCCCCCTTTCCGATTTCTAGGCCCTTTCTTTCCGAGCCATTAGGGCAAAAAAGGAAAATCAATTTTAAACTGAAGCCCACAGACCGCCCCAGCCCTTCACCAACCCAACCACCTAGTTTAGCCAAACCGTTGAGTCACAGGGGGCGATGAAGAAGATGGGCTCCTTGAGTGAGGCCCATGTTGCTACCAGTCACTTGGGTAATGAGATCATGGGCAGACAGCCTATGAACGCAGAAGGAAGAGCACACATTAATTCACACAACCCACAAATCAGTCTCTGAGTTTGTGAGAACTGCCTTTTGGAGAGACTTCAAGGTGCAAGGCCTTGGCTGCAATGACATCTAACAGTGGCGATTTGACAGGTCCTTTGTGCCTGTAAATTGAACATCTTTGGTGATGTTACACACCCAGTTTCAACTTCCAAATGAAAACACTCTGAAGACAGCTGTATTGAAGAATGCTCCGTGTCCAACACTGAGCATTGGGATTTTCCTTCAACCACGATTTTTCTCTCTGAGATCACCCTCATTGTCATTAAAGGGACTACATTGAGTCCAGTTTTAATTTTGCCTGTTCATTTGCATAAACACACAAAGAGCAGCCGTGGACCATACATGATAAATAAAGCTTTAAGTCCGCTTTGCTGGGACTCACACAGGGAACCTTTACATTGACTTCTCAGTCCGCCCCCGGGGCACAGAAGCAGAGCCACACGTCCGCCATCGGTTTCACCTGTTCCAGTCGTTTCGCCCAAATCCTGAGGCTTCCGTTGTGCCTTCAGGTTCCTTTCTAGCCATCTTTCAGGAAAGTAACCTTTGTTCCTTCCCTGGAAACACTGCCACGAACCCCACAACTGACCAAGGCACCAGGCTTTTTCTTGTGGGCTTTTGCTAGCTTCGCGAGTCAGCCCCAGTTCCTCAGGCTTTCTGGTGACAGCCAGAACCCAGACATGCATCCTTCAGGCGTGACACTCCAGTCAAAATGTCAGTTAACAAACCACCACTAATGACTGGTCTTAATGGATTTATGCAGAGAAACCTTATGTCATCACTCGCTCCTTCAGAATGCCAAATTCTGGAGGGATCAGGTAGGGAGAGAAATACAAAGTGTGAAGGAAAGTCTGCCCTTCCAATAGCCACCAAAACTGCATTCTCATGTCTTAAACTTTCCTGTTCACTTTCCTGCATGGTGTGAAGTTTTAACTTCCCCTGGGAAACCTCACTTGCTTTTCAGAGCAGATACAGTGCAAAATTCCAAGAACAGAGTTCCAAAAGAATACACAGGTGGAGGCGTTCTCTGTGCCGGTCCGTCCGCTGGTGCCCTGGCAAAGTGTCCTGTGCCTCAGGCTGAAGTACTCATCAGCCCTGAGTGACCCCGCTGGGGTCCTGGGTGGCGAAGGCATTCTCCCCAACCGGTACAGGCAACCTTTCCTAGGTTTCTGATGCAGAGGATTTCTGATCAGAAACAGGAAAATTCATATAATTCATATCGCATTCCCGTAAAATCAGAAAACAGGTAGCTGAGGTTTCCTTTCCTTCAGGTTTAAACTTTCTCAACCCTTATACATACATCTTTACCCATCCGTATGTAACCATAATACACTTTAAATCCTTGTTCTTTTTCACACTGGGAAGGACTGCAGTCAAACTCAGTATCTTGCAGTTAAAGTCCCCAGCACATGCATCTTGCACTAAAAGTCCCTAGATTCGCAGGGACATCCTGCAGCTTTGTGAAGCTTAGACTCTGCAAACACCCTACAACTGAAATGGTCACCCTTGAACCCCAATTCATGACCTTCAAAACCAGAGCTATCCCTTTCAGAACTAGTTGCACAGAGAACCCAATTGGTGCAGTGCCCACAGAGCAGCAACACACAGCATACAACCTGAGGAGCATGCTTAGCCCACCACTTTGCCCAATTCCAAGATGGTGGAACTCTCACATGACCCATTATCCAAGATGGCAACACCCATGCACACTAGGTCTTCGAAGATGGTGGCGTCCTTGTACACTCCATCCTCCATTGTGGAGCACTCACATGACTCATCCTCCATTTTACCCAAAATGGCGGCACGCCCACATGGCTTGCTGTCTAGCCCCTAACATGCATGTGGGCTCAGCTTACGGAGCCTAGGGGTTCCCTTCCTCCTCAAACTTGCTCCTTTACACCATTCTGGCATTCTTGGCAATCAGCACCTTGAGCTGGGGTGCAGGGCAGTTCCCTGAAACTGGGAAGTCCCCACAGCCACGCTCCAGGGGTCCGTCTGCCCCAGGTGGGTGGAGTCTGAGTACAGGTTCCTTCAGTCCCATCTGGGCTCGCCAAGTCTGTAAGAGAGCAGACTGGGGCAACCTGGAAGCAGCATATGAACCAAACTATTTTCCACAACTCTATCATTCTAAAACAGTGCTCAGAAACAAATTTTTAGCCAACTCACCTTACTTCTCCAACCCTCCCCAGATTACATTTCCATTTTACCTTCCAGGCAGGGTTATGCTGATGCCCTCATAAGAGGTGCAGAAAAATTCTCAGAGACTGGGAAAATCCTACAGTCTCACTCTGCCACTCCTGAGGGGTCCGTCTGCCACAGGCAATTATCAGCCGCACATTGGGCTCCCTCACCCCTCTGGTTCTTCTGTGCAAAGTAGCTCTCAAAGGCCCTGCTCTACTTTGCTCATCCCCCAAGTGATAGCTGTGGGGGTTTCCCCATTTGGGGGGCCCTCCAGCTCAACACCCTGTTTCAGTATTTCCATGCTGCTTCCCACAGTGGCAGCACGGATCTGCATTCTCACCAACAGGGCAAAAAGGTTGCTCCTTCTCCACATCTTTTTGGTTCTTTCTCAGGGATTTTCATCTCTGCTTACGTTGCTTGTCTGTTCTTGCATGCTGTCTGCTTTATCCATTAGGGGCCTTAGCATATTGGTCATAGATGTTTTAAAGTCCAGTTCTAATAATTCCAACATTCTTGCCATATCTGAATTTGGTTTTGATGCTTGCTCTGTGTCTCCATACTATTGATTTTTCAGTTTGTTCAGCTTTTTATTCTGTTAGGGCAGAATGGCTACCTCCAAACTGTACATGTCGGACTAGAGACTGGAAGCCTGCACTCATTTTTTAAAGGATATTTTCCTACATATAAAATTATGGGTTGACACTTTTTTTTCCCTTTTCACCATTTTAAAGATCTTGTTCCATTGTTTTCTGACCTCTGTTATTTCTGGTAAGTCGGCTTTCATTGGCATATATATCTCTGTTCCCTTGTATCAAATGTATTTTTTCTAGCTGCCTTCAAAATTTTTACTTTATCTTAGGATTTGGGCATTTTTCAGTATAATCTGCCTAGCTGTATGTTCTTTGTATTTATCTGCTGGGGGTTCCTTGAGTTTCTTGGAGCTGTGCATTGTCGTCTTTAACCAGATTTGGGAAGCTTAGGCTCTTATTTCTTAAAATAAATTTCTGCCTGATTTTTTTAACTTCTGGTACTCCAGTTACACAGTAGTCTAATTGCGAACTGAATTAGTACAGCAAAATGTATGTAACTTACATGTAAACCAATGTAAATATATAATATATTTATATATAGATAGATAGTACACACACTAAACATTTTATAAAAGGGATACAGTATCAAGTAAGTTTGGAAATGACTGCTTTCAACAAAGCCCCAAGATTTCAGGGGTCCTTGACTGCTTTTGCCAGCCCAACATACTTGAATGCCTTTTACCTGGGTACTGGAACTGCACGCGTTTGTCTTTCCTGTTAAAGGATGGACTCCCGAAGGAGCAAACTCTGCCGTGGCTTTGCCTGCCTGCCTTCCTTCCTTCCTTCCTTCCTTCCTTCCTTCCTTCCTTTTTTTATCCTTACCTGAGGATATGTTTATTGCTTTTTAGATAGAGAGAAACATCAGTTGGTTGTCTCCTGTAGGCACCCTGACTTAGGTTCGAGTCTGCAGCCTTGTGGTGTACAGGGTGATGCTCCAACCATTCGAGCCACCTGGCTAGGGCAGGCTTTGCTTTTCTTTATAGTTATATAAAAATATAAAGACAGTGGCTCTCAGATTCATTTTTTAATTCAAAAATGTCTGAGAGGCAAAGTATAAAACCGAAGTCAATAAAAATAGGAATAAAAGCAGTGGAGAAATACATATGAAACAAAAAATATGATACAAAAGAAAGCTTTTTGTATTTGACAAATATAATTTTTGATAGCAAACATATGGGACATGCCCTGGCCGGTGTGGCTTGGTTTGGCATTGTCCTGCAGATGGAAAGATCACAGGTTCAATTCCCAGTCAGGGCACATGCCCGGGTTGCAGGTTCAGTCCTTAGTCGGAACGCATGTGACGGGCATCCAATTGACGTTTCTCTCCCTCTCTTTCTCCTTCCCTTCCCCTCTAAATAAATAAACAAATATTAAAATATTTTTAAAAGGTGAAAGTAAAAATAGCATTCAGTGTTTGTTTTGCAGTGAGCCATTTTACTTTGTTTAATCTTTATTGTATTTTTCCCCATTACCATTTAGTGTCCTTACGCCCCCTACCCCCAGCCATCACCACATTGTCCTCCTTGTCCATGAGTCCTTTTTCCTTTCTGAATGAGCCATTTGAGAGGCAGCATGCACCTGAGCAGTGAGCGTGACACTGCTTTTACTATGTATTAGTGTTAGTTTAAATTTTATGTGTTCTTACCCTGGCTAGTGTGGCTCAGTGGATTCAGTGCCAGCCTGCAAACCAGAGGGTCACCGGTTTGATTCCCGGTGGGGCCACACTCCTGGGTTGCAAGCTGGATCCCCAGTGGGTGGTGCCCCATAAGAGGCAACCATACACTGATGTTTGTCTCCCCCTTTTTCTCCCTTCCTTCACCTCTCTCTAAAAAAATAAATAAAAATCTTTTTAAAAATGTTATGTGTTCTTTAGTATGATTTAGTAGGCTATATTTTGGTTCTGGGAACAGAATTTTTCCATATAAATTAATGGCGATTGCTCCTTCCCTTTATGCCATTTCAGCTTACGAAAGTTCTCATAGACGCTGCTCGTGAATAGAGAGGGCAGCCTGTGCCTGTGGAACAGGCAGTGTGGGTGGCAACGTGCAGTCTCACTCTGAGACTGGGGAAAAATTGTGCAGTGCCCAGCAGGCACTGAGTTGTTTAAGCCTAACTGATAAACGAACGGTTAGCTTTTCTTTTGGTCTAGGAGTGCCCTGAAAAATACTATCGAGACTCTAAAGATGCCATGAAGCAAGAAAGTTTAGCAGCCTCTGTAATGAAGATTATGAACAACTAAATGCTAAAAAAAAATTTGAAGACTTAGATGAAGTGGATAAATTCATAGAAAAATGATAGGCATCTTGAGTACTTTATGTAAAACATTGGAATGGTAGTTAAAGTTCTTCCTTCACCCAAATCCCATAACTGGTTTGACTGCATAGGTGAGAGCTACCAACTTTTTAAGGAACAATTAATTTCTTATACAAGATGACACAGAAAATGAAGAGTTAAAAACTGCCTAACTCTTAATGCTACTAGTAGAATCTCGATTGCAAACTCTGATAAATTCAAGAGGAGACATTATAAAGCCATTCCCCTTATTAATGGAGATTAAAGGACCCTAACTGAGATATTAGCTGACTCCAAGAATGCACTAATAGAGTGATGCATTATGATCAGATGGAGTTTAGTTCAGAAATCCGAAGACAGTTCACCTTTAAAACTGTGAATTAATGTAACTCATCATCTTAACAGTTGAGAGAAGGAAAATACATTTTTCTGATCTGATGCAAAAGCAGTTTATAAATTTCAGTAATTGTTTATGATATAAATTCTTAACAGAGTATATATAAGGGAGCTTTATTGAGTATTTGCGTACTAGATTTTTGGAAACTTTTTGTTACAGGCCTTTTTAAAATCATAAAAGTTGGGCAATGGTGTAATAGACCTGACGTGTCTTCACTGCTGAGCTTCGACAATTACCAGCACCCGGCAGCTCCTCCGAACCTGGGCCTCGGCGCCCACATGCGGGTGCACGAGCACTCACGTACTTTTCCCCCACCGTGCCAGATTATTTCGAGGCAAATTCCAGACAGCGTGCTTTTTTTTTATCAGTACTCATTATGTAGCTTTTTTCTCTACAACCATTAACATTCTAAAAAACCCCCACTTATTTCTTAATATTTTTAACAGCTAGCCAGAGTTGGAACTGTGCTGATTGACTCATAACTGTGGACTCAAAGTTCACATACCTAATTTGGCTATTATTCCTCATTTTTCTCTGTTAATTATAATGGCTCCTCTCATTCTTTTCTTTTTTTAAATTTATGTAATTAAGAAACCAAGTCATTGTCCTGTGGAAGTTTCCACATTCTAGATTTGGCTGACTGTGTCTCTGTCCTCGTATTTCCTTTAAACTGGTAGTTAGGCTCAGTTCAGTTCTGTTAGGTATTTGGGGGCGTGACAGTCACTGCATAATATTGGTGTGTAACATCTTAATTCTGTATATCAGGAGGCACGTGATGCTTGGCTACTTTCGTTTTGTTGAGATTGATTAGTGGGTTCGTGTCCCCAGCAGATGCAGCCAGGACGTGATGTTTAAACAGTTACTGTTACTTGTTACCTAGGTCAGCAATTTTTCAACCCTGTGCCTCGGGAATTTTTAAAACATGTCGAACCTGACTATTAGTCAGGGGCACTGACCTCTTTTCCCTTAGATTGTCAAATAAAAAAATTACAACAGCCAACACAACAATAGCCATCAGTGTGAATGAATCAAGATTACACCTATTTTTTGGTCAGGTTGGCAAATACTTTTTGGTGTGCCGCAGAATTTTAGTAATTAGTTTGTGTGTGCCACAAGATAAAAAAGATTGAAAAGATCTGTAGATGAAAGCAAATGGAAGGACTGAGCACGCCACTGTCGACCCATCAACCTTGTGAAATTCTTACTCTCCTGTCCGGCTGTTCTATGAGCCATATGTGTTGTGTGGCCATCAGACATAATGACCAAGTGAGGAGACCCCTGTCAGTCTGTATGTTGACCACTTACAATGTTTAATTTCTTTTTTAAATTAGTTAAGCCCTGACCAGTGTGGCTCATTTGGTTGGAGCATCATCCCTTGCACCAAAGGGTTGTGGGTTCAGTTCCCAGTCAGGGCACATGCCTGGGTTGCGGGTTTGATCTGCAGTCCAGGCAGGTATGATGCCTGGTCTGGGCACATAGGGAGGGCAGCCGTCTGTGATTCTCACATCGATGTTTCTTTCTCTCCCCTTCCCTCTCTCGGTAAAAGTCAATGAAAAAATGTCCTTGGATTAGGAAAAATAAGTTAGTTAAAATTTATATAGAAACATAAGTTCTATTATTTTCTTTCATCCTAGTTAGACCTCTTGCCTTCTGGGGATATGTATATACCACTTCGAAGACCATTAATCCAAAACACTTGTTTGGAGGAAGTGATTTGAACTCCTAAGATAAATCTTAAGAATCCACAAAATTTAAAATCTTTTCCATAAAATTTGTGTTTTAATATACAGTGTGATTCCCCCGAGTCCTTGGGGAAAATTACCATTCTAGTAATGTGTGCCTCCAAAGACTCGCTCCTACACATCGGTGTGAGAAGCAGGTTCTTAAGCTGACTTCATTGACCAAAGGTCTCAGAGGTCTTTGGGAGTATTTCCTTTCTTTGAACACGAAGGCACTTCGCTGTTAATGCTCTTCTTGCATGGATGCCAGTTTGAAATGTTCTGTTATGAAATATATAGCTATTTTATGACACTCTGATGTTGTTTTTCTTTAACTTTGCAGAGACTGTGCAGTCGATCCAACTTGTGTTTTATGCATGGAGTGTTTTCTGGGAAGTATTCACAGAGACCACCGATACAGGGTTAGTAGTGTCCAGATAATAATCATGCGCAGTATCGAATTTTATACTAGATGCTTTTCCTGCTTTTTAAAAATTAAGCGTTTTATTTACACACCACTAAACATACAATGGCAGTGCAGAAATGAACTATGAATCTAGGCTTCCCTGAACACGTGGCATAAGAAAAGACAACACGGATATCAGCTCCTCCATACTGGTTTTCAACTAGTTTGTTTTGCTGTTTTTTAATGTTTATGAGCTTTAGAACTGCAGGCTTATGATGGGGGTTATGAAAAATCAGAAGATAGAGTTGAGAGTTAAAATAAAAGTGTGAGAGGGAGGTTCCTAAGGGGGTTGGATGTGTGAGACAAGGAGTAAGGAAAGCAACTAGATTATAGATTTAAGAAATAACCTATTTATTGGTCATCTCCTACAAAAGATTTGTCGATACTTAATATTAAAGAGGCATCTACTATAGTGTTAAAGAGGACCCAGCTCCAGACCACAAGACCCACCAATTTTATTTTTTTCTGCTGTAATGCAGTCAGTACTTTTCCAAAAATCAGATATGTTTGTAATTAAGTCAAGGGTACAATGGCAGATTATTGCTAAGCCTGTCTTGGTTCCTCTACTAGAAATTGAAAACAGAGCCATGAACATTAAAAAACTGGGGAGCTGTTAGTAGCTGGAACTTTTTTCATCCTAATGTCAAATATAATGGTAGAGAAGGAACATTGAAATCTTATTTCAGGAGCCCTGCTGGGTCAGGGCTTTTCCTCCTGTTTGTTTTTATTCACAGCACCCAAGTATTGATAATGACGAAAAACAGCTACAGACTTGAACTCCTGAAATCAGTAAGAGAACCCAGTCTCCCTTAAGCCGTTCTGCCCGTGTTCGGTGACGAGAGCAGGCATCGAACCTGAGGGGTGGGGCTGTCATTTTCCAAACACCTGTCCGCCCGTGTTTCTTCGCATACATCTTTGCAGCCCCTAAGAATAACTGTCATTTATGGTGTTACATTAATTATTTGTAATCTAACACATAGATACTGAGGGCTCATGAAAAATATATAGTTAATAACCATTTCTAATCCCACATAGAATTTTTTTAAAAGCAGAATTTCCAGTCTGCCAATGTTTAAAAGTCTTTATCTTGCCAGATTCCTTGAATCATTTCCATATCTTAAGGAAGTATGAATAATTCTTGAACCCCACAGGTGATAAGAAGTTTTTTATAACCAGGCAGTCCACTTTTCTATTTCCTGAGCTTCCTTTCTTTTCAAAAAATGCTGTTTAGGGAGTGCGAGAAAAGAAAAATGAACGCTTTGTATAGTTCTTGTTACTCACTTCCTGTAACGCACACCCAGCGCTCTCTTACGGGACAGCGGTCGGAGGGATCTCAGTGAGCCCCGAATCTGGTGGAACTGCTGGAGCCTGGCAGCGGAGAGGCCACCATTGTCCCAGTTTAGCCAAAATCCAGCCCCAAACCCTCGTGATTCTCCTAATTAAAGAAGTTACGTGGGTGGACATAGTTTTTATCTCTTTAAAATATCGGTAGTTTACTAGCTCACTACAAAGTAGCTTATTTTATTTTGAAATCAGTTACAGGAGCTTATAGGCTTATTTAAAATAAGCTTTAAAACTTTGACAGGTTTGGCATTTAATTTTATCCCTCCAAAGAAATTTAAACACTGTAGCAATGTTATTTCCTTAGTACTTGCTATTCTTATTTGTAATCTGATAGCCCTCAGTAAATACTTACTGACAAGATGCTGTACAAATTTTTTTCAAGATGACAACGTCAGGAGGTGGAGGTTTCTGTGACTGTGGTGACACTGAAGCTTGGAAGGAGGGTCCTTACTGTGAAAAACATGAACTGAACACCTCTGAAACGGAGGAGGAGGAGGAGGTAAAGACATTTTCAAAGTTGTTTGTAAGGAAGGACTGTTTTAACCATGAATTTAGAATACTTGGAGATGTAGGCTCAGTCCACTGAGCCACACCAGCCAGGGCTAGTCAGTAGTTTCATTTAATTTTTCATTGATTGATTGATTTTAGAGAGAGAGGGAGAGAAAGAGAGAGAGACATGGATTTGTTGTTCCACCTAGTTATGCACTCATTGGTTGATTCTTGTACGTGCCCTGACCGGGGGTCAAATCCACCGCAACCAAGGCGTGTCGGGACAGCGCTGTAACCAGCGAAGCCACCCTGCCAGGGCAGGTTCTCATTTGCTATTGAAGGGATCGATTTTCGTATATGTGTAGACCAGTTAACTTGCTTGTTTCTTGTGTATTTGAGTTGTATCTGAGACTTTGTAGGCCAGATACCTTTCATTTCCATGGCCATACGTGGCAGCAAATCCCAATCATCTGGTAAATCAGTGACTTTGAATATGTTATGCAACCAATATGGAGATGATAGCTTAGGACAAGTTATACTCATTTCAGTTGTGAATATGTGCTTTTTTAAATTGTTGATCCTGCATTGTTTTTCTCAAAATATTTATAATGATGTATTTATAACTAAATAAATACATAAATCTCTACTGCTGCTAGTAACAATCTGATGTTTGATTCAAAATCCTTATTTTGCCGTAGTTGGTGTGGCTCAGTGGATTGAGTGCTGGCCTGCAAAGCAAAGGGTCACTGGTTCGATTCCCAGTCAGGGAAAATGCCTGGGTTCTGGGCCAGGTCCCCAGTGTGGGGCGTGCAAGAGGCAACCACACATTGATGTTCTCTCCTGCTCTTTCTTCTTCCCTTCCTCTCTCTCTAAAAATTAATCAATAGAATCCTTTTAAAAAGTGAAAAAAAATTATTTACATAATACTTATCATTAACTTTCTTTTTTAAAAAAAAGATCCTTAAGCCCTGGCTGGTGTGGCTCAGTGGATTGGGCGCCAGCCTGTGAACCAACGGGTTGCCAGTTCGATTCCCAGTCAGGGCACATGCCTGGGTTGTGGGCCAGAACCTCAGTTGGGGGTGCATGAAAGGCAAACACACATTGATGTTTCTCTCCCTCTCTGTCTCCCTCCCTTCCCCTCTGTTTAAAAAATAAATAAATAAAATCCTTATTTAAAAAAAGATTCTACTTCTGGCCAAGATGGAGGCATGGGTAGACACACTGTGTCTCCTTGCACAATGAAAATAAGGACAACAACAATTTAGAAACAGAATAACAACCAGAACTGACAGAAAATTGAACTGTATGGAAGTCGGACAACCAAGAAGTTAAAATAGACACGTTCATCCAGACCGGTAGGAAGGGCGGAGTCGGGCAGCTGGGCAGAGAGGGGTCGAGGCACAAAAAGTGGTGGCACCAGCCGTGCAAGACCACAGCGGGTGGACCCTGGGCATGGGGTGGTAAAGGGCAGACCGAGCGAGGCACTGCGGGCAAGGCGGCTGGCTGACTGGGGAGTCCCACGTTCACATGCAGATAAACCCGGCTAAAAAAGACCTTACAGCCCAGGGTCCCAGCACAGGGAACTGGAGCCTCCCGGTACTTATTGAAAACACCTGTGGGGGTTGAGGCGCCGGGAGAGACTCCCAGCCTCACAGGAGAGTGCATTGGAGAGACCCACGGGGTCCTAGAACATGCACAAGCCCACTGACCTGGGAACCAGCATCAGAAGGGCCCAGTTTGCTTGGGGGAAGCGGCAAAAGGGACTGAAATCCGAACACATAGCAGGCACCATTGTTCCTTCTCAGGCCCCGCCCCCACATATAGCATCACAACCCAGCGACTGGGGTGCCCCGCCCTGGAGAACACCTAAGGCTCCACCCCTCATACATAACAGGCGTGACCAGACCCCCCCCCAAAAAAAATGGCCCAAATGGAAGAACAGATCAAACCTCCACAGCAAATACAACTAAGCGACCAAGAGATAGCCAACCTATCAGATGCACAGTTCAAAGCACTGGTGATCAGGATGCTCACAGAATTGGTTGAATTTGGTCACAAATTAGATGAAAAAATGAAGGCTACACTACGTGAAATGAAGGAAAATGCACAGGGAACCAATAGTGATGGAATGAAAGATGGGACTCAAATCACTGGAGTGTATCAGAAGAAAGAAAGAAACAACCAAACAGAAAGGAATGAAGAAACAAGAATTCAAAAAAAATGAGGAGAGGCTTAGGAACCTCCAGGACCTCTTTAAACGTTCCAACATCCGAATTATAGGGGTACCAGAATGAGAAGAGGAAGAGCAACAAGTGGAAAACTTATTTGGACAAATAATGAAGGAGAACTTCCCCAATCTGGCAAAGGAAATAGAATTCCAGGAAGTCCAGGAAGCTCAGAGAGTCCCAAAGAAGTTGGACCCAAGGAGGAACACACCAAGGCACATCATAATTACATTACCCAAAA
>CM052541.1:103119215-103150228 GCA_028533065.1 Trachops cirrhosus
AAAACGTGTGTAGTAAAATGACAGCAAACTCACAATCATTAACAATCACACCTAAAACAAAAACAAAAGCAAACTAAGCAAACAACTAGAACAGGAACAGAACCACAGAAATGGAGATCACATGGAGGGTTAGCAACAGGGGAGTGGGAGGGGGAGAGAGGGGGAAAAGGTATGAAGAATAAGTAGCATAGATGGTAGGTAGTAGACGGGGAGGATAAGAATAGTATGGGAGAAGTAGAAGCTGAAGAACCTACGACACATGGACATAAACTAAAGGGGGGGAATGTGGGTGGGCGTGGGTGTGGAGGGTGGAGGGGAATGAAGGGGGGGAAATGGGACAACTGTAATAGCATAATCAATAAAATATATTTAAAAAATAAAAATAAAAGAAGATACTTGCTTCAGATTATATTTTTAAATGGCCGAGAGGTGGGTACATTCAGAGTACTTCTGCATTATTATCAAGTCTGATGGCGATTTAGAGCCAAATGTGCGTTAATAATCTTTCCTGGTGCTCATACCTTAGAGGTCTCAAATATTTTAACAGAATGACCAAGACTTTATGGTATAGGACAGCGTCTTTTAGACTGTCTTCCACGATGTTTTGGACAGATAAAATTTGTGCAAAATTATTCAGTGCTATAGAAAACACGTATCTTGTGTTTTATTTGCTTCGTCCCATTGTTCTAGGATTTGCTACAGAGAGACACCAGATGGTCAGGGTTTCAGATTTCTTCACTCCTATTAAACCAGCTTCATTTTTTAATCTCATATTATATATAAGGTGGAGTTCTGTATGTAAACATACAAACAAGACAAATGAAGATATATTTGGAAAAAATAAGAGTTTTTCTTGTAAAAGAAACTGAAAACTAGTATAAAACATTAGGACTATAGGTGAAAATATTTGCAAATCAAATATCCGATAAGGGTCTAGTAGATGGAATAATATCTTACAACAACAAAAAGACTACCCAAGTAAAAATGGGCCAAGGACTTAAATAGACATTTGTCTGAAGAAGACATACATATGATCGACAGCCATGTGGAAACATGCCCAATGTCATTAGTCATTAAGGAAATGTAAATCAAAACCATAATGAAGTTACCCTAGGCTGGCTGTAGTATTAAAGAAAGAAGGGAAGTGAGTATTGGCGGGGATGTAAAAAAAAATTGGAACCCCTGTACATTGCTAGTGGAATGCAAAATTATTTCAACACTATGGAAAACAGTTTGGCTATTCCTCATGATGTTAGGCACAGAATTGCCATATGAGCCTGTAATTTTACTCCTAGGTATATACTCAGAAGAACTAAAAACAAGTATTCAAATAAGTACATGCACTCATTTGTGCAGAGCACAATTATTCACTGTAGCCAAAAGGTGGAAACAGCCCAAGTATCTATCAGTGAATGGATAAACAAATTTTTGTATAAACATACAATGTAATAATATTGGCCATAGAAGTGAGAAATATACCAATACATTCTAAAACATGAATGAACTTCCATAACATTATGTTAAGTAAAATAATCCAGGTTGCATAGGGTATGATGCTCTTTATATGAACTATCCAGAATACCTAATACTGTGGAGGCAGCCCAGACTAGACTGGAGGTTGCCAGAGGCTGAGAGAGGGGAGAAGAGGGCAAAACTGCTTAATGGGGGAAGGGTTTGCCGTGAGGGCGTGATGGAAGTGTTTTGGGACTAGACAGAGATGGCAGTGGCCCAAGTCATGAATGTATTGAATACCACCATGTTGTTCATTTACAAAGGGTCAATTTTGTATTCTGTGACTTTCACCTCAATAAATTATTTAAAAAGAAAAACTCTAGGACTTCTGTTACCTTTTTATTTTTCTTTTAAAGTAGACTTAAAATAGTTTAATAAGAAAAATTATGAATCTGCCTGAAGTTCCTCAGTTGGCTTCATCCTTATACATTATTAGTAGGGTAGCTATCAAATGGTGCCGGCTCTGGTTGATTTCCTGAATTCTAAGAATAGGTCAGCAGCTGCCCTCGCCTGGCTGAAGCTACACGGCCCTGCCTAGAGAACACAGTCGAATACTCCAGAGACTTGACAGAGAATAAAACCTCTGGATTCTGCCATTTAATTCTTATTTAAGCACTCGTGAGAAATGAGGTCTTCAGGGATGACTCTAAGATAAGATGATAACATTGTATTTAGCATACCTGGTTCCCACTTAGAAAACCTAAGCTGTTTTATGCTTGATGTAGGAGGAAGCTATATAATATTTGGAATGTGCTCTTTTAGTCTGTCTTAGAGGTTTTTTTTGAACTTTGGTGGTGGTTGTTACATACTCAGCCTGCATCTTAAGAAAAAGTTGTGAAAAAACTTGATAATGTATGTCTGTAGGGATAATGTGGAGACATTCCAAGGGTCTCCTCAACTGTGGTAGCTGGGACGGGGCACTTCTTCATTGTGCGGGCCGGAGGTCAGCAGACTGGCCCTTCAGGGCAAATCTCATTTGCAGCCTGTTTCTGGTGCCACCCTAAGCTCACAATGGAAACATATATTATACTTTTAAGTAGTTGAAAAATATCGATAGGATAGTATTTCGTGACATGAAAATTAAAGTTCAAATTTCTGTGTCCATAAATGAATTTTTATTGCCACACAGCCACACTTAATTGTTGATGTACAGTCTGTAGTTGCTTTTTTGCTACAGTAGCACAATTCAGTAGCTGCAACAGAGGACGCTGCAGTATCTGACTGTTCCCAGAAAAGGTTTTCTGACCCCGTTTATACTCTCCTACACTACCAGAAGAAGCATTTTGATTGTGAAACCTGGCTCCCACTCACTAAATAGCATCTTCCGTCCCTGTGGCGACAATAAATCGAGGCAGCTGGAATGGCACCTCGTCCAGTCGGGACCCACCGCGTGTGGCGCCACACGCTGCACAGCGCCTCCTTTGTTGGTCTCCATAGAACCACGACACATTTCTCTTAGGTCTCTCATCAGGAAATGTTACGTTTCTCTTGGTATGAGCCTGATAACGGATTGTGTTTTCTTGAGGCTTCTGGAAAACAGAGCTAAATGTTTGATAGAGCCTGTCTGTGGTAGGTATATGGAAATTTATGATCTGAATTTATAAATAGATATTTTTATTTAACCTTCGTTATATATCTATTTTTAAATTCTGTTTTATTATACTGGATGTATTCTTCAGTGTTTGCAAATCCTTTTTGGAACAAAATTTAATTCAATAACAAATATTAACTGAATGAACAACCTCAGTGAATATTTTTTAATCTAAAATTTTCCCTTAGTGCTGCTCTTATCTCATGCCAATGTAGATTAGTGATTATTAATAGCTAAATATTACGCTAAGTACTGTACTTGATTTATTTCATTTAGTTCTCAGAATGGCCCTATAAGATAAATATTGCTGGTACCAATATTTTATTGCTGCAGAAGCTTGAGTTTTAGAGAGATTAAGAAACTTGCCCAAAGTGTCCTACACGGTAAGTGCTGGAACAGTGCTTTAAACCCAAGTAGGAGAGACTCCAGTAGTGGAACTCTCTGACAGTACGTTATACTGGCTTTTTAAACACATTTTTAGCAATAGAATTGTTATTTTACAATAAATAAGATTCTAATTTAAAAATCCCAATAGTAAAACAGATAAAAGTGGTATTATTGAATTTATTTTTTTATAAATGAAATGCATATTGTTTACTTGTTAAGAAAGTTGATGCAGTCAGGTTATTTTGATGACTGTTCAGTTTCTAGTGTATTTCTAGTTTTAGTTGGGTTGTATGGAGAAAAATCCTTATTCATGCCTTATTTGCATATGAGAAGAGTTAAAATCTTTATTGTAATACATATTTACATTAAAAAAAATTCAGACAGCCCTGGTTGCTCAGCTGGTTGGAGCATCATCCCCTACACCAAAAGGTTGAGGGTTCGATCCCTGGTCAGGGTGCATATAGGAGGCAACCGATTGAGGTTTCTCTCTCCCTCTCCTTTTCCTTCTCCCCCTTCCTCTTTTCTAAAATCAACAAACATATCCTTGGGTGAGGATTTTTTTTTTTTTTAAGTTTAAAAAATTCAAACATTATAGAAGTGTATGACATAAAAGATTAGTTCTTCATAATTTCCACTGCCCTCTGAGATAACTACAGATAACCTTTTTAATTGTATGCCTTGCAGTCTTCTAATTTGAAAGGAGTGTAAATGACGCTTGACTCACTGACAAAGGCTGGCATTCTCTAACATAAATGTAATCAAAGAACTATAACATGGGAGAAGATGGTCATTTATTTGCTCATTCTAGCTGACTTATGCTGTGATAAGAGCACTTAACACTGACTTCTCTTATAATCCTCAAAATCAGGCTCTCCTTTATGTGTCTAAAACTAAATATTGATTGTCTGTCCTTAGATAATATTCCTTTGTTTATTCTGGAAATCAGGGATTTGTAGGATATGAAACTTATTAAAGATGATTTGATGTTAGTTTTTAAAGATCCTGGAATGTCATTCTAAAGTTTTTAGGTTTATTCATTAGGCACTGGAGTGCCACTGAATATTTTGGTTCAGTTGATTTCAGTAATGGGGATTATAATGAACAAAACGTTCTAGGAGGCTCGATGGTAGGATGCAGTGTTTAGGATGAAATGGGAGAGAAGGAAGCTGGAAATCGGTCAGGTTTTACAGTAGTCTTTGAGGGGTGGAGGCAGAATGGGAAAGAGGAGAATTAATGTGTATTTAACAAACTGTATTTATTTTAATGTTCTTTTTTTCAGGATCCTCTTGTTCATTTACCAGAAGATGTGATAGCAAGAACTTACAGCATTTTTGCTATTATGTTTCATTATGCAGTAGAGATATTAACCTGGGAAAAAGAAAATGAATTGCCAGCAGATTTAGAGATGGTGTAAGCATAACCTATTTAGTTTTTATATTTGTACAGGCTCACGTTTAATTTTAACCATTTTGATTCTAATTTTTCATATTAACTTTAATACATCTTGGATAGAACATAATCTTTTCTTTTGTGATAATTAATTTTCAGCAGAACAATAACCTTGACTTTATATTTTTGAAATATGTATAATCTACTTAACTGTTGGAGGTTTCTCCCTGTTGGCTATTTGAGTTAGTTGGTTAATAGCCATGTTTAAGCCACATCAAGGTTTTTCAAACTCGGTTTTACCCATTTTGATTCTAAAATGTTACAGAGAATATTTTACACTTTGAGTTTCTTTTAGTGTATATCTAACACATTTGCCGTTTGTGCTTCGATTGCTGAGGAGGTCACAGACTTGTGACTGGAGCCTGCGTTCTGCTGTAGCGCTGTTCAGGTCAAGGGCTGACTTTCCTGCGGGTGCGCTTGCCCTCAGTGGTCTCCTCACTCTAACCGGGCTGGTAGAATTGCTTTCATGGTTGAATACAAGTTGGAGTGAGGGTTTGAAGGACATCAGTGGTGGTTCTTTTTGCTTTCTCAACAGTGTTTCAGATAGTTAGTTATGGCCTAAGTCTTTTAGTAAGATGAGGTGTTTCTATACCTTTCTGGAAATACTGAAAATGACTTTATACCTCATGACTTTATCTTCATGTACTTCAAGTTGGGAACCATTGATCTAAGATCCGAATTTAGACCCCAGAAAATATGAAGAGTTTTGTTTTTATTTTTGGTTTTATTTGTAGGTTCCAGGAATAAAAGAGCATAGTAGAGAAAAGAACCCCACTTGCTTCTCTTGTACCGTTTTCCCGTCTTAGAAAGTGGCGTTCCATCTCCCTGGAAGCCTCAATCGCCCACATCTGTTTCGATTTCAGGACCAGCTGGTTCTCCTTGTGTCACATTGTCCTGTTCATCTCCGTTACTGCTGTCCTAGTTTAAATGACATTAACTCCAGTTTTGGACAACATGTCCTTCCTAACTGGACTGCCATGTCCACTCTTGTCCCTCACGATTCATTCTCCACACTGTAAGGCAAATTGATTGGGTCTTTTACTCAAATCCTTGGTTGCCTTTGGGATGGCACAATCGAAATCCGTTAGAAGGCCTTTTAGATTTCTGCCTCTTTCCAGACCAATCTCCTCCTTCCTCCCTGTGCTCCCGTTCCTACGACTTACCTTTGCTGCCTCAGGGCCTTTGCTGTCACCTCCTTCTTGGCCAGGGTTTCTCAGCGTCAGCACCGCTGGCATTTTGGGGCCAGATTAATCGTTTACTGCGGGGACTGTCCAGTGGGCTATAGAATAACTAGCAGCCTCTCTGACCCTTACCCACTAGATGCCAGTGGCACTCCTGTGCCAGTCATGACAACCAAAAGTGTCTCCGCACAGTGTTAAATGGTCAGCTGTGGGGCTGAGAGGAGGGTTGCCCCCTGTTAAGAACTGCTGGTTTGGGTCTCAGATTACTTCTCTGGCAGTTCCTCTCTGAGCTCCCAGACCTGTTTTACCCAGCTCTGGCACCCTACTCCTGATGAAAGCCTGTTGGTGTAGAATTAAAGGTTTAATACCTATCTTCCTCACCAGCCAGTAGTGTCCTAGAGCAATGGGGACCATGGATGACTTTGTCATAGTACCTAGCACATTCCCAAAACAAAGTATGCTCTTAATCAATAAGCGTAGAGCAAGAAATATGCAAATAGATAATATATCATTAATATTTCATTCCACAGAGAGAAGAGTGATACTTACTATTGCATGCTGTTCAATGATGAGGTTCATACCTATGAACAAGTTATTTATACTCTTCAGAAAGCTGTTAACTGTACACAGAAAGAAGCCATTGGCTTTGCAACTACAGTAGATAGAGATGTAAGTAATTTTATTGTATTGATATCACATAATAAGTTGAACTTTCACTACAGATAAGTTATCCTAGAATATATAGTTAGAGGTATATATGTATCGGCTATTTTTTCAGTTTCACGTGAATATTGGCCCAAATGTATATTGGGTATAGCGAGAAGCTGCTGTCAGATAGGACGTTTAGGAGAAAATGTAGATACACTTGTTCTCGTTCCACCCAGGCGCTAGAAAAACTCAGTCACGAAAACAGAAACTGTAGCGGCCTAAGTGCAGTGCTGCGTCCCCAGAGAGCAACAGTGACAATATACATATACGATTCCGTGATCCCAAATGAGCTGCTCTTTTTTCTAAGCTGGTTAAAAAAAATAGAAAGCAGCCTAAAAGAACAAATCTTGTGTTATTCAAGAAAATACATTTATTAATGGCTTGAAAATGTTGGGATAACTTTGAAGGAAAATAATTTTTATTTATTTTTCATCTGAATAGAATGAATGTTATAAATATTAAAAATTGATCAGAGTTGGATGCTCAAGTATGTTTATTTGTTTACTGGTTCAGAAGTTATTGATACTGAGTATAATATTTGTACAAGTTTATTTTACAAGTTAATTTTAAATATCTTTGTTTACAGGGACGTAGGTCTGTTCGATATGGAGATTTCCAGTATTGTGAGCAAGCAAAATCTGTAATTGTGGTAAGCAATTTTAAAATACGCTTACTATACTGTTATTTTTTATTAGTTTAAAACTAGTTTCATATTTTGGCCTTTATAAAAACATTTTTCTGCCTTCAGGAATGTAAAGCCAACATCAGCCAAAATCATGTGTGAATATTATTGAGTGTTGCATCACTGCTTTAACTAGTTTTTTTAAAGCTGTGGAAGGCTAATATAGAAAATGAATGTTTAGATGACATATATGTATTTTCTGTCTTCTTATTTCTTCATCAGAAACATCTTAGAAAGTTTTTTGCTGTTTGTCTTGTTTTTGATAGGGTTTCACCTTACTTTTTAAGAATTAAACTGGCCTTTAGCACCAGGATTAAAATTCAGGGGAAGTTGTTTCTTGGTATCTTAGAGCAAGGTATGCTGCATATCTTAACATTTATTATACGTATTATTTTTCTAAAAGAAAACTTGGAACATTTAAATTTATTTTTAAAAGTTAGCTTTTATTATTTTTTACTACATGTAACTGCATTATATCTAAATGTTTTTAATTATTTTATATATTGTGAAATGTTTTTAATATGCAGATAAAAATAGAGATAGCACAATGAATACCTGTGTACCCATATTACATACATTATTTTTTATACTTATTTTAAATAAATGAAGTAGTATAGAGAGGCCCCTGTACTATCCCTTAATTTCATTTCCCTTCCTCTTCTCTAGAGATAACTGTTTTCATGAATCCATTTTCTCCTGCCATGCATACCTTCATCGATTAAGTATCTGTCAATGTTACATGTTGATTTGGAGCCTTTAAACTTGTGTAACAAGATCCGTACTGAGTGTATTGTACTGCGACTTGCCTTCTCACTTAGTGCTGTTTCCAGGTTGATCTGTGTTGATACATGGACCCGTAAAGTATTCCACTGATGCCTGTACCATGGTTTTTCCGTTCTCTTGTCGAAGGACAGTGAAGATACTCCCAATTTTGCTGTGACTGGAAGTCCTGCTGTGGGCATTATTTTGGTCCCTTGTTGCAAAGATGCAAAAGTTTCTCCAGGGTTTATACTGAAAGTGGAATTCCTGAGTTGTTAGGATATGAGTATTTGCGGCTTTATTACATTTTGCCAGGTTAGCCCCCAAAATGGTAATACCAACATACATTCCCACCATGAGTATATGAGAGTTCTAATTTTTCAACAGCTTTGTCAAAACTATATTGTTAAATTTTTAAACTTTTGCCAATGTGATGTGGATGAATGGCATCTTGTGAGCTAAAATTTGCATTGTGTTGATTACAGAGTGTCTTATTTTATATTTATTGTATTGATCGTTTAAGTTTTCTGTGAAATTCCTGTTCATATCCTTTACCCATGTTGGGTTGTCTTTGTTTTTAAATTTATTTGTAGGGAACTCTGAATTTTGATCTTTTGTTGCAAATATCTTTGTCCAGTATGAGACTGACTTTGTTTCTGGTGCCTCTCATTGAGCAAAAGCTTTAAATTTTAATGTAGCAAAATATACCTTTTTATTATTTATATATTTTGTCTCTTATTTAAGAAATTCTTCCTTGATATTTGGACATATTCAATAATAATGCATCAGAAACTGTTGTGCAATTATGTAAAAGAATATTCCCATTCCCGGTAACTGTTTCTTCAGGTATTTAGGGATAAGGAAACGTGGTGCATATAACGTACCCTCAGTGGTTTGGGTTTTGTTTTTAAAGCATGTGTATATATCTGTCTGTGTGTGGAGAAGATAATGTGCAAATAATACAGCAGTTGGAATGAAATGTTTACAGGAGATGAATCTGGGTGAAGGAAAGGGTTCTTTTCCTTTTCATTGTTGCTTTGTAACTTTCATGTTTAGCAGTGTCTCTTAAATTTTTCCTTTTTTAATAGTTAGTGCTTGTAATATCTGGTGGTGTTTGCATAGATACATTCATAATATAGAATGGAAAGTCCATAAATAGATTTTAATGTAAGGAAAATCTAGAAAACCACAGAAACATTTTAAGGGAGGAGAAGAGCTTCTTCACCAAGACTAGAACCCAAAGTGTTACAAAAGAAATTTTTTTGACTACATAAATTACCTAGCAAAATATTCCATAAATGAAGTCAGAGAAATAGTAGATTTAGAAAAATTATTTCTAATGCATATGGTAGACATTTAATGTTTATGGTAACAGAGCTCATAGATAATCAAGTAGGGAACAAACAACAAAATAGAAAAATGGTCATAAGACACAAAAAAGTAATCACAACAGAGAAAATGTAGGTGATCGATATATGAAATGAGACTCAAACTCACTAGTAATCAGTAAAATGACAGGGAGATACTATACCCATCAGACTGGAGAAATTACAGTGATAAAATACCCGCTGGCAGAGATGCAGAGAATAGGAATACTCGTATAAAAGTAAATTGCTATAGCATTTTTGGAAAACAGTGTAGTATCTGTTAAAGTTTTACTTCTCCTAGTAATTTATCCCATAGAAATATAAGCACCAATAAGCGTGAGGACAAAGATGTTTGGTACTGCTTTTTTTGTAGTCACAGAAGATTGAAAACATGGGGAATATGAATGTCCCTTCACTAGAGGATGTTTGAAAAAATCCACACACAGAATATTATGAGTCATTAACTCAAAATATCAGTTAACACAAAGATGCGCAAGAGTATGTATAGTATCCAATTTTTATAAATCAAAAATCTCTTTTAATGTATACATGTGTAATATGTATAAATGGAGAAAATTCACAAAGATGTGCTTTGTTAATGTGCGTTGTGGAGATGGGATTAAATGGGCAGGTAAAAGTGATCTAAACAAAAACTAAGGGTGATACAGGTTAAATAAAGAAGTTTTGATAGACCAGCTAGACATTTCTACAAAGATATACACGTTTCCAATAAGCACATGAAAGCATGCTCAACATTACTAATCATTAGGGGAATGCAATGAAGTCCATGGTAAGATACTGTCTCGTACCCATTAGGATGGTTATTATAAACAAAATAAAAATAATAACACTGTGGCCCTTAATGGTGTTACTCAGTTGGGGGCATTGCACCGAAAACTGGAAGGTCCCCAGTTCCATTCAGATCTGGGCACATGCCGGGGCTGCAGGCCGTGTCCCTGTGGGGGGTGGGCTGGAGGCAGCCGATGGCTGTTCCCCTCGCACATCCATGTTTCTCTCCCTCTCTTTCTCCCTCCCTTCCCCTCTCTAAAAATAAATATAATCTTTAAAAATAGTAATTATGATACTTTGTAGTTACATGAAATAAAAATACTCTTTTCTATGAAATAGCCTTTTTAAGTTTGTTTTTCCATCCTGCCATTTCTTTTTAAGAGAAATACCAGTAGACAGACAAAGCCACTTAAAGTTCAAGTTATGCATTCATCTATTGTCGCTCATCAGAATTTTGGGTTGAAACTTTTGTCTTGGCTGGGAAGCATTATTGGATATTCAGGTAGGTGCATAAAAGCTTATGCTACTTGACTATAAAATGAACTCATATGCCCTTGCAAAAACTGTTTTGGAAAAAATATCAAGTGGAATAATTTTTTGCGTTAATTTCATATTTTAGAATACCATCTTAGAATATCTTTATGCACAGAAAAAACCTGTGTTTCTCAAATTTTGACCCACAGGATTTTTTTAATATGCATACAAAGGATTTTGTGTTCAGATAAATGCAGAATACTTTGGGTTTTAACAATAGTAAATAACTTAAACATGCTAACGAAATCTAAATCTCACAACTTGATGAAAGAACTTTTTTTTTTTAAACAAAGCATCTGTGGAACTCTTTTCACTCAGCAAGCTGGAAAATGCTGCTGTCAATAAAACCTAAACGATGGTTAGCAGTTTAAAGAACAAAACACGAGTGTTGCTATCGTTATTTTGACTCCTGCGACTCCTGGTTTCCAATAATTTGCAACTCTGAAAATTTGCGAATTTGAAGTTACTCATTTAGTTTTTTTGTTTTTCCATAGTATACAAATTAGATAATCTTTTAAATGTGATGGTAACAGAATTAGAATCCTCATGTTCAATGCCAAAAATACAAGTTTGGTGTAAAATACTAAAGAGTAAAACAGGAATAGACCAAAGCTACCTGCCATACTGTACTTCAGGCGAGAGAGGTGGTTTGGATAAGTGACGTTCTAATGTTTATTATAAAGAAAATTTTTTTAAGTTTTGATGTTTTACATTGGGTGCCTCTATGCCAAGTATTTGCTGTAGTAAAAATTACTCTATTTTTTCTGATTACTTTGTGTGCTTGTAGAAGCTATAAAAACAGTGATTTTAATTATACATTATGAAACCAAAAGGTGTTAAAATTTTGGTTATGTTAATGCTTATATCAATATTTGGGCAACTTTTTTAAGTTTAGTATTAAGAGGATGTAGGAATGGGTTTTCCAGGGCCGCTCACATAGCAGGTCCACACTGATAGTATCTAGTGACATGTTGGTTAATGATGAACGACATTTGGCATGACATTAATAAAAAGGACTGGTATATGTTACAGCACTGAGTCATGCCTTCTTGCCTATAAGTAGTAGCACCATATTATATTGTACCTGTCAGTTTTTCTGTGATATGATTTAATTGGCATTGGTGTTTGAAGAACAGCATTTCAGTGGTTTTTGTATGCTTTGCTCTTCAAATTCTTTACAGCATATGACGTCATTGCCTTTCTCATAGACATATTTTGATGTTCTGGAATAAGAGTTGGTAAATAATGTAAGATTTGGAATTTTCTCCTTTTGATGCAAATGTTAATAAAATAGTTAATATGTTTACTTTTTCTGATAAATTTGACCCTTAATAAAACATGTAAGACTCCATAAATCCATTTGAACATTTCTACTAAAATGTCATTTTATTTTAATGTTGGAAATTACTATTTCATGACCGTGTGTCTTTCTGTTTTAAGATGGTCTTCGCCGAATTTTATGTCAAGTTGGTTTACAAGAAGGGCCAGATGGTGAAAACTCTTCTCTTGTGGATAGATTGATGCTTAATGACTCCAAATTGTGGAAAGGTGAATCTCTTAACTACTTGCAAGGTATTGGGGAACCTACATAGGTAACTAGGATGTTCAAGAGGATTTTTTTTTAAGATTTTACATATTTCCTTTTAGAGAGAGGGTAAGGGGGGGAGAAAGGCAGAGAGAGAAACATTGATTTGTGAGAGATACACCCACTGGTTGACTCTCGCATGCCCCCAACTAGGGACCTGGCCCACAACCCAGGTATGTAACCTGACCAGGAGTCGAACTGGTGACCTTTTGGTTTGCAGGACAATGCTCAGCCCACTGAGCCACACCAGTCAGGGCTGTTAAAGGTATTTTGTTTGTTTTGTTTCATTTGGGAAGATACTTTAATATGATTTTAGAATTAGCACATGCAATCTTATTCTTTGGGGGGGGTGGGCAGACTTCGGGGTCCATCACCCACATTAAATAACCTTTATATTTTGTTAGAAACTATGTTTAGAAAAAATTGATTTTTTAAGAAGCAGATTATAAATATTTTATACTAAGGAACACATGTGGAGATTTGTTCTTGAGATTTAAAGTGGAGTTGACCATGTAAAAACTTCGGGAATATCATTTTTAGCTTGCTTTGTATTTCCTCACCTTACTCCTGCTCTTTTTGTCCAAGGCGCTAGGAGCGTGTATCACCAGTTGTTCATGAGCAGTCTGCTCATGGATCTGAAGTACAAGAAACTGTTTGCTGTTCGATTTGCAAAGGTGAGTAGTTTCTCAGATTTGAAGATGCACAGAGTAGTCAGGTTATGTACAGAGTACCTGCTGCCCATCACTACATCCAGGCTTTGAAAAATAGCAGCTAACGGTGCGTTAGTTTTAAAGTCTAAGAAACTTCATAAATGACCTTTTTATCTTTTATAAGTAGAATAAATGTCAATGAGGCTTTTCTTGTTCGTCATCTGCCATGATAATATGAACATCCATCTCTACAGTGTATTGATATGAAATAATAAATGAAGAATTTAAACCTATCCATTGTGAGTTACGGTGTTATTTCTCTTAAAATTTATACAAGGAAGAGATCATCTTAGTTGAAACAATAAGTAGATATGGATGTGATTTAACAGTCAAACTAGATTGTTGATGTTGTTGAATTAGTTCCTCTCCCTTTAGTAGCATATGATTAAGTTGTTGCTTTTTATAAACTCGCCTAAATTAGGAGTTATTAAGCAAGGAAGTTTATAAGGATCATCTGGGGAGTTCTTTCAAAATACATGTGTTCATGTTCTATTCTCAAACCGGCTGAAGCAGATTCACGGAGATTGGGGTCCAAGCACGTGTACTTTGAAAGAGCCATCAGGTGATTCTGCTACGCACCCTGAAGTCATACACGTCTGGTTTTCGCAGTAACAGTGCAGAGCACTGTGGGTAGCCCCACTGGTGTATAATGATGTCCCAGGATTTTAGTAGCTGTTACCTCTTTCTGTTCATCAACTGCCATTTGTGACTGAACAGATGGTCTAGTGAATTCATGTTTATACCCAAGTTTATTTGGTAGAAATCGTTCCGGTTACTGTTCTTACAGTGTTAGTGCATTGACTCCTCCAGCACTGACTTTTCATTATAATCCTTAAACCTTTGGCCAATGTGGATTAGAGGTGAATCTCCCCCTTGTTGTTTAGAATTACCAGCAGTTGCAGAGAGATTTTATGGAGGATGATCACGAGCGAGCAGTGTCCGTGACTGCTCTGTCTGTCCAGTTCTTCACCGCACCTACTCTGGTGAGTAGTGCTTGCCTTTTCTTTGTAACTCATAGCTGGCACTCCTTGCCTTTTTTTGCCTTCTTAATAGAACTATGAGCGTTTGCAGAGTGATTATGTGACAGATGACCACGACAGAGAGTTTTCAGTCGCAGACCTCTCGGTTCAGATATTCACAGTTCCTTCACTTGTAAGTACTGAAAGACTAAGAAGAACTTTTTTGTTTTCCATTCCCAGAAGTAAAGCCTTAAAATAGTAGAGAACTAAGATCTGTACATTCCTGAATAGAATAATATATTTTATTAATGGGTGATCAGATACCTTGAATCTGGAGGGGAAAACGTCATTTTTTTGTCCTGGCCTGCAAACCAAAGGGTCATGGGTTCAATTCCCAGTCAGGGCACATACATGAGTTGTGGGCCAGGTCCCAAGTAGGGGGTGCATGAGAGGCAAGCACACATTGATAGTTCTCTTTCTCGCTTTCTCTGTCCCTTCCCCTTTGTCTAAAAATAAGGAGATAAATAAAATCTCTTTTTAAAAAAGTCTTTTATTTTAATCTGTACTATCTCATATTCTCCAAGGTTTTGAGCTGATGATTTAAAATTAAGCTGATTGATTTAACAAATGTATCCATTAGAAACAGACAGCATAGTGTATGTAATCTTAGATTTTGAGAAGTCCCTGCCCCTAATGAGGGGAGGGGTAGCTAAGGCATTGGAATCATGATGGTTAGTTAGTCTTGTACTAAATTTCACTATTTGCTCCAGAAGGCATTACTGTTTTAGTACTGTTTGGTAATTAAAATTGATTTACCTTGTTTAACAAAACTTTATTGAGCCCCTATTATTCTTGGGCACAGTTCTGTGCTTTGGGAATACAGTGGTGAACAAAAGCAGGTGTGGTCCTGCCCTCCTGGAACTTAGAGTAGTGGGAAAGGCTCACGTGTGTGGTGGATTAAAATTATATGGAAACTGAAGAACTTGTTTTGAGAGAGAATTAGAGAGAGATCTGACCTTTTCCCACAGTTGAGAAAAGGATCCACTAAGGGCCTTTAAGCAGGTTTAGGAAGGGAAGTCCTTGCAGAGGGACAGCACTTAGGAAAGTCCTGGAGTTGAAAAGTTCCTGAGCAGGGACCACAAAGCCAGCGCAGTTAAAGGTCCTGAGCGAGGAGTGAAGTGAGACCAGAAACGTAGGCAGGGGCCCAGCTGTATAGATTTAAGGGTATTCTACAGTTATTTTACTAGTCAGGTATATTTCCTAGCTTTTTTTAATGACTTCCCTTTCCCCTACCCCTGACCCTGGACTACTTCTGTGCTTGAGGGTGTATTCTAGTAAATTTAAAGCTGTCTGAAGTCTATCCATTAATGAAATGTTATAGGCCAATTAAGGATTTCGGGTTTTATCTTTAGAGCATGGGAAGACATTGAAGGATTTTAAGTGGCAGTTACACTATCACATCTGTGATTTTTTTTTTTAAAGATCACACTGCTTGAGTATGGTGATTGTGGTGGGGAGAGGAGTGGGTGGAGGCGGAAGACGGTATGTGAGGGGGATAAATGGTAATGGAAAAAAATACAATAAAAATGAACTATTAGCCTTGGCTGGTGTGGCTCAGTGGATTGAGTGTCAGCCTGTGAACCAAAGGGTCGCCAGTTTGATTCCCAGTCAAGGCACATGCCTGGGTTGCAGGCCAGGTCCCCCAATGAGGGACACTCAAGAGGCAACCACACATTGATATTTCTCTCCCTCTCTTTCTCCTTCCTTTCCTTTCTCTCTCTAAAAATAAATAAATAAAATCTTAAAGAAAAAAATGAACTATTACAAAAATGATCACACTCTTTGTAGATTGGAGAACAAATTGGTGGTGGCAAAAGTGAGTGTGGGGAATCTAATTAGAAGCCAGGGCAAGGCAAGGACCAGAGAGGAACTGATGGTAACTTGAGCTGGGATTGTGGCAGCGGATATGAGAGTCATGAGAGCTATTTGGGCAGTTAAAACCTACAGAACAGCCGGATATTGGGTTTGAGAAATACTGGGTTTGGTGAATGATCGGCTGTTGGGTGTGAGGGGAAAGTGTAAAGATGACCCCAGGTTTCTCACTTGCATCCGAGTGGAAGGCGCTCCACTTGCACTGGGGGTTTTGCCGAGTGAATAGGATTTGTGAAGCGGGAAAGGACGCTTCCGGTTCAGTCAGGGATAAGTTCGAGAACCTCTGAGACAATCCCACATGTGTTCAGATCTGCACCTCTCTCCTGCATTTACCTTTTTGTCTATTTCCATGCCAGTACCCAGTTTTAATAATTTTAGTTAAACATTCCATTTTGTTAACTTAGCTCAGCGATTTTTAACCGGTGCACTGTGACACCAGACTATTTAGAGGGACACTGACCTCTTTTCCCTTAGATTATCAAATTAATAAAAGGACAACAGCCAACACAACAATAGCAGTCTAGTGTGAATGATCAAAATTATACCTATTTTTTGGTCAGATCGGCAAAAAATATGTTTTCGGTGTGCCACAAAATTTTGATGATTAGTTTATGTGTGCCATGAGATGAAAAAGGTTGAAAATTGCTGACTTAGACAGCTAAGTCTCCTTTCATTACTCTTTCCATAAATTTCTTAATTATTCTCAGGCTTTTTTTTTTTTTTTTTAATTTTTTTTAAAGATTTTATTTATTTATTTATCTTTAGAGGGGGGAAGGGAAGGAGAGGAAAGAAAGGAGAGAAGGAGAGAAATATCAATGTGTGGTTGCCTTTCATGGGTCCCCTGCTGGGAACTGGCCTGCAACCCAGGCATGTGCCCTGACTGGGAATCGAACCGCGATTTTTTGGTTCGCAGGCCCACGCTCAATCCACTGAGCTACACCAGCCGGGGCAGGCTTTTTTTTTTGATGAATTAAAATAAGTTCGTCAGTTACCCCCCTCCAAAAACACTAGGATTTTCACTGAAAAGATACTGTATTTATAGATATTTTGGGAAGAACTGGTATTTTGTAATATTGAATATCCCCACCTGGGAACATAATTTGTCCTCATTTACACAGTGTTCCTGGGTTGGCCAAAAAGTCCATATAGTATTGTCCGCAAAATAAAAGACACATTTTTCATTTTCACCAGTAACGTTATTGATCCGGATATTTTGAGTATGTTGGCTAACTCCTGCTATTGGCTTCTAGTGGGTGGAGGCCAGGGGCCCTGCCAAACGTCTTCTGATGCATAAGACAGACCCACAGCAAAGAGTTATTTGGCCAAAACGTCAATAGCAGCAAGAATCTTGGCAAACCAGTTTTGCCACATTTGATCATCTCCGTATACTGCACAAATTTTTTGTTTTGCGTTTCAGTTGAGTTTTTACTTTTCTTGAAATAATAAAGCATAATACACTGAAAATGTTGTGTCTTTTTCCATCTTCAATGTTAAAGTGGCTGCACAAAAATTCACCAATTTTGATAAGTTTTTGTTTAATGTACTCTGATGTGACAGCTTCCACAACACAATAACAAAATTGTGTAGAATGGAATTAAAGACACTACTATGTTAATTAAGCACTTAATTAAGCACTACTAGAGCCATCATACAGAAGAAAATAAATGAATTTTTTGACCAACCCAGTATTTTATGCTCTTAGGAAAAGCTTCATAGTTACGATGTTATAGGTCTTACACAGTTTAAAATTAAGTTTATATGTTTTAGATTGTTTGATGTTGTACTAAATTATTCACATTTTCAATCTGGCTATGGCTAGTTATGTAAGAAAACTGGCTTTTACATATTCATCTTGTATCTCTCTGGTTCTCTAACATTTCTTCTAATACTTTGTGTTGGTTTCTTGGAATTTTTAGTAATCTTCAAATAGTTTTTGTTTTTTTCTTTTTCTTTTAATATTTATTTTCAGAGAGGAGAAGGGAGGAGGAAGAGAGGGAGAGAAACATCAATGTGTGGTTTTCTCTGGTGTGCCCCGCGCTTGGGGACCTGGCCCACAACCCAGGCCTCTGCGCTGACTGGGAACTGAACTGGCCACCCTTTGGTTCATAGGCTGGCACTCAATCCATTGAACCACACCAACCAGGGCATGTTTTTTTCTAATATTTCAATTTTTTACTTTTGTTTCTTATCTGACTTCTGTAAGAACAGTAAAAAAATTGTGTATGTATTCATTTATTGAAAAAATTTAGCACCTTTATGAAGTAGGCACCATTTTGGGCTCTAAAGATAAATACAGCAATAAAATAGACAGAAGTCCCTGTTCCCATGGAATGTGTAATCTGATTGGGGAAAGACAAACAATTGCCTGCTCTGTATTGTAAACCTGGTGTTGATAAGTGCTGTGAAGTAGCAAGGCAGGTGAAGGGAGTAGGGAGTGACAGTGGAGGCGTCATATTTTATGGAGTTACTGGGGGAGGCCTGCAGAGAGGTGGTGTTTGAACAGAGCCTGAAGGGAGTGAGAGAGCGGGTGGCGTGACTGTCGGGTGGAAGAGCCTCCTAGCGGAGGGAGCAGCAAGTAGAGGAGTGCTGAGATGAGCATGCCCTGGCATTTTGGAAGAAAGAATCAAAACAAGCTAGTATTGCCAAAGTGAGTAGGGAGAAGGGTCAGTGAGTTTGGGGGTCGGGGAAGGTAGGAGTTGGCAGTGCCGGCCTTGAAACGCCATCGCAACAACTTGTGTCTTTTATCTTAAAAAAAAAAAAAAAGGTAGAAAAGGGGAAATAATAAAGAGCAGAAGTTAATAAAACAAAGTAAATATACAAAAGAGAAAAACCGACACAATCAAAAGTTGGTACTTTTAAAAAGCCAGGAAAAAAGGGATAGATCTCTACTGAGAATAATAAGAAAAACAGAACATTTTAACTTTAAACAAAACTATAGATTTTACAGGTATTGAATAGAGAATAAGATAATACTAGGACCAACTTAATAACATTAGAAATTTGGATGAAATGAAAAGAAATTCCTAAGATAAAACACAAGTTATTAAAAGAGAAACATAAAATTGAAAATTTTAATTAGTGTAAAAATCTCATAAAGAAATCCCCAGGCCCAAATGGCTGCACTGGGAAATTCTTGTAAATATTTGAGAAAGAAATAACATCTGTCTTACATAAGTTTCCTCAGAAGACAGAAATAAAATATATAATGCTTGCCAATTTAATTGAGTCCTCTGTAATCTTGATACCAAAACCCAACAAGGCAATTACAAGAAAAGAAAATTACCATCTAATTACCACAAATGAGGTCACACAAATCAAATCAAACCAAAAGGACAATATATCACAACCAAGTTTGGTTTATGTCTTTAATCTAAGAATAGTATAACATTTGAAAAAAAATCAACTGGCATAATTCACCTTATTAACAGGCATAAAGGAGGGGGAAAATTAAATGCTTTTCCTGAATTCATGAAAATTAAACACTTACTCATGATTGAAGACAAAGAATGCCTCATAGCAGACTCGCAGGGAAAGGGACCTTCTTTTCGTCTGGTACAGTACCTGAAACCAAAACAAGCTGTAAACCCCAACGCAGACATTCTCTGTAATGGGGAGGTACTAAAGCTTTTCCCCTGAAATCGGGAATGAGAGAAATTTTTACTTTTATTCACCACATAGTAACTGCATTTTTTTGTTATTTCTTGAGGTAGATCTTTAAATCATTGACTTTCAGCCTTTCTTTTCTGACAAGTGCATTTAGGGTTCAAGTTTCCATCTAAACAAACTTTTTAGCTGCGTCCCACAATTTTATGTCATATTTTTATTATTTGGTTAATGAAACTAAGTTTCTTTGTCGTTTCTTCTTTAGCTCATTTTTTCTCTGTGATTATACTTAAAAGTTTATTGCTAAATTTCCTTTTTTTTTTATTGTTTTTTTTCCATTACCATTTAACCCCCTTATACCTCCCTCCCCTTGTATATTGCTAAATGTCAAAACATTTGGGTATTTTCTTCTACTATTTTTTTATGAATTTCTAGCTTAATTTCACTGTACTCAGAGAACATACTCTGATTTTAGTCCTTTGGAAATTTGCTAAAACTTGGCTTTATGGCCCAGAATGTTGTCAGTTTTGGTATATATTCTTTGCATACTTGAAAGTAATGTATATTCTCTCATTACTGGGCTCAGTATTTATGTATATATGTCACTTAGGTCAAGTTTGTTCATTTGCATGTGTAAGTCTTTTATAACTTACTAATTTTTTTGTCTCCTTGTTCTATGAGCTATGCAGCATGTTAAGTCTCCCACAGTGATTGTTGATTTTTTCTCCTTTTACTTCTCTAAGTTTTTGCTTCCTATTCTTAAAGCTATGTGATTGAATGCGTGCAAATTTAGAATTATACTTCCCAAATTGAGCCTTTTATCATTATGAATTATCTCACAAGATTTCTGCACATTTAATATAATTACCTGTGTATTTGTCTTTATATTTACCACCTTACGATTTTTTTCTGTTTGACTCACCTATTTTGTTTGTTTTTCTCTCCTTTTTTACCTTTTGGATTAAATATTTTAATTTCATTTTTCCTCTATATTAACTTATTAGTTGTACTTAATACTTTTAAGGATTACTCTAGAGCAGTTTACTCAAAGTGTCAGTTATGAAAACATACTCAGTTTGTACCAGAATGTTAAACAACACACTACTTAAGTACCTTTAGCAAAAATCTCGCCACAGAAAAAACAAGTCAGCTGAACGGAACTGTTGTGAGTAGTTGATTTTACCTTCTTGTGCAAACTTCTCGTGACAGCTGGCAACGAGCAGTGTCCAGGCTGCTGGTCCGTGGACCGTGGGAGCGCCCTGGAGGTTGTGCCGCGCACCCTTGACTTGCTGCAGTCGCGCGCCAGGTTTCAGCCCCTCAAGAGTGGAAGTCGAGGCTCTTCCTCTGCCTTTGCGGGCGTTGGTGGGGACGGAGTCACAGAATGTTCTGTGGTGGCTGGCCAGACCAGAGTTTTCTGTCTGTTAGGTTATTCCTTTCCTGGGGCTAGAGGTCAGGTTTTTATTTGGGCTCTTTTTTTTTTTTTTAAGTCTGTACCCATTGGCATTTACCGGTTGCCAGCTTCTTCAGCTCCAAATCTGGGATATATGAGGTGAAAACAGACAAACAACTTTATCATTGCCTCTCCTTGGATTCGGGAGTTCCTGGCCAGTGTACTTTCTTCTCTCCACCTTTCAGAGTCTTCTGGTGTTCCTTTTGCATGTAACATCCAAAGTGTTTAGTTGGACATAGTGGGGAGACTAGAGGAAAGTATGTCTGCTCTTCCCTGAACATGGAAATGAAAGTCCTTTTTTTTTTTTTTTGACAAAATAGGTTCCAGTTTTCTGGAGAAATTCTCTTTTCCTCAGTTTCTTGAATATGTAAATCATAACTATTTTGAAGTTGTTTGATAATGCCATTATCTGATAATCTGTAGTTCTGTTTTTATTGTTTGATTTCATTTTTAATCATTTAGCCTGCCTAACAACTTTTTACTGACATCTGTCTTAATCTCAGCAGTTTTACTATGATTTACCTAGATGTGGTTTTCTTTATATTTATAGGTATTGGAATTTGTAGATATTAAATCTCTAGGCCGATGCCTTCACCAGTTTTAGAAATTTGGAGCCATTCTCTCTTCAAATGTGATTTCTGCCCCATTCTCTCTCTCGTTGCCTTTTTTCTTTTTTTCAATTATTTTTAGGGAGGGAGAAAGGAGGAGAGAAACATCAATCAGCTTCCTTCTACACCTGCTCCAACCAGGGACCGGGACTGGGCCCATAACCCAGGTGTGTGCCCTGAATGGGGGTCAGACTGGCAACCTTTGGCTTTGTGTGGCAATGCCCGACCCACCTGAGCCATTCTGGTCAGGGCTTCATTGCCTTTGAATAGAACATTGTTTATTAAAAATCATATATACTGCATTATGTCTGCCAAGAAGTTTGCCCTAATGTTGCTAGGCAGATAGAATAAGGCCGATCACCTTAATTGAGTAAGGAATTGACATGACTCAAGGTTGTTTTGCCAAGACTCTCTCTCACCCTGGCCGGGTGGCTCAGTTAGGTGGAACATCATCCCACACACCAAAACGTTGCAGGGCCAGTCCCCCATTAGGGCACATACCTAGGTTGTGGGTTCAACCCCTGGTCGAGGCACATGCAGAAGACGACTAATCGATGTTTCTCTCTCTCTTTTTCTCTCTCTCTAAAACCAAAAAAAGCTTACCCTTGGGGTGAGGATTAACAAAAGACTGTCTTCTGACTCATCCTCATCCCTGGGACATAACCCTTTAAGGGTCCCCAATTTGGAGCATGGAGTGCTCACTGGAGTTCCTCACTTCTGTAAGGTCCTGAACTCAAGTTTTGTTTACTCAGTAAGAGTGCCACATCACTGCTTTCTGCTCTCAGTTCTTAGACATCTGTCTTGCATAGCTTCAGAATTTTGCAGATGTCTTAAGGGGAGAACTGGAAGAAAGTTGGACTTGGTTTCCACCCTTCTGTTCTTTCTAAAATCTCAGCAGGGTTTTTTTTTCCTATTATTGGCAGCTCTGTCACACTCCCTGGATCTTTAACCCCATCTTGTCCCACTCCCAGAAGAGCCAAATGCTGCTGGAAAAGTAGTCGCAGGAGCGTGGCTCGCCTTTATCTATTGTCGCCTTTCTCCATGGTTTTATTGCCTCGAAGCCTTGGTGCCTCGAGCAGCTCTCTAATAATTCCAAACTTGTTTTAAATTGACCTTTCCTCGTTTTGGTAGAAATGACGGTCAGCCTCAACCCAGTCCATCATGCCTAGAAGCCAAAGAGTACATCTATAGTTTCTTGAAAAAGCACCATTATTAATTCTTATGCATATCCCTGGTTAAAGATTACTTTTCCTATATATTAGTGAAATGTTTTATAGCAGTGATAGAATCCCATTTATTGCTGTCTTTTGAATCATAGTTTCCTTACTTGGAAACACAGTCTTTATTTATAACTAGTTGGGTCAAGCTCTGGCAGGTATGGCTCAGTATATTGAACACCAGCCTGCAAACCAAACATCACAGGTTCAAATCCCAGTCAGGGCACATGCCTGGGTTGTGGGCCAGGTCCCTGGCTAGGGATGTGTGAGAGGCAGCCGACTGAAGTGATTGATGTATCTCTCATGCAACAGTGTTCCTCTCCTTCTTTCTCCCTCCCTTCCCATCTCTCTAAATAAATAAAATCTTTAAGTAGTTTTATCATGAACTGGTGCTAATAATTCAAGTGATTAGAGTATCTTACTTCATTAAATGTGCCCTCATAGTTAGCGTTATCCCTGTATGCTGTCATGTTTAGTTGCACTAAAACTCTGTGTGCCAGCCATTATTACTCAGTGAAGTTTTTCAGAGTCTTTAGGAGGCATTTGGCCCATGTTGACTATGCGGTTATATATGTACTGAGCCTTGCAACACAAAATTGAGTATGAATTACATAAATGAATAAAAGCTATAATTAAGGTAAATAGCAGTAGTGTTTTTTAAAGCAAAGTTAATTGTTAGCATAAAAATAAGCATTTTTTAGGGCGAGTGATAAGTACTAGAAGTATATAATGTTAGATATTTTAATGTTGAAAATTACATTGAAAAGTTAGCAACATTCTAGGCATGAGGTGATAAAGCCAAGCACTTAAGTTTTTATTTTTCTTTTCTGTTGCAACCCTGGAAAATATATGCTTTCTTTAGTTATCTTTTTAGAAGTAGAAATGCCTGAATAACTTCCCTACTTTAATGGGACAGTACTCACAGGCCACCCTATTGAGTTGTTACTTGGCACCCAGTAAAGACAGTGAGAGTCCAATCCAGAACTATCCAGTGGATGAACCATCTCTTCACATTCATTTGAAACCGAAATTACTAGTCAGTGCCTTGGTTAATGAGATTTATGTTCCACCAATACTAAGTTGTCACTCCACCAAACTTCCTTTTACTGCCTGTTATAAGTCTAGTAAAAGGGCTCTACAGAATTTTTCCTTAGGTTAGTGAAATTGCATTATACTCACTTAACTTCTTCAAATCAACTAATTGAGCACACAAAAATCACCTGTCAACACCTCCCGTCCTTCAAACTTGACCTTAGTCTTCACTGTCTAAGAAAATAGCTGTAATCCTGTTGACTTTTGAGCTTCTTGGGGGCCTAAGTCCTAGCAATGTGGTGATAATTTTAAGAGTTTTTCAAAAATAACTACATAGATTTTCTCCTTATCTGTTAACCTTAGAATTTAATCTCTACGTTAGAATACAACTTTACTATATTCTTAGACTTATCTTTTGCATTTTTTGTCATACATTTTGATGCAGCTTTCTGAATTGCTAACAAACCTGATAATAACTGATGTAAGACCTAGTTAAGTAGTCGCCTCGCACCAGTAACCACTTGGAACCTAGTTAGGATATATAAGTGGGGGACAACCCATGATCTTTTGTATCATGGTAATAGTGTGGTATTCAAAGTTCTAACTGTACTATGGAGGGAAAAAAAGGAACTGCAACTTGTTAAGAAATAGTATTCATATGATCTTGCCTTTAACAGGAACCTAAACAACAAAACAAAGAAACAAGTAAAATATAGCAAAGGACACTGAAATGGAGGATGAGATGTCAGTGACCAGAGGGGAGAGGGGAGGGAATTTCAGGGGAGAAGGGAAGGGTTTACAGGAACAAATATAGAGGACACATGGACAAAACTACGGGGCTTGGAAATGGAAGGGAGGTAGGGAGGGATGTGGGTGGGCTGGAATGGGAATAAAAGATAGAAACTATACTGAATAATCTAAAATAAAAAAATTAAAAAAAAACAAACAAGAAATAATGTTCAACTTCATTCATAAGATATGTAAATTAAAACCATCAGAATGGTAAAGGCCAAAATGTTTGAAATTTGCATTGTGCTGTTGAGGGCATGAGGGGAAAGATACCCATTGTAGATGGACGTACACATTGGTGAGCTTCCTTTAGGGGACCGTTTGGTGGTATGAGTCAGAATTTATGATGTACATGTACTTTAGCCCAGTAATTTTACTTCTAGGAAATTATGAATATTCTTCCAACTGTGCAAAGTAGATATTTGTTACAATGCCTTTGGTAATAACATACAACTGGGAAAAAAACCAAGTATCTCACGTCTAAGGGACTGGCTAAATAAAGTATGTTAGAAAAGAATATAACAAGTGGGAAAAAAAGTGCAAAACAGTGTTTATAATATGCTATTCTTTGGGAGTGGGGAAGATAGATATAATTGTTCATATCCATACTTTTATCTACTTACCGATGTATTATAAATGTAAATATGTGTATACATGTATATACATGTTTATTATTACACATACATACACCATCTCTGGAAGAATATGCAAGAAAACTGCCAAGAGATTGCCTTTGTGAGGGGGACCTCAGGAACTAGGACTTATTTTTTACCATCCTTTATATAATTTGTTTATTCAAAAATACATAGATATGTATATCTATACTTAGAAACAAAAACTAAATCTCCGCTAAGAAGATTGAGAGGAAATGCAGTTTTATACTGAATTCTGCAGAATCTGTGATATAAACCTCTGGATCCTAGAGTAATTATACCATACCATTATAGGTGTCTAAATGTCTCAGTTAAGGAAAATTTGCAGCCTGATTCAGACCCCCCACTCTGAATTGTCTTTGAATAATGAGCCTTGGATCTGTCTCCTAACATTCTGGCATCTTTCTCCGTGATATAATTGTTGCTTCATACAAGTGGCAGTTGGAGTAAGTAATTGTTATTTAGAATTACACAATAATGCATTAATGATGTTATACTATAGTTGTGTTGAAAAGTTTTAAACCAAAAGCTCTAACCAATGTTGGTGACTATTTTTTAGCTTCCTAATAAATAGGTTTTGATTAGTATATACACTCTCATACACTTTATTCTAGGCTCGGATGCTCATCACAGAAGAAAACCTGCTGACAATTATCATTAAGACTTTTATGGATCATTTGAGACATCGAGATGCCCAGGGCAGATTTCAATTTGAACGGTATACTGCGTTACAAGCCTTCAAATTTAGGAGAGTTCAGAGCCTTATTTTAGACCTCAAGTAAGATTTGTTTTTAATTATCAAACCAGTTGCAACTTGTAAAATGTCAGTGTTCATCCATATATTTATTCCTGTTTTTATCCTGCTCAGGTATGTGTTGATTAGCAAACCAACTGAGTGGTCAGATGGTCTAAGGCAGAAGTTCCTGGAAGGATTTGATGCCTTTTTGGAATTACTCAAATGTATGCAGGTATGTATAAACTGACACATTTGAAAAGGGAAATACTTTACTTTTTCTTTTCTTCCTTTTTTTCCCCTTTTTTTTTTTTTTTTGTTGTTGTTCATTGAACTGCGCACCTTTCTGTCCATGCATTTATTTCATTTGGGCACATTTCCAAAGAATCATTTGGATGGCTGTAGTTTGGATCAAGAAGCTCCTCTTTCATTGGAAACTTTTAAAAAGGCGTAGAATGAATGAAATCCCAGCAAAAGTTGTGGCATCTACTGTTTTTTTGTGTTTGGTTTTTGTTTTGGTCACCATTAACAGTCTTTCTTTGAGGATTGAAAGTTTATTATTTTTAATATGCTTATGTAGACGTTTTGTCAATTATTTAAGAAACTAATGTTTGAAGATTTAAAAAATGCTTCCATATTTCCTTTTGTGTGTGTGGTAGTTATAATTTTATAATACAGTATAGAACTTTTCTTCCTCTGTTTAATTCTTTCTTTTGGAAGCAACCCATATACAAAATAGAATCTAGAAGCAGAAACCAATTGACATATTTAACCAGTTTTAACTATAAGAAAATAGATAACATCTCAATAAATCTAAGAAGTCCCATTATGGTTCCTTTAGTAACTATCTAACTTTTCTTAAGAAAGGAATGAGCAAAGTTGATCTACTGTTTGTAGAAAATATTCTAGTTCTGTGTTAGGTGTTTAATTTATAATAATACTTCTGTGATTTGTAGAGGGGTTTTTTTGTATCTGTACAAATAATATCTACTTTGGTCATTTTGAATAAAATATATTTATAAGTTCAACAATATTTTAAAAGCCTGTCAGATTTCTTCTAGTAATTTCCTATACATGACAGACCTAAAAAGACATTTGAAATATTATTTCAGTGAAGTGTTCATTTTATTATTTAAAAGATATAGAAGATTGCCTCTAAAATAATTTGGTGTATCCTTCACTGGGATTTTTAATTAGTATTTTAGAGACTGTTAGATAAACATGTAATTTAAGAAGTTGGACTTGTCATACTGTTACTCGAAACTTCCTATTAAGCCTTCTACTATGTTATATATTTTTGTAATCAATGTGTATTTCTTCTACATTTTTTTTAGGTTTTCATGTAAGAGAACGAACATAATTTTAATTCATTTAAAATCTTTTCACTTTCTTTAAGGGAATGGATCCAATTACACGTCAGGTTGGACAGCATATTGAAATGGAACCCGAGTGGGAAGCGGCCTTCACGTTGCAGATGAAGTTAACGCATGTTATTGCAATGATGCAGGACTGGTGTGCTTTAGATGTGAGTTTCTTCCAGATGGAGGAGGGGTAGTAAACAGATTTTTAAGCAAATTTTGAGGAGCTTGGAGAAGGTAATGGTGATACCTAGCTTATGAAACAGCATATTTTCCTTTTTCCCATATACATTTGATAAGTTAAAATTCTAAAGCCTTTTAAAAAACTTGGAAAATATATACAAGAGGAAACAATCTATATTCTCCTCCTATGTTACTTTCTTTATTTTTTCATAATCCTATCTAGATTTTTGAGCATATAAAAAGACTAGTCTCTAAATTTATCCAAAAATAGTTTTACTATTGGTATATTTCCTATGTCTTAAAATTATTTTGTCCTTGTTTTGGCTATAATGTCTAGATGGAGCCTGTTTAAGTTGGGAAGTCAGAGAAAGTTTTCATCAGATCTGAACTATGTGTCATAGTTACTGATCAAAGAGAAAGAATATTCCTGACCTAAGGACAGTGGACTCACGCTCTGTGATGAGGAGTGTGGTTGCTAGGGGAGCTGTGAGAAGGCTCTGGTTGGAGTACAGAGGTTGAAGGTGGAGAAGTGGACAGGGGCCTGACTTTGCAGGGCGTTGGAGGCTGTGAAAGATAGTTTGGATTTTATTCTAATTGAAGTGGGACACATTGGAGACTAAGAGGGGTGTGGTCCAATTTATACTTTTTAAAAAATTACTCTGTGGAAAATGAATGGAGGGGAGCAAGAGTAAAAGCAGGGAATTTAATAGAGAGATGTTGGTTTTCCTTTGAGTTACTGGAGAAAAGTGGCCAGGTTTGAGAGAAATTTAGAAGATGAAATTAACAGCCTGGTAATGATAGATTAGACAGTGGGGAATGAGGGGAAGGGATAATTTCTAGATTTCCACAATTGTACAGAGATGTCATTCACCGAGGCAGCGTGCTGGAAGATGAACCAATTTGGGAAAAGAAGATTGGGTTTGATTTTGCCCGTGTTAGTATTTGAGGAAATTACTCGTTGTCAAATGTGAAGTGCTTATTCAATGTTACAGAAACCCAGCCTTTTGAGTAACTTACAGAAAACCCTCTTTTTTAGGAGAAAGTGCTCATTGAAGCTTATAAGAAATGCCTTGCTGTGTTGATGCAGTGTCACGGTGGTTTTACTGACGGTGAACAGCCAATTACATTAAGCATTTGTGGACATTCAGTGGAAACTATCAGATACTGTGTTTCTCAAGAAAAAGTTAGCATTCACCTCCCAGTTTCTCGCTTACTTGCAGGTAAAGCATTCTCCGCCAAAAAACCCCTAAAATATCTTTTAAATTGTCGTTTGTGATTGATACTTATAGAAATATCTACTACGTAAGTCTGAGAGTTTTACATGCATTTAACTTATTTAACCATCACATCAGTCTGTGAGGTAGGTATTGTTAAGATGACTTCACATATGGGAAGAATGAGACAGAGGTGATTTGCTTAGTTGTCACGTAGCAAGAAAGAGTCAGAATAGGAACTTGGAGGTAGTTTGGCACGAGAAGCCATGTTTATAATAATTATACAGTGCTTCTTAAGTGCAGGTGCCATGTTTTACTGTTTAAGTCACCCCAGCATCAAAGTCAGGTATTATAATTCAAATCAGTATCACTTAAGTGATTGCTAACAAATTGAAACCACCCTAGATTTTCTCTCATATAAGCTGTTTCTTAATCATTTATTAATAACCTTTTTAAGCAGCAGGTCAAGAGCAAGTACCAAATTGGAGAGATAGTTTTTTCATCATAAATACTTGATTTACAAGCCATTTATATTGGGTCAGCCAAAAAGTTTGTTTGTTTTTCCATAAGATGGCTTTAGTAGCACTTAGTTGCCTTTAACTTTATTTGAAACAATTTTTGTTAGATTTTATTGTGGCAGCTGTCACATGAGCATACATTTTTAAAATACTTGCAAAAATTGGTAAATTTTTGTGTAGCCATTTTAATATTGAAGATGGAAGAAAATACATATTTTGGCATATTATGCTTTATTATTTCAAGAAAAGTAAAAACACAGCTGAAACACAAAAAAAGATTTGAGCAGCATATGGAAAAGGTGCTGTGACTGATCAAACTTGTCAGAAGTAGTTTGTGAAGTTTCATGCTAGAGATTTCTCACTGGATGATGCTCCGTAATCTGGTAGACCGTTTGAAGTTGTGTTGATCACATTGAGACATTGAGAACAGTCTACATTATACCACATGGGAGACAGCCAACATACTCAAAATATCCAAGTCAATAAAGTTACTGGTGAAAATGAAAAATGTGTCTTTTTATTTTACGGAAAAAACCATATGGACTTTTTGGCCAACCCAATACGTGGTAGAATATTTGAGGCTGCCACTTTGCAGCAGCCAAAAACTGAATATCCGCTTTTTCCTCTCTGCAGATTCGTTTCAGTACACTTCCTTCCATATTTCTTGATTGCAGGAATTCTTGTCTTACTCATGTAAAACTTATTGTTCCCTTTAGTTCCAGAGTAGAAAGCAACAGTTTTAAAGTTTGATGTTTTTACTCATTGAAGAATTTGTGATTTCTTAAGTGTGTAGCTTGGTAACAACATGATAGGAAAGTGATTGTGTGTGTGTGTGTGTGTGTGTGTGTGTGTGTGTGTGTGTGTGTATTTAAAGATTGTGGATAATTGGTATTGTTTAAAGATTGTGGATAATTGGTATTGTTTAAAGATTGTGGATAATTGGTATTGTTTCTTCCTTAAATGTTTGGTAAAATTGACCAGTGAAACCATATGGATGTGATTCTTTACATTTTGGAAGGTTTTTAATTATTGATTCAATTTCTTTAATAGACATAAGCCAGTTCTGGTTATCTGTTTCTTCTTCTGTGAGTTTGGTAATTTTCATTTTTCAAGAAATCGGTCCATTTCATCTGAATTATCAAACTTGAGAGCCTAGAGTTGTTCCTAGTACTCCTTTTTTAAAAAAATTTTTAAATATATTTTATTATGCTATTACAGTTGTCCCATTTCCCCGCTTCATTCCCCTCCACCCTGCAAACCCCCTCCCACCCACATTCCCCCCATTTAGTTTATGTCCATGTGTCATAAGTTCTTTAGCTTCTACATGTCGCATACTATTCTTACCCTCCCCCTGTCTATTTTCTACCTACAATTGATGCTACTTATTCTCTGTACCTTTTCCCCCTCTCTCCTCCTCCCACTCCCCTGTTGCTAACCCTCCATGTGATCTTCATTTCTGTGGTTCTGTTCCTGTTCTAGTTGTTTGGTTAGTTTCTTTTTGTTTTTGTTT
>CM052541.1:103150728-103171695 GCA_028533065.1 Trachops cirrhosus
CAGCTGACCGTCTGATGGGAACTCCTTTGTAGGTTACTGTCTCCTTATCTCTTGCTCTTCTAGGATTCTCTCCTTCATTTTTACCTTGGCTAATGTAATTATGATGTGCCTTGGTGTATTCCTCCTTGGGTCCAACTTCTTTGGGACTCTCTGAGCTTCCTGGACTTCCTGGAATTCTATTTCCTTTGCCAAATTGGGGAAGTTCTCCTTTATTATTTGTCCAAATAAGTTTTCCACTTGTTGCTCTTCCTCTTCTCCTTCTGGTACCCCTATAATTCAGATGTTGGAACATTTAAAGATGTCCTGGAGGTTCCTAAGCCTCTCCTCATTTTTTTGAATTCTTGTTTCTTTATTCTGTGTGGTTGTTTCTTTCTTCCTTCTGGTCCACTCCATTGATGTGACACCCATCTTTCATTCCATCACTATTGGTTCCCTGTGCATTTTTTTTCATTTCACTTAGCGTAGCCTTCATTTTTTCATCCAATTTGCAACCAAAATCAACCAAATCTGTGAGCATCCTGATCACCAGTGCTTTGAACTGTGCATCTGATAGGTTGGCCATCTCTTGGTTGCTTAGGTGTATTGGCTCTGGAGCTTTCATCTGTTCTTCCATTTGAACCATTTTTTTGGCGGGGTGGGGAGGGGGTCTGTTCATGCCTGTTACGTAGCGAGGGGCGGAGCCTTAGGTGTTCTCCAGGGTGGGACAACCCAGTTGCTGTGTTGTGACGCTGTATGTGGAGGTGGGGTCAGAGAGGGAACAATGGTGCTTGCTCTGCTCTCCTATTTCAGTCCCTTACGCAGCTTTCCACAAGCAAACTGGATCCTTCTGGTGTTGCCTCCCAGTTGGGTGGCTTGTGTATGTCCTAGGACCCTGTGGGTCTCTCCAACGCACTCTCCTGTGAGTCTGGGACTCTCTTCCGACACCTCAACCCCCACAAATGTTTTCAATTGGTGCTTTTAGGCTTTATTTCCCGGCGCTGGCACCTGGGTTGTGTGGTCTGTCTCGCTTCCCGATTTTGCCTGGTTTATCCGTGCGTGAATGTGTGTGACCGTGGTCAGCCAGTGGCCTTGCGCGCCTTGCTGGGTCTGCCTATTGCCACCCTGTGCCTGGGGTCTGCCAGCCACCGCCTGTGCACCCCAGGCTGCCAACCACCGCTTTTTCTTGGTGCAACCCCTCTCCTCTGGCTGCCGACTCCACCCCTCTTATTGGTCTGGATGAATGGTTGTCGGACTTCTGTACAGTTCAGTTTTCTGTCAGATCTGTTTTTTTGTTTCTAAATTTTTGTTGTCCTTAATTTTGGTTGTGTGAGGAGGCACAGTGTGTCTACCTACACTTCCATCTTGGCCAGAAGTCCCTCCTTTTTTATCTTCATAGTGTCCGCGGTATTGCTAGTAATCCCTCTTTTATTTTTGAAGGCTTTTTTTTTTCATTGTTGTGATCATTATCACATCATCCTGCCAATAGCATTATATCAGTTGTATTGCAATCATGGTGATAGAAGATAACTTAGACATCTGAATAGCAACAGTACAACAAATTGGACAAAAAATAACTACCTCAACTAAAGTTGTGAGTGTAGGAAGAAATCTCCTAATTTCTGTAACTTGTTTGTGGCCAGTTTTGTTAGTGTGAGCCCACTGAGTGCATTAAACTTGGTCCTAATCATAGGCAGGTGCCAGCATGGTGGTGTCGAAAAGTGCTCACCTGGAACGCAGGAAAGCAAGTCCTGTCTGCAGCTCAGCTAATGATTCTTTCTGCCATAGAAATCTGGTTGTACGGGCTGGTAGCTGATGTCGATATGTATCCACAAATAAAATAGTGCTCTGAAAACGGACCGGCTTCTGCCCACCTCGTCAGCCTCCCTCAGCACTGCCCAGTGAATGCTTTCGAGCATTCTGTCTCACTGTGTCTGATGAACCTTGGCCTGAATGCTTACACTCTAACTGGAGAGCGAAGTAAACATACACAAAACAGTTCAAGAACAACTGGGGTCATGTGCTGATGGAGCTTCAGTGGCAAATACTGAATATGAGTTATTAGAATGAGATTTGTAATTCAAGTCTTCTCAGAGGAGGAAAGCCTAAACCCAGCTTGACCAGGTGGCCAGCATTTATTGATAAGACTGTAAAAAGCATTCTCTGTTTAGACAACATAAACGGGACAATTAATTAACAAAACTGTCTGAAGGTGAGCCATGAAAGAGCTCTTTGCATTTAGGCACTAAAGAGGCTTTGATCCTGAACTGGAACTTCTGGAGAACTTAATTCTGAGTGATCAATACAGTGAATCTCAGGGCCAGCTTCTCTGTTCAGTTGCCAGAGGATCTCGCTACATATTTCAAATGAGAAGAAACTCCATTGACCTGTGAAGTATGACTTTTAAAGTTTAGCATAACATATATAAATTGCTTTGATAGTTATAGAGCTGCTCTTGCTATATTTGTATGCCTAACATTTACTTTATAAAATGTCATCAATTTATGTTGGTACATGTAATTATCACTCTAGTTTAAGTGTGCCTTTGATACAGAGGTTCGTGAGAATAAAGCTTTATGGATGCAGTTCATTTTATATTATAACTTGTAGCATGGTAGGTAGGTTCTCAGAGAGAAAGGAAGTTAGATATAAAGTTGAGTGAATATGTAGGATTTTTTTCCCTAAAGATTTTCACTTACAAAAATACATTTTTGTTTGTTCTTCCATGCAGGTTTGCATGTATTACTAAGCAAAAGTGAAGTGGCATATAAATTTCCAGAGCTCCTACCTCTAGTAAGTAGTACTAACTTTTAAGAGTAAATACCTATTTATTATTTTTCATGTATTTGAAATCACTTTGAAACAAAGCTACCAAGCTTTGAGACCAGTCATGGTTCTCCAGAGAAGCAGAACCAATGAAGAGAGAAGGAGAGACAGCACACACGTGTTTACATATGGAGAGAGGAAGAGACAGGTTGATTTGTTGTAAGAAATAGGCTCATGCAGTTATGGGTCCTGGCAAGTCTGAACTCTCCCTGCAGGGCAGCCTGACAGGCCAGGCCGCCGCCCCGAGGAGGAGTCGATGTTGCAGTCTGAAGTCCCTAAAGGCAGTCTGGAAGCGGAATTTGTTCATGTTTGGGGGGAACCTCAGTCTTTTCTCTTAAGGCCTCCAGTTAATTGGATGAGGCCCACCGCTGTTATGGAGAATAATCTGCTTTAGTCAAAGACTGCTGATCTAAATATTAATCACATCTTCAGAGTAGCTTCACAGCAACATCTAGACTGGTCTTAATCAAAAACTGGGTACGATGGCCTAACCAAGTTGACATAAAATTGACCATCACACAAACGTACTTTAACTTGTGTTTTATTTAAAGCTTCCATCTCTCTCAAACACTCTTCTCTATAGAGTTGAGCTTTTGTGTTTTTGTTTTTGTATACACAGAGTGAACTTAGCCCACCCATGTTGATAGAACACCCTCTTAGATGTCTTGTTTTATGTGCCCAAGTACATGCAGGAATGTGGAGAAGAAACGGATTCTCTCTAGTAAACCAGGTCAGTGTCTTTAATTCTGTGGAGAATTTTTTATTCATTCCTTGGCTTCTGGGAAGGATGTAATTTTCAATGTACTGAGTCTGTTGAATACCTATATTAAAATTACTTGAGAAGATAAAAATATGTTAAACCAAAAAAATTTTTAAAAGATGTATCCATACTTTGTCAAGAAACAGTATCAAAGGTAGAAATGCACTTAATTTTCTTGCAATCATTTTTAGAACAAAGTTGGATATTTAAAAAGTAAACATTCTGATTTTATCTACTTCAGTTGGGTTACAAGATAAAAGTTCTGTTAGTATAGCTCTGAAATTGAGGTTTTAATTTTTAAACCTCACCAAAGCTTGGTATAGTTTTTTACCCATTTTTATTAGCAATAAACCTTATGGAAATGACTTTTTTGAGAGACCCAGAAAGCTGGGGACAAAATGTGAACCATAGAGTGACCACTGTAGTCTGGAAATTTCTGAGTAATTAACCTTTATTAAGGTGGCGTTAATCACTAGGGAAACCACACTGTGTGTGCGCGCCCTCTTGCCCAAAACCTACGCGCTCTTTCGGGATGCGGGGAGAGGAAGGAGCTGCACAAATAAAACCTGTTTACCAAATATAATCAATTTTTTTTTAGATTTATTACTACCATAATGTGAAATGCAGACGTGAAATGTTTGACAAGGATATAATAATGCTTCAGGTAATGAATTAAAAGCATTAAACTTAAAGGTATGGGGAGTGGTTTTCTTCTTGTTAATTCCATAAAACCCAGTCGCTTATAATCACTCCCAGATCTACAACCTCAGCCTAGCCCCATCTCCCGAGTTCAGAGATATGGCTAACAGGCTATAGAACATTTCCATCTAGATTTTCTGGACCTGTTTCAGCTTTAACATTAACATATTCAAAATATAGCTCCTCTTACTTCCTCCATGCCTTCTTCCTATCTCGGGTTTCTTACCTTGGTGAATTGTTCAGCAACAGCAATCTCTGTAGTTGTTCTAGTAAGAAACGTGAAAGCCGTCCTTTCTTCGTTGTCGTCGGACTGAAGATCCAAACCCCTTAAACTGATTTCCAAGACCCATGATACTTAACTATGTTAAAATTCCCTGAATTTTCCATGGTATCTCTTAAGTCTTAAACTCTGCATATTTATTTTACCCTGTAGATTGCCCACCCCACCCCTTTCTTTTTCCATTTACCTACTAACTGACCTTCCTACCTGTTTTAGTGTTTACTTCAGTGTCACTTTCTCAGGAAACCCTCCCCGACACACAGACCGTGGCTAAGTACCCCTTTTGGGGGGGCCCCATCACATGGTGCCTATCCCCACCGTAGCATTAGTAACTCCTGATGGCGCTGTCCTGTTCACTCTTCACCCCTTCCACGAAACAGGGCAACTGTATCTTGTTCCTTTTTGTCTGTTGTGTATAGCACAGTGCTTTTCATGTAGTAGTTTTCTCATGTCACTGCTGAATGGATTTAGAAATTGTTTTAAAAGCTACAAAATGTAAATTTCAAAAATTTTTCATTCAAAATAAAGTCCAAGTTGATTTAGAATTTATACAAGTGGAATTAAAGGAGAATTAAAACTAATAGTTAAAAGCTGTTCAGCTACTGTAGTGTTTATCACCAAAAGTCAGTCTGAGTTTCCGATGGGCCTTACTGCCATGCCGCATTTCTCTCGGAGTCTGTACCAGAGAGTGCTCAGAGAACCCTGACATGCAACTTCAGGATTGATTTCAGAGGGATACAACTAATTCAGGGCATTAGGATAAAAAACACATAGTCCGTGTTATTCTGACGTGCAGATTTAGGGGCTTGCTTTCTTTGTGCTTTGTTTCTTTTACCGGCTTAGATTCCTGTCCACACGTACAGCTGCCACAAGTAGGGAATGGGGCTAAATGGGTTTCTGCCTGTTACTGGGATTGGTGAACAAGTGAGGTGCTTTCTCTTGTGCAAACCAAAATATTTCTTGCTAATTTCTTAGTAATTCTTTTGACCTTCCTCTCTTCCTTCATCTTAAAAAAAAAAAAAAAAAAAAAGACAGGTGTCTCCATGATGGATCCAAATCATTTCCTGATGATAATGCTCAGCCGCTTTGAACTTTATCAGATTTTCAGTACTCCGGACTATGGGAAAAGACTTGGTTCTGAGATTACCCATAAGGTAAGAGCATGTTTCTTAAGACCACAAGACATCATTAAAAAGCAGCTTTTTTTCTTCTTGTTTTTCTGGTTTGCTAATCATCTGAAATAAGAAGAGTACCTATATACTTATCTTTGAACTTTATCCCCCACCACTTGTTACAGGACGTAGTTCAGCAAAACAATACTCTAATAGAAGAGATGCTGTACCTCATTATCATGCTGGTTGGTAAGTTTGGATTGTTTGAGACATTTATACATTATATTGGCTTTTGTGGTAGCAACTAGTAAAGAGTTTCTGAACGTTTATTTTGAGTGATTACTCAGTTTTAGGGGAAGGAGATCTTTTTCCTCTCTGGTGGCTGTAATGTAACTGCACCATGGTGCTTTGGGAAAGCAGACAGCGCAACTGCTGGAGCAGAATAGACTGGAAGACTTGGGGGCGGGTAGGGGACAGAAAGGGGTTAACAGAATTTAACCTAGCAAGGATAGGATATTTAGGGGCAAGCTACTATTACTTCATATCTTAGCCATATTTCCCTCCGTGGTTTTGTGGCACAGAAGTGTCGTATCGACTTCAAACATAATGATCCCAAGTGAACAGAGACCTGTGGCTAATAGATGCAGCTATCTTACTGCCTGTATTTTCGGTCCTGTTGCCTCCATCTTTCCTGTTCTTGTGTCCTTTACCTTCTCCCACCTCCGCTGCTTTTTCAGGCTGTATACAGTCCATAGAGCAGAGACTCCTGGCAACTAAGAGGTGACACCAGTGAAGAAAGTCTCAGAAGGTGATGCCTCATTAGCCACTAGAGAGGATGGCTCTCCTTCCCTGCTACCATGTGGCAGGCGGCGCGAAAGCAGTTCCCTAGATTACTGGTGCCACGACTGCTGTACCAAGTCTTTACTATCCGCCCCTTCCCACCTTTTGATCCTGTCTTTCAAAATTGCAACCAAATTTCTCTCTCCACTGTCTAAAATCTGCACTCACCAGTTGTCCCCGAGACTCAGAAGTGTGGTTGGCGCTACTACTCTCCCCTAGCTTGTTGCCAGGCCCGTCATTGCTATTCCATTGCACAGGAAGAAAAATATATTGTCTTGCGTGAGTTATAAATATATATCATGTAAGTATTGTGTTTATGTTAAATGTGTGTGAGTATACTTTTTATTGTTGACAGGAGAGAGATTTACTCCTGGAGTTGGACAGGTAAATGCTACAGATGAAATTAAGAGAGAGATTATCCATCAATTGAGCATCAAACCTATGGCTCATAGCGAATTGGTAAAGTCTTTACCTGAAGATGTAAGTACCTGTATATTTAAAAAGAAACCAATAGAACTTTTTTTCTGCCTATCAGTCTTAGTATGTATAGGTTTCCTTCTATGTTCCTATTTCACAATTTAAAAACTACAGTTCATAGACATGTTTAACTCTCATCACTTTTTTTTTTTTAAGATTATTTTTGGAGAGAAGGGAAGGGAGGGAGAAAGAGAGGGAGAGAAACATCAGTGTGTGGTTGCCTCTTGTGTACCCCTCACTGGGGACCTGGCCCACAACCCAGGCATGTGCCCTGACTGGGAATTGAACTGGCCACCATTTGGTTTGCAGGCCGGTGTTCAATCCACTGAGCCACACCAGCCAGGGCAAGCTGTACTTTCTTTAAGACTACTTTGTTCATTTACTTTGTTTTTTCATCCTTACCTGAGGACATTTTTTCATTGCTCTTTTTAAAGAGGAAGGGAGAGAGAGAAACATCAATGTGAGAGAGAAGCAATTGCTTTTCTCCTGTACCCACCAGGACCAGGGATCAAACCCACAACCCTTCAGTTATGGGACAACGCTCCAACCAACTGAGCCAAACTGGCCAGTGCAAAAATTTAGTTACACTTTTTAACGCAGTAAATGAATCCTGAGTTGTTCGGTGAATAAGCAATTACAGTTTCACTTAGACTTCAGAATAAGGAAGAATAAAATTTAAAGCAGCATTTTAAAAGTGAATGCCTTACATAAAGTGATAGCAAATACACAGCATCCAGTACAAATAACGCCCCTTTTTTATTACAAAATCTTTTATTAATCCATCATAAGTATGTAATTCTGTAATATAACAGTATCACACTCAAGCACACCATGTGGCATTTTAGGTTAAATGTTCAAATTAGAACTATGAATTATTACACCCATATTACTACCCTGCCAGCAACACTCAAGCAGGCCTTACTCCTGTTGGACTCTGCATTCACCAGTTTTGACAAGAAAACCTTTTATTCACAGAATTCCTATTAACATCTTATTAGAAATGGGGTTTGATAGGAAATGCTGCTTCAATGGAAATAGATAAGAAGTTAGTGTAACTTTCACAAAATACTACAGTATCTTACCTAAATTTTATTAAATGTTACGTGGACTTTGTTTTCATTTAATTCCTTTTGAGAGCTGTCACCTTGATTCCACATGGTAATGATTTCCTTTTAATTACATTAATCTGAAGTAAGTTTCCCTAATGGTGTATGAATCATCATGTTTACTGTAGAATCCTTCTCTGTAAATATTGGGGTAATAGCATGTCTGCTTCATGGCATCGTTGTATGAGGCTTTAGTGAGATAGAAGCCCAGTGCTCAGGGTGCAGGTGTTAACATGAAACACACGTGTTCCTGTGCCTCCAGGAGAACAAGGAGACTGGCATGGAGAGTGTCATTGAAGCAGTTGCCCATTTCAAGTGAGTTTACTTTCTATTTTTTCACATTCAATTTATTTTATACATTCATTTTTCTTAGAGTGGAACGGAGAATGAAATTTGATGGAACTGAGAATGAACTTGATACTTTCAGAGTTACATTTTCAAATATATAATTCTGACCTATATTTCTCACTGACTTTCATTTTTATAATCTAGCCCCGTGCTCAGCAACTTGAAATAGTTTTATGAGGTTTTTCATTGTATTCAGAATAGGTGTGCATAGCTGATAATGTCAGACAATTAAAATTAACCTTAGCAGGTGATCTGAGCAAATGCATTAAGCTTCCTTAAAATTGCGTTTTTGTCCCCATTTGACTGCGCCACCTCAGCTGTGGGAGGCCTTCTCTAGCGTCCAGTGTGTTGTCCAGTCAGTAAACCAGTGTATCCCGTTAGGTTGTTGAGACAGTGTCGTGATCCTGCTTTTTCCTTGCCATCCCAGTGGCAGTGTCTTTATTTTTGTTATAAAGACAATACATGCTTTTGGAGAAAACGTTGTTTTAAATATATAGAAAATATTCTTTAAACCCTGAAGTCCTACCTACTTTTTTCTACTTGGTAGAACGTATTATACACACCTTTACATGTCAAATTATAGAAGTTAACATCATTTTTAATGGTGTTCTCTTATTTGGAGATGTCGTAATGTTTGTAACCCGTTCCCAGTAAGATTCTGAATTGGTGCCACTGCACCATCACGTTCACTTGTCCAGTAGGATAAACGCAAAGTGGGTGCGCTAGAGAAAGTGGGTGCACTAGAGAAGGTGGGTGCGCTAGAGAAAGTGGGTGCATGCAAGTATAAAGCTTTGGATGTCGATTGCCAGTTTCACCCATAGAAAATAATACCAGCTTACACTCAACAGCAGTATGTAAGAGTTCTGTTTTCTTACTCTGTTATCTAAGACTGTCTCATGAATTAGTGTAAGACTTTAATAATATGTTAAGGACTTTTATCCCATAGGAAACCGGGATTAACAGGAAAAGGCATGTATGAACTGAAACCAGAGTGTGCCAAAGAGTTCAATTTGTATTTCTATCACTTCTCACGAGCCGAGCAGTCCAAGGTAATTGGAAAAATTACAAGTGTCTTGGGAAATGGTTGGGTTGGGGTTTTTGTTGTTGTTTTAGTCTAAACAGCATTTACTGTTTTAAACTTAAAAACATTTGTGCTGTAAACATTTACAGATTGAAAACTGATACATTTTTATTGTAGTAAAGTTGGAAAATATAAAAAGATACAAAGAAAATACAGGTTACCTATAATAGTACCACCTAACATTTTGGGTTTTCCACCAAGTGTTTTGTGCATATATAAGTAAGATCTATATGATTATATACATACCCCCACTCCTGCATAATTGTATTTTATTGGCTTTTGGAGACAAATTTGTCAGCCTGTATTATAATATTAGCTTATTCTACATCATTTTAGAATTGCTACAACTTAACATTGTGCTTTTCCATAGTGATTTAGGAATTTTCCTAATCATTCTTAGCTAGTTAAACTTCTCCTTTTTTAGCAGCCTGCTCTTAAAATACTTTTTTCAATAAATGGCTGTAAGCCAAACCTACACATGAAGCTTTAGTTTAGTTTTGATGCATGTCATAGAGCTCAAACCTGAAGAAGTTTTTGGTTGTACATTTTCCCCTGCATTGTAAAGCAAGACAGAGCCCTCGGGGCGGGGGCGTTAACTTTGGTGTATCAGTTTGTTGGGGGAATTACACAGCTGAGGATAAAAATCCTCTAAAATCAGAAGATAGTGTGACAAAGATTATGTTAGTAGTTTGCATACTAGGCTGTTTTTTTACTAATTCCCTATTCAAATCACTTTCTTTTTTCTTAGGCAGAGGAAGCTCAGCGGAAATTGAAAAGACAAAATAGAGAAGATACAGGTATTTTTAATCTTTCCAAAAATCTCATCCCAGTCTTTTACTTGTTAATGTTGTTTTCTTTTGACACTGATATTTATCCTGCTGACGTGGAAGATTTAAATACAAGCTTTCTGAGTGAACATTCACAGGACTAATAACTATGCTAAAATAGAAATAATCTGCACTGAGTCATCTCTGGGTTAATAGTTCTTATCTCAGATTTAAGACATTTCTAGGGAAAAGAAAGGCTTTCCTTTGTACTACTGCTATTAATGAAGCTGTTTTTATGCATTTGACTGACCTTAAGAGAGTAAAATATAGTTTGAAATTGTATGTTGATGAATATTCTTTGAGTGAAGATAATCAAAAGCTTCTAATAAAGAGAAATTTTTAGACATGTTCTACAAAAGAAACCAATAACGACTTTATTTTCAGCACTCCCACCTCCAATTTTGCCTCCATTTTGCCCTCTCTTTGCAAGCCTGGTTAACATTTTGCAGTCCGACGTTATGCTGTGCGTCATGAGGACAGTGCTGCAGTGGGCTGTGGAGCACACCAGCTGCGCCTGGTCTGAGTCCATGCTGCAGAGGGTAGGTTCGCAGGCGTTCGCCGTTTCTGTTCCTGTAGCAACAGCCAGGATGCTTCCATCAGTGTCTACCCAGAAAACTTAGGACAGATGGAGTACTGCCCGAATCTGAAATACAGTGTATTGCTACTGCTTTTGTGCCTGACCGTGAAGTGCAAGCCTGACACGTGTTTTTATACCACGTGGTTGTGATTGTCTTGGTCCTGCTGGCTGGTCTGCCTCTCGTGGACTGGCCCTGCAGTGACGTTCGCTGTGTGACAGTCAGGCTAACCTAGTTTTCCCACGCCCGCCCGCCAGCCCCGGTAGCCCTGTGTGCAAGGAAGGGCACAGAGACCCCACACACGTGTGTGTCCTTCAAAAACTGGGTAGCAGGGTAAGGACAGTAAAAATGCAAATAGATTTAGTTTAATTTATGGCTTCTTAGGAGTCTGATAAGGAATTTTTTGAGATATACTAAAGAACTATGAACGTGGTTATAAATTATGTGACATTAGAGATAAAAGTGTCTTTTTCTGAGATGATTAATATTTTTCGTGCACAGAAACAGAAATTAAACTCGGTAGTGTTGCAGACTAGACAATTGCGTGGTCAATGTTCGCAGCTCTAATTGTTTGGCCATTGATTCTTAGAAGATTTTTTAAGATTGTAATGTAGGAAAAGAATAAAACTGAAAATTACATATTATTTGAATTGCTGGGCACATCTAGTGATACTTTTTAACTTACCCTAAGAATTTGCAATTGAATTTTCTTCCCAGCTAAAATAGAAGTTGTTTCCTTGTTTTATTACAAAATGAATTGTAAAATTTGATTTTATTAAAAATTAATACTTAGAATTGTTTTTCATTTCACTTAGTCTTTATGAGTTTGATTTAGCATTTTTCAATAAAGAACTGTTATTTCTGATAAAAATGTGTACTTGATTTTCGTTTTACTAAAAGTTACAAAATATATTTATTTATATTCGAGGTGTTACATTTAATTGGAATGGCCCTACAAGAAGAAAAACAGCATTTGGAGAATGTCATGGAAGAGCACGTAGTAACATTTACCTTCACTCAGAAGATATCAAGTATGTACACCTTTTACTGAACTAACTCAAAATATCAGTGATTTTCAATATGCAATATAGTCTCTTTTATTTGATCATATAGGTTTTAAATAGGTTGTATTGAATACAAATTTCTGAGGCTGTGTATATATCTGTGTATTAAAGGTACTATATCAACTCTGGCTGGTGTGGCTCAGTGGATCGAGTGCCAGCCTGCAAACCAAAGGGCCACTGGTTTGATTCCCAGTCAGGACACATGCCTGGGTTGCGGGCCAGGTCCCCAGTTGGGGGCACACAAGGGGCAACCACATATTGATGTTTTTCACCTTCTCTTTCTCCCTCCATTCTCCTCTCTCTAAAAAAAACAAAATTTTTAAAAAAATAAAGGTACTATATGAGATCCTGATACAGTTTGATAAAAAATATTATGGCCTGGCCTGGTGGTTCAGTTGGTTGGAGTGTCATCCCATAACTGAAAGGTTGTGGGTTTGATTCCCGGTCAGGACACATACCTAGGTCATGGGTTCAATCCCCGATTCAGGCATGTACAATGAGCAACCAGTTGATGCTTCTCTCTCATATCAGTGTTTCTCTTTCTTCCTCTCTCTGTCTCTAAATTAAAATATACAAATTTTGATTCATAAACAGAAAAATTAAATTACTGTAGCACATACATTTAAAATCTAAGATATGTTTTTTTTAAATACAAAGTGTGGCTATCAGGATTTCATTAAAAATGTTGATGTTATCTTATAAAACCATATTTAAAATACGAAAATTTTTTGTGCCCTGCTGGTGTGGCTCAGTGGATTGAGCACCAGCTTGCGAACCAAGATCGCCAGTTTAGTTCCTGGTTAGGGTACATGCCTGGGTTGTGAGCCAGGCCCCAGTAGGGGGTGGGCAAAAGGCAACTGATCAGTGTTTCTCTCCCCCTCTTCCTCCCTCCTTTAACCCCCTCTCTGTAAATAAATAAACAAATAAATAAGTGTGTGCGTGTGTGTGTGTGTGTGTACATATATACACTGAAAATAAAACTAGCTATGGAGAACCAGATTATCATTTTATATAAAATGACTTTTAAAAGACCAGGGAAGGTTTTTTTTGCTTTTTATTAAAATTATCAAAGATAGGAAAGAGTTATGCAGTAAATATTCATATATCTACACCTAGATTCAGCAGTTCGTATTCTGCTGTACTTGCTTTTACATTTTGCACACTTTTGAACCATTTGTTTCAGACATCATAATGTTTTGCCTCTAATGAGAAACTTTTTCAGAACAAGCATTTGGTCTGACAGTGACCCGCAGGGTGGCAACTGTGAATCATTTTGCTTAGGGTTGTCCTTGTTTTAACATTACTCATGGTGGTTTCCTTATCGGCGTTTTGTAGTCAGTTACAATCAGTATTTCTTTTGATGCTCAGTCTGCCAGTTTTGATCTGTGGGAGTCTGTTCAGTTGGCTTCTTCGCCCTTTTGACAAAACCTGTTACTGTTTGAGCACCACGTTGCTTCCAGGCACAGAAGATGAGTGTCCCAGGCTCATCTTGTACCTTCCCTGGCCCAGACCAGCATCAGCCGTTTGCCGAGGTGGTGAGCCTGCAGCCTCCTGGTTTAGGGGATGACGCTCCAACCAACTGAGCCACAGTGGTCAGGGCTCTCCTCAAATATCTTAACTGGTTGAAGCACACTAGTCAGAGTCAGATCCCTACTCTGTAGCCCTAGAATTTTAGATTTGGGAAAACATTAAAAGATCACAGTGTGGTTTGATCTCTTCAGAAAGAGAAACATTTTGCTAGGATGGTAATACTTAAATCAAGGAAATCAGTAATTGGACATTTCTTACTATAAAAGTAAATTAACTAATGTTGAATTAAATGTACTCTTAAGAACATGGACTTGACTTTTAAGTATTTTCCTCAAGTAAAGAAGTAATTCATAAGGAATTTCCTAAATTTAGGTTTTATTAAACAAAAGGTCAAAGCAATTAAGTATATTTAAACACAAGTGCACCCCTCTAATTCTAATTCATTTTCTTAGACTTACAAAATCTCAGGTAGACTTTAGCTGCATTTTTATTTAATTTTGCTACACTGTTAAAATAATCATTTGGTAGAAGATGCCAGTTTTGAAAGATGAAAGCATTCTAATTGTCAGCTTGTTTGTGAAGTACAAATATGTCATGTTCCAAAGAAGAACTGAAAATCTCTACTAACTAGAGCTGTAATCAGATGACAGGCAAATGATGTTATAAGCAACTTTATCATCTTGTGTATAATAATAAGCACCGTGAGCTGTTAGCTGTTATTATCGTGCCTTTTATTTTTTCTGCCCTAGAACCTGGTGAAGCACCAAACAACTCTCCTTCCATACTAGCAATGCTGGAAACATTGCAGAATGCTCCCTACCTAGAAGTGCACAAAGATATGATTAGGTGGATATTAAAGGTAAAATTTCTTGAATCATTCTTGCTTTTTGTGAGAAACATTAAATATTTATCTTTAAATGCTCATAATGTTCCATAGCTTTGCAATAACTGGTGCTTTTTCCATAGACTTTTAATGCTATTAAGAAAATGAGGGAGAGTTCATCCACCAGTCCTGTGGCAGACACAGAAGAAACCATAACAGAAGAGGTACAGTATGAGAAGTAGGGCAACACCAAAAAATCGTAGCAGGTTGACTATTTAAAATTAGCTGCAGCTGTGGCTGGTGTAGCTCAGTGGATTGAGTGTGGGCCTGTGAACCAAAAGGTCACCTGGTTTAATTCCCAGTCGAGGCACCTGCCTCAGTTGTGGGCGGGGTCCCGGTTGGGGGTGCACAAAAGGCAGCCACACACTGATGTTTCTCTCCCTCTTTCTCCTGCCCTTCCCCCTCTCTAAAAATAGATAAATAAAAATAAAATAAAATTAGCTGCAATAAGTTGATAGTTGAAGTTATTCACAAAAATGTAAATTCTAAGAAACCTTTATTAGTTGTAGCAATTTTTTTTGGTCTGCTTTTTTTGAAAATGTTAGGCCGATTAAGGGAACTTTTCTCTTGTTTTGAAAAGTGGGATTACAGAATGGTTTTTCATTAGTATTTACAGTAAAGATATTTGTGCTTTAAGGGGGGAATGTGCATTTAGCATTTAATGGTCTAATTAAACGAAGCGTGATTTCAGAGTTCAAGAGACAAAGACAAAGCCGAGAGGAAGAGAAAGGCCGAGATCGCCAGGCTGCGCAGAGAAAAGGTCATGGCCCAGATGTCTGAGATGCAGCGGCACTTCATCGACGAGAACAAAGAGCTCTTCCAGCAGACGCTGGGGCTGGAAGCCTCCAACTCCGCTGTTCTTGATAATAGGTAAAAAAACTAAATCAAAATTTGTACTCTCTTGAGAGACCCTTGATTCTCAAATGGGGAAGAATTTGGGTTTTTTTCCTTATAATAAGTACACTTTTAATCCTAAAGAAATTTAAAAGATTGATACGTAAATTTTGTGATCTCCAGTTAGAGGAATGAATCTTGGAAATCTGAGTTTTTTTGGCATATGTTTATGAGTGTAGTTCTGACTGTAGATAATTAATGCATGTGCTTACAATGTTACACCAAAGACCCCTGACATTCACAAAAGAACGAGCCCACTAGGCCCTGTTAACTGAGGGTGTGGCTCTGTGTTGTGTATGGGATTGCTGGGAGGGTTAAAGGAGATGGTTTGACATATGAAAGACTCCTGGCAATTTAAGTCATTGAAACCACATGTATTTAATATGTGCATACCTGGCAACAGCTCTTTTCTGATTATATAGAAACTTCTTTGGCTCATTAATTGTACTCAATAACCTTCCATTGCAGCCCTATGGTTTCAGATGTGACGCTTACAGCATTGGGTCCAGCACAGACTCAAGTCCCCAAACAAAGACACTTTGTTACCTGTATACTCTGTCAAGAGGAGCAAGAAGTGAAGGTGGAAAGCAAGGCAATGGTCCTAGCAGCCTTTGTTCAGAGGTCAACTGTGTTATCAAAAAACAGAAGCAAAGGCATTCAGGATCCAGGTAAGTCATAGCTTGATCCTCTCCTCCTTTTAATAATGACTGCCACTTCGTGTGCAGTGGTGATACAGAAATTTTATTGCTCTAATAATACCTCCGTAGGCTTGGTGGTGTCTTAGGTAATTTGGGCAGAAATTCCCCATTTGACAGGTGGTAAATAGCAGGGATTCAAAGGAAAGCTTTTCTGTGTGATAAAATATTAACATGCTTTGGTACTTAACAGTCTCTCCTATTCTTCAGCACACTTCTAAATTAGTTGATACACTGAAATAACAATTATTTTGTCTCATGGATAGATCCAGGGTGTCCTCTCTTGAGAACAGTTGTGAGAGTTACAGATGTGAGAAGCAGTCCTTGAGCCAGATTCTCACTTAGAGTAGTGGTAATATTTCAGATAGGGTTCCCCAGAAAGCAAATTCTTGGGATAGAGATTACCCGTGGGACATTTCTTAGGGAGCACCTTGGCATCAACATGTGTGGAATGGAGGAAAAGGAAATAGGTTTGGGAAATGGAAAAGTTAAGCAGTTCCCCAAAAGCCCTCAGCTGGTCTCCTAGGAGCTCTGTAGTTGGATGGCCCTTCAGAGGTGTCCTGAGTTGGGGCAGGGGGCTGGGTCTTTGTGCCTGGAGATCGATCGGGGACAGGTTGTAGGGGACCTCTGGAAAGAGGTATGAGTTTGAGCAAGACAGTCACAGTCATCCCTTAAAGGGGAATGACAGTTGAGTGCCTTCCAGCTGCTGAGGGCACAAGCCATTCATTCCTGCAGGCGCATCTAGGCTGCACGGCATTGTGCCTGCCACAGACCCTTCCGCGTCTCCACTCCCAGAGTTGTCGGTCCGTGCATGTGCCCCGCAACACCCGTAAGCTGCTTGGGGGTAGGAACTGTCTTTGGGGTTTCCAGAGCACTTACTTTAGCAAGTTCACATTGTAGAATTGAAAGGAGGTGTGAAAACCCACTGGTAAGGTTGCCTTTGCTCTGTAAGGAAAGTCTGCATGGTGTGGCTCTCAAGCAGCTAGTTAGGAAAGATCGGTCTGTTTTCACCTTTAAAAATGGTCATTTGAACTAGGCGATTTACAATTTCATTCCAAGTCAAAGGGTCGCCAAGTTTATTTACTTTGCTATTTTATGAACAAAAAACGGGCAGGCTGTAAGCAGATTTTCTTTATGCTGTGACATTTTCACCATTATATAAAGCAAATTAAAACGAGTTATTCTTTCTAGAATGTTTTGGAATTTCTAAGATTATACTAATTTATACGGAGAACTCAAATATTCCAAAAGAAACCAGGCACACACCTTAGGGTTGTCTGCATATCTCATCTCCCTTGAATATAAAAAGTTGGCACCAGAGTAGAAGCTGATCTGCCCTTTTCCCCACCTCTGGTCGGGGGTGCTGTCCTGGATATTTTGCTGCTGTTTTGCCTCCTGTACAGTGATTGTGCCTATCCTCTGTATGGGCGTTGTTAGGCAGAAAGGCCTCTAGGGAGCGCCCCGTCGCTGCCACGACATCTTTTCTGTTAGCGAGCACTGTGATGCAGCTGCCCGGAGGTAGTAAAGGCAAGCCCATGAAGAATATCCCTTTTACTGAGCTCAGGGCTTTTAGAGGAACTGGGAGTCTCTCAGTGCCCTGAAAGTGTGAAATGTTCAAAAGATTAAACATACTTAAATACAGAATTCCAACTTCAGTTAACAGTTCTGGGTTGTTTCATTTGCTCAGTCAGGGTGATGAAAGTTAGAGGGTCCAGTTTTCTAAATAATCCAGGGTCTTACATAAGTTATTGGCATCTCAAAGGAAAGGAATAAACTAGTATTTCATTTCAAGTTTACAAGCCCTCATCAAGGATTTCACAATTTTAAGTTTTACACTTGTTATGGGGAAATTAAATGCTTGGTTTTTTGTTTGTTTTGTAATACAGAAAAATACGATCCACTGTTCATGCACCCTGACCTGTCTTGTGGAACACACACTGGTAGCTGTGGACACATTATGCATGCCCATTGTTGGCAGAGGTAACCAAATTTTAGTATTAGTCAAGAGAAGCTTACTCAAAGGCTCAAAATTGAATTTTTATGTAAAGGAAATTCCATTCTAGAAAAAGGGAGAAAGAGCTAAAGATGTTAAAGAAAAATTCCTTATCACTTCTTAATAAATAACAGTTAAAATTGATTTGCTTTGGCCCTGGCTGGTGTAGCTTAGTGGATTAAGCGCAGGCCTGTGAACCAAGAGATCACGGTTTGATTCCCAGTCCGGGCACATGCCTGGGTTGCAGGCCAGTTCCCAGCAGGGAATGCACAGGAAGCAACCATACATTGATATTTCTCTCCCTCTCTCCTTCCCTTCCCCTCTGAAGATAAATAAATAAAATCTTAAAAAAAAAATTGATTTGCTTTGTTAATATGTATAAAGGGATGGCAGAAATTTCATAGGATATCAATTATATCTTTTAATGTGGGCATCTGTATCAGCCAACAAACTGGTTGGAAAAAAAGGTTTTACGGTGGGATAAACCCAAGAAGAGTAATATTTAATGTCTTTCGAAGATAACAACCCTAGATTCCGTAGGTGTTAGTACTGGCTTTGTTACTTCCTGAGAGTGTCGTGGCTCCCTGAGCTAAGTTGGGATAACCTCAGGCTTGTTCTGCTTTGGTACTTTCTAGCCAACAAACCAATGCTGTTATTCTAGCACCGTGCTTATTGAGCTATCGTGAACGTCTCCTGGCGAGTAGCCACCAACCCTGGCAAAGCAACCAGGTAGCACTGGGACCAAGCAATTTGCTGCTTTGTGAGTGCTTCTTACAAGGCAGTCTTTTTTTGACTTTCCTGTTTAAGAACTCTTAGAACGCATTTTGATAACTAAAGCAACTCCATAATTAAAGTACCAGTATTAAAAATAATTCAATTCACTTTAAGATTTTAATTTTTAGATTATTTGTGAAAATAAATTATTTAAAATGTTGAAGGCTCTCATTGAAAACAGTTACCGTTGTTTTTGATACCTCATGTTTTCTAATTGTAAAGGTATTTTGATTCCGTTCAAGCTAAAGAACAGCGAAGGCAACAGAGATTACGCTTACATACAAGCTACGACGTAGAAAACGGGGAATTCCTTTGTCCTCTTTGCGAGTGCTTGAGTAACACTGTTATTCCTCTGCTGCTTCCGCCAAGAAATATTTTTAACAAGTAAGTTCTGACTCATACAACCTTTATATCAAAGCCAGAGTTAGCTGCCTTTGAAGATAATGAAATAATAAACCTGGGGCAGAGGTGACCAGTCTAGGTAATTCTACAGTGTTTTTCACATAGTTTTCACATAAAAAGTCCTGACTTTTTATTTAGTTATTTCTTCTAGCAGGTCTGTAAAATATTATTTTGGTTCTTAGAAAGAATACGCCAAAATTTAACAGGTTCTTGTTTACTCAGAAACACAAGGGATGCTCAGTAAATCGATAGGGGAGAAAATGGCATCTCAGACTAACTTTATTGAATATTCAACAATTAAATATAATCTTTTACAAATAACTGGCTGATAATAGCTTCAGGAATTGAGCCAAAACAGTGAGAATCTGTTGATATATTTAAAATGGAAAACTTTTGTCATCTTGTAATTATTTTTATCCTTACCCGAGAACATTTGTTCATGGCTCTTGGGAGAGAGAAACATTGATTGGTTGCCCACTATACGCACTGGGACCACCAGGGACTGCTCCCACAACCTAGCTATGTGCCCTGACCGGGAATCAAACCTAAAACCTTTCGGTCACGGGACAACGCTCCAACCAACTGAGCCATGCCAGCCAAACCTGTCATTTAATAATTTTTAGAGTGCTTCTAGTTACTAGCCGTAACTTCTTTTTTTTTTTTAAGGTTTATTTATAGAAAAGGGTAGTGAGGGAGAAAGAAAGGGAGAGAGACATCAATGTGTGGTTGCCTCTCAAGCGCCCCCCACTGGGGACCTGGCCTGCAACCCAGGCATGTGCCCTGACTGGGAATTGAACTGGTGACCCCTTGGTTCACAGGCTGGCACCCAGTCCACTGAGCCACACCAGCCAGGGCAATAGGCGTAACTTATTTCAGAATATGAATTTTATATTGTCTACTATTTAAATCTGATTTTCATTTCTCAGTTTAGAATTACGGTATCTACCTTACATGCACAAATACTAATTTAAGTCTTATAAATATTGAAAATCTATTTCAATAGAAATAGATTTCCATTTCTATAGAAATAGAAATCATCTATTTCTGTGCTATTTGGATTCAATTCAAAACAAGGTCAGTTTTTTTCTCTTTGATTATAGGAGTTCAAATTATGGTGTCTTAACTTATGCTACCACAGAATCTTTCTTTTTTTAAAAATATTTTATTAGGAGAGGAGGGATGGGTGGGCGGGCTGGAATGGGAATAAAGGATAGAAACTGTACTGAATAAACTAAAATTAAAAAAATATATTTTATTGATTATGCTATTACAGCTGTCCCATTGCCCCCCCCCCATCCCCCTCCACCCTGGACACCCTTCCCCACCCACATTCTAGTTCATGAACTCTAGTTCATGTCCATGTGTCATAAGTTTTTTAGCTTCCACATTTCCCACACTATTCTTGCCCTCCCCTGTCTATTCTCTACCTACAATTGATGCTACTTATTCTCTGTACCTTTTCCCCCTCTCTCCTCCTCCCACTCCCCTGTTGCTAACCCTCCATGTGATCTTCATTTCTGTGGTTCTGTTCCTGTTCTAGTTGTTTGGTTAGTTTCTTTTTGTTTTTGTTTCTGGTGTGGTTGTTAATAATTGTGAGTTTGCTGTCATTTTACTACACATGTTTTTTATCTTCTTTTTCTTAGATAAGCCCCTTTAACATTTCATACAATAAGGGCTTGGTGATGATGAACTCCTCTAACTTGACCTTATCTGAGAAGCACTTCATCTGCCCTTCCATTCTAAATGAAAGCTTTGCTGGATAGAGCAATCTGGGATGTAGGTCCTTGCCTTTCATGACTTGGGATACTTCTTTCCATCCCCTTCT
>CM052541.1:103172195-103208998 GCA_028533065.1 Trachops cirrhosus
TCCTCTTCTCCTTCTGGTACCCCTATAATTTGGATGTTGGAACGTTTCAAGATGTCCTGGAGGTTCCTAAGCCTCTCCTCATTTTTTTGAATTCTTATTTCTTCATTCTTTTCTGTGTGGTTGTTTCTTTCTTCCTTCTGGTCCACTCCAATGATGTGAGACCCATCTTTCATTCCATCACTATTGGTTCCCTGTGTGTTTTTCTTCATTTCACTTAGTGTAGCCTTCATTTTTCATCTAATTTACGACCAAAATCAACCAATTCTGTGAGTATCCTGATCACTAGTGCTTTGAACTGTGCATCTGATAGGTTGGCTATCTCTTGGTCACTTAAAAGGATGAGTTCTGGGGCTTTCAGTTGTTCTTCTGTTTGAGCCATCTCTCTCATTTTTTTTTTGGTCTGGTTACACCTGTTACCTATGAGGGGCGGAGCCCTAGGTGTTTACCGGGGTGGAGCAACCCATGTCGGTGGGTTGTGATGCTGTATGTGGGTCAGGGGTCCAAGAGGGAACAATGGCCCTTGCTCCACTCTCAGTGGGACTTCAGTCCCTTCCGCCACTTCCCCCAAGTAAACTGGTCCTTTCTGGTGCTGATTCCTGTGTGGGTGGACTTGTGCACCCCGTGGGTCTTTCCAACGACCTCTCCTGTGAGGCTGGGTGTCTCTCCCTGCACCTGAACCCCCACAGGTGTTTTCACTCAGTGCCCCGAGGCTCTATTTCCCAGCTCCGGGATCCTGGGTTGAGCACAGTGCCTTGCTTCCCAATCACCGCCTCGCTGGGTCTGCTGGTTGCCACCCCTTGGCCGGGGTCTGCCAGCCGCCGCTTGTGCGCCCACGTTCCCCCCAGTGCCAAGGTTCTTTGTGCCGTGGGACCCCCTCCACCCTGCTGCCCCACTCCGCCCCTCCTACCGGTCTGGATGAACATGTCTATTTTAACTCCTTGGTTGTCCGACTTCCATACAGTTCAATTTTCTGTCAGTTCTGGTTGTTACTCTGTTTCTAAATTATTGTTGTCCCTATCTTGGTTGTGCGAGGAGGCACAGTGTGTCTACCTACGCCTCCATCTTGGCCGGAAGTCTACCACAAAATCTTTCATTCTGTTAGATTTGAGTATAAGCTCCTGCTTTTCAGTCACCAAGGAATATCATGGTACTGATTTATTTGTCTTTAAATCAATTAATTATTGTTAGATCAAGTATTCACTGCATCAAAGGAGGGAAAAAACACTTTTGTTGGATTTCACCTCATTTTTTGGGTTAGGTTTTATATTTTTTCCCTAACAGCCAATTAATGCATGGTCAAGAAGGACACACGCTGTGGAGTCTGACTGGGTTTGAATGCCACATCTGGTCCTCATATGGCCTTGTCCAGTCACATAGCTTTAGACCTCAGTTTCCTCGTCTGTGAAATGGGAACAACAGTATAACCTGTTTCATACGAATATTTTGAACATTAAATCTAATACTGTTAAATGCTTTACTAAGTGCTTGTCACATATTAAACATTCAATAAATGTTAGTGGTGATGTGGTGACTGCAATATTTAAGAAATGTTAGCAAATTCCAGTACTGAAAAAATGAAAATTTTGACAAATAATGTTATTAGCATTATAGTAACAAGTAATATATTTTTATTTCCATTGGCAAAAATATGTTTAAAAATACTCTGCCCATGATCATTTAAGGAGCCTTCTTGTACCTTAAACTAAGCAGCAACAGACTACTAAACACTCTATAATCTTTTCCAGCAGGTTAAATTTTTCCGACCAACCAAATATGACTCAGTGGATTAGAACCATATCTCAGCAAATAAAAGCATTACAGATTCTTAGGAAAGAAGAAAGTATTCCTAGTAAGTTCTGATAATCTGCTTTTATTTTTCCCTAAAGTCTGACATTGTTTGAAATTTTAGTTCCAGAATGAATTGTTTAATAATATTTTTAAAAGAAACTTCTCATTTTAAAATCTGACTTATTCTAATTTCTTTGCCTTTTTTTTTAAAGTTTGGGTGAAGGATTTATTTATTTACCCTTATTATTAGAATGAGGAGAAGGAAGGGAGAAAGGGAGAGGAGCACCGACCGGTTGTCTCTGACATAGCAGCTGGGGACCAAACCCACAGTCTAGGCATGTGCCCTGGCCAGGAATCGAACCAGCAACCTTTTGCTTTGCAGCACAGCATCCAACCAAGTCACACTGGTCACAGCTAATTTTTTTGGGGGGGGATCTTAATGAACTAAATATGACTTGACTGTGTTACTTCTCTTTAAGATATGCTTACTGATTTTGGAAAGAGGGAGGGAGAGAAACATCAGTGTGAAAGAGAAACATTGATTGGTTGCCTCTCATATCCCCCCCTACCAAGGACTGAACTTGCAACCTGGGTGTGTGCCCTGACAGAATTGAACCCACACCCTTTCAGTTTACAGGACGATGTTCCAGCCAACTAGCCACAGTGGCCAGGGCAACTAGGTTATATTTTACTCCTTGAAAACCCAGAGGCTCATCTCATATAAAGTTTATAATAAATGCTTCTCACCCCCCATTTTATTGAAGAGCTTCTAGGGGTGGGGGAATGTCACTGACTGTTGCAGAGCTAGCTTTCGTTCTCAGTGGCCTAACTTACTTTATTGTTGGCATTACCAAAGGCTTCCCAAGTTTCATAACACGCACTTGCAATTATGACCTCAAAGCAGCCTGAGCCGAATTTATATCACTGTTTTTTATAAAAACAGAAAAACATACTCTTCATTCCCCTACCTTCCCTAGCTGTGTTCTCGTGGCTGAAGAATGTGCCTTGATCAGTCGGAGCAATGGTGTTTCTCATGCTCTGAATGCATGTTTTGTGCATTTTTTTATTAATGGGAATTCTTCGTGTTGTTTTTCATTTCTTTGACGTATATTTAAAATGAAATTTATGGCCCTGGCTGGTGTGGCTCAGTGGACTGAGTGCCGGCCTGTGAACCAAAAGGTCATAGGTTCGATTCCCAGTCAGGGCACATGCATGGGTTGCGGGCCAAGTCCCCAGTGAGGGGGGCATGTGAGAGGCAACCACACATTGATGTTTCTCTTCCTCTATTTCTCCCTGCCTTCCTCTCTCTCTCTCAATAAATAAATTTTAAAAAATAAATAAAACAAAATGAAATTTATGGTGGAAATGCACAGCAATATTGTGGACTGATGAATAACTATATGAAATACTTGTTTTTGTAGACATTGCTTCTTCAAAGAATTCAAAAAATATGGATAAATTGCAGCTTCCTGAAGGGTTTCGGCCTGATTTCCATCCTAAGTGAGTATATTTATTCCTTTCAAGTTTGGCCCACCTGAAATGAAAGACTAAGTTAGCAGTTAGCAAGAATATGATTTGTAAGCCAAGGAGCAAAATGTGTTGAGACATTGATCTTGAATTCTGAGGTTTAAGCATTGAATGACCATGTTTATTTCAGGTACGTGGATGAGAACCTAAGGGCCACATGGCATATTTAGTTGTTACCAACCTTTTCTAGTCCGCAGGACTAGAACAGGTTATAAGGGTATAACCTCTTATACCCTTTTTTCCGGCTTTCCTTGATAACACCTCATTAGGACATCTAAATCCAAACTGCTCGGCTCCCCTACCAAATCCTGTGCCTCCTTTTGATCTCCATATTTATGGGCCCCCAACTTCTTAATAACCCAGGATCAAAACAGAGTACCATATTTTTCAGACCATAAGACTCACCTAGGTTTTAGAAGAGGAACATAGGAAAAAAATTTGCAGCAAAAAAATGTGGTAAAATATTTAATAACATAAATAACATAATATTTCACCAATGTAAATGTAAACAGAGCTCAACCGCAGCATTAACAACCATTATTCCTCCCAAATGGTGGGGTGCGTCTTACAGTCCGACAAATATGCTGTTTTTACCCCATAGTCAATTAGTTATAAAAGATAGCATAGATTTTAGAACTAGAGTGTTTGGTTTAGTTCCCAATAGCACTGCTTACTAGCTGTGCAGCTGTGCAAATTGCTTGACCTCTCTGTGCCTCAGGTTCCTTGTCTGAAAAGTATTATGAGGATAAAGTGACATAATACATGAAAAGCCACCTGGAAGTTATTCCTGGAATGTACTGAGTAACTCAGTAAAAATAGCACTGAAAGGCTTAAGTAGGAAAAACATCAGTCCTGTGCCTCCCACAGTCCCCCTCCCTACCCCTAGTCCTCCTCCCTCTGCCTACCCACTGCTCTGTTACCAGTCCCCAGTAGCTCCTTCACAACTTTTGGTTAAATCAGTTGGCAGTTTTTACATTATAATTGTTTCTACCAATAGAAATTGTGTATTATAATTATACTTTGCTTTTACAATTTTGTCTTTCCTGTGGTTAATAATCACCTTGTGTTTTTCATGTACTTGATTTTCTACGGTTGTTACTTTATTTCCCCCGAATGCCACAGCGGATCTTCCCGATGCCTAGCAACAGCTTTTCTAAGTGCTCAGACCCTCCTCCTGCAGCCTCTGTACCCCCACACCAGTAAAGACTGCACACAGCTGTCACCCTGAGACTTCCCGAGCTGTGTTCCTCTCATTTGGCTGGATCTCCCATTCACCTTTTTCCTAATTTCCTAATACTGTCTTTAGACAGTGTAAGTGGTTCAGTTCCAGCGTAGCAACAAATAGATGTTAAGAACCTGAAACACTTGATTGATGTGACCACATTGTTTTGAGCTAATCCCATACATGTTCACTTCAGGAACCCGTATTCTGACAGCATAAAAGAAATGCTCACGACATTTGGAACTGCTATTTACAAGGTGGGACTAAAGGTCCATCCCAATGAAGAGGATCCTCGTGTGCCCCTCATGTGTTGGGGTAGTTGTGCATACACCATCCAAAGCATAGGTAAGAGATTTAGAGTTGTGTCTCTCTTTAAGTCACAGGCACACACTGACACGAGTAATGGGTAGAAGCCTGTGTTTAAATGACATGTTTAAAGTGGGCAACAGTATGAAGAAACAGTGTAAAGACTTGGACGTAGGAGATGTAGCACACTGACAAAACATGAGATCGACAGTTTACTGATTGACCAGAGCAACAGAGTTCATTTTGCTTGTGGTTCTAGCTTATTGTCAGTTGAGGGAAGGTATTTTCATTTTTACTCTTTATAAAAAGTTAATTCCTCTGTAAGGATGTAAAGATTTCAAAATCTGACAACATTGTGCTTTCTGCAAAAAAGAAACTTTTTTACTATTTTTTGAAATTGTGATAAAATATACATAACATAAAATTTATCATCTTAATCATTTTTAATCTGCAGAAAGAATTTTAAGTGATGAAGATAAACCATTATTTGGCCCTTTGCCTTGCAGACTGGTAAGTGACCAGTTTACTCAATTCACAGACGGTAGAATGGAAATTCTATGGTTCTGCCTTTTTCTCAACCTTAAAAGCCTGAATTGATTATTAAAGCATAGCTTTATTCATTTCATAGTAAGACTCAATTTCTGTAATTCTATTAAAGAAGTAATGTTTGTGGTTTAATTTCTTTTTTAAAAAAAATAGATTTTGGGTCCTGGCTTGTGTAGCTCAGTGGATTGAGCGTGAACCTGTGAATCAAACGGTCGCCGGTTTGATTCCCAGTCAGGGCACATGCCTGGGTTGCGGGCCAGGTCCCCAGTGACGGGTATGTGAGCGGCAGCCACACATTGATGTTTCTCTCTCTCCTTTCCTTCCTCTCTCTCTAAAAATAAATAAAATTTTTTTAAAAAAAGAAAGAAACCACATTTTTTTAAAAACAGATTTGGCGTCTTTTCATCTAGAGTTTTTAGTTAAACACATGAAAAGATGGGGGGAAACTGAAAACAGTGCTTGTTCTTGAATTTTTAAAGCTATAATTGGAAATATAAAACAGCGTGCATCCTTTCCTACATTTGACTACCCTTCATAAGCAGCATTTAAATTAAGTAAACATTAATGTCAAAACAGTATGTTTAATGCCTGCAGATACAAGGAAGGGGAACATGCAGTCAGAGCTGGCTGGTTTCTGCTGTGCTGCTCGTGTCGGGCGGAGGCAGATCTGCCTGCCTTTTAAGCTTATAATCATAAAATTGCCCATAAGAGTAAAATCGTGTAATTTGATTCATACAGAATCACCTGGGGAACTTTTAAAAATGCCTAATCTCGGGGAGCATTTGATATCTTGCTCCCAAGTTATGTCATCAGTTTGGCTCAAAAAAACTCATAAAAATTCTCAAAGAAAACCCCCAAAAATCTAATCTCTACCACAGGCCAGTTAAACCAGAGTCTCTGGAGATGGTCCTTGGGCATTAATATTGTTTGAAAGCTGCCCAGGAGCCAGGATTGAGAACCACTGATGTGAGAGCCCATCCAAGGAACAAAACCACTACGGGCCTGCCTCGGCGGCACTGCGGTTCTATTCCAGACCTCGCAGCAGAGCCAGGGTTTCAGTGAAGCGCGTCACATGAGTCTTTGGTTTCCCAGTGCACGTGAAAGTTATGTTTACACTGTATTATAATCTGTGAAGTGTGCTTTTGGAATTATGTCTAAAAAAAGTTTACATACTTTAATTAAAAAAATACTTATTGCTAAAAAATGGTAACCATCATCTTAGCGTTCAATGGGGCATAATCTTTTTGCTCATACCCTTGACTCGGTGTTGCCAGTGCTGTGACCGCGGGGTGGCTGTCGAAGGCTGGTGGCTGTGGCACTTTCTGAAAGTATGACAACGATGAAATTTGCCACATCAGCTGACTCTTTTACTTGAACACTTGGTGGATGCACTGTAGGGTTATTAATTGGCCTAATTTCAATATTATTGTGTCTCAAGGAATGTGGAGGCCCAAGGAAAAGGAGAGAGGTGAGAGAATGTCCAGTCAGCACAGCAGTCAGAACATACACGGCCTATCAATTAAGTTTGCTCTGGTACATGGGCATGGTCATAACACCCCAGAACAGTCACCAACACCAAAGGTCACTGATCACAGGTCACCGTAACAGATATAATAATGAGAAAGTTTGAAATAGTGCAAGAATTATCAAAATGTGACATAGAGACACAAAGTGAGCAAATACTGTTGGGAAAAAATGGTGCCAATAAACTTGCTTGATGCAAGGTTACCACAAACGTTTAATTTGTTTTTGGAAAAAAAAAACATGTCAGCGAAGTGCAGTAAAGCGAAGCATGGTAAAACATATGCCTGACCTAAAACCGTAAAAGCCCTGGAAGAAAGCATCAGCAATAAACTCTTTGACGTGGCTCTTAGCGATACCTTTTTTTGGATATGTCTCCTTGGGGCAAGCGCAACCAAAAAAAAACATAAATTGGAAATACATCACACTAAAAGTATTTGCACAAAGAAGGAAACTACCAACCAAACAAAAAAACAGCCTAGTGAATTGGAGGAGATACAAATAATAACATCTGATAAGCAGTTGATATCCAAAATAATACTGTATGAAGAACCCATACAACTTAGGGGTGAACTTCTACTTTCCTGACTCACAGTCTCCGGACTTAACGTGCCTCTCCACTTACTGTCCTCTCTGGTGTCGGAGGATGGGGACGTCGGGTAAGGTGGCTGATCCTCCCACTCGTTACCTGAAGCGCATCCCTGTCCGTCCGTTACCCCTTCTGTGACCTCCTCCCTGTGGCTCTCCCGGCCCCTCCGGTGCACAGGTGTGCTCCTCTCTCCTGCTCCTCCTCTTGCCCCCAGCGTTCTCTTCCTTCTGTCTATGACCTGGGCATTCCTGCTTATGACCAAGCCATCTTAAAGCATATTTTATTTCACCATGCAGTAAAAAATGCTAAAATACTGATAAAAGAACTAACACCTGACATTTTTAATTTTATTTCATATTGAGCAAAAGAAATTTTACACACCGCAAAACTTACTTAAACAATAGTGTATATACCCTGGCTCCAATTTCTTGTTAAAACTAACACTTCAACTTTTCAACTCCCTGCAATTTTCACTCTTCGGAACACCTGTTACCAAGTTCACCGAATGCTCTCCCCGGTATTCTTGTGGGTGGGCAATTTTTGGCCCTTATTTGACATTTCAATTTACTTAATTTTGTTAACTACTTCCTCCTGAAATTCATTTTCTCTCTTGATTTCTATGACAATTTCTGGTTTCTCCCTACCCCTCTGGCAGCTCCTCGGTTTGCCACCCACCCCCTCCATCCTGTAAATGTTTTAAATCCCCTGAGTTTGGCCCCTGACCCTCAATTGTCTTTATACCTTTCTCTGGTAACCCCATCTATGTCTCTGATTTTAATTATATCCAAAAGATTCCCAAACCAGAACTATTATCTCATTGCCTGCTTTATTTTTTTCACCTGGGTCTTCTAAAGGCCCCTCACACTGAACAATCCAAATTATTTTTTTCCATGCATTGCCTTAGTTAATGTCATCGCTGTCCATCCAGGTGCCCAAGTAGAAACTCAAAAGTCCTATTAGATTCATCATTTGGTGTGAATGTTCATATCCAGTTGGTTGCAGAGTTTGATGAATTTCCGTCATGCACATTTTTCTTATGCCTTCCATCCTGCTTCCACTTGTTTGGCTCAACCCCTTGTCATTTCTTGCCTGTGGATCTCAGTGTTTTCTGATACATTATCAGAGGAATTATTCCTGAAGTCACCCCAATCATATCTCTTAAACTTCTTAGCCTATTTCTCCATTATCACCTGGCAATCCCCACATCCATGGTCCAGACTTACAGAATCATTGCTAGTCCCCAAATGCTAGTTTCCAGGCCTTTTGTTACTGCTCAAGTACCCTGAGTAGCCACCCCCTCTTTAAAGATGCTCTTCAAGCTTTGCCTTCCCTTGGAAACCTCTGAGCCATGTTCTGTGAGTACGATATCCCTCACTGGTGCTCCTGCCTCCCTCAGCTGCCTCCATCTCTCTTTTCTTCCCCTTCCCACCCCCAGGGCTATGAGCTCCTTGGAGGGCTGTCAGTTTTCGTTTTCAGATCTTCAGAGCCAAGACTGTTGTGTAGCAGGTCCTCAATATTTTGAACCAAACAATATTAAAGAAAATTTTGAAAATAGAGCATAAAGGAGGAAGAAAAAACTGGTCAACTTATTACTCAGCTGTCTTTTTCATGCGCATATTTATACTTGATTATAATTGGTTTTACATGTATTGGAGTATCTGTTTATAGAATAAATATAAAGAAATACTGCGTTTCGTTCTTGGGAGTCTGTTGTTTGCTATCTGTCTGGAAACATCCTTTCTGTAGACAACCAGCAGCATGGTTGCAAGGAGATCACTTTGGTCTATTCAACGTACAGTTAGTGTTTCCCAGTCCATCTATTGCACATTAGAGATACATTGTTAAAGATGTCATATTCAGTTACATACCATCTGGAGAGATTTCATTGTGCATCTAGCTTTGCTTCAGGTGGCTGTGCTTTGAACTAGCATTTCTCAAAAAAAGAGAGCTTCTTATGCTGGCTTCTTTGCTAATTGTGGCAATCTCTTTATTTCAGGATGACTGTCTCAGGTCACTGACTAGATTTGCTGCAGCACATTGGACAGTGGCGTTACTTTCAGTGGTGCAAGGACACTTTTGTAAACTTTTTGCGTGTGAGTAGTAATACAAATACCATATGTTATGGTAGTTTTCATATGTAATCTTGTCTTTAATCATGCAACTTCTCTCCATTATGAGAGAAATATGTTGGTAATACTGTTTGTTTCATATACAAGTTCTGGCATACAAATTCATATATATCTGCATAAACTAGGTTATATATATTTTAAATAATATTTATGTGGGCATATGAAATGTGCTAATATTTTTTTCTTTAAATATTTAGCATTGGTGCCTGATGACAGTTATGGAGACCTTCCGTGCATATTAGATATTGACATGTTTCATTTATTGGTGAGTATCTTGTACTTTGTGCTTTACATTTTCTTTATCACACTGTGGAACTTTATCTTAGGCTCGGTGAACAATGTAGAGGCAGACAGGAAGAGTAACATCTGTTACTCTTACCACTTCTGAGTATAACTCACTCTGAGGAACCTCAAAATGAAAATGTTAAAGGATTTAGCTGCAGCCCTGGTCGGGTAGCCTAGTTGGTTGGAGCATCATCCCCACGTGCCAGGGTTGCAGGTTCTTTCCCCACTTGAGGCACATACAAGAATCAGCCAATGGATGCATAAATGAGGGCAACAACAAATCAGTGTTTTTCTCTCTCTCTCCTCCTCTCCCTTCCTTCCTCTCTAAAATCAATTTAAATTTAAAAAAAGAAAAAAAGAATCTAGTTAAGAGACTTGACCTGGGTTTCTAACCCTCTCTTACTTTGCTTTGGAGCTGAGGTCAGTGATTGTAACCTCTCTATGCTTCTCACCCACAAAGAAGGAAGAATAACCCGAGTAACCTAAGGGCTGCTGCTGACCCAGACGGCGCTTTTGGACAGATGCAGCCCTGTCTGTGGTCACGCTGCTTAGCCATCAGCATCCCCTTTGTGTGGTTTAGGGATGGTCATGGCTTCTGTGCAGTCTGGTACCGGGACACACCACTGACTGAACCTCAGCCCTACCTCAGATGGGTCCCCTTACTCAGGACATCGAGTGCACTGTCCCTTGCAGTACCCCAAGTGCTGTCCCTTTCATCTTTTTGGGCATCAGATTCTGTACGTTTGAGCTGATTGTGTTCAGAACCTAACAGGATGATCCATGGGAGGAGCTCAGAGCACTGTGTCCCTAGTAAGTGTTAGCCAGGTGATGTTCCCATTGCTCCCCTGAAAACCACTGTGGACAGGCAGCAGCAGGCTCACAGGAGAGCTGACATTTACTGTATACCTGAATGCGTCCGCGTCTGTTCTTGTTTAGTCCTTCCATCCGCACTACTGAGGTATTAAAACATGTACACATCATCTCTAGTTTACCACTAGGGAAACTGAGGCTCAGAGGTATTAACTTATCTAAAAACCTTATAAGAGAAGCTGGGGTTCACATCCAGGTATTTGTGGGTCCAAAATCCATGCTTTTTCTACTACTCAACTGGTTTTTTATTAACAATAAACTTTGAGGGCAGGCCCCTTGTAGTACAGGCTTCCCTGCTAAGTAAGTGCCCTAGAGGGACCCATCTGCATCGGTACCAGCTGGCGTTGTTGTGAGAGGCTATGTTCAGCTTCAGTGAATTTCTTCTCTTTCTTTTTTTTTTTTTGAAGACTTTTTCAACACATTTGCTCATTTCATGATGGGTGATTTACGAGTGCACCTGCCACACCACACTGAGTTTTTTACCAGAAACGGCATGACCCCTATGCCCCACCCTCCCTATTCACCTGCACTTGCCCCCAGCAACTTTTTGTTTCCCCAGATGAAAAAAGTCCTCAAAGGGAAACATTCTGCGGAAATGGAAGAAGGGAAACAAAAAACAGCAAAGCACTTTTAAAAAGCATCAAAATTGATGAGTTGAAAAACTGTTTTGAGCAGTGGGAAAAGTCCCGATAGGTATATTGTATCAAATGGAGAGTACTTTGAAGGTGACTGAAGTTTGAACATGTGAGAATAAATGCACAGGTTTTTATAAATAAGTTCCAGGGTTTGGGGGTCGCCCCCGTGTGTGTATAGGGGAATCACTGGATAAATGAAGTGATAGTGCCATCAGGACTCTCAGCTCTAAAGGAGTCTTATTTAGCCCCTGCTGGCGGAATTTCTAATGTGTGTACCATTTAAGAACAGATTTCTTAAGGGGAGGGACTGAACCCCAAAGGGAGTTGCATCAGGAAAATGGAAACATGTTCCGGAGTGAACGGAACGACAAGGGTCTGACTCTCTGTGTTTGGTGTCTAGGTGGGCTTGGTGCTCGCTTTCCCGGCATTGCATTGTCAGGATTTTTCGGGGACCAGCCTTGGCACTGGCGACCTCCACATTTTCCACCTGGTTACTATGGCGCACATCATACAGATCCTGCTTACCTCGTGTACAGGTGAGGCTCTTTGTCAGCTTCTTGAAGGAAGCACTTGAGTTTTCTTAGTTTAAAAAAAAGTATTGCAGAGGCACTTGAATGAGGATAATATATAAATAATAATTAGGCCCTGGCTGGTGTGGCTTAGTGGATTGAGTGTCGTTCTGTGAACCACAGGGTCACCAGTTCGATTCCTAGTCAGGGCACATGCCTGGGTTGCAGGCCAGGTTCCCTGTAGGGGGCACACGAGAGGCAATCACACATTGATGTTTCTCTCCCTCTCCTCCCTCCCTTCCCCTCTCTCTCAAAATAAATAAATAAAATCTTTTTAAAAAGTATTAATTAGGCTACTTGTGTTTACTCTTTATCCTCATGTGACAAGTTTTGAAACAAGTTCCTTTCCCCTACTAAAATCCCTTAGTAATGTTATTTTTTTTATTAGCTCAGTAATATATGAGTGGCGTAGACTGTATAGTTAAAGTTCAGCTCACAGCATACTTCCTGAATTCCTGAATCAGCACACTGGCTTCTCCCAAAGCCTCTGGGCTCCTTATTGTGATGGAGATTGCTACTGTGCTCACACCTGAGGAATTAAACTTATGTGCATTTTGTAGGAGTATTTTCATACTCTATGTGAGTGTACGAGTATATTTAAGTGCTTAGATGATAGGATCACCAGTTCACTTAATAGACAAATACAGAGTACTGATATTTCGTTCTCTTTCAGAAGCGAATGGCATGGATCAAGAGACTCCTGCTGGTGAAGAAGAATTAGCAGTTCTTGCTTTGTATAAAACACTTCGCCAGTGCACAGGAAGGTGGGATCATAATCTTTACATGGCAGGCAGCTCCCCCCAAATTAGTAGGTGATAGCATGAAAAAGGCATTTTGTTAAATAAGGCAAAGCGCTGTCTGTGGCACGTTTTAAAGAGAAGACGGGAGTGTGTCCACAGGACTCCTGAGCTACTCCACACTGTCACGAATGAAAATCCCCGAGGTGGCAGATCTCTGAGAGAAGGTAACATGCAGAGCCTCCCGCATCCACTTGGCCGTGGAGCCCTTTTTTTGCTCAGGATTTGGCACGTGGAGACATGCAGTTTACTTTGGAAAGTGGTATTCTTAAACATTCTCTCACTAGGAATTAAAATAAGCAAATTAAATTGACGTAATTTGTTTAGGCAAAACCCAGGACTGGCAGGAATGCAATGAAAGTATTAGAACAGCACATGCTGTTGGTCGTTTTGACTGGGTGCGGTGGTTCTATTCGGCGTCCTCACAGTATATGTCAAGGACTATATTGTTTATTTTCTACTAAGCTATCCCATTTCTGAGAATCCACACTAACAAAATAATTCAACATATAGAAAAATCTATACACATAAACAGATACTCTCTTAATATTATATTAGCAAAGAATTTAAAGCAATCTAAATGCTTGCTTGCAGAGCAGTTATTTGGTATCGGTTATGATCGATGTGTTTCAGAATATTACAGTTTCAGTAAAAATTGTGGTTTATGATGTTCTGAAAAACATGTTAATTTTAAATTTTATATGTTACAGTTATAAATAAGACAGATTAGTATGAAAATACTTTGCCAGAATAATACTTGCTGACAGAGATTCTACAATAGTAGATAAGTTTTTTATTTTCCAAGTTTTCTTTTAGTTACTTTTATAAATTTTTAAAAATTCTCTCCTGAGCATATGTTTTCTTTTGTCTTGTTTTGTGTTTAATTGATTCTTTTAGATAGGAAAGGGGAGAGGGAAACATCAATCAGTCGCCTCCCATATGCACCCCAAACGAGAATTAAACCCGCAACCTAGGTATGTGTCCTAAGCATCGAACCTGCAACCTTTTGTCGGACAGGCCTACGCTCTAACCAGCTGAGCCACCCAGCCAGGGCTATAAATTTTAATAGCAGCATTGGGAGCAATAGTACATTTATTCCTGACATCCTGTAATAGTCAGAGCCGCCCACTTCTTTAAGCCTATATGCCATCAGTTCCAAGGTACCATTGTCTCTTTTCACATTGTGCTGTAACTGGTATGATCTTTACTTACTAAAATTTTCTGTTATTTTTCTCATTTTAGTGTCTTGAAAGAAATACCCTCTGGCTGGCATCTCTGGAGGAGTGTCAGAGCTGGAATCATGCCTTTCCTGAAGTGTTCTGCTCTGTTTTTCCATTACTTAAATGGAGTTCCTGCCCCACCTGAAATTCAAGGTAACTGCTAATTTTTTTCAAAATGTAGGAAATATAGGTGGTCTTTGATTCTAGCAGCTTAGAATTAAGGCGACTAGCAAAAGTGAAAACGGATTAAAAGTTTAGAATATAGCTAATTGACTATGGTGATGCACACAATCGTAGAATAAAATGCATATTTTTAAGTCTGATTTTATTTGATCTCAGTAAATATGCTTTTTGTATGTATATTTACATGTTCAAAAATGTTCTAATTTTACTCTTTTATGTATTAAAATGTTGGGTTATGGCCCTGGCTGGTGTGGCTCAGTGGATTGAGCACGGCCCTGCGAACCAAAGGGTCACTGGTTCAATTCCCAGTCAGGGCACATGCCTGGGTTGCAGGCCAGGCCCCCAGTGGGGGACACGTGAGGGGCAACCACACATTGATGTTTCCCTCCTTCTCTTTCTCCTTCCCTTCCCCTTTCTCTAAATAAATAAAATCTTTAAAAAATGTTTGGTTATATTATTATTCATAAACTGGATTCTTCGGCTTTTAAAAAGTGAAAACCAATAATTTGAAGGGGTGTTTTCTTTTTTAAAATTTTATTTATTTATTTTTTAGAAAGAGGGGAAGGGAGGGAGGAAGAGAGGTAGAGAAACATCGACGTGAGAGAGAAACATTGCTCGGCTGCCTCTCAAACAGACCCCGACTGGGAACGAAATCCACAACCCAGGCATGCTGGGAGTCAAACCGGCAACGTTTCTCTCTACAGTACAACACCCAACCAACCGAGTCACATCACTCAGGGCTCAAGTATTTTTTAACTTGAAACGTGTGGCATTAAAGTCCAGAATATCCATAATTGCACATAGATCTGATTTTAATGTAGGAATTCATTTACTATTTCACAGTTATTTCCTGTGTTCTATTTTGATTCATTCCCTAAAAGTAGTATAGAATTAAAGTTTGCTGTCCCTCAGCAAAGGGCATGGGGTGCCTGCATGTAGTACTGCTCTAAAAGATTACGGACTGGCATCTGCATTCAGCTAAGTTGCCCAGGCACCACAGAGAATAATGTAGACCTGCCGATCATTTGCAGGGATGATGGAATAAGTGTGTAAACCCATCTCCTGTGATGAGAGATTATATTTCTCTACTGCCGTGTGCCACTCCAGAACACTCGCGTGTTGTTTCTGTCATTGAGTGTTCCTAACTACGCCCATGAAGCGGGCCGTGCAGGCGCACCACTTTGTGAGTGGTGAAACAGGCTCCAAGGAGGGGGACCGAGTTTGACGCAGGAGCCCCCGGACTCCGCTCGGGAGCGTGTCGTTTTCTGTGGCTCCCGTCCACGTGCCATCTGACCTTCCCACGAGTTACGTACTAGCAAATGCCAGTTCTTTCCTGTGAGCTCTACTGTTGCTTCCTCTGGTGCAGGTTCCACTCTTAGTTGTTCTGTGCTTACTCTTTCTTCTCTGTTTGCAGCTGCTGGAACAAGGCATTTCGAACATCTGTGTAACTACCTTTCCCTGCCAAACAACCTCATCTCCCTATTTCAAGAAAACAGTGAGATAACGAAAGTACTGATTGAAAGGTAACGGTTATACCCTTCTCTTCCTTACCTTGAATGGAGTTATGTGGAAACAAACTTTAGTTTAACACATGTATTGCAAAATTCTCAATTAGGAAACCAGGAAGACTTCAATCTGTGTAATTTAAACTATAATGAGCAAGCTTTCTTAGTTGAGGATTTACCCTTGTGGTACAATTTTTGCCAAGCTAGTGAATAACATAAGCAGATTTGCTCTGGAAAACAGTACGGTGGTTCCTCAAAAAGTTAAACATAGACTCACCGTGTGATCCAGAAATTCCACTTCTAGGTATACATTGTGAAAGAGTTGACAGTAGGGACTCAGATACGTACTTGTACACCCGTGGTCGCAGCAGCACTATTCACAAGCTGAAAGGTGGAAGCAGCCCAGGGTCTGTTAACAGATGGCTCGATCGGTGAGGTGTGGTGTGCCCGCACAGCGGGACGTATTATTCTGCCTTAAAACAGAAGGAATTTCTGACACAACGTGGAGGATGAACCTTGAAGACATGCTAAGTAAAACATGCCAGTCACAAAAGAACAAATGTTGTGTGTTTTTACTTACATGAGGAACCTACAGTAGTCGACTTTATGGAGACAGAAAATGGAACAGTGATTGCCAGGGAGTGGGGGGGGGTTGTGTTGAACAAGTACAGTTTGCCAAGTTGACAGAGTTCTAGAAGTGGATGGTGTGATAGTTGCCCGACAGTGTCAATGTACTTAATGCCACAAAACCATGCACTTAAAAATGGCAAATTTTATGTTATGCATATTTTACTACAGTAAAAAAAAACTTTAAGTGTTCCAGCTCCAGATAATAAGAGCTTTTCTTTAATTCAGACTGGTTTTGCCAGAGTGTCCAAAGTAGTGGGGTAACAGTGCATGTAGCCACACACTTGAATATATTTAGCATTCTTATGTTTAGAAAATCGTGGATCATGTTTTTGTGGTTGTAAAAATTGCAGACAAAATATGGTATTTCCCAAGATTCTTTTGATTAGGTAAATATATTAAGCAAAGAAGTTTTTTTTTTCTCTTACTAGATTTAGAGAGGAAAATAATTCTAGTTCTAGCCCCTTAAAAGTAAAAGGGGTTTTGTTTTGTTTTTCCCCAATTACATTAAAGCTGGTGTCAGAACAGTGAAGTTAAAAGATATCTAAACGGTGAAAGAGACGCTATCAGGTAAGTTAAAGACCATCACATGGGGAGGGGCCCGGGGAAGCAGGGAACGAGTGCGGGTGCTACCCCCTCCCTCATCGCCACCTCCCAGGCCTGCAGCGGTCACGTAGTGTCCTCCGTAGTCTGATGGTGGGGAGAGTTTGCAGAGGTCAGACTGAGGAACGGAGATACAGTGCATTGTTCTTGGCAGAGGAAGCAAATAACAAAATTATTCTATTTTGAAGTGTTTGATCTTTAAAAGTGTGGGTCTTTTTAAAAAGTTTTTCTTAGCTTTATTTTTTTTCTTTTATTATGAAAAGATTAAAATTATCCCAAAGTTTAAAGAATAGCATAAGATGATGCCACACTCTTGTCATTCAGTTTCAGTACTTTTCAAATGATCACCAGTTTGTTTGGGTTTTTTCTTCTCATTCCTTTGTCATTAGCACTATTCTGATTCTGCAGTGTGCGCTATCAGGTGATAACAGAAGTGTTTCATTGATTAATATCTCCTCGGTTTTGCTGAATACATTATCTATAAAAATCAGAGTGCTAAAGGAGATTATGTGTTGTATTCTTTGATTTTATACAGTCTGTTCCAAATCCAGAGATAATTTTATTACCCCAATTTTATTAGATTGAACCATATGAAACTGCAATTGTTATAAGTCAAACATGGTTGAATACCACCAATTTTATATGGTTCAGCCCTATCAGAACAACTTTTGGAACTTTTAAAAAATTCTTTGGACCCCACTACCAATTTTAATTTCTCTAAAGTTGGGCTCCGAGCATGTCTGTCCCTCCCCCACACCGAATTTTCCCCGAGTGAGTCTGATGTAAGAACTGCAGTCCAAGTAGCCCCCTCTTGCTTTCAGTCACCCCCGTCTCTGCCGTAGGTCAAGTAGGGAAGGGCCTAACCCAGGGCCCACGCAGGGCAGGGGTGAGCCGTGAGAGTGGGGCCTCAGACACCTGTTGAACTTGTTTCTGAGTTTTATCTGAATTAACTTGGCCTGGTATCTCTAAATCATCTGTTCTCCACTTCTCTCCTCCAACTCGTTTGTCCCTTAACATCACCTTTAATGAGCACATCTTTTCTGTCTTCTCTCTCCTAGGCTCTGTGGTTGGGCTCTCCATTACCGGGTTGTTTTGGGAGAAGCCTGGGGATGAATATCCTTTTCTGTCCCTCCCCTGCTTCCCAGAGCTACCACATTTTTACTTAAATGGGGCAGATTCTAAGTACTGTCTACTGTCCTTTTTCCGAGGCTTTCAAGTAAAAATGTGAACCCAAGTCCCTGTGTTCAATTTAAGTGTGAATTTTTAAATTTTTTGCTGTGGTAGCACTCAGTCACTCAGATTCAGTCTGCCTTTGTTTGTTTTGACTAAGCTGAATTATCTTGTCATTGTGATATGATGTCATATTAACCAGTTATATGTGTGTGTTTTTTTAAGCTATCCAAGAGAATCTAACAAATTAATAGGTCTTCCAGAGGATTACAGCAGCCTCATTAATCAAGCATCTAATTTCTCGTAAGTTTTTGTATTAGAGCATTGTTCATTTCCTACCACTGGAAACACTTCTCACACAGAATTTAAGGAATTTTGTTCATTGTTCTGTATTGTTTAGGTGGGGAAATTGTAACATCGGTAGTCCCTACACTACCTAACTTGTACAAGCATCATTCCACCATGTTTCTGAATAAAATATGGGAAAGTAGGAGATGGGGGAGCAAGTTTGGTTCATTCATGTTATCTAAATAAGAGTTCAGCCCTGGCTGGTGTGGCTAAGTGGATTGAGCCTTGGCCTGCAACCGGAAAGGACCCTGGTTCGGTTCCCAGTCACAGCACATGGGTGGGTTGCAGGCCAGGTCCCCAGTTGAGGACATAGAAGAGGTAACCAATTGATGTATCTCTCCCATATCGATGTGTCTCTCCCCCTCTTTCTCCCTCCCTTCCCCTCTCTCTAAAAATAAAGTAAAAAGAAAATGTTAAATAAATAACAGTTTTCACTACAGGGTGTGACAAAAGTAGGTTACAGTTGTTCACATGAAAAATAATACAATAATTAATAAGTAATAATAGAAGAATAAACTTTTATGTACAAAGAACGGTAAGCCTGCTTTGCCCCACTCTATATAAAGTAATAAGAGCCCTTGGTAATTTTTAATACATTATTAAATATTTAACTTAGGAATAGCATAAAGGATAATCAGTAGTGTAAAAAATTAAACGTTACCACCATGGTGGGGTGGCTCACTTGGTTGGACCATCGTCCTGTCCACTTAAGGGTTGTGGGTTTGATTCCAGGTCAGGGCACGTGCCTGGTTTGTAGATTCGATCCCCAGTCAGGGCACAGGGAGGAGGCGATAGATTTGATCAGATATCACTGATTTGATTCTCAGCTTCATCCACTCCCCTGTTGATTCCCTGTAAATGGTTCTTTATTTCAATTAGTGTATCCTTTGTTTTTGACTAGATCTTTTTTATGCTGTTTAGGTCCTCACTAAGTTCCTGGAGCATCCTTATAAACAGTGTTTGGAACTCTGCATCTGACAGATTGCTTATTTCCATTTTGTTTAGTTCTTTTTCAGGAGTTTTTATCTGTTCTTTCATTTGGGCCATGTTTCTTTGTCTCCTTATTTTGGCAGCCTCTCTGTGTTTATTTCTATATATTAGATAGAGCTGCTTTGACTCCCTGTCTTGGTAGTGTGCCTAACATAGTAGGCGTCCGGTAGGGTCCAGTGGCACAGCCTCCCCTCTCACCCAAGCTGGGTACTCAAGGTACTCCCTTCGTGTGGGCTGAGTACTCCCTCCTCTTGTAGTTGAGCCTTAGTTGCTGTTGGCCGATCAATGGAGGGATTTACCCAGGCCAGTCAGCTGCAGGGATTGGCTGTGACCACTTACCACCAACCTCTGTCCTCCGTGGAGGATCAGCTGTGCAGGGGCAGGGAGGTGGTGCACTGACACGGTCTGTAGCTGTCCACTGGGTGCACTGCCCCTGGGGTTTCTGGGGTGGTGCAGGCCAAGGTCAGCCCCCACCTGTGTTTTGCCTGGGGCCATCCTGCCTGAGCTATAAAGCAGTGTGAGATGGTTGCTCCTTGTGCTAGGCTTGGAGGTTCCAAGGCAAAGCCAAACTGAGTCTAGGCTGGCTGCTGCTAATGAGGGGCCTGAGGCTCACTGAGGCCAGTGACACATGAGCCAAGACCAGTCATTCACATAGAAAAGCAGTTGGACGGGCCTGTAAATTGGGTGGGGTGGAGTCTCTGGGGATCTCCAAGGCTGGTTTAACAGTGTTAGCCAGGTTGATGGAGTGTTACCCCTCCCAAATTTTATCCACTGCACATGGGTGAGGGACCAGTCCGTTCTGTGTCTGTGCCCCTCCTACCGACATGTGGTTTCTTTAATTCCCAAGTTGTCAGACTTCTACATTCATAGTAATGATTGTTGTGTGGTTTAGTTGTAATTTTGATGTGGTGTGCAGAGAGGTGAGCCATGTCTGCCTATGCCTCCATCTTGACCAGAAGTGGGGAAAAAAATTTTTTCCACAGTGTTTTGTTGGTTTTTAAGACTTTATTATTTTTCATGTTTTTAGAGAGAGGGAAGGGGGAAGAAAGAGAGGGTGAGAAACATTGATTCACGAGAGAAAGATCAGTAGGTTGCCTCTTGAATGCCCCCACCTGGGGACCTGGCCTGCAACCCAGGCATCCAACTGGCGAATTACTGGTTCGCAGGCAGGCACTCAGTCCACTGAACCACACCAGCCAGGCCACAGTGGTTTTACCATCAGCTCTTCAGCCCCTCTTTCGTACAGCGATGACTTATGTTTTTTTGTTGTTCCGTGGAGGTGCCCTAAATCAGGCGGCGATAAGAGCAGAGCCCCAACTCTGTGCCTTGTGTGCGGAACTTTGTTGTGCTCCCAGAGCTACTGCTGTCAGACTGAACTGGAAGGCGAGGATGTAGGGGCTTGCACGGCGCACACCTACTCCTGCGGTTCTGGAGTGGGCATCTTCCTGAGGTAAGGCCCTGGAGGAAGCTTGTTAGCTCTGCGTCTGCCACAGTGTGTGCCTGGCAGAGGGTGGCACGAAGCACTACTGTATTGCAAAGCATTCTGAGACCGCTGTTCTCATGTGTTTTAATTCATCCGAAGAACGCGAGGAGCCTTGTCACATATCTCAGATTTGGCTCGTGCTAATGCTTTGTTGGTTCTTGCCTTATCATCATTCCTGCCCCTGTGAAAATTCCCTCCTGCTTTCCTCAAGCCTCGTTCTAATGCGGAACTTCCAGTGGCCTGACTAGGTTTTCTACTCACGTCTAGTCACAGTTGCTCCTTTTGTCTTGTCTGTATGGTTTGGGATTCGTACGTGTCACAGGCCAGTGTATATGGTTGTCATATTCAGCAGCCTACAACAAGTACTTACTGTGGACGGCTGTGTGCTGGGCACTGAGAGTACAGCAGTCAGCGAAGCAGACCAGAGCCTCTGCCCTCCTGGCGCTCATTTTCTAGTGAGCGAGATAGAAAGTCAACAAGACCCGTCAGGATTTGGGAAGCACTGTGTGCAGAGGAGGGGACTAGGGAATGGCCTCTGGGAGGTTGAATTTCAGATAGGAAACCCAGAAGGGTTCCCTGGAAAAGTGACTTTTGAAGAAAGGCCTAAACAAGTGGGGAGAGCATTCTAGAAAGGGGGCTGCATGTACAAAATTGCTAGGGAATGTGCCTGCCATGTTTAAGAAACAGCAAGGAGGCTGGGGTCACTGGAGAGGTATCGTGATGGTGCCCAGCACACCCTGGTGCCGTCCCCGAGGGGGATGGAAACCATGCCGGGGTCTGAAGGAGAGAAGTGACGTGCGTCCGAGCTCCTCTGGGACAGAGTGTCTGGGTGTCTCAGTCAGCTCAGTGCCCCCGGACCCTGATGGGCCTCTCGGGTGCCTGGAGACGAGTTGTTAAATCGCCGGTAGGGAAAGTGTGAGGGTAGCATTTCCCCGGACCTGGCATATTTCAGGTTCTTTTGGTCGTGTACAGTGTTGGTTTGTGTTTCAGGTCAACCTGATTTACAATGTTTGTGTACCGTTCTATAATAAATGATTTCCTCATAGAGTGGTTAAAATACCAGCGACTGTTTTACGTTTAGAAGTTACCTTCTCACACTTAACAATTTGTTAAATGCTACTATTATGTGAGCTGTTGATTCCTAATTCACAATGTTCCTCTTCCTCCCTGTATTGATTTCTTTATTTTTATCAGACTTAAGTCCATTTGAAACTGGCTCTAAACCTTGGTCGTAATGTATAATGTGTCAATGGTCTCTCTGCAGAGTACGGGAATGTCAGGTGCTGTTTTTAGCTGGCAAAACCAAAGGCTGTTTTTATTCTCCTCCGTACCTCGATGACTATGGGGAGACTGACCAGGGACTCAGGTAAGGGCCCCCACCCCGGGGGGCTGGGCTGCTCACCGGGCCTCCGGAGCCTTCAGCACGTGGTGAACGTGGAGCGCCTGCTCACAGCCGGGGCAGCTCAGGGCTCCTGTTTTGGTAGAAGTGGCTGGTATCTGTGGATTCTTCCAAGGAGGGCACACTGGCTGCCTGGTTGGGCATTCCCTTTCCCAGCCTCCAGAGCATGGCGAGGGCCACCAACCAGATAAGGGGAGAAAACAGGACACAGTGCCCCTTTTCTCCATTTCTCACTCCAGAGAACCAGAACCGTTTGAAATGCCACGTGGCATGCACAGCATCGGAGCATTGCAGGGAGAGCCCATTGGAACTGTGTGGCTTTGCGTGGAGAGACCCAGTGTTCTCCAAGTGGTCTAAGAGAGCAAATCTCCATCTATAAGAAATGAGCTTATTACACAAGAATCTGTGGGACAAGATCTAGGACACAGAGAGCAATACACCAGTATTTGAGGCTCAGTCACTTCTGTGGTAACTTCTATCATTGTATAAAGCAAACACTGATAGCAATTCCCTTAAGTACTATTGTAGAACTTGTTAGACCACCTCTTTCTGCCCAAAGAAGGTAAAAGTCTTAACTTAGCTATAACCATCCAGCCTTGAGGAGCAGAAGTTCAAGGCCTGGAAACTGAGGCAGAATAAGTAAATGGGATGCCCCAGGTGCTTGGCTGCAAGGTCATGGAGGTACATGCCACCTGGTCATGGTTCTTCCTATTCTCTGAGGTGTGTGGGCTCCCAGGAGGAGCTTTGGTTAGAGAGTGAGAGGATCACGCGCTGTGAATGGAAGTAAAGGCCCCCGGTATGAACTCGCCAAAACCTGTGCTCTGGTTAGATTTGACCCAGATGTTGTTATTCACATTTGGCTACTTTGCTTAGACTTTGTGGCTGAAAGACAACACTCTGAGGAACATGCGTACCCCTATAATTTTCCTTCCATCCTCTCCCCTGTCCCTCCCTTCTTGTTTTACATTTAATCAACAAAATAGACAGTGAATCGGTAGTTTCAGCCTCTCGACTCAGACCCCTTGCTCCACGGCCCCCCCCTTACTCCCTCACCCCAGTCTGAGGACGTGCAGCTCGTGTGCAGTTCCCTCCTCTTTCCAGGACGTAATCCCCCTTCAGCTCCTTCCAGCAGACCTTCAAAGCTAATGTCTTAATAAACACAGCCAAACAAATTTTGCAGATCTAAGACCGATAACTTGGAGCTTTTCCTAAACCAGGAAAGGCTGGGATATAGTAGATGAGTAAACAGAATGCACCCAGAGTGACATCTGTCTTCTTTCTAGACGGGGAAATCCTTTACATTTGTGCAAAGAGCGATTTAAGAAGATTCAGAAGCTCTGGCACCAGCACAGTGTCACGGAGGAAATCGGACACGCACAGGAGGCAAATCAGACGTTGGTCGGTGTTGACTGGCAGCATCTGTAATCACTGCGCCACCAGAAACATAAACTGGATTTTTGTAACTTAGCAGCTTTCAAGAAGGAGAATAGGAAATAAGTTCTACTGGATTTGGAAATAAATTCTTTAGTTAAGCTTTTCTTCCCAGTTTTATTTTTATAGTCTCTGGCTCCATGGGCTGATGAAAATCATCTTCCGTCAGTGTATTTTCTTGCACCGTTTGCTGTGTCCCTCGAACATAACTTCTTGTGAGGAGCTTCTCTTCCTAAGCTGGACGCAGCCCCGCCGTGAGCGTCTGACTCGTTTGACCGTTTGACCGTCCCAGGAGTCTGAGCCATGTCACATTGCTGATCACGGGGCACTCGGGCCTGAAGCTGATTCACCAGCAGGAGGAAACAGTCTCTGTAATGTGTGAGGTCACATTTCCTAGTCCCCCTCAGTGATTCTCAGCATGGACTGGGTCAGCGTCCCCTCTGCTGACAGGACCCTACCTCTATAAAGCAGTGGATTTGGAAAGCAGCATTCCCTCGTCTGCGTCAGCTGAGAGGGGACTGGGGGCACTTGTGCCTGATGAACCGCTGGGCGGAAGGGCAGAAGGTTGTTTCTTCGAGTGCTGGGTAGTTTTCAGAGCTGTGGAAAGTTGGATTTTTTTTTCTTTTTTCTTTTGGCAAGACTTCTGGCTTTGAGAAAAAAAACTCATTTTAAAGGGCTTTTTGAAAACTTACAGAGTATCCTAATTTTTCAGATGATATATTCTCTTACTTCTAAGACTAAATGGAAAAGATTATGCATCTAGAATCAAACTCTAGCAAAAAAAAAAAAACAACAACACTGTGTTTTGAGGCTCCCACAACCCCATCCCTGTTCGCATTTCTTGGAATAGATGGATTGCTGTCTACCTGCTGGCTCACTTAGTGCGTTCCTGGGGCAGCCTGCGTGCCCGGGCTTTTTATTCTTTTTAAACATTATTGTTTTTACTAAGATTACAACTATTAGATTATAACTACTAGATTATAACTATCGCACACACGGCCACTCAGGTCTGACGCATGTGTGCTAAGAGCTTGGACACACAGAGTACAGAGTGATGGCAGACTTAGTGGAGGAATAAATTCAGAGTCTCTAAGAGCTGGGCTAAAGGACAAATGAATAATGAGAGGCTCTTGGATTTTTTTCAGTCAGTGCAACTAACCCTTTCACTCCGTTTTCTTTGAACTGCATCTGAAAGTTCCATTGCACTCAGCTTTGTACACTCAGCAGTGTACCCAGAAGGAAGATTAGAAACCCAGGCCTCAGGCTAAAATAAATGGGGATGCAGACGCTGCATTCACTGTTCCCTCCCCAGTGCAGTTTTCTGAAAGGATGACCCTCACCCTTCTTGCTTGGGACTGGCTCACCCAGCGGAGAAGAGGTGTTTCTCACCCAACAGGAAGAAAATCCGAATCAGAATGCAGGGCTGTCCCGCTTTTTCTGGCCTTTTCTCCATTGGTAAGGTCTGGTGGTTTGGGCTGTGGATGGCATAATTATTTTAATGTCACATCCCTGTTCCTTTAGCTTTTAATTCCAGCTGCTTTTGGTTTTTCTCGATAATGTCACCAAGATTAAATTTAAAATGGTAAAGACCATGTCTCTCCTGCATAAAAGGGATCATGAACATTTTCACCAAGTCAGCCATTTTCCAGCTGTCCGGACTGACGTCACGGAAGTCTGCTGTTAGCAGAAGCTGTCCCTGGCTTTCATTCTTTGAAAATGTCCCAGTCTGAGAGAAGATAAATTTAGAAGATGAAATAATGTTTGCACCATTAAGCTAATTGTCTTCCCTACCTAAGGAATCATCTTACGATCTTTATGATTTGATCCGCATGTATTATGTTTATTGTGGAAACATTTATGTAACATGCTTTCCATATCAGGGAAGATCATATCTGTTTGATAAATTGGCTATAACTACTATCTGTGGAAAACTTGTAAAATTTGGGATGTATCATATGTAAAGAGTTGAAAGATATCCAAATAAATGCTTTAGGTGTTGACATTACTTTGGGTCTGTCTGCATTTTCTCTGTTTTGTTTCATGCACTTAAATGCCAGGAAGTACTCCCCGTGTCACCTTGCTACAAGTAAAGTGGGCCATCTGCATTAGCTTTGAATTTGAGGTGCTTATGTTATTAGTGTCAGGTATGGCCATTAGCCAAACGGTCTTGACCTTCCCATAGAAAGCTTGATCATCATTTCAGCTGATTAAGTTTTATCTTCATTGGCGGTGACAGCTCATGACCTTTCTAAACCATTGTGGACCTCAGGCCACTGGGAAAATGGGGCACTTGGACGCCCTCCCAGCTCCGAGGCCTGTCTCCAGGTTCCAACTGCTCCCTTGCTCATTTTCGCCTGCCCCCGGTCCTTGTTCTTACACATTTGTCCCAGACATTTGCTGCTAATGAGAGGTGTGTAGGAGGGGGGCTGCGTCCTGTATTTGCAGGGGAGGCATTGCCTGCGAGAGCTCTGCTGTACTTTTCAAAATTCTCTGGAAAAGAAAGCATGGCACTGAAACAGGCTGGTTTCCACTGTGCTGCCCTGGTCATGCACGCTGCTTTCGCTCCCTGGCCCCCCACCCCCCGCCGCTCCTGATGTCAGCGGTTCAGGACTTGCTGTGCCCCTACTGTTGTTCTTTTTTCTATTGTTGACGTTACTACAGATATTCCCACCCCCTCCCCCTCACCGGTCACCCCTCCTCCCAGTCCCCACACCCTCTTCCCTCTGGCCATCACCACACATCTGTGTCTGTGGATTATGCATCTGTGTTCTTCCTCTTGTTTTTCAAGTTAGGTTTTTTGAGGTTTATTTAACCACTTCAATCAAGAAATAGATAGTCCCAGCATCCCAAGCTCTCTCATGCCCCTTTGTGGTCACCTCCCCCATCCTGATTCCTGGAAATCACTAAGTTGTTTTTGTCCCTTAATGTGATGTAGCCTTTTGGGTCCAGTCTCTCACAAGAAGACATGCATTTGACAGTCATCCGTGTTTCTTTCGGTCGCCGAGTCACACTCCACTGTGCGTGGGCAGCAGGTGGATTTACATGAGTTGGCAACACACATGTCATTTGTCTTCGGGTGTCTGCTCACCAGGTGATGCTTATGCAGTTGCCAGGCGAAGGACTTTGGGGCGATTTTTGGTGATTATAAATAAAGCCACTGTAAACTTGCATTTACGTGTTATTATGTGTGCCCAAGTTTTCATTCCCCTTGGATCAATAGCTATGAGTTTTCCTTTACAGTTCAGGGGTATCCAGCCTTTTGGCATCTCTGGGCCACACATTAAATACATGAACACTAACAAAAACTAATGAGCAAAAACAGGTTTTAGGTAAACTTACAATATTGTGTTGGGCTGCGTTCATAGCCATCCTTGGCCACCGTTGGACACGCCTGCATCCTAACCCACTCGGTACCACCCTTGTACAACATCCTCTTTAACCTAACTGTTGATACTCATCCTCTGTTCGTAGGACAGGATAGGATGCTATCAGCAGTTAGGACTGGTGTATCCTCCTTTCGAGCCGATCTCAAATTCACCGAGGACTGGGAAGGTGCCCCCTCTCCCTGGACTAAGTGTTACTCCCCCACGTTGCTATTCTAACACACAGTGCCACGGGCTGGCCACGCTGTCATCAGAAGCTGTCTGTTTAGAATTAGCCAGCCGGACTCCCTTTAGACGATCCCAATTTTGTTGGCAACAACCAAAGCATCATAGTCTGGAGCCAGTCAGACACAGGCCTTCTCTCCATTCGGCTTGATCTGGGTGCTGACCTTGGCCACGTCCGTGTCATAGAGCTTCTTCACTGCCTATTTGATCTGGTGCTTCTTGGCCTTGACCTCCACAATGAACACAAGTGTGTCGTCTTCTGTGTCCTTCATGGCTGACTCGGTAGTCGGGAACCTGATGGTGGCACTGTGGTCAAGCCTGTTCCTCCTGGGGGTGCCCTTCCGAGGACATTTAGGCTGCCTTTAGAGCCACAGTGTCTTAGGCCTCCTCCAGAAGGGGGGTGACATGCAGATCCTTTTTTAGGGACTGGACTGTTTGCCTTCAAAGCTTTGGCTTTGGGAGTGGTGGGGGCTTCCTTCTTCAATTTGGGCGACATCTTCATGAAAAGAGAAGCTATCTTTTTATCTAGTAGCTGGTCAGAGGCTCTAATTGCCTTGGTACCCCCCACCCCATCCCACCCTGGCCCAGGCTAAGCCGCAGCCCTGGCCTAGCATTACAAGTGCCTAGACAAGGAGGGGCAGGGCAGCGTGCAGAGCAAGCTGCTAATCTTATTAACCCGTATTGAGGTTACTCGGGGTTTATTTGCTGGTGGCTCAGTAAGAAGCTGTGGGTTATTGAGCTAAGTCCACAAATTCTAGGACACCCACCTTGCTAAATATTCAGAATAAGTAGTTATTCCCTGTTCTTCACTGTGGAGTAAGTGTTTTGAAAATAAAAGTCCTAAGGCACACTGTCTTTACCTCTCACCCTACTGCAGGGCTAGGCTAGCAGGACTTTGAAAACTGGCGGAGTCCCTTGGGTGAAATGAATTTGTACTGGCCCAAGGAAAGACTGAGGTTAGACACAAGGAAGAACCTGGTACCAGAGTCTAGCTGGACACTGGTAGATGACAAAAGAGATGGGCCAGCTTTCTCTGGCAACTGTGGCTCCCTGAGAAAACCTGTTAAAATGCAGCTCACCCTCAGTCTGCTCTGGACCAGCTGGTGGTACTTCGTGGAGGGTCAGTTATCCATGGTCCTCCCAGTAGCTCTCAGATCCCGAGGTTGCTGATGTCTGCCCTGTGACCTGGCCCCTCCAAGACTCGTATTTGTTTGGCTAAATATGTTTTGACCAGAGTAAGCAGGGAAATGTTTTGGAATTTTTACTTACATCACTACATTAAGATATCACATATTAAAATATTAGATCAGTTCAGCTCTGGTCTAGGCAAAATGTTGAGATGACTCGGATAACCTGTTGGTCACCGTTTTTGCAGGTAAGAGAGAGCAAGAGGGAGAGCGGTGACTCCGACGCCCTTGGAACACAGCTGCCTGACGGTTAACAGTGCCTCCTTTCAGGGTCAGATTAGGTTTTGTTAAAAACACCCAGTAGAGTTGGGGACCCTGTGACACATGCTGTTGAACAGGCTAAGACAGGCATTTTCATACAGTACACAAAAGTGGTTTGCATACAATATAATTTTTAATGTGTGTATAGCTGTTAACAGCATAGTTACACATCGGGCCTAGAGCAGCGGTTCTCAGCACTCCTGAGCGGGAAGAGGGCTCCGCTCGTGGAGGCGGCTGACTCCCTCGGCATTTTCAACGGGAATCGTTCCCTGGTCTCAAGGAGACTCCGAAGTCAGATTAAACCTGGGACCAAAGTCTGACACCATCCAAACATCTTTGATGGGTCTTAACCCTGGGAGAATTAGAGCCCAGAACAAACCCCCGGCCGCACCAAGTCTTATTTTCTCCACACTGGAAACTCAGGACGGTACTGAGATCATTCTCTCCTTCAACTAAAAAAAAGTTTCCTTTCTCTTTTCCTGAAGGAACTGAACACTTCTGTTGCAGTTGCTAGCTCAGGAAGATGGGCTGTCTCGAAGAGTCTTCTTTAATGCAGAGGCTGTCCTGTACAATAGCGTTGGAGGACAGCTCTCTGGGGATAGAAACAGGAAGACACTCCCAGAGGACTCTGCCCTCCACTGTAGACAGTTAGTGTCGTCCACGGCAGCCGACACGGCCCCCTGTGCGGGCACCCCGCGCCCACCGAGAGGTGAGCCTGGTCTACCAAAGGGTGGACTCCGGTCTGACTGTGGCTCCTCTTCCGCAGAAGGGCAGCCATCGCACCCGTGCCGCCACAGACAGCCAGGGGAAGTCGCCCAGACCTTCGGAGGGGGTGTGGCCGGGATGTGCCGGCAGCGCCTGGACTTCCTCTAGCCAGGGCTCACTCCTGGCTAAGGGAGGGCATGTGAATGAGACACAAGAGCAGGCCTTGAACTGCATTTTCGGCGACAGGAAACAATCCCCTGTCTTTAAGTTCTCGCACCCCGTGATGGAAGAATTCATCTTTTGAGCTGTCGGTGCTTTGGAGAGTCCATTACTCTTACAGCGAGTGTCACTGTTCCCCACCTGCCACCATCAAACAAATAAAATGGCTCACCTGTCAACCTTGGCATTTTTTTTAAATGACAGTATGGCCAGTACATCTTTTCAGACTCCTGTGCTTTTGTACCTAGCGACACTTTGGATATAGGGTGAAGCAGCGTGGAATCCATAACGGCAGACTCGTCAAAGGGACGTGGACCTCAGATGGGGCCGGTAGCCTCAGGGTGGAAATGAACTCAGGTGCTGGGAGAGAGACAGGCTGGGGGCTGGGCATCCCCCAAGAGGCCAGTGTGAGGGCCTGTCCGCAGCAGTGGGCCCAGGGGGCTCAGTCACTCATTTTGAGTCAGTCCTTCAACAAGTGTTTGCCAAATGCTTTGAGGGACTCTAAATTTTCAATCCCACCATCAAGGAGAGTCTCTCTAAGACGGCTGCTCTCCTTGGGAGATTCAGATTAGACGAGGGGGAGTGTCCACGTTTCTTGGAGTCTACTACTTCTCAGTGTTCGGGAGGGCAGGGACCCTGGGGCCGTCAGCCAGCCTCTGGGGCCTGGCCTGCGTCTGCGCCCTCGGCTTCCACCTGGTTACTCTTGCCCAGCCTTTTCAAACTCTCCAGAAAGGCCTTCCAGGTCTCTGGCACGCTCTTCTCCAGCAGCCAGCCCTCACTCTCACACTCGGCATCTTCGGGGTTGGGCACACTTTCCAGTGCCGTGTGTAGGTAGCGCAGCCCAACTGTGACGGTCACCTGGTGGGGGGAGAGGAGACTTAGAGGAGATCTGGGAGAAGTAGCTGGGGGCTGGAGCTCAGGAAACCATGGGAACCACTGGCCTGTTCTTGGCTGGGGCCTTTCAAATGAGGTGGGCTGTGGCGAGCCAGGTTGGGGCAGGCATGCCCACCTCGGCCTGGCCTGGGAGTCCAGACACCTGCCCCCACGCAGCCTCATCTACCCCTTCTCCCTTCCTGGCCACCCTCCGCCTCTTAGGATCCCGCCACACCCCAGCCTTTCTCTTCCCCAGCCTGTGCCATGTGCTGTTTTCTGTGCCTAGAATGTCATTCCTCTCTACATTCGTCTGTTAATTCAGCTTCAGCCCTGGGTGCGTGTCCCTGCTCCTCATTCTCCTTCCCCTTCCCCTCAGGTCTCTCCCGTCCTGCGGGTGGTGGGCCTGGGCTCCTCCTCTCTGCGCCCCGCTCCCGTTCCAAACACATTATTTGGCACATACTGGGTGTTCACTATTTGCTGGAAGGAATTAAAAAGAGACTGCCTTTTCTGCAAACAGTGTGCTGTGTGGTGTCCTGTACTTCTTTTATTGTCAGGGGTGTGGGGCTGGGAGGGGGATGTGTTTAGATTTGTTCACTAGCAGTCGCTGGGATGCACCCTGGTGCCAAAATGCTCAGGTTCAGATCCCGGCTCTGGCACTTAGTCAGCCACGTGACGGGGAAGCCTCTGCTTACTCCTCTGCTTTGCGAGTTTTCAGTTGAAGTGTCGCCTGTGTGCTGGGACACTTCAGACCGTGTAGGACGCAGCACCTGGTGCAGTGAGGATGAATAGAAGTGTCAGCTGGGATCAGTTATTAGTCAGCGTGGTGAGTACTATTTTCAGTTGTCTAATAATATATTGTGTTAGCCACTTGTCTCTACACAAATTCCTGGTTTGCTGTCTTACCCTTCTCCTTTCAGGGTACAGCAGACTCTGTGAAACAGCCAGGCCCGCCCCTGGGGAGTGCCCCCTCGGGGGCAGGGTTGGCCCTGACCCATCTCGTCCACGCAGCACCTGGCCCTACAACAGCAGCGGCTGGTGGCAGGGCCTCAGCAAACATCTGCTGAGCAAATGCTCCGGGGACATTTCACAATTAACGGTGGTAGGTGGTAACAGTAACTAACAGAGCTTTAGGGTTTTGCTATTGCTATTTTCAATTAGAAGTTTAAATTTTTGTGTTTTTTAAATCCTCACCCAAGGATATGGTTTTTTATTGATTTTATAGAGAGAAGGAGGAGAGAAAGAGAGAAACATTGATATGAGAGGGGAATATCAATCAGTTGCTTCCCGTACATGCACCAACTAGGGACCGAACCCACAGCCTAGGTATCTGCCCGGACCAGGGACTGAACCTGCAACCTTTTGGTGCACAGGATGACACTCCAACTGACTGAGCCATCTGGTTAGGGTAAAAGCTTAATATTTTTAACAGTGGGAAAATTTACCTCCTAGAAGCCCTCCAGGTGTGCATGTACCCACTGAGATCCCCTCCTGCTTTCCCGAAGGAGGCCCACTGCTGCACTGAGTTTTGCACTTGGTAATCGCTCTCCCTTAGGTTCATGAGTTAGATGTCCTCTCCTTACTGGATAGTGAAGCCCTGGAGGGCAAGGCTCAGGACAGAATTCCGTCTTAGCCTGGCTACCTTCATGCCCATCACAAAGCTCTGTCCACCAAAGGCCTCCAGTTAAAGTCAGGGGCATTCAAGCTCCCTTCACAATGAGCTGGCTCTCACCTTATGCAACATCTAGATTCCTGGAAAGGTGGGTTCACTGAGATGCAGCTAGTGGAACTCCAGCCTTCTAGCAGTAAGTTTCTCTCCTAATTTTACACACTCATTGAGACTTTGCCTCAACATTAAAAGAAGCCCTCCCTTCCCACACCACCCCCAGGGAGTGCAGGCCTGCTAGTGTGATGTGGTGAGTTAGAAGTGGGGTTTCTCAGCTGAGGGCACAGCTACATGAGAATTTCCATAGCACTAAAGGACTTACTTAAAGAACTTTTCAGTGAATCTTCTCTGATGGAGTTTCCCCACCTAATGTTTCTGATTTCGTACATCTGGAATTTGGAGTTTTGATACCCTGCTCTCAGCTCAAAGCAGGAGCCCCGTCACCCTCTCGCTACCACTCACTAATGCACGCTCTCCTTCAGCACCCAGGACAGCGCCCAGAGCAAGCTAGGTTTGCAAAATCTCTTCAATACGTGAATTCAGCTTTCACTGAGGACTTGCTACATTCTAAGCCCTGTAGCTATAGAGGGGAATTAAGCTTTACAGCTGAGGTAAGATGAAGCCACAAGTAATTCGAATAACAGGTAAATGGCAACTGACATTTCCAGAGAAGTGTGAATCCACATAGCTCCCATTTACTGAATGTTCACCCATACCTGTCATCTCCTATTGCCTCCCAGTGGTCGCAAAGCTAAGCGCTGCCAGCCCCCTACAGCAGAGAGGTTACATAACTTTCCAAGACTTCAGATCAAAAAGTGGAGGCACAGGATAAACCTCCAAAACATGCAAGTGAAAGCAGCCAGACACAAAGGTCACCTAGTATATGAGGACTGTCCAGAAAAAGTCCAGCCGTTTGTTACTATAATGAGAATGGTGTGCATGTGGGGCTAGCCCACAGCCCCAGCAATGCAGCCAAGGCGAGGGGACTGGAACATGCCTGTGTGAACAATGACGACTTCGCTGTACTAGTCAGTGGGGGCAGTAGACAGCACCCCCCTTACGCAAGTACACTCGAGTGAGCATGTGTGCTGTGTGGCCATCGCATTCAAAATGACTGAGTGAGTAGAGCAACGAATCTGCATCCATCAAATGTTGCTTTAAGTTTGAACATTCCTCCACAAAAACTATTCGGATGACTCGGAATGCAGCTGTGGGCAACTGGTGATTGGCAGCTTCACCATGACAACGCACCCGCTCATGCATCACGTCTCATGTAGAGTTTATTGGCCAAACATCAAATCGCCCAGGCGATTCAGCCCCCCTACAGCCCTGATTCAGCACCCTGTAACTTCTGGCTTTTCCCAAAACTAAAATCACCTTTGAAAGGAAAGATATTTCACACCGTCTGTGAGATTCAGGAAAATACGGCAGGGAAGCTGATGGCAATTGGGAGAACTGTGTGAGGTCCCAAAGTGCCTACTTTGAAGGGAACTGAAGTGTCATAGTCCTGTGTATAATGTTTCTTGTGTCTTGTATCTTCTTCAGTGAATGTCTCTATTTTTCGTATTACGGGGCTGGGTACTTTCTGGACTGGCCTCATATGATTCCATTTATACAAAATGCCCAGATTAGGTAAATGCACAAGGACAGACCACAGACGAGGCTGCTGGGGGCTGGGGAACAGGGAGTGACTGCTTAGTGGGCACGAGGTGTTCTTTGGGGTGGCGGAGGCGTTTGGGAACTAGACAGAGGTGGTGGCTGTACAACACTGTGAATGTACTGTATGCCACTGAATTGTTCACTTCAAAGTGGTTAATTTTGTATTTTATGAATTTCACCTCAATGAATTATTTTTTAAAGATTTTATTTATTTTTAGCCCTGGCTGGTGTAGCTCAGAGGATTGAGTGCAGCCTGTGAACCAAAAGGTTGCTGGTTCGATTCTTGGTCAGGGCACATGCCTGGGTTGCAGTTCAGGTCCCCAGTGAGGGGCACACAAGAGGCAACCACACATTGATGTTTCTCTCCCTCTCTTTCCCCTTCCCTTCCCCTGTCTAAAAATAGATAAAATCTTTAAAAAATATATTTTATTTATTTTTAGACAGAGGGGAAGGGAGAGAAAAAGAGAGGGAGAGAAACATCAATGTGTGAGACAAACATCAGTTGGCTGCCTCTCGTGTGCCTCCAACCAGGGACCTGGCCTGCAACCCAGGCATGTGCCCTGACCAGGAATCAAACCAGCAACCTTTCAGTTCTCAGGCTGGCACTCAGTCTGCTGAGCTGCACCAGCCAGGGCTCAATGAATTATTTTTTAAGAGATAGGACAGAAATAAATAAAAAGAAAGTAGAGGAGCTAGAGTTCAAGCCTTGGCCTTCATGACCCACAGCCAGGCAAGAGGGCTGGTGGCAGGGAGGGAGGCAGGTGCTCCAGGCCCAACTCCACCAGTTTAAATCCAAATGGAGCAAGTGGCTCCTTCTTCCCCTGCCACCCACCCCGGGCCAGGGGCATACCTCAAAGAGCCAGACGAGGAGCGTGGCGGCGCCCATGCCGTTCATGAGGCTGCTGTAGTAGCTCAGCAGGGCGGCCCTGCAGCCGCGTACCCACAAGTTGAGCTCCTCCGTCTGGTGGTCGTAGCTGTAGTGTGCCGAGTTGTTGGTGAGCTGGTACTGGATGCAGGGCCGCGGCGAGCTGGGGTTGCAGCAGCTGAAGGGGACACCGTCCACCAGGTACCGCCCATCCACGTTGCTCTTGACGCGACTGGAGGAGAAACAGCCAGCTTGAGGGGGGCTTCTCAGACTTTTCACCAGCTGCCAGTGCCTCCCATCCCCCACCTACACTGTTCATTCATTCGTTTGCTCTCAACATTTGCTGTGCACCTGCTACATGCCAGTCACTGTTCTAGGCACTGAAGATAGAGCGGTGACCCTAGAGAAGAAATGTCCTTGCCTTCCTGGACCTCGCATTCTAGAAGGCTGAGATAGATGATAAACCAGGAAGCCAGTAAATAGGGGATGTGGAGGTCATCCAATCTCCCTGGCATGCAACAATTTCTCAGAACCATGGCAGGCTGGTTGGAGCAACAGGACAGGCAGTGACCATGGACCAGGACTCTGCCTAGTATTTGTGACCATCAGACTAGCCCCAGCCCCGTCTCCAGCTTCATATCCCCCTTTCAAGTCACAGGACCAAGACACCCTCCGGCCAGATCAGTTCTGCTCAGCAGGTGTTTCCAGGGCCTGTGCAGGGGGTGAGGCCCGAGGCAGGCGCAGTCCTTGCCCTCAGTTTGCTCACCGTCCGCGTGAACTCTATCTGAGCGGGTGGGAGCTCCTTCCTCACCTAAAGGACGCAGCCCACGTAACTTTTGAATTTCTGTGTTTATGCATATATTTGGCTAGAGCACATTATACGTCCATGTGGGTTCAGGATTCAAAAACAGGAGACATCTTTGGAAGGAAAGGTCTCCCCATCCGAAGGGCTGGGTATGTTCTGCCTGACCAAGCGAGGTTACCCAGGATCTTCATGTGTCAAAATCCATCAAGCTGCTCACTTAAGATTTGCGTATCTGGGACTTCTGGCCAAGATGGAGGCATAGGTAGACGCACTATGCCTCCTCCCACAACCAAGATAGGGACAACAACAATATAGAAACAAAATAACAACCAGAACTGACAGAAAATTGAAGTGTATGGAAGTCGGACACCCAAGGATTTAAAAATAGACACTTTCATCCAGACCGGTAGGAGGGGCAGAGTCGGGCAGCCAGGCCAGGGACACGGAGCGGAGAGCTGAGTACCCACGGTGGCGCACAGGCCCGCAGCAGGCACACCCTGGGTGCACAAGCAGCAGTGGTTGGTGGGCCCTGGCTAGGGGGTGGTGACCAGCAGACCCAGCGAGGCAGCCATTGTGAAGCAAGGCACTGCACGCACCTCAGGGTCCCAGCACCGGGGAATGGAGCTTTGGGTCACTGAGAAGGAAGGTCCCACGGGGTGCACAGGCCCACCCACACAGGAATTGGTGCCAGAGGGGCCCGTTCGGCTGGCGGAAAGTGGCGGAAGGGTCTGGGGTCCTACAGAGAGCAGAGCAAGTACCATTGTTCCTTCTCGGACCCCACCCCCACATACAGCGTCACAACCCAGCCACTGGGGTGCCCCGCCCAGGTGAACTCCTAAGGCCCCACCCCTCACTACAGGAGCTCGACAAGACCAAAAAACAAAACAAAACAAAACAAAAAAACAGCAAAAAGATGGCTCAAACAGAAGAAGAATTTAAAGCTCCAGAACCCATCCTTTTAAGCGACCAAGAGATAGCCAACCTATCAGATGCAAAGTTCAAAGCACTGGTTATCAAGATACTCACAGACTTGGCTGATTTTGGTCACAAATTAGCTGAAAAAATGAAGGCTACAGTAAGTTTAATGAAGAAAGATGTGCAGGGAACCGATGGTGATGGAATGAAAGATGGGTCTCACATCATTGGAGTGGACCAGAAGGAAGAAAAAAACATGCAACCAGAAAAAAATGAAGAAATAAGAATTCAAAAAAATGA
>CM052541.1:103209498-103229782 GCA_028533065.1 Trachops cirrhosus
TAGAAGCCAAAGAACTTATAAGTATGACACATGGACATGAACTAAAGGGGGGGAATGTGTGTGGGAGAGGGTGTTCAGGGTGGTGGGGAGTGAAGGGGGGATAATAGGACAACTGTAATAGCATAATCAATAAAATATATTAAAAAAACTAATTTGGCAACTGCATGCAGAATGGTTTAGAAACAACATTTGATAGCATACTATGTGGATAAAGATGTGGGGAAACAGGACTCCCAGATATTGCTAGAGAGTGTGTACGTTCTTTGGAGGGCAATTCGATAGGATCTATCAATTTTATAAATATTCATAACCTATGGACCAAGCAATTCCACTTCTAGGTACTTAACCTACAGATAATATTGCACACATACTAAATAATTTATGTGTAAGATATTCATTGTAGCATTTTTCTCTTGGTTAAAGATTGGAAACAACCTAAATGTTCACCACAGACCGGTTAAATAAGTATGGCACATTCCATGTAACAGAATACTATGCCGCAGTTAAAGAGAACAGGAGAACTCTGTGTTTTTATGGGAAGTTTCCAATATACAACAAGTCCTCGAATAAGGTTGTTTCATTTATTGTCATTCGTTACAACATTGCTGGGACGCTGTAGGAACTTGCCTCTTGTTTATATCAATTAACCTGTGGTAAAATCGGTTTGTTTCATTATCTGTCGTTTTGCTTAAAGTCACAGAACCTGTTGACATTAAGTGAGGACTTACTGTAATGTTAGTGACAAACGCAAGATGCTTAATTGTATATAAAGTATGCTTTTATTTGGCTGGGACCATAAGAGGATGTTTTGTATGTGAGTTTGTAAATGCATGGGCCAGGAGAATATAGGAATAAAGGAAACAGGTTAAGGGTAGTTGTTCTCAGAAGAGAACTGAATAGCTGGAATCAAAAGAAGGAGGAAGATTTACTTTCTTTTCTAATCTTTCTGTACCTGTGTGTGAATATCTACAGTTTTTTTTAAAGATTTTATTTTATTTTCAGACAGAGGGGAAGGGATGGAGAAAGAGAGGGAGAGAAACATCAAGGTGTGATTGCCTCTCGCGCACCCCAAACTGGGGACCTGGCCCACAACCCAGACATGTGCCCTGACTGGGAATCGAACCAGAGACCCTTTGGTTTACAGGCCGGTGCTCAGTCCACTGAGCGACACCAACCAGGGCTGAATATCTGTTTTATTTTTTGTGGGGTTTTTTGTTTTGTTTTTAGGAGTGCCATGCAATGATTCCTATTATGTTTGATTTCATTTCATGTATTTTATTTTAAAACTTGTATGATTTCATTAACCAATGTCACCCCAATAAATTCAATGTTAAGCCAAAGGAGAAAAGATAAGAAAATGAGATAATCAGCCCTGGCTGGTGTGGCTCTAAATATCTGTTTTTAAAATATCCATTGCACTATCATCTTAGAATCAAACCTCTGCCTTGACATCAGCTGTAAAAATTAGATTATGGATAGCTTTCTTGGTGAAACAAACACAACTGAAAGGTATTAAACTAAAAAAAAATTTTTAATAAAGTATTTGAATGGCCGAACAGAATTTTGAGCTCAGTTGCCAGGTGAGCAAAAGGCCCTGAATTGTCTTGCTTGGTTTTATCAGCCCTGAAAGTTCAGGGTTAGTACGGTATCTGTAAAGTTGGAGGGACGGTGTTTGAATAACCTCTTCCTTTTGTGATGCTGCTGCTCTGAGCAGGTGATGGGGAAGGCTGTCACCCAAGGAATTGAAACCCTGGATTGGTGGTCGATACAGATGCCTTCCTAACTGTCCCCTCTAACCTAGAGAGGTTGTAATAGGGCACTACCCTATCAGAGTTCTCAGAGTTTCTCTACCATGACTGTACTTTCATTCATCTGATCTTCCACTAGACTGGAACCTCCATAAAGGAGAAGCACACACTTACTCCATTTATTATCATGTTCTTAGCATTTGCACTAAACAGGTGTGTGGAAAATGCTACAATCTTTGGTCAGTTGAATTGAGCGTGGCTTCCTGTGTCATATTGTCTCTGCCCTTCTTGAAACTTAAAACTGGATAAATAATTGATCCTCATCTTAATTGTAATAGCCAAAGTATTTTCTTTGTAAGAAAATACTCAAGCCCTGGCTGCGTAGCTCAATTGGTTAGAACATCATTGGTGTCCAGATACATCAAGGTTGTGGGTTCTATCCCCAGTCAGGGCACATACAAGATTCAACCAATGAATGCATAAATAAGTAGAACAACACATCAATGTTTCTCTTTCTCCCCCTCCCCACCAAATCAATAAATACAAATGTTTAAAAAATACTCAGTGTACTGTGACTAAGTTTTTGAGTTGGTGATGACACTTTTGAATTAAATGCAATTTAGTTGCCCAACTTCTGTGTTACTAGAGTAATTGCCATAATGTTTATAAAATGTATTATCATGTACCATTAGCCATAGGCTGTTGAATCTTTACATCTAGCTGTTTTAAGACACGTCATAATTAAAATGCCAAAGGTTAAAGGTAAAGAGAGCATCTTAAAAGCAATAAGAGAGTCCTAGCTGGTGTGGCTCAGTAGATTGAGCACAGGCCTTTGAACCAAAGGGTCTTGGGTTCAATTCCCAGTCAGAGCACATGCCTGGGTTTTGGGCCAGGTTCCCAGTAGGGGACTTGTGAGACGCAACCACATGTTGATGTTTCTCTTTCTCTCTTCCTCCCCCTCTGTTTAAAAATAAATATCTTTTTTTTAAAAAAAGCAGCAAGAGAAAAGCAGAGATTTACCTACAAATGTCAGCTGATTCTCAAAAGAAACTTTGCCGGCTAGAAGGTGTTGGAAAGAAGTATTCAAAGTGATGAAAAGAAAGGACCTACCACCTAGATTACTTTATCCAGCAAAGCTATCATTTAGAATGCAAGGGCAGATAAAGTGCTTCCCAGACAAAGTAAAGCTATAGGAGTTCGTCATCACCAAGCCATTGTTACATGAAATAATGTAAATAAGTCCCTTTAAGAAAAAGAAGAGCAGCCCTGGCTGGGGTGGCTCAGTGGATTGAGTGTGGGCCTACGAATGGAAGGGTCACCAGTTCGATTCCCAGTCAGGACACATGCCTGGGTTCCAGGCCAGGTCCCTGGTGGGGGGTGTGCAAGAGGCAACCACACAATGATGTTTCTTTCCCTGTCTTTCTCCCTCCCTTCCCTTCTCTCTAAAAATAAATAAATCTTTAAAAGAAAAAGATCAAAACTATGAACATCAAAAAGGCCTCAAATTCACAACTATCAACAACTGAATCGGAAAAAAAAAGAGCAACTAAGCAAAAACCAGAGCAGGAACAGAATCATAGGTATGGTGGAGAATTATCAGCTGGGAGGGGGAAGGGAGAGTAAGGGGAGAAAGATGCAGAGATTAAAAGGCATAGTTTGTAGGTACGAAATAGACAGGAAGATGTTAAGAATAATATAGGAAATGGAGACACTAAAGAACCCACATGCATGACCCATGGACATGAACTAAGGAGGGGGAATGCTGGAGGGAAGGGAGATCCCGGATGGAGGGAGACAAAGGGGGGAAAATTGGGACAATTGTAATAACATAATCAATAAAAGATACTTAAAAAAAGACAGTGTATGGTCATTACACTTATTGGTGTAACAGTCCCTCATTGTAATGATATTATTATTAGGCTTGCATAATAAAACCTTACTAAAATTAATTGATGCTTAAAGTCAGGGGTATCACTTCAACATAGGTTTTGTTCTGTTCTGGCATTGTTGTTGTTGTTGAAAAATCCACTGCAGTTTAAGTTTAGGGAAAACCTAAGGTCGAATTTCTGAAATGGCAGAAAGACTTGAGAGGACAGGATGAATGAGCTGAGGACAGAACTGACGTGATTTGGAAATCTGTTGCTACAAATTGGACAGCTCAGGGACCAGATGCAGACTGCAGGCAAGTTTTGCTTAGTTTGTACAATGTTTTAAAAACCCCTGAAGTCATCTGCCAAGTCATCTGGTCCCCAGCTCCCTATTGACTTTTCTCCAGCAGCCTTACTCATTGACTTTACCTGGCTGGCCCTGGTAAGCACTATGTCCCTGGAAAATAGTTATATCAATAAATGAAACATGGAACTTGGGAGGGAGAGGTGAAAATGGAGGTTTTAAGGATACGTGAAATTTGAAGGCCGGTGAGCCCACTGAGGGTGGAGGTCGGGGATACAAATGTAGCAGGACTGTGCACATAAGGTTGAGAGAGTTGAGGTTCTGGAGATCAAATGCAAGAAGCTTAAAGACAAAACTTGGGGCATCACTCATATTTAATGGCTGTAAGTCACCAGAATCCCAATGCAGGAATAGAAACTGTAGTAAGAGAAATAGTGTAGAGCAAGGCTATGGAGGTCAAGGAAAGATAGAACTTCAATTATCCCTAGAGTGAAAAGATAAAGGTGGAGGAGGTGAGGGAGCTATTAGATTTGGTACTTAGGCTGCTGATACCATCAAAGAGCCAGTTCAGCAAAGAGGTAAAATTACAAAGACACAAAGAGGGAGTAGCTGTAGATGTAGGTGGACAAGCTACTCTCCTAAGATGGCTGACAGCAGAGGGAAGGAGCTGGAACATCACTCGGTAACATATGGTGGAGGATCTCAAGATCCAGTATTTGAAAAAGAAAAAGGCTGTATGGAAAAGGAGCACCATCTATAGGAGATGGTGGGGTTTGGGCAAGTGGTAGTAACCCTGGGCAGGAGATAATGCCTCTAGTGAGAATACCAGTGAAGATGGAAATTTTTTCACATATTGAGGGACGTTAAGGGGGTGCTGGTTGGATGGTCTATAATGTGTTAAATGAGGCCAGCAGTTACAGACATGGAATTTTGAGCTGGAGGAAAATAGAAAAGGTCTGAGATAGTTGGCATACGTAATGTGGTGTGGGCCATTCAGGAAAGCAGGACAGGCTTGCTAAGCAGCAAGCTGAGATTTGCAAGCATTAACCAGGGTTCAAACTGCCATGATATTGTGACTTTATTATCTATTACAAACTGCAGGTTTGCAAAAAAGGTTCATGAGGTTCATTCTTTAGGTATAGTTATCTTTCCTGTAATAAGGATTCTTTTGCATATATGAAGTGCAAGCCCATTAGTGCCCCGAGCATGGTTTCTCCTGGAGTAGACTGGGTGTGAAACCATCAGCCTTCAGGGGCAAAGTCTCAAAGACACCTGTCACAGTTTCTAATGTGAAGACTTGGCTGAGAATTTCATTAGAAAATGTTTATCTTATTACCAGGATTATTTCTTCTAAGCAAGCGATATTCCCCCCCCCCGCTCCCTTCTTTGTGCATGGCAGGTTGTGAAACTGATTAGGATCCTTTTTCAAGTCAGATAATAGTTGAGGGGGAAAAAGTCTGGATTAACCTCTGGCTAAGGAATGGAGCTCAGCAGGCTACACTGCTATTGGCCGCATTTCTGCCTCTGGTTTGCGACTTCATCCTGTTCCTCCTTCTCATGTGTTTTTGTTGTCTTGTTACATTTCACACATCCTACAGCCCACTTTAAATCCCTTTTTGGAACAAGATAGAACATACAAATATTAAACATATAAAAACTTAAGGAATTTCAACTACATTAATACTTGTGGCAATGATCAAATAAAAAGCAACTAGTTACAGGCCACCAGACCCAAAAAGACTTTTTAAAAATCTTTCAACTCTTCATTTACTGCCACTTGCAACAACATGATGGACCTTGAGAATATTATGCTAAGCGAAATGTCAGTCAGAAAAAGCTAAGAATCATATAGTTCACTCATATGTGGGATATAAAACTGAAACTCACGGACACAGATGACAGTGTAGTAGTCACCAGAGGGAGGAGGGTGGGTGGGCAGGGGGTGGAGGGAGCCCAGTATGTGGTGATGGAAGCTGATTTGACTCTGGGTGGTGGGCACATTTACTGATCTTATATCAGAAATGTATGTATGAAACTTACAGGATCCTATTAACCAATGTCACCCCAATAATTTTAATAAAAATAAATACTGTATTTTTGTAACAGGAAAAAAAGAATAATGAATGGTAGTATATAGAGCAGAAAGCTAACTCTGTAACCAGAGAATTATAGCAAAATTAGTGAAAAAATTAAGACTGAGCTAGATCTCATCTCCGTGCCCTCTTCTCTTCAGCCTGCCATTAAATGTCACGTTACATATTATACTTAACACCACATGGTTGTATCTAACACCATTTAAATAAAAAAAAGACTGAGGTGTCTGCCCCAATTTTTTTGTATGAGGGGATATGGCATAACTATGCCTGAAAATTTTAAAAAAGCAATTTGCCCTTTTAAATTATTTTCGATGCTTTCTTTTCAACTCAATTGCCATTATTCAAAATGGCTATCTTGTAGTGGGTTAAGAAAGTGGGCCATGGAGCCAGCCGGCTCTGTTTTAAACTGCAGTTCACCAGCATGTATGACCTTAAGCAACATACTTGTTTCCTCACTTGAAAAATACCGCTAACAGAACCTACCTCCTAAGATTCTGAGAACTTAATAAGTATATGTAAGGTACTTAGAACAGTGTCTATGACATTTTAAATTGACAAAAAGTTGGCAGCTATAATTATTTTGGTTTTACAGTTGGGAAGGCTCATGAGCCTCTGGGGGTCCAAGCTAAAATTTTGGAACCAAAACAGTCAATGACTAGCTGGATTCCAGATGCCCAAGCTAATGTGTAGCTGAAGACCAAAGAGGAACCTTTCCAAAGTGCGCCCTGCTGAGAAAACCCTATTGAAGTCCACCCTTCAATTTAAAAAAATTCTCATTAATGGTACTTTACACAAGTTTGATACCCTAACCCCACACTAACTGGCTCCTACTAGAGCCCTACTGAATTCATTTATTAAACAAGTATTTTATTGAAGGCCTGCTTTACCATGCAGTAAGTTTTAATACCACAAATAAAAAAAAACCAACACAGAACCACACTCTTTCCCCCCCATGGCTTGAAACTATCGTAGCCAAACAACCGCTGCTAGACATTACCAAAGTAGCAAAAATAAAGCGTTATACCTGTCACGAATTTAATGGAAATCACAAACAGGAGCCTATCACAATTTCAAGTCTTAAATACTCAAGACATACGCTGTGTGACAACAATAAGTAAACTTTGGGGTCCCATTTGTTGAGGTCAGTCCCACATAGAAAGAATTTGGTAGGAGTGAAGAGTAGCAAATGCTTAGTCCCACTGGACGATTCGCTCTTCTTCCGGAAGAATACTCCAGTTTGGCGAGGGCACATCCCGGGCCAGCCAGTTGAAATCGTCAACGTCGTTCCAGTTATTTTTGCTTCTATCTAAACCAGAACCCTCGAAGTCCTTGTCAATCCCCGAGTAGCTCCAGGTATAAGGGGCGAACTGGATCCCATTGCAGTCCTCCACGATGGCCCTGCTGGTCACCTGCAGGAAGATGCGGGTGTCTCTCGTAGTGTGTACTCGGAGCTGCTGGCAGGCCACCGCCAGGACGCACTCACTGCAGTCATCCAGAAACACAGAGGTGGTCACCGGGCCGCAGAGCACCGTGCAGCTCCGGGCCTTGGTCAGCCGCAGGGTGTTGGGATTGCCATACAGTCTGATCGTACAGTTGCTCAGTTCGGTCAAAAGGACGTCTCGCTGGTGCAACTCCTCCGCTTTCTTCTCCAAGACTTGGGACTTTAGGTTGGAGAAGCCGCAGAGCCAGCTGGAGCCGAAGTCTTCCTCCTCCTTCAAAGGCGGCGGGGAGGCCAGGATGCCTTCCGCCGCGGGGGTGCCAGGAACCGCAACTCCTTTGGTGGCTGAAGCAGCATCTTTTCTCCGGGTTTTAAAAGCGAAACGCTTCTTGGGCTGCAATTGCTGGCGCCTGTCGGCCAGGGCCGCCTGCAGCCGCGCTAGCGCTTCTTGTCCCTGCCGCACATCGTAGGCGGCCAGGAATAAAACCGAGTCATTGAGAAGTTTCTGCAGCCCCTGAAGCCGAGCGGCCGCCTCTTCCAGTCGTTCGATGGACTCCCCGCGCTCCAGAAGCTCTTCCACGGCTGCTCGCTCCCGAGCGAAGGCGGCAGCGAAAAAGTCGCTGTTTTCCTCCTCCACCTCCTGGTTCTGTCGCTTTTGCTTCCGTCTTTCCACCTCCAGTTGCCTCTCTTGTTCTCGTCTCTGAAGCCGCTCAGGCACCAGGCTGCGGTCCCGCTGGGACACCGTATCCCCGTTCCCTACGACGGCAGCGGAGCAACTAGCTGTCTCCATCTTGACTGCAAGGTTCCTTTCTCCTGCATTCCTTCCTCCGGGCGCGCCCTCCGTGAGGCCTCCCACCAACGCGTCCTTTGGTTGGCCTGCCGCGATGACGTCAGAAGACCGGCCTTATTTTCTTCACCCATTGGTTCATCCCCATCGGAGGAGGGTATGGGGTGGGGCGGACTGACAAAGAGGGTGGAGAGACAAAGGTCCTTGTGGATGGGTGGGGTGGGAGGCAGGCGGGGGAAGTTTTTTTCCTCTTAAAGGGGCAGGACTTATATCCGGGATTGTGGGGTGAGTTGCAGCAGCGGCAGCTGCACATGTGGGTTTGTTTATAAGAACAAGGTTAGAAACTCGCAGGCTTCCCCCTCCCCCCCAGCTCCTCCCTACTATCCCCTTACAGGCCAGAGATCCGCTACTGGTGGGGGGAATGTGTGCCTGTGGTGGTTGGGGGGACAGGTAGTGGTGAGAAAGATGGAGGGGGGAGGGAATATTGCACCGCCCGGCCCGCGCCGGAGGAAGCGGCAGCTGGAACAGCTGGCTAGGGAGCCGCTTGCATGCCTCTGGTTTTTTCTTTTCTTTTCCACCACCCTGTACCCCCAACCTATTCCTGCCACCCCTAAACGCTTATCCTACCCGCCCCCCCGCCGGAGCCTCTGCAGTTTGGCGTGGCCTGAGGTTCCAGGATCTCCGCAGGCAGTTACTAGCGCGGGAGAAGGCGAGGGGCACCCGGATGGGAGAGACTGGGTTCCTCATTGCAACCGGGTTCAGAGGGCCCTAGGGGAGACTAAAAACGGATTACTATTTTTTTGGCCAATTGCGGCATTCGGCGGGGTAGGGGCGGGGGGGCGGTGAGATTCCACACCCCCTTCCTCTTCCTCCCACGTCCTCTCCCCCCTTTCGCTGTCACTCCCTTCGCATCTGGGCGCTGCTGGTTGCGCCGGGGTGAGACCCTAGACCCAGGATCTGCGACTCTCCTTGGGACTGTGGGTCTTTCGGAAAGGGACGGGGGAAATGTTGCATTATTGCTAGAGGTGGTGGGAGGGATTTGTCACCGGAAGTGAATGAGCCTAGCCTACTGTCGGGACCAGCCCGAGGTGTGAGTGGGCAGCAAAGACGGCGCAGGCAGTAGCAAAACCTGGGGCAGCGGGCCGCCGAGAACCTTGGACGCGGCCAGGCGGGCGCGCGGCGACCTCGGATGCTCGGTGGAGCCCGGCATAGAGCAGGGGCCTCTTTGACCCGGCCCACCCTTCTGATCTAGGGTTTCACCTTTATTCTCCCCACGCCCCCACATTTTTTGGCCTTCGTCGTTTTTAATTGGAGTATTAAACTGCCCAAGAAACTGTCACTTGACATTTCACCGATATGCCTGCACTTTCGTGCAGAGAAAGATGGGAGGGAAGGGAAAGAATTAAGACTCATCTCCAAGTCTTCACGCCCTACTTTACTCCTTTCCTTCCCATTTAAAACAACACATAAATATCTGTATTTCCCCACTGAAAGCACAGGTCACCCGTTCACAGTTCTGCTCAGGGGTGGTAGGTGTCTTTGACTATTTGTGCACGTGCACCCGATGGAAATGGGGGTGCTGGAAAATTCCTGTGCTTACGCTGGTATATAGTATTCATTTTGTTTGCTTTGTTTCATGGACAAGATAGATGAGGCTTTTTGGGCTTTGTGAAGTATGGTTCTAAGGCTGGTGAATGAAATATACTTGGTTATCTAGTCTGAGTCATTACAGAGGAATGCAATAACTGCTTTATTTTATGAAGAGTTGATTTAACCAAGGAAGATTTGGAGATTTATTTTGCTAGGGTGGGGGGGGGCGGGGGGAACCTGACCTGCCTTTCCTAAGTTTTTTAGCAAAATCTGTCTCACAAAAACTAAGAAAGTTTGTAGCCAAACAAGGTTTACTGGACTTGGGACTTACAGTTGGGGTCAGGCAACTTTTCTGCATTAGCTATAATGAATCTGTGAGTGGTTGTTAGTTTGTCTGTATCAGAAGGCAATTGGATGTCATTAAACTCTTTCAGGACTTTCATTTCTGCCCCGCACAGATTTTGGCATAGAGTCCAGTAGACTTCAGAAGTTTCTGAATATTTTTAAATTGGCTAGTTCAAACTTTAATGAGAAAGAAGCAGTAAAGGACAAACATGAACAGGTCACCGGTTGACCCAGTGTGTGATAGGCAGTTTCAAAGACCGATGTGAAGCCTGCGTGGGGCTGGGCAGGGGTCAGTGGTGTGGTCATCAAGAAGTGTTGTTGCAACAGTTTTTTACAGCCCCCAGCACAACTGCCAGGTTAAGATATGGATTTAAAGCTATACTTCCGAGTTCGAAAGCAGTAGGAAGGCTGCGAAACCTCTGGCATTGCCAGACTGTACTTGTATCTTCCTTCTGACATTTGAGAGTAGTCAGTTCAGTGCGTACCTGGAAATAGATCGCATCTCCTCAGAGGTAAGAAGTAAAGAGGTGACGTGCTACAACAAAACTATGACAAAAGGTGTGCAGCCCTGAGTTCTGCATTCTACTTTCAAAGATACCTTAAAAGGCTTGTGAATCAAAGTATTGCTCTCTTTTAGACTTCTTAAAAAGTGAAAGAATTTTAAGGTATTATAGACTTTAAAAGATACTTTAAAAATAGATACTTTGGGATTCTGTTAGTTAGATTTGCTTTTTAACTTTTTGAAAATTTCAGATGTAGTAAAGCAGAGAGAAGCATGTCAGGTGTACCCATCACCCAGTTTGGACATGAACAACTGACAGTCTTCTTTCTTCTAAAACCCTAGCCTCTTCCCCATCCCAGTTCACTCTGATTATTTTATAGCAAATCCAAGACATTATATTATTTCATATTTTACAATCTATAAATATTTCAATATGTATCTCAAAAAGATTAGGACTGCCTTTTCAAGACATAGCTATAATACTATTAACTATTACCACACTCTAAAAATATCAGAGTTCCAGTCTATATTCCCATTTCTTTGATTATCCTATGATTTCCTGTAAGTTATTTTATCTGATAAAGATCCAAGCAAATTCCACATGATTGTCTAGTTAATATGTCCCTTAAATCATCTTTAAATCCTCTTTCTAATTGTCTTGTTGGGAAAAAGCCTAGTCATTCATTCAGCAGAGTCTCGGACCATCTGAATTGTGCTGGTTGCATCTTCATCCTGTGCTTGTTAGATTTTAAATTCTTGTCATATGTACTGGATCTTTTAATATCATAAAGTGAATGTTTATATATTGATATGCCATAGGAAATCAATAACCAAGTAGTGAAAGCGCTTAAGCACAATGAAACAGTCTTTGGGTGTGGCTCTACAGCAAAAAATAAGGCCTTTTGCTGCTCTGTGGAGTCTGTCAGGGACCAGTGCTGTGGAAGATGCCAGCTATACTCAGGCACAATAAAACAGATCCAGGCCTTGTATTCTAGTCACTTGATGCCAGAAGGAGGTGTCACCTAATGAATGGATATAAAGCATTCATTAAAGAGCTCTAGCCCTGGCTGATGTGGTTCAGTGAATTGAGTGTTGGCCAGCGAACCAAAAGGTCGCTGGTTGGATTCCCAGTCAGGGCACATGCCTGGGTTGCAGACCGGGTCCCCGGTTGGGGGCTGGGGGCATGCGAGAGGCAACCAATCGATGTATATCTCATATGTTGATGTTTCTCTCCCTCTCTTCCTCGCTCCTTTCCCCTCTCTCTAAAAATAAATAAAATCTTTAAAAAAAAGAAGAAGAAGAAGAGCTGTATATGTTAAGTATTAAATGGTAGGCAAATACTCCTACCTTGGTCACTGACTTTTCTGACACAAAGACAGTGAAAGGTGACAGCTGGGGGGTTATATGATATTCTTGAAAAGGCCTCAAATTGGTCTGGGAAGCAGAACAGGAGCAGCCCCTTCCTTCCACCTTTGCCCTGGCTCTCCTCCTCCCTAACACCCTTCACTTCCCAGAACTTTTTCCCTAAAGCTAGCACAGTGACTGGAATTGTGTTACTTATCTAACATCAGATTATTAAGCACTGACTATGTCCAGCACTGAGCCAGAGAGTCCCTCAGGCTGCCAACGTGAACAAAGACAAACTTAGTCTCTAGCCTTGAGGAGGCCTTATCTAGGCAAATAATCGCATCAACTTGTGAAATTTTAAGTGACAACTGACAACTTACAAAGGAAAGAAGAACAGAGCTTACGCTAGTGGGTGGTTTGACCTTGTTAGGGAGGTGAGCGAAAACTCCCCCAAAGGGCTGCTGAAAGGATGAGAAGGAATTCAGAAGGAGAAGGGAGTGAACACCGAGAAGTGCCTTTTAGATGTATGGCTCCTGGGGTCCCTGGGACTTCATGGAGAGCTGCGTCAGAGGGGCGCCGTGGGCAGGAGGCGGACTGCAGGGGTGAGATGAGGTGTGGGAGTGGGGTAATGGAGCTGACAGATAGCTTTATTTTAATAACATTTAAAACATTTTTTTACTGATTTTTTTTTGAGACATGGGAAGGGAGGGAGAGAGAGAGGGAGAGAAGCATCATCGGTTGCCTCCAGCATGCACCCCAATCACGGACTCTGCAACCTAAGCATGTGCCCTGACCTTTCCGTTTATGGGACCACACTCCAACCAACTGAGCCACCCGGGCCAGGGCAAACACACAGCTCTTTGGAGAAGTTTGACTGGGAAGGGGAAGGGAGAGAACTGAGGGGGGCGAGGGAGGGAGAGACTGGCAGCAGTGAGGTGTTTTTGATTTTTACAGAAAGAGAAGACTTAAGGTCCAGAATATAAGGGTCCTGAAAAATTTGGCGGGGGGGTGGGGACCCAAAACAGGGATTAGCTTTGGGGAGGAGGAGGACAGCTTCTCTATTGCAGTGTTGTTTTAACTTTTTATTATGCAAGTTTTCCAACATAAACTTTTTTTTTTACCTCGGATTCATCATAGTTGATACAGAAGCTTTAAGAAACAGTAAATTACCGTGTGCAATAGATAGCGTTTTCTGTTCTATTTATTGCATTAAAAAGTGCTGATCAAGAGCCCCTAAATTAAACTGCAGTTTAAAATGCTGTATCAGCAGGGGATGGTGCTGCCTTAGGTAAATTTGTGTTTGGTAGCTGGCAGGTGAATCTGATGATTTCTGTGTTCTTAATAAAGTAGGCAGTGAAGTCCTTTACTGGGTGTGGGAGGAAAGGACTGGGAATTTCTGAAAAGTGTGGGGAAGGTTTCAAAGCCCTGTGGGCAGAGGGAGAGTATGTTGCCCAGAGAAATGGGGCTCAGTGATATGAATGTGAAGAAATACCTAGAGAATGAATGAAGGAATGAATGAGAACTTTCCAGGGGACTGTCTGGGCTGGGGACCAGTTCGGGGGAAGGAGACAGAATTTGGGGCAGGCAGAGGAGAGAAGCTGGTATGGAGAGCCTGACCCTCAGAAGCAGGAAATCCTCATGAGAGTCTGGAGTCTTGACTCCGATAGCCTCTCAGCACTGCCTTCCCTGCTCTTCACAGAGAAAAAAGGCCACCAGGTGTGGGCCTCACCTTGCCTCCCGTCTCACTGATACCTTACCTTACCCATGAAGTTCTGCCTCTGTGTCTCTCTCTGCCCACCCAAAGCCTGAGTCCCACGGCCTTCCTCACATTTCCTAGGACCTCCAGCCACCAGTCATCCTCTCTTTCTTCAGGATCTTTCATCTCTGGCATTTTTGGCATTTTCTTTGACCTCTTCTCTTAGCAAGCAAGTTCCCTCAACTTAAAATAATTTTCCTTTTGTCCTAGCACCCACCCAAGTAAATGCTCTAGGTTTCCTCCTTCTCTTAACAACTGACTTTTAATTTTACTCTATTTTTTTAATTTGGGGGGTACGATAATTAGGTTTATTTTCCCCTTGTCTTTATGGAGACATAATTGATATATGACACTGTGAATTTAAGATGTACAGCATTATGATTTTCTATATGAACATGTTGAGAAATGATTACCACAATAATAAGTTAACACACTCACCACCTCACATAGTTACCATTTTTGTTTATGCGGTAAGGCCTTTAAGATGATGAGTTCTCTTAGCAACTTCCAAGTGTGCAGTCATGCTGTCAATTTCATCCCCCACATTTGTTCATCTTAGGATGGAAGTTTATGCCCTTTGGCTACCTTCACCATTTCCCACATGCCCACCCCTCAGCAACCACTAACTTACTCTCTTTCTCTGAGTTCCATTTTAATGACAGACTTTTAAAAACAATAATCTATATTTGCTCTGTCCAGTTTCTCAATTATTATTCCCTCTTTAGTCCCTTATTATCCTACTTCTACTCTGCCACTTTATTTGAAACTGAAATTGTCCTATCATCACCATTCCCTCCTAACTTTCAAAGCCATTACCCTTTGGCCCTGGTTGGTGTGGCTCAGTGGATTGATTGCCAGCCTGCAAACCAAAGGGTCACGTGTTCGATTCCCATTCAGGGCACGTGCCTGGGTTGCAGCCCAGGTCACCAGTAGGGGTCACACAAGAGGCAAACACACACTGATGTTTCTCCCTCTGGTTCACCTTCCCTTCCCCTCTCTCTAAAAATGAATACATAAAATCTTTTTAAAAAATCCATTGCCCTTAGTAGCTATAAGCTCTCAATTCTCCCTTCTCTAAGCACAGCTCCCTGGTTGTCTCAGTTCTCTGTCCATCCTTGACCATTGCTTCTTGTCTCCTTTACCAACTTCTCTCTGTCCGCCCCCTAACTATCCGGGAGGCCCAGTTCTATCCTGGTAACTCTTTCCTTGTTCCTCTCGCCTCCTTTAGAAGCTTACTGCTCCCAGGGCACCAAGACCTGCACATGTGCCGATTGACCCTTGAATCTCTGTCTCCTCCCTCTACCTCTCTCCTGAGGCCAGACCTGAACTTCCAGTTCCTGTCTAGATATTTCCACATAACTATGTACTATCCATGTAATTATCTTCTATCCAAAATACCTAATATTTAAGATGACTTGAAATGAAGTCCTTACTGCTCCAGTGATGTCCTTTTCCCTCTGTACATGAGTTTCAGTTATTTACTGCTGTGTAACAAACCAACTCACACTTACCAACTTAAAACAGCAATAATTTATTATTTCTCATAATTCTGTGGTCTCAGCTGAGGCTGTAAGCCTCCAAGACAGCCACACTCGCTCCTCTGGGCCTTGGTGCTGGCTGTCAGCTGGTGCGCCTCACTGCCTCGCAGTGTGGCTCCCTCTCACACTTGGTCCCTCAGCATTCGGTCGTCTCGGGGGTCAGCTCGACCTTCTTCTCACCATGGCTGGCTTCTGGGGCAGGAGGGGGCGGCGCAAAAGCAGGTGCCCCCAGGCCTCTTAAGGCTGCAGCTGGAATTGGCACAGTGTCCCTGGTAGTCAAAGCACATCACAAAGCCAGCACAGATTCAAAAGGGGGAGAAACAGACTCCACCTCTTAAAGGGGTGGAAGGAATTGCTGGCAGCCATCTTTGCAGATAATCCACCAGGCTGTGTATCCATTGCTAACTCTTTTATGGCATTTGCGATGTGCCAGGCAACAGCTGAGCATTTACATGTATTACTTCAATCCTTACAACATCCCTGCGATGTGGGTACTACTATCCCCGTTAACAGATGAACTGAAGGGGTGAAGGTGACTTCCTTAGGACTGAGAGCTAGCAAGTGGTGGAGCTCAGATTTGAATGGAGGCAGCCTGGTTGCTGAGCTCAAGCTTTTAACTCCACCTGTCTGATCCTGATACCACACCTGATCCTGCCCCTGATGCCACACCCACAGCCTTGCAGGCAGGAAGCCAGTCATCCACAGCTGCATTCTCCCTCACCGGTCCACACGGTCTGCAAGCACCGTTATCTCTGTCTGTCTCTCAGGTCTGGTCCCTCTCTTCATGCCTGGACCCCCTCCTCATCTTCTCTACACCCCCCTCTGGTCCCCTACCTTTGCGTTTCTCTCAATTCCCCCAGTCCTGCATGCTTCAGCAACTTACTGTCCCAAAGCTCAAGCTGATTATGTCACTTTACTTAAAACTTCTGCTGGCTCCCCATGGTCTAACACCGTTCAGACTCCTTGGTGTGGATGGATGCCAGGCCCTTCACAACCTGTGTGCCCTAGGTGCCTCTCCAGCCTCATCTCCCACTGTTGCTTTTGCTCCCACTGCACCGTGCCCTGCCATTACACTGACACACCATGCTCATTCACTTCTGTTTGTTCAGTCGGCACCCACCATGTGCTAGGCACTTTGCCAGGTGATGGAGGGATATTGATGACCACACAGACAGGGCTCCCTCGGAGCTTACAGGCTAAGTGAGGGATGCAATTACAGGCTGGTGTGATATATGGTATACTGCGGGGGGTTGGGGGGGGATCTTAGGTGCTGAGATCACCAAAGGTACCTAACCCCGACCAGGGGCATCAGGGCTGATAGTTGTGGTGTCTTAAGAAATCTAAGCTGGATCCTAAAGAATGGCTGAGACCTAACCCAATAAAGGGAGAAAGCAGAGTCTCATTCATTCATTTCTTTCTGCAAATATTCGTGGAGCGCCAACTACCGGTATGTTCCAGGCACTGTTCTAGGTGCTGGAAATGCAACAGTGAGCAGAGACAAAAAGCCTCTGATTCATGGCCAGGAAGCAGCAGAGACAGAGCGTATGCAGCAAACCTGGATGTGAGAAAAAGATGCGTTAGAGCAATGTCCTCAGATCTGGCTTCACATTAGTATCCTGTGGGGGCTTTGCAGCACCCTGACGGCCAGGCCTTCCACCGCTAATTCTATCAGTATCTCTGGGGGTGGGACCTTGGCATTGGATTTGTTAAAGCTCCCCAGGTGGTTCTAATGGGCAACCAGGGTGGTGAGCCGCCATGTTAGAGGAACAAGTACACTGGAGCTGGAAGCGGAGGGCAGAGACGAGGTTAGAGAGGTGGGCAGAGCCGAGGCGGCCAAGGGCTTCATAAATCCCTTCAGGAAGTTTTTTAATCTTGAAGGCACTGGGAGCTACTGAAGCATTTAAACAGGATAATGACAGGGTCAGGTTATTCCCCTTCCTCCTTTTTCCCTTTAACAAAAGGTCAGTCTAGATGCTCCTTGTGGAATGGATTCAAGCGGAGTAAAAGTAAACCAGGGTCAGTGTGGAGGCTGTCGCAGGAGCCAGGACGTGTTGTTGGGCTGCAGAGATGGGGTGAGTGTGGAGAAGGGCAAAACGTTATGGTAGGATCTGGCTGGAGGAGCTGATCTTGGTGCCTGAGACAGCCAGGATGAGCAGGTTTGGAGAGCGGCTGTGGGGCCATTTGGGACCTACCGCTTGCTCCTTTTCTCCTGCCTGTGATCCTGTGCTTTATCCTCTCTGCATCACTTGCCTCCTACAAGACCTGTTTTACACATCTCTTCCGGGAAGCCTATCTGGATTCTTCCTTCTGTTAGCTCTTGGTGAGTGTTTATCAGCTTAGGATGACAGTATACATTCACAGATATCTGTTCCACAGCTTGGGCTCCTCCAGGGTTTTTTTCCATACTGTATGCTTTGCACAGTGCCCGATACACAGGAGGTACATAATAAATGCTTGTGAAATAGATGTGTTAGTGGATGAAGACTTGGGCCAGAAGCAAGATCTTTCCCAGGACCGTGATTAGAAATGAGTCAGGGGGCTTCCTGTCGTTTCTGGCGTAAGGGACAGAAGGGAGGGCATCTGCCGAGCTGGTCAGGAAAGAGGCCGAGTTAGAGGTGCCTAAGCTGTTGACTCTACAATAGAGAGAGATACAATCGCTCTCTAAATTTTCTTTTGAATATAGTTTCAAATTCTTTTCATGTCAACGGCACAGGAATCTCTTAAAACTGTTCCACACCTGTTTTTTCCATGTCTCTTCCTGTTAGTGAGCTATGGTGGTGGTAATAAGTGGACAGGTCTGAGTTTAAATTCTGATTACTAGCTGTGTGACATTGGGCATGACACTTAACCCTTTTACTGTCAGTTTCCAACAGCGGTAAAGTGGGCATAAAAGATATATGTATTTCTCCCAGAACTGTTGGGCCAGACCTACAGGAGACCCTCAATAGTCACTGGGTCGCTTTCTGCCTTCCAGGCACTGGATCTTCACCCCCTTGCACCGCCCAGCCCTCAAAGTGCGGGGGAGAGGAGATTTGCCGTGTACATCCTGACCTTCTCGGAAAGAGCCTGGTAATGATTCTTCTGTGAACAGGTCTCTGGCCTTTCTACAGTTCTGGGGGAAAGCTGGGCAGAACTAGCACGTAAATAGTGCTGAAAAACAAACAAACAAAAACCCACACAGAATCCTAGAAAGACTGAGCTGGCCAAGCCCATGAAGGATCCTTTAATACCAGGACAAAAACTGGCTGATACTAAAAGGAAAAAATAGGGATGTGTAGTGATTTTTTTAAACACCACTTGATTCATTCAGTTTAAAGAACAGTATTGTGTGATTATATCCCTTTTCTCTCTTTTTAAAGTTTTTCTTGTATGAAAGCTGTTCTATCTTGAAATCTTCAGTTTTGGGAACCACTGATCTAATCTTGCCTCACTTTACAGATAAGGGAGTGTAAAAACAATCATATGTTATATAATACAAAAGCTATGTGCGGTCTTTTCACAAACACAAACTCTCACATGGCCATGGGCTCCCTGAGGACTCTGGCTGGGTCTACTATTTTTATGCCCCATAATCCCGCATGTGGAATCTGCCCAGCATAGAAGGCTCACAGTAATCATCTGTGGAAGGAATAAATGAAATACCCAGCCCAGGCACTCTAGAATCCGAGTTTGTGATGATGCATTTAGTCAGTAAACTGCTTGAGGGGACCCTCTGTTCTCTGTGGCCCCGATGCCAGCTGTTCAGGAGCAATTTAGCCCTTGGGTCCCACGGAGATCAGACAGGCCCGGGGAAAGGTAATCCTAGCACTGATGATAGTGGCAGCCACCAGGCACCTTCCTTAGGTTATTTCTTTTAATCCTCCCGGTAACAGTGCCTGGAGGCAGAGCATTCGAAGCAACAGTAATTTTAAGATTCTTTAAAAGACACAGCCAGATTTAAATTCCCAAACAGATGTTTTTAGTACAGATTCTTTCTGTCTTAGTTTCTTTCTCCCTCAGTGTCAGGGAAATGATGATGCACAAGTTTTGAGATAATTTAAAGGTTTTGTAGAAATGCTCGTTCATTAAGATTTGTGCTTTCAAAGCATCCTGGCAGTTGAAAGTTAAATAAGAAGAAACAAATTATTCCTCTTCAACTCTTCTGCCTAGTTTTAGGGTTTCTTCTTTAGGATTTCATTATTTGCTATGAGATGCCACTTTTCTGTGAAATACTATAAAGCACAGGTTCCAACCCAATGAGGTCATGAAATCCATTTAGTAGATGACAATTTTTTAAATATATTTTATTGATTATGCTATTACAGTTGTCCCATTATCCCCCTTCATTCCCCTCCACCCTGCACACCCTCTCCCACACACAATCCCCCCCTTTAGTTCATGCCCATGTGTCATAAGTTCTTTAGTTTCTACATTTCCCCTACTATTCTTACCCTCCCCCTATTTTCTACCTACCATCCATGCTACTTATTCTCCATACATTTTCTCCCTCTCTCCTCTTCCCACTCCCCTGTTCCTAACCTTCCATGTGATCTCCATTTCTGTGGTTCTGTTCCTGTTCTACTTGTTGGCTTAGTTTCTTTTTGTTTTTGTTTTAGGTGTGGTCATTAATAATTGTGAGTTTGCTGTCATTTTACTATACAAGTTTTTTATCTTTTTTTCTTAGATAAGTCCCTTTAACATTTCATATAATAAGGGCTTGGTGATGATGAACTCCTTTAATTTGACTTTATCTGAGAAGCACTTTATCTGCCCTTCCATTCTAAATGAAAGCTTTGCTGGATAGAGCAATCTGGGATGTAGGTCCTTGCCTTTCAGGACTTGGAATAATTCTTTCCAGCCCCTTGCCTGCAAGGTCTCTTTTGAGAAATCAGCTGACAGTCTGATGGGAACTCCTTTGTAGGTTACTGTCCCCTTATCTCTTGCTGCTTCTAGGATTCTCTCCTTCATTTTTACCTTGGCTAATGG
>CM052541.1:103230282-103261601 GCA_028533065.1 Trachops cirrhosus
ACTATTGGTTCCCTGTGCATTTTTCTTCATTTCACTTATTGTAGCCTTCATTTTTTCATCTAGTTTGCGACCAAAATCAACCAATTCTGTGAGCTTCCTGATCACCAGTGTTTTGAACTGTGCATCTGATAGGTTGGCTATTCCTTGGTCATTTAAAAGGATGAGTTCTGGAGCTTTCAATTGGTCTTCTGTTTGAACCATCTCTTTGTTTTTTGTTTTTTTTGGGGGGGGTCTTGTGGCGCCTGTTACGTATGAGGGGCGGGGCCTTAGGTGTTCACCTGGGCAAGGCATCCCAGCTGCTTAGTTGTGACGCTGTATGTGGAGGCGGGGTCCAAGAAGGAACAATGGCGCTTGCTCCGCTCTCCATAGGACCTCAGTCCCTTCAGCGCTCTCCCGGAGCAAACTGGGCCCCTCTGGTGCCAATTCCTGTGTGGGTGGGCCTGTGCACCCCGAGGGACCTTCCTTTTCAATCAGTGCCCCAAAGCTGTATTTCCCGGTGCTGGGACCCTGGGTTGCGCACAGTGCCTTGCTTCACAGTCACCACCTTGCCAGGTCTGCTGGTTGCCCCGGCCGGGGCCCACCAGCCACCACTTGTGCGCCCAGGGTCTGCAGTCTTGCACGCCACCCTGGTTGCCTTTCGAGCAAGCGTCTGGTCCCAACGTCTGGTCCCAACGCTGTCTGCTCCCCGCGCTGACTGCCCGACTCCGCCCCTCCTACCAGTCTGGATGAATGTGTCTAATTTAGCTCCTTGGGTGTCCGACTTCCATACAGTTCACTTTTCTGTCAGTTCTGGTTGTTATTTTGTTTCTAAATTGTTGTTGTCCCTATCTTGGTTGTGGGAAGAGGTACAGTGTGTCCACCTATTCCTCCATCTTGGCCAGAAGTCCTAGTAGATGACAATTTGCATTTTAAAATGATAAAAGATACCTTGACTGGTGCAGCTCAGTAGGTTGGGCGTCTCATACCTCAAACTGAAAGGTCACTGGTTTGGTTCCCAGTTAGGGCACCTGCCTGGGTTGCAGGCCAGGCCCCATTTGGGGGCGTGCGAGAGACAACCACATATTGATGTTTCTCTTCCTCTCTTTCTCCCTCCCTTCCCTTCTCTCAAATAAATACAGTCTTTTAAAAAAATGATAAAAGAAAAAAAACAAAAAATGATCAAAGAAATAAAATAGAATATAAGGTGTCAGAGCACATACATTGTGTGGTATAAATAGATTTATATTATATGTATGTGTTTTAAATATACACGTACATGACTTGTGAGATAAAATGTATTTCCTTTTGTAGGTGATGATCAATCAGATAAGTTTGGGAAGACAGTTTCATGAGTGAGGCCTTGCACAGTATGGTTCTCGGAAGTGTTCACCGATGTGGATAGGGGATGCCTTTTGTGCCATTCTGACACGATAGCAATACGGAAATATGGATGCTGAGCCAATTCTTGCAAAATGTCAAGTAGGAGCCTATTTGCGCTGCAGATACTTTCTGCTCCTTTTGTAAGAATCATGAAAGTTTGCTTATAAAAAGTGAAAGATGCTGACTTGGACGAGGGAGCTGTGGCCCGTGGGGATGAATTGGAGGGGCCACAGTGCAAGGATCAGTGGCTCTAACAGCTGGGAGTTCCGCTCTCCATGGTGAATCAGTGGCCCCTGACATGCAGTGATTTGAAATTTGCTGAGGCACAAATCTGAGTACATTCTGGGAGGCGAGGCCTGTGGGTCAAGACAGAGAGTCATTTAGCTCCAGTGAACCACACCCCTTGCCCTCCATCTGCATTCGAACATTGCGTGCAATTTTACTGTTCTTTTCCTTAAGAGCAAACTTCCTTATAGTAATACAGAGCTTGTTTCTGTCTGAAGAGATAATGACCGTGAAATGATGGGTGAAGCTTGAGTGGAACTTGTGATGTGAGAATATGCTGAGAAGGACAGGTTCCTGACAAGGGTGTGAGTGCCCAAAAAGCCAAAGTTGCTGCAGGTATTCTGCGTTCTTCAAGTTGGCGAGTCCCGGAGCCCCGTGCAGGCAGCTGCAGAGGCTGGCAGGGGCCTGCGTAATAGGCTTTGCTGCCTTTTCAGAACCTGGGGGTGAGCATTGATTTGAGTCAGTGTTCATTTATTATACAGGGTGGGGCAAAAGCAGGTTTACAGTTATTGGTATGGAAAATAATACAATTATTAATAAATAATAATAATACAGGAATTAACTCTGTGCTTTGAGTACTCACAACTGTAAACCTACTTTCGCCCCACCCTCTATAGCCTCTGGAAGATGAAAACTTAGTATGTAGAAATCTTCATGTTTGTTTAAAGAGAGGAGACAACCTGTGTGTGTGGTTTCTTGTTTGTTTTTGTTGCTTATTCCAATACTTCTTGACTGATGCTTTAGGAGTTGCTGTGTAAACTCTGATATTATCTGAGTGGTTATGCTCTTTAAGACGCTGTGTTGTGTGTCTTGGGTATGCCCTGAGCTGAGGCCTTCCCACAAGCCTGGGGGTGAGGTGCAGAGGATTTGGGGACAGAACAGGGATTGTCAGCAGACAAATTAGGACCAGATTCTGCTTCTACCTTCACACGTAGATGCTGACTCTTTTGAAAGAATTATGATAAAGTCACTGTGGGTTGACTCACATGCAGTTCTTCTAAAACACTTAAACCTATAACTGGGGAGGAGATGGGTCGCCCCACCCCCGTTCTCCAGTAGTTGTTGACCTAAAGTTAGCATTCTGTGAAGTGCCTGTGAGTCATAATTGCGACTGTAGGAAGCCAGGGAAAGAGAATACGAGAGGAGAGGCATGTTAGTTTACCAGGGTGTGAGAAATGGTGCCGCTCTTTTTATTTAAAAGACAGTCCGGCTGAGATTCATTCATTCGTCGCCGTACTGTGTGTGTCACCAGGGGAACAGCTCTGCTCTCTGAGCTCTGCACATGCGGAGGCCAGGCGGGCACCTCACCTGGACCATTCCATGCATGGAAGGCTTGTCTGTGCCTCCCCAACTGACTGTAATCGATTCAGTAGCTACTTGTTGATTGTCTTCTACCTCCAGCACCAGCCAGGTGCCTTGATATAGTAAACCTCAAGAAATGTTGGCTTAATGTATCAATGTAAGATGCTGTAACCAGCCCTGGGGTGAGGGGAGGTATAGAAATGAACAAGGTGGAGTCCTGTTTCCTTGAGGCTCACAATCCCGGGATAGACACGGAGACAACTAACTGTAAGTCAAGCCAACTGTGGTATGTGTAGCTATGAAGGAGGGAGGAAGTTCTATGGAAGCACGAAGGACAGAGAAAAGGAGTGAGGGAAGTGAGCGGGCAGGTGAGGTCCCACAGGAAAGGAGTGCCAGGCAATGGGACATATGTGAGCAGAGATGGGAAGGCACCAGTTGTATGTGAGGAGCTTGGAGTAACGCCTGGTGGCAGGAGTGGAGGGTAGTCAGAAGGAGCAGAGGGGTGGGTGGAAGACGGGGCTGCAGCCTACGGTCATTTGGGAAGGCCCTTGGACCCACCTGAGGGTTTTGAGCAGGGAGCAAAACCGGTGTTTCAGGAAGAGGAGTTAAAGAGAAGGGTCGGAGCCAGGGAAGTGCTGTCGGAGGCTGTTGCAATGGTGCTTTGGATAAATGACAGGGCTTGATGGAGGACAGTGGACATGAAATGAAGGTTACTCGAGAATGATTTGTACTCAAAAGCCTGTCTGTGAATTTATAATGGCCATGAGTCTACCCCACCACTGGGATGATTAGGTCAGGTGGCCAGAACACAGCTTTTCAAACTGAAGTACATTAATAACCAAAGGTGTACTGGGTGCAAATGGAATGACAGCTGAAGGAGTTGGATGGTCTGAAGACCTTTTACTCAATCATTAGCAGTTTTTGCATAGCAGTAATAATAAAGCTTAGTCTCTGGCGAGTTGCTATTCCTCTCTGGAGAGATACTTGGCCTGACACAGCAGGAGGAACTGCTCCCCTGGCCAGCGCTGGAAGGAGCTGGCTGGCGGCACATCGGTGTATTCGAGGATCTTTTGGTTGCAAGAAACGGAACTCACTCAGAGATGAGCAAGTAAAATGGGGAATAAATTGTAAGGAAGGGGAATCTTCCAACCCAAACACTAGAAAGGCTGCTAGGCCTCAGGAGGCTTACAGTATCATCAGGGCCCGCCAGAGGGGCACGGGCGCCCCGGCGGATGAATACCGTTTGGGCAGGGAGGGTCACGTGGCTGGGCAGGTAACACCCAGGGGTGAGGGTCATTCCCAGGACGGGGTATGGGGTGCTCACCTAGACACCTGATTGAGCATGCTCAGTCAAGGGTCCAACTGCAGGCGCAGGCTAGGGGTGCATCTCCAGCACCCAGCAGAAGGAGAGGGAGGATAGGAGCCATTATGGAAAAGTGCCGGGTGCCTAGTTGTCCTCAAGCATCAGGGCTGGGGCAACCAGGGGCCAAACTTCTGGGGCAAGCCCCGATCCTGAACCTCCTGCCACCACCCCAAACCCCTACTGGTTTAACGATCATAGCACTGGTAGAGGCTGCAAGCGGGGTCCCACTCTAGAGAGGCAAGGGGCCCGTTTTCTGGCCAGTGTCTGCCTCTAGCTCATAAGGTACCTCCAAAGGTGACTTCCTGGGTGCCTTTGCCTCTCTGGGCCACAGCGTACCTTGCTGTAAAGTGGATGGGTGAAATGAAGGACTCTCCAGTCTCTTCTGTATGAATGTTTGCGGAGGAAGACAGCTCCACCCTTCTCACCTGTGGGTCCGTGTTCTTGGGCCTCTGCAGACAGGACACCCCAGAATGTCCAGAACCCATAGTCAGGAGCCCCCAAACTCTGGAAGCACCCTGCCAGTAGTCCCCAGTAGGACTTGGGTCTTTTCCAGAGCTTGTGAAAATGTGTAGAACCCGAAAAATTCACAAAAGGAAACTTGCAGAATTAAAATGAATGAATTTTTAATTAAATGTTTCTATACATAATATGTTAACTTTATGAAATGTTAGATTCGATCTTTGTAAGAAATGTCATTAATTTTCTTACTTCGTGTGGGACAACTACAGGGGAGTCAGCCAGTGGTGAAGCAGATGAGTTTCAGAGGGCCAGAGAATTTAAAAAGCAAAGTTACTTTTTCAGGGAAAAAAGCATAGGCTTGATCTGAGACACAGGTGCAATTTAGTTTAATTTGCCTCCTAAGAAGGCCTAAGCCTGTGCATCCCTCCAGCAGCGTGAACTGCTTGGGACGGTGTCCCTGTTGTTCCCTGAGCAGGAGTCAGGTCCCTCACAGGGGCTGGATTACAGAACCCTAAACTTGTCTGGACTCCGAAAGTCCCTAGACCCAGGGTTCCATCCCCACACCTCTCCTCTGCACCCTGCTCCCCTTCCTCTGACAAATGTAATTCCATCGTCCAGCCTCCCCCCGTAACCCCATGTATGATGGCATGGCAGCCATCTCAGAAAAAATTATCAGGTTCTTTGTTCTCCCCTCTTCCCTTCCTCTACACCTAGTGAGAGTCTCTTCTTCCTGATACACTGGCCTTTCTCTTCCTATCCTATCCACTTTCAGGGTCCCGTCATAAGTGCCCCAGAACAATGGCCTTGGCCCCACGTCTTTCCAGCCTTCTAGCCTGCTCCCCTCAGCTGACCCAGTTTCCCAAGTACTGATACCAAAGGAGAGAATCTGATTGGTCTAGGTTGGGTCAGGGGCTTTTCCTTAACCTAGCCAGGCTGAAGGTGTGATGTGACAGACTCTTTGAAAAAGTAAGATGGTAGCCCTGGCTGGTGTGGCTCGGTGGATTGAGTGTGGGCTGCGAACCAAAGGGTCATTAGTTCGGTTCCCAGTCGGGGCACATGCCTGGGTTGCAGGCCGGGTCCTCGGGGGGGGCCACTTGAGAGTCAACCACACACTGATGTTTCTCTCCCTCTCTTTCTCCCTTCCTTCCCCTCTCGCTAAAAATAAATAAAATCTTTTAAAAAAAAAAAAAAAAAAAAAAAAAAAAAGAAAAAGTAAGATGGTAGTAAACAATGGATAACTCTAAAAATATTGTTATCCTTCCACTCTTCTAGACTTCAGGAGTAGACTAGTGGGTTGGTTGTCTGTTGCTGTATAACTCCGCTCTAGCGGAGACCCCTAAACTTGGCAGCCTAACACAGCAAGCATCCATTATATCACAGTTCGGTGGGTCCAGAGCCCAGGGGCAGCTGAGCTGGGTGTTTCTGGCTGAGGGTCTGTCTTCAGGTTGTAGTCAAGCTGCCCCCTGGGTTTGCAGTCATCCAAAGGGTGGTCTGGGAGGTGACCTGGGTCCAGGATAGGCAGAAAGCCTTGGTTCCTCACTGACTACGGGCTGGAGACCTGTTCTTCAACATGTGGGTCTCTCCACAGATGGAGCGTCCTTATGGCATGGCAGCTGCCACCCCTGCCCCCAGAGCGAGTGTCAGAGAGGAAGCACCTAAGAAAGAAGCTGAAGTTTTTTATACACTAACCTCAGAAGTGACAGTCACTTCTGCCCGATTGCATTGGTCACACAGACCAACCCTGGTGCAGTGTGGGAGTGGGTTTACAACAGTGACAGAACCAAGAAGTGAGGCTCGTTGGGAATCATCTTGAAGATTAGTTACTACACTCAGTCAACAAACATTTATTTAGTGCCTACTGTGTGTCTTGTGCCAAGAACTGCGAGCGGTGTGACGGGGTCTCTGCTGTTGAACCCCTCACACGGCACAGTGTGGGGAGGCCTCACAAAACACACCACCGTTCTGTCCCCAGAGCCTGCACCTCCGTCCACCCGGCTTTCACACCACCACGCCACTTATCCTCTTGGAATTCACATCTGTTCATAGTGATCTCTTATTTAACTGTCCTCAATTGTCCCTTTACCAAGATTTAAAAAAAATTTTTAATCACCCCCACAGTAAAAAATACATTTTATATCACAAACCAGTACATACACATACACAGGCACATTTAGAACAGAAACAGATTTCACAAATTTACAGTCACTACTTGCCATGTAGCCAGATAGTTTCTATTCTAAGCTACTTCACTTTTCTGTGAAAGCTGGTCACAGTCTTGCGAATTTCACAACCTGTTGCACTGTGACCTGCAGTGTGGAGAGCACCCTGGAGAGTCATCCACACTCCGCCAGGAGCTACAGGCCCCATCTGCCTGACTGCAGCCCACCTCATTTATATTCAATGACCCCCATAGCCCTGTCCCTCCAAGACTCTTCTACCTGGAGCTCACCCCCTGGTCCCCCACATTTGGAGAACTCTTACTCATCCTTTAAAACCCAGCTGTTGAGTGTTTCCTCTTGCCCTTTCCTTGGCCAGAAAGGCCCCCTTCCTCATGTGGCCCCCAGAGCACTGCAGTGACACTTGATGACTGGCAGGCTTCCATTCCATTTCCAGCCGGCTCCTAGGGCCAGCGCCCCCCGCCCCCACCAAGCCTACAATATATTTTCATCGAACCACTTCAAGTGCGTTTCGAGGACACTGAGCAAATTAGCATCGCACAAATGACAGTGCTGCAAATGAGCGGGGTGCAGAGTTGGGGGTGTTGCAGGCAGGTTTCCTGTCAAGGGAGCCACGTGCTGCCGAAAGCGGCTCCCTCCCCCTGCGGGCCGCTGTCTCGCCCGCGCATCCATCACAGGTACAATTCGCACCGGAACTTGCCGCCCGGGTTCCTTACCGCGGTTCATTTTAGCTGCTCTGGTTTCTTTCTGGTTTTTCTACTTTTTTCATTTGTTTGTGTTGATGGTGACAACCTAGTGAGAAATGGAGCTTTAGGCAGTGCAGATAGAAAGGCCTCTATCTCTGCACCCGCCCTGCTGGAGGGGGTTTCCTTTCTGAAGTGGTAGGGAAGGAGGGTTTTGAGGTTTTTGAATATTTGCTTCTAAGTATCTTACTTAAGTTAGAGATTTGCTTGCCCACATTTGCACTCTTTTGGTAAGCTAGCAATCCGACAAAATATTTTCTGGTTGGTTTTGCCTGTACGTGGTTTTTATTTTTGAGGGGGAAAAGAATCTTTGGTTAAATTGTACTGAAATACAATGGCTGTTTTTAAAATTTGCTGTTAACTTAAGGGTTGAAGCTAGCGTGGTTCCCAGGCCCAGCAGCCTCTCGGGAGTCGCTGATAGATTATGCTGTGAACCATAACGGGAAAAGAAGAAAAAAAAAAGACACGAACAAAAGCTCTTAAATTGTTCCTTCACCCATATTTTCATTTCTGCATTTGTCACGGCTGCACAAGTGCCCTAGGATGTGCTGACTTGGTTGTGGTGTGTGCGTATTTGGGAGGGCGGTGAAGACAGACTGTAAACAGATAGTTACCGTGAGTGTGATAAATAGTAGAATAGAGGTATGTATCACATGCGTAGAGAGGGAGTCCTTTATTCACTTCAAGCAGTATTTTTCAAATGAGGGTTGCCTCCATTAGTGGATCATAAAATCCATTTACAAGGTAACTAACAGCATTTTTTAAGTGAGATAGAATGGAATGAAATATATCAAGTTGCATCCTCCATAGTATGTTTATTTTCTCAAATTTTACTTACTTATTTTTAGAGAGAGAGGAAGGGAGGGCATAAGAGAGGGTGAGAAACATCCATGTGAGAGAGAAACATCACACTCATCTATCGAATGGCATCCCAGGCAGGTACCCTGGCTGGGAATCGAACCAGTGACCTTTTGCTTTTCTTTGGATAGTGAGGTGCTGACAGAGGTGTGATACAACCAGCTCCATGTTTTACAAAAGGTGCCTTAGATAGAAAATTGGTTGACTGGAATTGGGAAACCGGCAAGAGATAAGGACCTGAATTTGGATGAAGGTAGTTGATGGAAAAGAGGGACTCGGATTTGAGTGAGGTTTTGGAGGTGGGTTGCATGGTTTAAGGCAGACAAAAGAATGAGAAGGAAGCATAGACAATCCTAAAATAGCTGGGGCGGGGGTTGGTGCCTGAATACAGAGACTAGGGAGAAGATCACGTTCCAGATGATTATTTGACTTTTAGTTTGTGCTTGTGGTGGGGCAGGAACAATTCATCTCTGCCCCCCAAACCCCATGTGAACTATACCTCAAAAGTGTACATTTCCTTTGCTCCAATTGCCCCTGTCTGAACAACCTCCTCCTGTCTGTCTGAGACCTGACTCAGGTTAATCTGACTCACAAGTGACTGATAAATACACACCCAACTGCTAGTTGATCAGTGTGATTTACATCGAGGCCGATGTTATAAGCCTTTTTGGGAACAAGAGCACTTGCACCTGTGCTCAGGGTGTCGTCACCTTTTGCAGTATCAGAGTACCTGGAAAATGGAACTAGTAATTAAAGATTTAGGAAAAAGAGAATTGTGTGGTCTGAGGAGTATTTCATGTGGACTCTTAAAATACCTGATTAACTCTCCTGTACTCAAATAAGAATGTGGCCCTTTAGTGATTTTGGTGATCAAAATGCTTATGGAGGTTATACTTCCTTTTTTTTCCCTTCAGTGTTAAGGATATATCTTGGCACCTGCTTAGAACCTACTTATTTCTTTACCTCAACTTGAATTTACAAGTCATCTCTGTGGGGTGGTTCCTTTTTCAGATGTCTTACCTCTTGGTCATTTTATTTTCAAAAAGGACACTGACATTTATTGAGCAAGCCCCTTTACATGGGTACTCTATCTCAGAGGCTGACTTTCTCCCAAAATTCTCAGGGTGCTTTACAGGAGCACCCTGAAGCCTGTGGGACTTCTCTCCTGCTGCCTCTACAATCCACCGTGCTCCAGGGCATGGAGTGGAAGGAAGGCTCTGTTTTGGGGCCTGAGAGCTGGCGAGTGACACCTCCCAGCTATGCCTTCCAACAGCATGTGGTGCCCTCCTAACCTGATGACTGTCCTCCCCCTCACATACTCTGTGGGGAAACAGGCTAGATGTGGAAGACAGCAAGGCTGGTGGGAGTGCTGAATGCCTCTTTTTAAAAAACAGTTCTGCTTGTACTCCTTATCCTTGTACTAGAAGCTTGTTAGGAGTTAGGTTTTTATTTTAAAGTCTGTCAGGGAAAATAACCAGCTTGAAATATGTCATGATTAGCTAGCCTTAGTCTCTACAAAGATGATTTAAAGTGTTTATTTATGTATCAACTAAAATAATAATGTAGGCAAAGTATTGAAAACATTTGTGATCTCTCCAACTCAATTGCTTGTTTAGTACTGCTTTGAAAACATCCCATGTTTCTTCTAATAATAGTATTAATCACAACAGTAATGGCAACTGTTATTGAGTATTTACTCTATAGCAGACACTAAAGCCAGGGTTTTTATACCTAATGTCATTTAACTGTCTCCCTATCAACTGGAGATATAGATATTGTTACTTTTATTTGACAGATGAGGAAACTGAGCCAAGCGAAGTGAAAAAAGGAGGCCAAGATCACAGGGCTAGAAAGTGGCGATGATAAAGCTCTGATGGAGGGCGGCGGGACAGAACTCTGAACCATAAGGCTGTACTGCCTGTGATCAATTGCATAATGGCCTAATGCAGTTCATGGAGACCTACTTACTCCCCTAATATGGGAAAATGATACAATAATTAATAAATAATACATGAATAAATGCTGTTTCATGTACCCACAACTGTAAACCTACTTTTGCCTACCCCGATGTAGAAGTAGAGAGATACTCATTTCTTGTGTTCTTATACATCTCGTGGATGGGACTGTTTCTCTTTTATCACACACGTATTGGCTGTAAGCTAACTATGTGCAAAGTACTCTACTAGGCCCTTAAAGAATGTAAAAGACTTTGAGGAGCCTCCTATCCAGGAAGGACGTAAGAGAGATAGATACAGGAGGTTGAGTTGCATGAGAACGCCACCAGAATTTACATGGGAAGATGTCACGTGGTTCAACCTGACATACAAGTAAAATAAGGTGCCATGATAACACTTTACATGCTCTAGCTCCTGAATCCTTAAAATAACTTTCAAACACAGGTGCTATAATTATCCCCACTTTATAGACGAGGAAGTTGGAGCACTGAAGGGTGAAGTGACTTGCCCATAGCCACACACCTGGTGTGTGACAAAGGTGGAATTTGAACCCAGGCCAATCTGAGTCCAGAGCAAGTGCACTAAAGTCCAGTATGTAATTAAGTTCCTCTAGGGATATGAATAAAGGCATGCACCTTTTTTATGCACATTGAGAATTCTTACATTTTTATTTCTCAAACACTACATAGAGCACTTACTAACTCATCTGGTATTTTTGGGGATCTCTGTGATCTGTACACATCTGGTCTAGCATTTGCATTCACTCCCTTTGAGAGTGGCCAACCGAAAAGGGAAACATTTGGCGGGAGAATGCAAAAAAACAAAAGCATTTTCACTGTTAATTGTTATGTGGACACTGGGCCTGCTTATTTGGAGGCCCAGGCTCAGGCTAGAATATTTCAACTATAATTACATCCTCTTTTGTTTTTTCTTTCCTGTGTCCAGTGGTCTTTCTTTCTAGGTCACCTACATAGATAGGAACCAAACAGTGACCATTTAATTGTACATAATTAAATTGTAGGCAATACAATTAAAGTTATTTGCATATAGTTAAGCCATTTTAAGAATTTTCCTCTTAAAAAGTTTTCTAATCTTAATATTTTAGATACCAAAATCCTGTCTATATAAATCATAATTTAAATTTTACATACACAGGCATATTCCTTATTTAAAACATTAAGTTTTTAATCACATGGGAAAATTAAGAAGTTGTTTTTTTGTTTTGTTATATTAAATGATTTCAATTTTGGGGGTGCCTGGTGAATCTGAAATTCTCCCCACTGCTGCTCCTATATTTTACAACCCCCCAAAGTTTAAAATTATATTTGACAACTGGCATTCTCAAACTAGGTCTTCATGAAGTGGAGCGTTGCCCCCTCTGCCTATGCCACAGTACTGAACCCTGTTTATATTAAAACAGCAAAGACTGCTTGTTTCCAAGATCCTTTTCAGAGCTTGAAGAGAAAGGGTGAGGTTTAGAATCAACCTGACCTGGGTTTCCCCCACCAGCTCTTACTAGACTGATGACCCCAGACAAGTTATTAAAGCCATTAGGAGAGTCCTGCAAAATCAGGGTAACTAAGCCTATTCTAAGGGATTTCATGAAGGTTCAGCCAATAATATATATAAGTATAATGGAGGCATTTAGTAGGCCCTCAATAAATGTCAGTGCTCTTATATTTGGAAATTCCTTTAAAAGCCTGCAAAATCCACAGTCTTTATGTATGTATGCTGTTGGTTTTGTTTTATTTTATTTATTTATTTTTTTTGGTGATCTTTCAAAGTCAGATTTGTGTTTCTTCGGGGTTTTGGCTGACTTGGGAGAATAGCTTTCTGAAGCCCATTAATATTTCATTGGAGCTGTGGAGCAGCAGCTGTAAAACTTGCTTGGTGGGTCCTAATTGCAATGAATAATCTACGGACTCTTTTGAAATGTAATTCTTCAAAATGGGTATTACAATTATATTCCAACCAATCCAAAGGCACTTTAAAACATGTTTAAAATTTTCCCAAGCCAATTAGAAAACTGGTTGGTCCAACTGTCAAGTGTAGAGAAATATGCTGATTTATGCAAAGACTACTGTTCCAGGAAGGCCTTGGCTGGCTGTGAAACACATGTGAGAAAACACCTCGATGATACCGTGATACAAAATCGCTGAATATATTTTTAAGGAATGTCTAAATACAACGCATACATTGTGAAGGACAGAGTGGCAGTTACTAAAACATGATATGTTTTTTTTAAAGATCTATCTTGAATATGACACTGTATGCCAAACGACATTTATTTTGTGCAAGATAGTAGAGTTACAGTATTCTTATATAAGCAAGCAAGGTGCGCTATCATTACCTTTTTTGATGCTAAGGGGATATAGAAACTAAACAATAATTTCATGTAAATAATTTAAATCTAGGAATAATTTTACTTAGAAGTCACTCAATATCTGAGGAACATGGTTGTGAGCATTCTGTTCATTGCAGAACCCTGTTGCTATAGGCATTATAAACTAATTTAAAATAATTTGCAACATTTCAGGGGCTCACATATGTATATTTTAAATCTGAATCACATGCTTATACAGTTCATCCTTTATGTATCCTTGATGTTTATTTGAACTAAAAGACAACAACTCCGTCTTCTATATTTTTGTGCATATTTACAGGAAAAATAAGTGTAGTTAATCTTGACCACAAAGGCACCCTCTCCCAATCCACACTGTCATAGTTAACATTTACCTAAACACTCTCAGTGAGCTAGATGGTTTATGGAGACTCTCAGCAATCAGATTTGAGATTTAAAATGGGTGATAATTACACTTAAAAGGTTGGGTAGCTCCCTTTTGAAGATGGGGGATTATGTAATGAAAGTTCCACAAATGTGGTGATGGAGGATATCTACACGGAAAGAGAAGACAATAGGAATTGAATGTTTTGAGAGTGACTTATTTCCTCACCTTTATCTTGGCCGCTAAATTTGTTTTGTCTTGTCTGCTTAGTGTTGACATACAGGTTTCACAGATAAGGTTTTTACAGCATTTTGGAATGGAAAGAGGGTGTTGCAAAGGAAAGCTCTACAGTTAAAAGTTAGAAAGAATCAATTATTTGCCAAATAACTAAGTTAAAAGTGACCTTTTAGTTTAATTTTTTTAAGCACATGTAAAAAAGTATTTACTGGGGCTTCTTCTAATTAGAGTTCTAAACAAATACTGTTTTTTTAATACCCCCCCTACTTCAAACTAGAACTGGACCGTGTGTGTGTGTGTGTGTGTGTGTGTGTGTGTGTGTGTGTGTGTGTGTGTGCAGGGCGCCTGCGGAGAATAGCACGTATCTTGTAGATTTTCATTTTTTTTTTAAAGAGTCAAATAAACCTGTTTCTTGAGTAAAGCAGTACATTTCTGAAGTTAACAAAAAAAATCCCAAAGGAAACAGGAATTAACATCTTTGGACCTTGATTTTAAAAAAATCTTTTAATTAAAAAAATTCTAATCCTAACATTTTTTGCTAGGCGAGAACCGGAGTTTGGAGGTAGACGAGCAGGCGAGCGGTTTGCCCGGGCGCAGAGCATGAAGGCCGGGCGGGCGCGGGGAGCGGGCGCCCGCCGCCCGGCGCGGGGGTGAGCGAGAGAGAGAGAGCGGAGCGCGTGTGGCCGGCGCCGCTCGGCCGGGAGCTCCCGCGCCCGCGCCCCGCGCCCCGCGCCCGCCGCCGCCGCTGCCGCCGCCCCTGGTGCGATGGCGCAGAAACCCCGTTGACAAGGCACTGCTTTTTCATGACGGTGAGTTTCCCTTTGAGTGTATTATAATTTTGTGATAAAAATTTCAAGGAGAAAAAAAACACACAACCTCCTTCCTCTGCCTCTTTCCTTCAGGGAGGGGACAAGCGAGGGAGGGGGGACTGGAGGAGATCTATCTCCAGACAGAAAAGAAAGAGGAGCAAATTAAACACCGAGTTGCCAAAACCAGGATATTAGGTTTCAGCCCAGAGAGCTATTGGCTAAGGCTGTGTTTTTTTTTTTTTGGGGGGGGTGGGTTTGTGGGTGGGTGATGGTGGTGGTGGGTGGATGTTTAATGGACACGGAGAAAAGGGGAATCGAGTGTTTATGCCTTTCCCAGAGCCGCCCGGGCCCGGGAAGACCAAGTTCAGAGTCTCGGGCGGGGGCGCGGGCGGGCAGGGGATGGCGGGGCCGGGCCGGGGGCGCCGCGGCGGCGGCGTGGGGGCCCAAGCGCCTTCTTTCTTTTTTTTTCTTTTCCGCGGATGCAAATTTCTGGAGCGGGGAGAGGGAGAGCCTGGGAAGGGGGGTGGCGTGGCGGTTGGTGGTGGGGAAGGGAGGGGAGGGAAGCCTTTTAATGACTCATTGATTGAGCCAGTTTAAAATTAGTTGTGTGCGCGAGTGTGAGTGTGTTTTCCGCCCCCCGGAGCCGCCAGGAGCAGGGAAGGAGGGAGTAGGGCTAGGCTAGGGGAGGATGGCGCGAGCAGGGGGCAGGGAGGGCCAAGAGTGACGGCGGACGAAGAAGAAAAATCAGCTTTTCCAATCTCCTCCCCTCCGTTTTACCCCCCACCCCCTCGTTCCTTTTCTCCCTCGGAAGCTCTTGGGTGTGAATCGCATTTTCTTTCTTCTCGGCAAAATGGACCCCGCGTCTCCGGAGGGGGAGGGGAACGGGTGGGGAGGGAGGCGGTGGCGGCGGTGGGGTCCAGGTTTATTTTTCATCCCGGTTTTCTCCTCGCCACTTTTATGGGCGGCCGCAGCGAGGAGAGCGAAGGCCGGGCAGCAGCAGGCAGAGCTCGGGGTCGGCCGCCCGCCCGCCCTGGCCAGCTCCCCAGCCCCCTTCTTGGCGCGCGCCTGCCGGCGGGACTGTCCCTTCCCCGCCGCCTGACCCCGGAGCACCGCCGAGGACCCGCAGCCCGGCCGGGTCCTCGTGACAGGCAGAGGACCCGCGGCCCAGCCAGGCGCCTCCTGCGGGATCCCCGCAGCCGGGCCGAAGAGGACAGAGACTCTGGTGGCGCTATTTTGGCCGAGAGTGCGGGGCCCGTTGTGGTTCGCGCCCTGCAGTCGCCCCGCATGCGAGATTTTGCGGAGGGCCGGTAGTGGCGGCGGTTGGAAGGTGCTAAGATGGCGCTGGGCCTGGCCACTCGCCAGGGCTTGTGGCGCAGTTGCTCCGCGGGCGCCATCTTCCCTAGCGGCGCAGGCGGCGCCCTTCCTGAGCGCTTCGCTCGCCTGGGCTTGTGAGGTGCGGGATGAAGGGGAGCCACGCTCCGGGTGCTGAAAGTGGCCAGTGGGGTCGGGGGCGCACTACTGAGCTGGGGTCCTGCGTAGCCCTGTCCTTACCTGGGCCCAAAAGACCGGGCCACGGCCTGGGAGGGGGAAGGGGCTGGGGCTGCGGCATCCTGCTCCTTCCCACTGGTGTTCGAAGAAGGGTGGGCTGCGTGTCCGGGCTGGCAGTGGACGGGTTCCCTCCCTGAGCCCGCATCCCCTCGGCCAACACTGGAGTGGGGAGTTCCCGTCACCCCTCCTGCTGCCTGAAACTGGGCGGCTCTGTCTCCCCTGTCCTGGCTGCCGGCAGGGCATTGAGGCTTTTCTTTCATCCCTTTCAACTAATTTTGAGAGTAGAGTGAAACCAGTACAAAATTGCATGAGTCCGGGACAATGGCTGTCTGCCTTCCAGTAACGAGGTCCCCTGTAGCTAACCTACGTTACTTTTATTTTTTTTAGTTGGTTGTATTTTAAAGTAACCCTGGAAAAACATTTATCTAGTTTCAAATCGTGGGAAGGTAGTGGGTTTTAGTGATTTGAAACTTCTTGCTGGCCTTCATATTATTCCTAACGGTAGTAAATTAAAAGTATTTTAGAATTCTGATCTGGAAAATTAAACTTGCTTTGACTCCCTGAGACTTTAACCCCTTTCTTTTTCTTAAACAAAATAGAAAAACTGCCCTGTGTTTGGGGTAGTCCCTCATCGACATAAGGCTTGTCAGTTCCCTGACTCGCTAGTGTTTCCTTAAAAGCATCCAAGTAAGTATCTGTTCTGTAGTAGCTGCATTAAGAGAGATGTAGGTTTTAACTTCAACTGTTACTGAGAAGGTTATTGAGAAGAGGAAAAAGTCTGTAAAGCTTTGATCTCTTTAAGAGTCCACAGAGGTGGAAAGTAAGTAGTTAATTTCTAGAGGATAAAAGTAACATAGTAGCAGCAGTGTGTCCTCGTGTTTTTAAAAAAAAAATCCACTATATAGTATGCTAAGAACTGTGCTTGGTGCTTTATTTAGTTCCTATTTATCATATTAGTCCTGCAATATTGATTTTACTTTTTATTTTTAAAAAGGTTTTAGTTATTTTTAGAGAGACAGGAAGGGAGGGGAAAACAGAAACATCCATGTGTGAGAGATACAGCCATTGGTTGCCTCTCCCACAGGGGACTGCCTGCAACCCAGGCAGGCGCCCCCACGGGAGCCCAAGTGGTGACCCCTGGGTTCTCAGGCCTGCGCTCAGTCCACTGAGCCACGCCAGCCAGGGCTGCAATGTTGATTGTATTATCTCTTTACCGGAGAAGGAACTAATGTTAACCTAGATATTGAGATCTTGCAGTTTTAAGTGGTAGAATTGACATCGGATCCCAAAAGCCATGTTCTTGGCCCTGAACTTGTGGTTTCTGAATTTGAGCGTTAGAATCCACTGGGGAGAAGTTTTTAGAGATTTACAACATCACCTCTTCATTATTTGTTAGGGCTAGTTGGTTTTTTCACAAGCCCAGGGTGTTAGACAATCTCAGTTTTAAGCTGACTTTTCAACTTCTCAATCCTAAATCCTTCCAATTTTGAAGTTCAGACCCACCCAGGATCTCCTTCTGTCGGAATAGGTACCAGCAGTCAGCACTGTGCCAGAGCTCTCCAGGTGGTCCCTGTGCCCCACACGTGCATTCGGAATAGCGCTGCGCGGGGGGGGGGGGGGCCTTTCAGAGTTCGAACGTGGGCCTTGGTCCGTGTCATTCTGAGTTTCCACAGTTTATTGCTAGCACCATTCTCAATTTTATTTTTCTCCTATAGCTGCCTCTTATCAAATTGTTAGAACTACTTTCTTAAAGAAAGAAGGCTTAGCTATCCTAAGGCTAAAAGCTCAGGACATTTTTAAAAGCCTGTCTTAAATCTACTGAGAAGTTAAATAACATAGTTTTTTAGGTCTAGATGGGCCATCTAGCTTAGTCAAGGCAGTTCTGTAACAAAAATAGAATTGAATCCAGGGTTGATAAATTAGGAATAGGGTAGAAAAGATCTTGAAATAAAAGCTTAGAGATAAATCCTTGGGAAAAAGGGATTCCCCCCACCCTGAATTTTGAATCTTATCTTTTGGGTTTTGGGAAGTAGGATGGGGAAATTATTCTAAACATGAAACCTGATAACAGAATATGCATACAGACACAAGGTCAGGAAGAAACATTGGTGCCAGTGACGATGAGTAGCCAACCCTATCAAAATGAGAATCCAGTCAGTGGTGAAATCGTTAACTTCTCTGGAGCAAGGACTGCACACTTACTTTGTGTTTTCCTTTCTTTATTCCCAGACCACTCTTATGCTTAGTAATTGCTAGAGGAAATGATTGAAAACTTTTGGGTTTTTGATGGCAAAATTGTATGTCCACATTTTAAAATGTTTTGAGGAGCAACTGTTGAATACCCGTGCCCAGTCTGTGTCCAGTCTAGACCAGTGGGTGGGTGTTCTAGTTTTGAACCGCCTTTGTGGCTCTTCTCCCCTTGTTTTTTCATGGTAAATGCCAAAGTAATTATATTCTTTGACTAAATTCCAATAAGGCTTGAAATGAAGAGAAATCTAAAATAAACCCGTTTATTAAATAAAAAAAGAATAAAAGACTCATGGACATGGACACCAGGGTGGTGATTGCTGAGGGGAGGGGGGTATAAAGGGACTAAATGGTAATGGGGAAAATATGATAAAGATTATATATTTAAATAAATAAAATAAACCTGCTTAGAGGGAAAGAGTAGCTGCCTTATTTTAAAGTACCCTTTAGTGGAATTCAAGACAAGATCTTTGTCCTCATGGAACTTACAGTATAGTGGGAAAAACAGGAAATAAGTATAAACAAGTAATCAAGGTAATTACAGGTTAAGAAAAATTATTAGAAGTGACTAAGCTGGTAGATCTAAAAGAGTGTGTTGGGAATGACTGGCTAATAAAAGCCAAGGAGCATCCCCTATGAAGAGGTGACTTGAGTTGGGACTAGAAGCGTGAGCTTGTGCTAGCCATGTGAAAAGCTGGGGAGCCGTTCCTGGCCTGGGAACAAGTGCAAAGACCAGAAAGGCTGAGAAGGTCATGGGTGTTAGAAGCAGGAGGACAAAGGACTGAGATGGAGTTGGATAGATCCTACAGGGCCTCTTGTATTGGGCAGTATCCAGTTTGGGGATGCTATATCAATGAGAATGAGAAACTTTTGAAGGGTTTTAATTAGGGCAGTGGTATGTTTTTGTTTTTGTTTTTAAGAGATAATAGCTTAAAAAAATCAGAGGACGAAGGGGCAGTTAGGAGACTACTGCAATAGTCAGCTCAAGATTGATGGTATCATAGGCAAGCGCAGTGGCAGTGGGGATGGAGCAGAGTAGATAGTGGGTTTCAGTTATATTTTGGAGGTGGAATTAGGAGTATTTGGTTAATGGGTTGGCTGTGGAAGGAGAAAGGAATCAAGGATGGCTTCAAGATTCTGGCCTAAACCTTGGGGGGCTGATGGTGCCATTTGCTGGTTGGAGAAGACGGGAAGAGGAACAAGTGGGGAGGGGTGGGTGACAGGACTTCTCCGTGGAATCTGTGAGTGCTTTTTGAAACATGGGTGAGACATCCAAATGGAAAGTCAAGTAGCAGTGAGTGTTCAAGTGGAGCTGAGAGGAGTGGGCATAATTTTGGGGGCTCACTAGCATACACATGGTATGTCATGGAATGGTTGAGGTTTATCTTTGATCACAGAGACCTCAAGCCCTAAAACACTTCCAGTGGCTGAAGGAGACTGAGAAGTTTTGGCCCTTAAAGTGGGAGGTTGAGTTATCCTTTTCAAGAAAGGGGATGGTCCATCTGCAAAATGTTGCTGAGAAGGTGAACAGTGAGGATAGAAAAATGTCAGTTTGGGTTTGGCATCGTGGAGGTGGCTGTTTTGACAAGCTGTTTCAGTGGCATGTTGGGAGGGAAGCCAAACTGGAACACACTGAGAGAATGGGAGTGAAGTGAGTGTAGACCGCTTGTTGGGGAAGTTTTGTTGTAAAGCGAAGAGAGAAACAGCATAGCAGTGACTGGGGAGAGAAGTGGGGTCAAAGAAGATCTTTTTTTAAAAAAAATGCTGGAAAATAGAAGAGCATTTTCAAATTGGCTAGTGAGAATAGGTAATAGAAATGGAGAGACTAAGGCAGAAGAGAGATGAGACTACCGAAAGAGCAGAATTCTTGAGAAGGAATTCAGAACACCCGGGAGCAAGAAGACTTGCAGTGGCAGGAGAGAAGGCTGAGAATGTGGGCACAAGCGCAAGGAGGTTTATGAACTGGAGGTAGGACATACGGTTTCTGTTTTCTCTGAATTCTGAGGTGAGGCTAGCAACTTAAAATAGAGGAAGGAGGGGTATGGCTGGTTTGAGGCCAGGACACCTCACTCCAGGTAGCAGGAGGAAACCGAGGAAGGATTGCTGGGCATTATGGAATTCCTGGCTGTGGCTTGCTGGGGGCAGGGGTAGGGTCTGAATTTAAGGTGAAACCAATCAACAGGGTTAATTGTATGGTTTTCTGCCAGCCACATTCAGCTGTTACAAAGGAAGCAAAGGACAGGCAGGTGATCAGTTCAACTAAGAGTGGAGTTTTGGCCTCCCAGGTGTGCCAGAGGAAGAGGGCAGCTGGGGGAGGGAGGGTGGTTGCAGTGCTGAGCCTTGGAAAGTTAGGTGGGACGGCAGGGGAAGCTAGTGGGGCGGGGGCAGGGGGGGGGTGGCCATGAATTTAACCAGGAGTCATTCTTGGTTAAAAACGAGTCAGTGGATACAGAATTCCAATTTGGGATGACACCCTGGAGCCAGATAGTGGCAGCGGTCACCCAACAATGTGAGTGTACTTTAATGCCACTGAACTGTACACTTAATCTTTTGTGTATTTTACCACAATAAGAAAAAGAACATTTAAACCTTGAGGCAGATACATATGGTTGTTTTTTGTTTGTTTGGGTGGGTTTTTGTTTTGTTTTGTATATTGCCTTGGACTATTTGGAGAGCACTGTATTTTCTGTGGAAGAAAGTAGTTTTAGAAATCAAATGTCTGCCCTGGCTGGTGTGGCTCAGTGGATTGAGTGTGGGCCTATGAACCAAAGGGTTGCCAGTTCCATTCCCAGTCAGGACACATGCCTGGGTTGCAGGCCAGATCCCCAGTGGGGGGCATTTGAGAAGCAACCACACATTGATGTTTCTGTCCCTCTCTTTCTCCCTCCAGTCCCTTCTGTCTAAAATAAATAGACAAAATCTTAAAAAAAAAAAAAAAAGAAATCAAATGTCAACTTCCTGAGATAGAGAGAGTACCCCCTCTTACCATGGTCCCAAGCTTGAGTGTGTGTAACAGTCCCCTATAGACAGAGGTTCTGGGGTGGGGCCCAGGAACCTTACGTCGTTTCTCTGTGCACCGATTTATTGTAAGACTTGAGCATAGCATTTAAAACAAGCTGGGCATTCAGAAAACATTTGCCAACTCAATACCTAGAGAACCCAGGTAGAGTAGAATGATGGGAACTAAAGAGAAGCAGGTTTTAGACGTAGGTGGAGATAGTGATGCCTTACACTACCGAGGGATATGTGAGAAAAAGAACGAGACCATTGGATATGATCGTTGTTAGGATTTGACATTCTGAGCGTGGGTGATGAGAAAAATCAGATTATTTTTGGGAGGTGGAGAAATAAGTATTTTTTCTTATTTTATTGAATGTATTGGAGTGTGACATTGGTTAATAAAATTACATGGGTTTCAGGGGTACAATTGAAATAAGCATTTGGAAATGATTTTTTAGATTCAAACAATACCAAGTGGAAGCACGCACTCCTCTGAACCTCTCCCCATTCTTTCCTCTGAATCTGCTGTCATTCACCTTTTCATGAGGTTCCTCTGTTCCCTAGCTGTCTACAGAATAGGTAAAAGTGATGTGAGATTAAAGAACAGGAGAGTAGGGTAGATGATAAGGTTCAATATATTAATAGATGTCTACAATTCCTTGCAAGATAGCAGGTCACATGTCAGGGACAGAGGCAAAAAAGGCTTTGAGTTTAAGGAGAGGAGTAAACTTGCAGAATGTATCAGATGGGGGGAATGGATCAAAGAAATAGTACTCAGCTGTGATGAGTCAGTGTGAATTAGCAACACCAGACGCATCTGTGCATGATACGGTTCTCGGGCTGAATACCATTCTGTAGCAGAAGTGGAAGGGACAGTGGGTGAGGCGGCTGGCAGGAAGGGGTGGAGGCAGTTAAGTAGCTATGAAGAAGTGGGAGAGCTCACAGAAAAGGAAAGGAGTGTGGACTTGGAAGGAAAGCCCTAAACTGGAAATCTTGTAAGTGGTACCTCGCTGAGTGGAGCCCAGGATGCGGCCCTGCTGGCGGGTGGCTTGCCCGTTTGGAGTGCAGTTCAAGAGGCTCAGAGCCTATTAACATGTTGTAAGGGAAGGTGAAAGACGTCTTGGGGAGAAGCAGCTGGGGGCTTTGATCTTTTTTTTCCCCTTACCTCCTTTGTGCTTCCTCTCAGGAAAACATCCTGTGACTTCCCTGTACCAGGTGTTAAACCTAGGTTCCCCTTAAGCCTAATGAACTTTAATTTATATAGCTGTGATGTTTAAATTATAATTTTTTTCAAATAAAGTTCTAAAATTGAATGTTTTCTGTTTTTGTGGGTTCTTTGACTATCTTGAAAACATGTTAAACACTTAAGTTACCTGAAATAAAAATCCTAAGTGTGCAGGAATGAAGAATGAAAGGTATTGCCTTTCTAGAAAAGGCTTATTTCAGTTTAACCAAAATCCAGTATGCTTCATTCTATCATCAGCAATTAAACTTTGCATCCTAACCTGTAATGGAAACATTTCACAAGGAAAAAAAAATAGGGGAAAGAAATATTTCTTAAACCTCAATATTATTTCAAGCCCTGGTGGGTTTAATATTAAGGTCTCACAACAACCCTGTAAATCGGCTTTGTCTCAATTTTCTAGATCATAAAACAGGTTTAGAAAGGAAGAGTAACTTGCCCAAGGTCACATCACTATGGGGCAGAGCTCAGACTTTAATATACACTGCAGACCTGTGCATCATACACATTTTCATTGGTATTAAGCCCATGTATAAATTTAACTTACAAATGCCTACAATAAATATTTTGAGGTCTTAAAATTGGATGACCTTTGTTTCAATAGGAGGAATAAGGGAAAATGACGATTTAATAGCTAAATAAAAATTGTGACCAAAAAACCGAGATCTCTTGGGTTGATAGTCAAATTTTAGGTCCAAGCACTTATTCTGCCCCCTCTGCAGATAATGCAGTTATTATTTGCACAGTATGATGAGTCAAACATGGGACCATTTTAGCTCTACATTTGGTAGCGACCAGGGATCATCATATCTTTCACTTAAAAAGAATTCTAATTGGAAAAGAGGATCTTAAAAATAAGACCTTATTTAAAATCGCTGTTGTGTAGCTCATGTTGCTCCCTTGCTTAAGAGACTGGCCCTGTGAGCACAGTAGTCATACGGCAGATGCAGATTTGGGGGGAAGGAAGTGTTTAAAAGAATGCAAAGTGTAGTTTGCTTTGATGAAACATTATTTTAAAGAGGTCATACTGCAGGTTGAATATAAGACAAATTTACTCAGTTACAGCCAGTGAGATAACATGTCAAAATGAACTACTTTTTTTCTTTTAACTCTATAAAAAAGGCTAGCCCTGATAGGCAACAGTGATAAATGACCCTGAGACATTCTCACTGAGGATTCTTCAGTTCACTTAGGATGACAGACCCTTGAGCATTGTGTCGCTCACCCAACAGGCTGAGGCAGCGCTCCACGCAAGGCTGCAAGAACTGACTTGAATTTTCCTCCCTGACCAGTGAGACCAACCCTCTCCCTACCCATTAGTGGTAAGCCTAATTTAGGGAAATGAAGAATTTCAAAGTCTTATGGTAAGTGTACTGTGGGGGAGAATTTCAAAATTTGTTATGAAGACTAAATATTTTGAACATGAGTAAGGAGTATTGAAATTGCTATTGTATGGATTGAATCAGCCATTTTTAAAAGTTGCTTGTAGTATCCTCACATTTCAGATAGGACTCTTTATTGTTTTTTTTACAAGATAAATCAGTGTCTGATTTCTTGGTTAAGTTGTCATTTCAGAATTGGTATTCAATTATCCTTAGAAAATATTGTATAGTATTTGGGCCACCCCCATCAGTGGATTTTAGCAATAACTTTTACTTTATTTATTTATTTTTAAAATTTTAAAGTTGATTTTAGAGAGAGAAACATCAATTTGTTCCATTTACTTATACATTCATTGGTTGATTCTTTTACTTATTTATTTTTCATTTTTAAATTGTTATTAGTTAATTCTTGTATGTGCCCCGACCAGGGATTGAACCTGCAACCTTGGTATATTGGGGATGACACTAACCAACTGAATGACCCAGCCAGGGCCTTACTAATAATTTTTAAAGACCTAAGCATTTCCCTTGAATTAAAATGAAAACCTATAGTTGTCGACTAAACTTAGTTTTAGTGCAATGTACATGAAGGTCTTACAAATATAAAATGACTAGTTTATAATTTATTGTAGTTAATAATTCTCTTCTGAAATGATTTCTCAGTAAGTAGTAGAACTAGAGAAACTTGGGTGCCATTTTGAGAGATTAAGTTTAAAATCATTATATTTGTGTTTGGCAAACAAAGGTATTACAAAGTTAGAATTAATACCAAAGAAAGTTTTCTAAAGCAAATTTTAGTTTTTTAAATTGGACTTAATGTGGGAGGTAGAATAGATTTTTTTTCTAATGTGGAGAAAGGTCTTCAAAGTTAAAAGTAACTCTTTCCACGTATATAGAGAGACAGATTTTTTTCTCCTGATTACTGAGAGTAAAAGTTCTTTTTGATCATATGGTTTTGATTTGCAAGTATTCTAGGATTTAGAATAAATGAGTGCTGCTATATTTAGATTTCTTTTAACTCCCATGTTTCCTAGAAGTGCAAAGAAATACATCCTGAAATAGGCCTGTTCATTCTTACTTCCCATTTGTACTCTGACTCTGCAAGTCTCAGGGTCGGGCAGGTCCCTGGAGTCCACCCCTTTTCCTCTAGGTGTGATCTCACTTAAGAAAGGGAGATTTACACTGGATGTGTTTGGAGCTGTTTTTATCCAGAAAAACCTCAAGATTTTTTTTTCAAAATTTAAAACTGTTTTACTTGCTTCTCATTATTAGTCTGACTTTATATGTCATATGATATATACTTAACAATCATTTTTTGTTATGGCATATATTATGTAGGTAAAACAATCTGAAAGTAGATGTCCAGGGAGTAGTACAAATTTGCATAATTTGTACAAATTTGAAATTTGGGTAACCATGTTGTTTAAAAAGAGGGGTGGGGAGGACCTAAACTTACTTGGAAATATAAAATGAATAGTGTGCCACACAAAATACCTAAAGCATACTAGAGAAAATGTGTATCTTTTTTATCTGATATTTTATGAGTACTAACATATTACTATACATTCTTTTTGCATTTGCACTGTCATGTTAAAGTTTTAATCAACTAAGAAATTAGCACCCGGCTGGTGTGGCTCAGTGGATTGAGTGTGGGCCTGCGAACCAAAGCATCACCAGTTTGATTCCCAGTCAGGGCACATGCCTGGGTTGCAGGCCAGGTCCCCAGTATGGGGTGTGCTAGAGGCAACCACGCGTTGATGTTTCACTCCCTCTCTACCTCTTTCCCTTCCCCACCCTCTCTCTCTCCTTTCCCCTCTCTCTCTCTCCCTTCCCCTCTCTTTCTCTCCCTTCCCCTCTCTCTAAAACTAAATAAAATCTTTAAAAAAAACAAAAAAGAAATTAGCAGAAGTCGAGCAGGGCTCTGCTCACAGACCCCTCCTCCCCCTCTGCCAACACCCACTGAGAACTGCGCCTGCGCTACAGCCAGGTGGCTGGAAAGATCTTCCTCTAATGTTAGAAAGTTGTCTAAACTGTCTTTCAAAAATGCTTTATTTCTGTGACTACATGTATAGTGTAAATTGAGATAAACTGTTTTAAAGAACACATTTTCTTCATTACAGTTAGTAGATACTCCCCAGCTAGAACTTTCTGCTATCATTAGATTGAAAAAAATTAAATAAAACCTATTTGGCATTAACTCTTTCCCTTTGTCACATATTACATGTATTCCCAACTCCTAATTATTATTTAAAATATGTTCTGTGTTTCAAATTACCTTACTGTCAAGATTGTACCTTGAGCCTGACTCTCAGGAATGTCCTCAGGATATAAGATGCTATAAAAGTCCCACAGCCCATATTTTCCTTAAAGAGCATAACATGGATTTGCTGTGATGTATTTACATTATATACACACACCTCTAAAATATTTTCATCCTTTTAAAATTAAAAATTTGAACTTCCTTATACTGCTTTCCAGAATGTTTTTCTAAATGGAATTTGGAAATTATTACCATAATTATCCACTGTCAAAGCAAAAGCCACTGCACTGAAATTTCATCATCAAGTATTTACTTAGTGCCAGTTTTGTAGAGGGCACTTGGAGAGTACAGGAACACACAATCTGGCTAGGAGGACAATAGGGGACAGAGAAATACACACCAGTACTCGGTAAGTGCCAAATGAGTGGAACGGGTGAGAGCAAGGGAGAGAAGGTCTTTGACTGAGGTGTTCTAGCACATCCATCCATCATTCATACAGCAAATCCTGCTGAGCTCCTCATGTATGCTGGATGCCACTCTAGGCTCTGGGATGTCTCAGTGAGCAAAAGACCAGGGCCCTCTTTCTCATGGGCAGACAGACAGTAAACCCAGGTAAACTTAGTGGTGAGTTAAAGGGTGAAAATCAAGCAAGTTAAGGAAGATGTGGAATGTTGGGTGGGGTGGGAAGGAGGCCGTGGTAGGTCAGGAGCACCTGAGCAGAGACTTGGAAGTCAGGGGTGAGCCTGAGGATATCTGAAGGAACAGCATTCCCGGCAGAGAGCAGCCAGTGCAAAGGGCCGGAGCCTTGAGAATACCTGGTGAGCTCAGGGCATGGGAAGTCAGCAAGGGCAAGAATCACGTGAGAGGGGAGTGGGGGCAGGGGGGCGGCTAGGGGAGAGAGTTGTGTAGGGCTTTATATAGAAAAAGATTCTGAGCGTAGAAAAGGATTTTGGTTTTTACCATGAGGGAAATGAGGATATGTTGGTGGGCTTTGATTTATGTTTTAAAGGGATTACTCTGAAGGTTGGGTTGAGAATAGACTGTAGGGAGTAAAAAAACGAGAGCAGAGAGACCAGGTGGGATATGATAGCTTGGACTAGGGAGATGGCAGTGAAGTTGGTACAAGATTGGACTCTGGATCCAATTTGAAAGCATAGCCAATGGGATTTCTTGGTGGATGGGGTGTGGGGCATAAGAGAATGAGAAATCAAGAGTTACATCTAGGAAATGGAGTTTGAACTGAAGCCTAAAGGAATTTGTTGACCAAGAGATGGCATAAGCAGAGAAATTTAAGTGGGAAAGAACTAAATTAGGTGAGGAGTTAAAGGGGCGAGACAGTGAGGAAACTTCTTTGGGTGGAGTGAGAAGTTTGTAAAAGGAAAGAGGAGAATAAAAGGAAGGCTGAGAAGGGACATTGGGATCAGTTTGTGAAATGCTCTAAATGCGGGGCCAAGGTATTTGATCTTTTTCCTTATTAATAAATCCTAAAGGTTTCAATCAAGGAAGTGATTTGACTTAAAAAGAAAGCAGCATTGTAATTAACAATAGCTTTGGAACCAGACAGATCTGAATTCCAACTCCTGTCCTTTTCCTTGCTGTGCTGTCTCGAGTACGGTACTTAACCTCTGGGAGGGGATGTGCTTGAGCGTTGTCTGGACTGAGATTTACTTTTCAGAGGGAGTTCATAGGGATTAAGTGAAAGCATGCATATAAAACATAAACATGGTCCTTGACCCATTCGGGTCTTAGCTATCACTGCTTTTTAAAATTATTACTAACATAAAAAAGTAATATTAAAGCAGTGTTTAATTAGACTAGTCTGCTAACAGTGAATGAGTGAATGGTCCCCTTAGAAAATAAAATAGACTTTTTATCTAAAGTGAACTATTCCTATCACCAGTATTTCCATCTAGGCCTGGGCATTGCCCCTTGAAATTCCTGTTGCATGTCTAGTTACTGTCATCAGAACAGCAGGGCATGTAACACAGAGTGTTTTGCCAACAACATATTCAGAGATCAATCTGAGAGATTCCCCTTTTGATAGTCCCAGGTTAGGACAGAAAAGGCTCCGAGAAATGTAGCAGCAGAAACCTGATGTCCCTTTAAAACCCAGTTTCTAAAAATGAATGTCCTGATAAGACACTGTTCAGCAGAACACAGGTTTAGAAATTTCTGGGAAAATGAAGAACAGGGTATGGGCTTTGGTGTCATTTAAATATAAAAACATATCATAATGAAAATACTAAAGAAAAAGACTCATAATATTCCAAGGTATTAGTCTCCTCAGGCTGCTATAACAAAATGTCATAGACTGGGTGGCTTAACCAACAAATTTATTTCCTGACAGTTCTGGAGGCTGGGCGGTCCCAGACGTAGATGCCCACTAATTCAGTCACTGGGAAGGTCCTCTTCCTGCTTTGCAGACAACAGCCTTCTCTCTGTGTCCCCACAGGAGCTCTAGTCTCTTCCTCTTCTTTTTTAAAAAAGAGAGATGGTTTTTTGTTTGTTTGTTTCTTTGTTTTTGTTTTATTTTTAGAGAGAGGGGAACAGAGGGAGAGAGAAGCGTGAGGTGCCTCTCACACGTGCCCCAACCAGGGACCATATCCACAAACCAGGCATGTTCCCTGACCAGGAATGGAACCCATGACCTTCGGGTTTACAGGTTGATGCTCCAATCGAGCCACACCGGACAGGACTCTTCCTCTTTTTATAACAGCATCAGCCCTATCGTATTAGGGTCCTACCCTTGTGACCACATTTAACTTTAATGGCCTCCTAAAGACCCTGTCTCCAAATACAGTCACACTGGGAGTTCGGGTTTCATTTAATATGAGTTTTGGAGGGACACAGTTTAGTCCATAGCGGTCACCTCTAGGCACTACAATCATAAGTAATCTTCATTTTCTCTTCTGTACATTTCTATACTTTTCAGACTTTATACAGTTAAGGGTGTTGGGTGAAAAACACTTCTAGATTCCACTTATATGAGGTACCAAGAGTAGTCACATTCATGGTGACAGAAAGTAGAATCGTGGTTGCCAAGGGCTGGGGAGGAGGGAGAACAGGAGTTAGTGTTTTATAGGTATAAAGTTTCAGCTTTGCAAGATGAAAAGACTTCTGGAGATGGATGGTGGTGATGGCTGCTTAATAACGTGAATTATTTAATACCACTGAAATGTGTAGTTAAAATGGTGTAAGATGGTGAATTTTATGTTCAGTATATTTTATCACACCTAGCCCCCTAGCCCCGCCCCCAACAAAACAAAACAAAAACTTCTAAAAAAATAGACAGCTTTTGGAGCTAGATTGGGTTTAAATACCAGTTCTGTGTTGATCTAGTGGTTCTCAAACTTCAGTGAGTGTCAGAACTACCCAGAGAGCTTGTTTAAGACCTCTGAGTTCCTGATCCAGCTAGACTGGGATGGGCCTGAGAATGTGCATTTTAAACCAGCTCCTAGTTGATTGAGGACCACTGGGCTAGAGCAGGCCCAGGTTTCCCTGTTTATAAAGTGGGTCTGTGAGCCAGCCATGAGGCTCATAGGAAAGTAGCAGATCCAGTAGCTGTTAGCATCACCTTCAGTGTCCTTTTAGCACATTGTTGGCTTGCCTTTATTTTCAAACAATTTACTCTTGGATTTTTTTCTCCCATGTAATTATGGTTGTTTTACACAAACATGAAGAAGTAACCTGTTTTTAGAAACATATTGAAATCTTTAAATACATAAGAGGCATGTAACATTAACTTTCTTAGATTAGGATTATTTCAGTCTAAAATAGACTAGGGCTATCTTTGGAACTGATTTTTAATATTCAACTTTTTTCCTTTTCCAAATTAAATCTGTGTGTGTTGAGGGTGGTTTGTATTCTGGTGAAAATATGAGTTATTTCCTCCAACCCTCTTCCATAAAAAATCCCATGAACAAAATCTCTGGGAAATTCTATATAAATAATTAGGGTAAATATTAATCATACCTCTTCAACTGTTCTTAAATCCTCTTCAAGATTTCTACCTTGTCCTCTCCATAAGTGCTAACAAGGGGAAATGAACCTCTAGGCCGGTGTTTTTCCTAAATTAAGTTCTATAAATCTATAGACCTGAACAGTCCAATGTGATGACCACTAGCCAGATACGACTGTTAGCACTTGAACTGTGGCCAGCACCAGACATCCGGCCAAGATGGTGGCATAGGCAGACACATTGTGCCTCCTTGCACATCCAAAATAGGGACACCAATTTAAAAACAGAATAACAACCAGAACTGACAGAAAATTGAACTGTATGGAAGTTGGACACCCAAGGAGTTAAAATAGACACATTCATCCAGACCGATAGGAGTGGCAGAGTCAGGCAGCTGAGCGGAGAGGGATCAGGACCCGAAGAGCTTGGGACCAGGTGCATAAGACCTGACTCGCAGGTGGACCCTGGGTGCACAAGCAGCGGCTGGCAGACTCTGGCCTAGGGGTGGCAACCGGCAGACCCAGCGAGGCGGTGATTGTGAAGCAGGGCACTGCATGCAACCCAGGGTCCCAGCACTGGGAAATAGAGCCTCGGGGCACTGATTGAAAACACCTGTGGGGGCTGAGGCACAGGGAGAGACTTCCAGCCTCACAAGAGTGGTCGTTGCAAAGTCCCACGGGGTGCACAAGCCCACCCACATGGGAATCAGCACCAGAAAGGTCCAGTTTGCTTGGAGGAAGTGAGGGAAGGGACTGAAGTCCCATGGAGAGTGGAGCAAGTGCTGTTGTATTCCCCCTTGGGCCCCTACCCCACATACAGCATCACAACCCAGGGACTGGGTTGCCCCACCCTGGTGAACACCTAAGGCTCTGCCCCTCATAGGTAACAGGCGCAACCAGACCAAAAAAAAAAAAAAAAAGATGGCTGAAACAGAAAAACAAATGAAAGCCCCAGAACTAATCCTTTTAAGTGACCAAGAGATAGCCAGCCTATCAGATGCACAGTTCAAAACACTGGTGATCAGGATGCTCACAGAATTGGTTGATTTTGGTCGCAAACTAGATGAAAAAATGAAGGCTACAATAAGTGAAATGAAGAAAAATGCACAGGGAACCAATAGTGATGGAATGAAAGATGGGTGTCACATCAATGGAGTGGACCAGAAGGAAGAAAAAATATACAACCAGAAAGAATGAAGAAATAAGAATTCAAAAAAATGAGGAGAGGCTTAGGAACCTCCAGGACATCTTGAAATGTTCCAACATCTGAATTATGGGGGTGCCAGAAGGAGAAGAGAAAGAGCAACAAGTGGAAAACTTATTTGAACAAATAATAAAGGAGAACTTCCCCAATCTGGCAAAAGAAAGAGACTTTCAGGAAGTCCAGGAAGCTCAGAGAGTCCCAAAGA
>CM052541.1:103262101-103307482 GCA_028533065.1 Trachops cirrhosus
CTTGGGTAATGGAATTATGATGTGCCTTGGTGTGTTCCTCCTTGGGTCCAACTTCTTTGGGACTCTCTGAGCTTCCTGGACTTCCTGGAAGTCTATTTCCTTTGCCAGATTAGGGAAGTTCTCCTTTATTATTTGTTCAAATAAGTTTTCCACTTGTTGCTGTTCCTCTTCCCCTTTTGGTACCCCTATAATTCGGATGTTGGAATGTTTAAAGATGTTCTGGAGGTTCCTAAGCCTCTCCTCAGTTTTTTGAATTCTTGTTTCTTCATTCTTTTCTGTTTGGTTGTTTCTTTCTTCCTTCTGGTCCACTCCATTGATGTGAGACCCATCTTTCATTCCATCACTATTGGTTCCCTGTGCATATTTCTTCATTTCACTTATTGTAGCCTTCATTTTTTCATCTAGTTTGCGACCAAAATCAACCAATTCTGTGAGCATCCTGATCACCAGTGCTTTGAACTGTGCAAATGATAGGTTGGCTATCTCTTCATCACTTAGTTGTATTTTTTCTGGAGCTATGATATGTTCTTTCCTTTGGGCCATGTTTTTGTCTTGACGCTCCTGTTACCTGTGAGGGGTGTAGCCTTAGGTGTTCAGCAGGGTGGGGCAACCCAGTCCCTGGGTTGTTGACGCTGTATGTGGGGAAGGGTCTGAGAGGGAACAGTGGCGCTTGCTCCACTCTCCATGAGATTTCAGCCCCTTCCTCGGCTTCCCCCAAGCATACTGGGCCCTTCTGGTGCTGGTTCCTGGGTTGATGGGCTTGTCTACATTCTAGGACCCTGTGGGTCTCTCCAATGAACTCTCCTGTGAGGCTGGGAGTCTCTCCCGGCACCTCAACCCCCACAGCTGTCTCCCCAGTTTTGCCTGGTTTATCTGCTCGCAAATGTGGGACCACCAGTCTGCCAGGCGCCTTGTGCGCTGCACCCCTCCACAATCCGCCTCCTCGCCGGGTCGCCAACTACCACCCCGCGCCTGGGGTCTGCCAGCCACCGCTTTTTTTGCCGTGACCCCTCTCCACCTGGCCACCTGACTCTGCCCCTCCTACCAGTCTGGATGAATGTGTCTAATTCCTTGGTTGTCAGACTTCTATACAGTTCAATTTTCTGTCAGTAGTGGTTGGTTGTTTGTTTCTAAATTTTTGTTGTCCTTATTTTGGTTGTGTGAGGAGGCACCCTGTGTGTACCTACGCCTCCATCTTGGCTGGAAGTCCTCAAGCCACACTTTTATAAGGAGAAGAAAGGGTGGGTAAGGGATTTGGGAAAAGGTTAATTGGATAAGAGTTGCAGTCCTGAGGTGATTTTCCTAGTACTTCTTCATCTGTTGATCAACAATTCTTTATCTGCATCACTGGTGTTCCCTCCCTAGAACACAGTGGCTCAGATACCTTCTCAAGGCTTGTTGACCCCCTGGGGCACGAAGGTCAAAATTAACTGTGAACCTCCTGGAGTCACTGGGCATGCATTCCAGTTCCTGGAATAACAGCTTTCGATGTGCATTAATCACTTAAGCCTGTCAAGTAAGGCTAAAATCTAACTCTTGAGGTTCCCCTGTCATCCCCACATTGAATTTCTTAGTCAGTCTTTGTGATTGGAACCGAGAAACTTTGTCTTTTGGAAATTCCCCAGGTGATCTTGATACAACCAGTATTAAAGTGCCACCGCCACCCTGGCTGCTGTGGGTCAGTGGACAGACCTCTGGCTTGCGATCCTACAGGTCACCAGTTCAGTTCCCAGTCAGGGCACATGCCTGGATTGTGGGCCAGGTCTCCAGTTAGGGGCGTTCGAGAGGCAACTGATCTATGTTTCTCACACATCGATGTTTCTCTCCCTATCTTTTTCCCTCCCTTTCCCTCTCTCTAAAAATAAATAAATAAAAATAAAATTTTAAAAAAGAAAAGCACTGCCCTTGGGCACTTACCTCTCTTCCCCCGACCTACCCAAATTCCCAGGAGAGAGTGTGACTGGCGCACCGGGATCAGAGGACGAGGTCAGAGGACGGGGCTGTGGGTGACACGCGGAAGCGGCCCTGCCGGGCCTCTGCTGCTGCACACCAGGGTTTTGTTCAAAGTAGGAAAAAGTGCCCCTCTGAGCCAACAAGAAAAGAAAGACACCACTCTAGGTATTTCAGCTGCTCCACTGGCAGACTCCTTCCGTGCGTTTTAGCTCTTCACAGCCTCTGGCAGGTAACACATCTCTGTGTGTTCTCTAACCTTGTTGGCTCTGACATATTGCTGTGTCAATGGGACATTTCTCAGAGGAGACCGAGTGGGTAGAAAACAAATGGTCCCCTCATTCAGTAAATGCCTATGGTTGAATAAATGTCATCTTGCTAATTTGTCAATGGTTTATTTGTTCTTAATTTTTACAAGAACTTATTTGAGTCAAACCAAGGAGACGTACCAGGAACAAGATCTCAAATGCTTCCCAAAGTAAGTTTTTGCAGCTTCTTTTATGCATTTGAGATTAAGGAGGAATATAAGGCAGATTACAAGGAGGTGGTAGAAAGCAAGGTAGGGATTGGATTACAGGGTACTTAACAAGATTATATGCTTCCTTGAGGGGGGTTATGTCTCATTTCAGCTGCGTGTTACCCTAGATGCACAGAAAGATGGACAGAGCTTATTTAAGGCAAAGATAAAGTCTTTTTTCAAATCCTGACCTGAAGTCATGCTTATTGATTTTAGAGAGAGGGGAAAGGAGAGAGAAAGAGAGGTAGAGAAACATCCATGTGAGAGAGAAGCAGTGATTGGTTGCATCTCACACACACACACAGAACAAGGATGAACCTTCAACCTAAGCATATGCCCTGACCTAGAATCGAACCTGCAGCCTTTCAGTTTATAGGACAATGTTCCAACCAAGTGAACCACACAGGCCAGAGCCAAAGATAAACCTTTTAGTAAAAAGTTATAAGCGTAGATGTGACTACCCACCCTGACCTGTCCAGCAAGAATTTATGATCAGATCACATTGGTAGGATACCTTCCTGTACCCCTTTTTTGTTCACAATTCCCCATTTTGGTCATAAATCAATCCAAGGGATACATTGATAACCAAACTTTTGATCAGATCATCTGTCTAATTTGTAAATGGCTTCTTTCAAACTGTACCACAGAGGTCAAAATCAACATGTTAAGTACTCTGATTCATGGTGTCGTGATAATCCATGGGGATCTAGAGTTAAAATTGTACATTAATATTAGCAGAGTTCTTGGAGCCAAGTGCTCAACAAAATAAATAGCTTCTCTGTTCACAAAGAAAGTGCATTTCAAGAGAAGGTCTTCTCTGAGAGTTCAGTAAAAAAAAACAGAATTTTAAATATTATTTCTGAAAGATTTTCCTCTGTGGACATAGGAATGGAAGGAAGTTGGGAGAGAAGAAAGTTGATGGCTACTGGGAAAGAGGGCGGGACTGCGAGGAGGGTCAGGCCCCTGTGACTTCTGCTGTAGTGGAATTCATTCATTCATTTGTTTTTCCAATCATAAGAAAAGTTTATTTAGAAAGTCACAGAGGTAGAAAAGGTGAGCCAGCAGGACAGAGTGGGCTCAGAAAATAAGTTACAGAGGCAAAAGCAGGGCCCTCGGAGCTTAGGAGAGAGAAAGGCAAAGGAAATGTGCCTGGAGGGAAGGAAGAAGGGAGGGAAAGGTGTGGGCACACTTGAGAGAGAGCGCACTGCGTTCACTCATTTTTTTAAAGTTTCTATTTATTAAAGAGAGAGGGGAAGGGAGGGAGAAACAGAGAGAGAGAAACATTGATGCACAAGAGATACATCAATTGGTTGCCTCTCAAGTGCCCCCAGCTGGGGACCTGGCCCACAACCCAGGCATGTGTCCTGACTGGGAATCAAACTGGTGACCTTTTGGTTCACAGGCTTGTGCTCAATCCACTGAGCCACACCAGCCAGGGCATTTTCTGTAGAGTTCTTTAAAATGTATTGTATTGATTATGCTATTACAGTTGTCCCAATTTTTCCCTCTTTGCCCCCCTCTGCCTGGTACCCCCATTCCCTCTAGCAATCCCCTCCCTTAGTTCATGTCCATGGATCGTGCATGTATGTTCTTTGGCTTCTCCATTTCTTATACTTTCCTTAACAACCCCTGTCTATTTTGTACTTAATTCCTGCAACTTTTCCCCCATTCTCCCCCTGCCCCCTCCCAACTGATAACCCTCCAAATGGTCTACGTATCTATGATTCTGTTCCTGTTCTGGTTGTTTGCTTAGTTTGTTTTTAGATTCAGTTGTTGACAGTTGTGCATTTGTTGCCATTTTAATGTTCATAGTTTTGATCTTCTTTTTCTTATATAGGAAGCTGTCTCCCAGCACTCGCCCCCTTGCCAGTCACTTCACTTTCTCCCCTTCTCCCCGTATACCAGTTGTGCCCTTCCAGCTCCCGCCCTAGTGCTGAATCCCAGAGCGGGTAGGTCTGCGTGAGTCCTAAGTCCATTGCAGGCCCTTTAAGAGCAGTCTCTTGAGAATCCTGAAGTTTCTTCCACACCCCTAAACCCCACTGGTTTTTACAGCCAGAATTTATGGGGACTTATCTTCCTGGTTGGAGCCCTGGGCTCGGTGGTCAGGTGTGGGGCTGGAATCGCTTGCCTGGAGGTATCCCTCCCAATTTTTACCTATTGCGTGTGAATTTGGAACGCCCATTCTGCAGCCTCTGCAGGCCTGCAGATTTCTGCCCCTCCTACCCATTTGGGTGAATGTGGCTTCCTTAAATCCTTCGTTGTGCACTTCCACACAGCTCCATTTTCCGACAAATCTGGGTGATACTTGTTTTATAGTCTAGTTGTAATTTTTGCTGTATATGTGCACAGAGACAAAATATATTTATCTACACTTCCATCTTAGCAGCAAGTCATTTTTTTTTGAGTTTTAAAAAGAGTTTAATTGAGCCAAACTGACGACATACGGCAGTGAATGAGATCGCAAGTACTCCTCACTCATTTTTATTTAACAACTATTTACCGTGTGTTCACTGTGGTGCCAGGCCCTGTTCTGATGCTGGGGATACCACAGTGAACCAGACAGACAAGAGTCCTGCCCTAAAAATAAGCCACCAGCGCACTTCTGGAGAAAGAGCAGAGCTTTCCAAACGTGCAGCCGTGGTGAATCGAGGGGGCCCCAGTGTAGGGCCTTCCCCAGTGGATTCCGATTCTGCCACCTCCCTGGCCCTACCCCACTCCCACCTCTGTGTCCCCCGCCCCCAGTGTAACAATTGGATTGATTGTTCTAGTCCTAGGGGAAGGGATACAGTGAGGAGCACAGATGGTAGTTAAAGGATGACGGTGCCCAAACACCACTGCTCGCTGCCCACACAGGCCAGAAGGGGGACTGTGAGGTACTCACCCAACTCGCGCTGAAAGGACACACGCGCTCTGCAGGTCTGGCCCTGTTTTCACACATGACAGGACTCTGTCCTCAAGTATTTTCAAGCTTTGACATTAGATTAGATTGTTCTTGGTTTCTTCTTTTTACTCTTCTGTATTGTGAAATAGGGCACATGTAGAAAAATGCATAAAACATAAACACAAATACCCATCCATGTAACCACTCAAGGAATAAAATAGTACCAGTACCCCAGAAAGCACCTCCCTCTGTGTGCCTCCCCAGTCTCAACCCTTCTCTTGACTTTTATGGAGGTCTCTTCCTTGATTTTCTTAATAGTTTTACTATTTAACATATGCATAGATTTTGTTTCATCTGTCTGTTTAAGCTCAGAGTCATTCCAGGTCTCGTCTGATAAATAGGGTGGGAGATCATTTTATCAAAACAAAAAGTACGTGCTGTGAAGCAACAAGGATGGTAGTGTTCTGCTTCACGTGAACCAGGCATATTGAAAGAAACCCCAAATGCTGTGTGCTGGCAACCTCACTGTACAGACAGACTTTGGTCATTTGGACACATCGATTCTGGTTCCTCTGTTCATCTGTTGATCTTGTTACTTCAGAGTCCTACCTAAGGTGTAGCCTTGCCCCCTTGAACTACGTTTTTCCATCTTTTATCTGTTTTGATTTTTCTTCGAAGCAGCCCTTAGTATTCATCCCCTGGAAATACTTGGGAAGAAGACCTGTATTCACTGTTTCTCCCAGGCCTCTCCACAACACAGGTGTCCTCTGTGTGAAGAGTTCCCGGGAGTGGGAGAGCGTGGGGTTATGTTCTGGAGGAAAGGCTATGGAAACTGGAAAATTTTCCCCTCAGGGTTTTCTGGCGAAGAACTTACTGCCTGTCCATCTAGAGTGGTGTGGGTTCGACCTTCCCTGCTAATGGAAGGATGGACAAGGGGCCACTCCAACTTTGCAGTGGCCTCTTCCAGTCTTTGTTGGGTGAGGTCCAGTCCCTCTTCATTTTTATAATACAAGAATGAACCAAATGGACAATTAATTGTTTATAACAGAATTAACATGAGCTTAGTGGGTCAGGCATTGCCAAGGTCTGTATAACACCCACAAATGAATGGTCAGTGAGAACACTTCACAAAAGTCAAGGTCAACATGTAAGGCCCCTGTGGAAATGGTTAGACTAAACTCTAAATCTACTATACAAAATATAAAACTGAAGAAAAGAACTCTGAAAACCTAAGGGATTATGAAGTAGTAATGGCAAAGAGGATTAAAAATTGAAAATAATTTAAAAACCCCTTATTGTCTTACCTTAAATGATTATAGAGATAACAGATTTTTTAAAAGTGAAAAGGAACTTGGTAGTCCTTAAACATCATCCAATTCATCTTTGTCATTTATAGAAAAGAAGTACACAACAGTTTAAATATCAGATTAATTTCTCTAATAATATTTGCGTAAGCTAATTATCAGTTGAATTTCCACCTCCCAGTGACATGCCACCTGCTGTGGCCATGATGCAGACTGGAGACAGACCACGCAGCAGGGCTGCAGTGTACTGTAGGTCACCTGCACAGAAGACACAGTGAGTGCTGGCAGTAGATTTGGGGCTGGCGCTTAGGCCCGGCCCGGGTGCTCAGAGTCCGCATAGACGCCGCATAGACACTGGTCGGCAGGGTCACAGTCCTCAAAGGTGTGCTGTATAATTACCAGGGATGGGAACTGGGTTCCTGGCTCAGCCTCTGCGTCTCAGCACCACGAGCACTGTTGAGTGAGCGAGAAAGCAGGCTGGTATCAACTCAGCCCCCGCTGAACAGTGTCTGACAAGGTCAGTGTGCCTACGGATTTTACAGGATACTCTTGCAAGTCTCCCAACGCGATAAGAAAATAATGTTTTAAAACATTTGTTTTATCTTGTCATCTAACCCAAAGGTGATGTCAGGTAGGCATTAATGGCCTGGGTTGGCATTTTAAGTAATCTATTAAAACTTTTAGTCATGATATTAATTTTTCCATTTGGTAATATTTTTTTACAGGCTCAGAAAAAATGTTTGAATCAGACTTCGCCCATTTCTGCTTCCAAGACCCCAGACGGCCTGCGGCAAGCGCAGATTCCTGGCCTCTTGAGCACCGCACTGCCAGGTCGGGAGCCTCCCCAGCTCATCCCTGTCCCCCCAGCACCGGGGGACACGCCTCCCGCACCCCTCCCTCTGCCTCAGTCTCCCTGACTCAGTCTCATCTCTATTCCGATCACTTATTTTTTCCAAATCCTTTCCACATGGTGTCTATAGTACCATTTTACATACTACTAAGCAAGTAAAATGCACTTCTAATTAAGTTATGATTCATTGAATTATATGAAAAAAGTGTGCTGCTGGAAACAACAGAAGTAGTTTGTATGGCACAGGTGACTGTGATTGTCCTCATGTTGCTTTATGGACATATATTTAGAGTCCCTCTGAGACTAAACACTGTAGGCTTTGTCTTCTGTTTTTTCGAAAGCTTTGAACACCTGCATTGCTCCGTAAGTACTAGAAAGACGAAAACGTGAGCACTCCTAGTCAGTCCCCTAATTGGGCCTCCCTTTCCTTATGTTGTGTGTTGGGTCTTGGTAATACTGACAGATTACCGGCTTGAGGCCTATTCCTCAGACCTTACATAATTTGAAACTACAGCATTGGCAGCTTTTATTTATTTATTTCTACTTCTTAATAATCCTTACCTCTGCCTCTAGAGCTTTTGAAGATAAAGGAACTTTCTGCTGTCCTAATCACATCAAGCATCCGTGATAAAGACATCCCTTTCGGAATGTTCCACCTTCTGCAAACATTGGACTTGAGGGTTATACGAGGGGCCTGATTTACTCTTTCTGTTGAACATTGTCTTATGTGTTAATTCTAACAGGGCAGGATTCTGGAAGCAAAGTTATACCAGCATCCTTAGGAACCACACAGCCACAGCAGGAAAAAGTTGGATCGCCGCCTGGCCAGCCCGCTGTGCAGGTAGAACACAGTGTACATGGCTTCTTCTTAATGTTCAGCATAATTGAGAGAAAGTGTCATTGTCACCTTCTGCTCTGTTATTGCTGCCCAGCATTGCCCTGCAGTCAGCCCGGTGCCTGTGTGTCCATAAAGTGTTCTCACTGAAGCCTCCCGGTGGTCCAGGCCTTGTTGTTAATGTTTGTAGGATGGAGGTGTCCATTCCGTTTGCCACATGTTTACAGTGCTATCATTTTTTCACGAGTTAATAATATACCAGCAGCCAACATATAGTAGGCACTCAAAAAATGTAGTTTACTGTTGAATGTTATCACTTATTGTCATATCAAAAGTGAATCTGTTCCTCATACTGAGAAAATGTTTTTTTCTGCAATAACAACCAGGAATGTATGAAGTAGTCCCTATGGGCTTTTAATTGAACCACTGATCTAAAAAGCAAGGGGAGCCCTGGCTGGTGTGGCTCAGTGGGTTGAGTGTTGGACCGCAAAGCAAAGGGTCGCTGGTTCGATTCCCAGTCAGGGCACATGCCTGGGTTGTGGGGCAGGTATCCAGTGTGGGGCACATAAGAGGCAACCACACATGGATGTTTCCCTCCCTCTCTTTCTCCCTCCCTTCTCCTCTGTCTAAAAATAAATAAACAAATAAAATCTTTAAAAGAAAAAGCAAGGGGAGCCCTGGCTGGTGTGGCTCAGTGGGTTGAGTGCTGGACTACGAAGCAAACAGTCGCTGGTTTGATTCCCAGTCAGGGCACATGCCTGGATTGCAGGCCTGGTCCCCAGCTGGGGGCGTGTGAGAGGCAACTGATCCCTGTTTCTATCATTTCTTTCACACATCGATGTTTCTCTCCCTCTCTGCCCCTCTCTCTAAAAAAAATAATAAATAAAATCTTTTAAAAAATAAAAAGGAACCGGGATAAAAGTTTGGCTTTCAGCTTACTGAGGCAGCGATTCTTACTGGCATGTGACAAGAATTGTTAAACACACGGTACCTGACTACATAGTCAGGGGCTCTGACCTCTCTCCCTTTAGACTGTCAAATGAAAAAGTGACAACAGCCAACACAACAATAGTTGTCCAGTGTGAATAAATCAAAATTACACTTTTTTTTGTCAAATTGGCAAAAAATATATTTTTGGTGTGCCACAGAATTTTACTAATTAGTTTATGTGTGCCATGAGATGAAAAAGGTTGAAAATCGCTGTGCTAAGGCCTTAGTTACTTCTCCGTCAAACTAAGCAATTAATAGTTTAATGAACTTGTTATAATCTGAGCCAGCCTGGACCACTCAGTGAAGGATCGAGTTCAGTTCTCAGGTTCTCATGTAGGCGAATTTGTTTCCTTAACGTGACATGGAAATGCCCACTAGATTACACAGCTAACTGTATGAAACAGGAGCTCGGAAGTGTTTGCTCCCTTATTAACCACTGAGAAAATGAATTAGGTGAAATCTTCTGGATTTTCAGATGTTCATGAAGTTGATATCCAAATATTCTTCTTCAAAAATATAACGATGCATTTGTAGAGGAAGCTGGGGTCAGGCTTTATGGTCCAAGCCAAGTCGTTCCAAGGAACTGACAGGACAGCTTTCTGTAACCTCGACACAGGGCAGCTTCACCACATGGGTCTGCAGACTTGCTTGTCTAATTTTTTAGCAGGTCAAACTTGACATTGTTAGGACATGCGCTTGATAGGGAGCCAAAAGTATTCAAAACACAGTGACCTTTATGTGTCACTGTATTCTGCTTAATTTTTCTTTTTGTCTTTTTAAAAAATTTTATTTTTTTTTTTTAGATTTTTATTTATTTATCTTCAGAGGGGAAGGGAAGGAGAGAGGGAGAGAAATATCAATGTATGGTTGCTTCCTGTGCATTCCCTGCTGGGAACTGGCCTGCAACCCAGGCATGTGCCTTGACTGGGAATCGAACCGTGATCTCTTGGTTCACAGGCCCGCGCTTAATCCACTAAGCTACACCAGCCAGGGCAAGATTTTATTTATTTTTTAGAGAGAAGGGAAGGGAGAGAGAAAGAGAGGGAGTGAAACATCGACGTGTGAAAGAAATGATAGAAACAGGGATCAGTTGCCTCTCACACGCCCCCAAGGGACTTGCCTCGCAGCCCAGGCATGTGTCCTGACTGGGAGTCGAACCGGCACCGTTTCAGTTCGCAGGCTGGTGCTCAGCCCACTGCGCCACACCAGCCAGGGCCACTCTGCTTGTTTTCTCACCGAAAGGGAGAAAATACTAAGAGGTGTGCTCTGTGTTTAGGTGGACGGCCACTCGGGAGGACAGAAGAGGCCTGCTGCGAAACAGCTAACGAAGGGAGCTTTGTGAGTGACCGTGGGGATGACCCGTTTCGAACATTTCTCTAGGTTTCTAACCCTCAATACATATACAACAGAAGTCAGGTTATAGTAAAATGTATAATATTTTTTAAAATATTCTTTAAAACTCTTTTTCTATAGTTTGTCTCCATGAAGACCGATAAATACCTCAAGTGCAGTTTGAGCCTACTCTTTGCTCTTTTGTTCTTCAGGAGAAGAGCTTTTTGCCTTTTTAGCATACCATGCACCCTTTGGTTGGCCAAAAGCGTGGTTTGGTGCACTCCTGTGTTCAGAACAGAAATGTTAGCATAAGCTTAGTTGGCCGATGCTCAGGCATTGCCAAGGTCTGTGTGAGTCCCCACACATGAGTGGTTGGTGGGGACACTGGGCTTTTGAGGCCAGGGCCACAGTTTGAGTCACCTGTGGGACAGTTAGACCAAATGCTAAACCCACCCTGGTATACAAAGTATAAAACTGAAGAAAAACAGAACCACTACCCTGTCAAGAATACCAGCTCTGTCTCTCTCTCTCTCTTTGCATGCAGAGGATTCGGTTTCTTGACAGGACTCTCTCACTGACATGCAGTTTCTCTTTCACAGCATTCTCCAGCAGCTACAGAGGGACCAAGCCCACGCTGTGACGCCTGATAAAAGTCAGTTCCAGTCACTGAGTGACGCGGTGCAGAGGCTGCTCTCCTACCATGTGTGCCAGGGCTCCATGCCCACTGAGGAGGACTTGAGGAAAGGTAGTCAGACTGTAACCCCAGAGGCCCTTTGACCCCAGGCCCCTCTGAGAGCTCCCCACAGGAGAGGGAGAGCCCAGAGCCCCAAACCCCCACATGGTAGCCAGGTCATTGTTTTTAACCACAGACCTAACTTGTTCCCCATTTACTGTGTTTCCCAGTCCATGATTAGGGTCGTGACTTACTATTCTCATTACTCTGTGGGGATACCCCAATGTCAGAGTTGGATTTTGGGGGTAATGAATGCAAAGCATTGTTTGCATTGCTGGCTGTAAGTGGGATGGCTCTGAACTGGGTACTCACAGTGATTTAGGCATAGTCCTGTGTTTGGACAGAATGCGTGTCCTTAGCTCTTAATACCGGTTGTATGAGTTAGACCATCCTTCAGCCCCTGAAAGCACTCTTTGAGGTTCCAAAGTGAGTCAGAGCATTGCTGTATGTCAAGAAACTGGCCAAAAAAGGTTAAGGGTAAAGACTCCTTATCCCAACCTGGAACTCAGCCCATTCTCATGCCAGGCCCTACTGCCTCTCCCAGCCGTGCAGCCTAGTTCTACCCTCCTTCCCATCACCATTCCCGGCCCTGATGCTGTCCGTTCCCCTCCGCTGCTTCAGTCCTTCCCTCCACTGCCGTGGGTCTGCTCCCTTGGCCGGGGTCTGATCTGAGTGTCGAGATCTCAGTCCGTCCACCATGAGCTTCCCTGGGAGGTCCAGGGAATCAGGTGCAGATCCAGGATTAAACAGGGCCGTGAAGATTCTGAGAAGAGTGAAGTAGAAAATGTGAGACCTTTGGAGACCAACAGACAAGGACAGAGCCACAGCACCTCGACCTGTGCGATGTCCTGAACTAGTTTGTGTCCTTAGTTAAAGCTGGCCTGCCCGGCCCGGACAGCAGGACTGCACTGTTGCAGCTGTTCCGGGTTTTCGTGCTGTCGGGGAAGAGTGGAGGCTCGCTGCTACTATTGCTTGTCTGCGTAATATGGTTTTCTCTTATAGGTGATGTTAAAGATACTATCTTTTTGGCTTCTTAATTAAAGTTAATATAAGCTAATATCGAAATGACTTTCCATGTTCACATAGCAGTGGACAGTGAGGGAAAGCAGTGCAGAATCATCATGTTTAATCCCAGAAAAGCTACCTAAGAAGAGATTGTAGATACGACGCGTGTGAACAGTGGAAGAGTAATGCATTGCAGTCCTGTCCTAAGAAATGAAAGGCCGACTGGGTGATTTGCACTCTCTGACTGTTTTCTCTCTCTCTTTTTAAAGTTGACAATGAATTTGAAACAGTTGCCACTCAGCTCCTAAAAAGGACCCAAGCTATGCTTAACAAATACAGATGCCTGCTCCTGGAAGACGCCATGGTAAATCCTGCTCCCTAGCGTGTTTGTTTATTACACTCTATAGGTCACAGCTACCAGTTCAGAGAGAGAGACTCCAGGGAACCGCATTTTCCCAGCATAGTATAAAAGGCACAGATACTTAAGTTTGTGGAAAACCTTACACTTGACTGTTACTACCACTAACAGCAGCTAACAACTACGGCACTGTACGTGGTCGATCGCCATCAGTGCTGTGGTGGTTGTTCCTGTATAAATGAGGAACCTAAGGCTTTGGCTAAGTAATTGTCCCAAGGTCCTATAGCCAGTGAGCTTGCAGGGTAACTAGCCCAGCCAGGACGCAGACCAGGGCACCTGACCCCCGGTCCACACACTCGCACGCTGGGTGCCGCCCCCCACCAGCCCAGAGACGTGGGAGAGGGCTGGGGCACAGCCAGGGATGGTCATTCCAAGTGACATCTGAGGAGACTGGATGATGGCAAGTGTTAACATTGACTTTGTCCTGTTTTTAATTGTTAACATGCTATAAAATTCACACTTAATTTTCCAATGTACAACTTGATAGTTCTTAGAATATTCACCTGATTGTGCAACCATTGCCACTGTCTAATTCTAGAACATTTTCATCACTTCATATAGGAACTAAAATTGGTTTTAAAGCACTAGTTCATTAGAGAAAGGAGTAAGATACCTCAGAAAATGATGGAGAGACCAAACTTTTCTGAGATTTTACAAGCAATTCTAAAATCATATGAGCTTCAACCTATAAATTCGTCTCTTACTAGTGGTTTTCAATTTGCGATCAACTTTGGACATGTGCTGTGGGGGACTAGTGATATACCTTATACACGTACACATTGTCGTGTAAATATGTATTATGTGTGTTCATGTTTACTTAAATGTATATATTTTTACTTAAAGTGATGGCTCCAAAGTCTGCAATAGCTGTTCTTATATTGACAACCATGTCTAAAACAAAACTCTGAGACATCAACAAGACTATCATTTTTGAGGAGAGGACCGACCACTTATGTGGTCAAATTGTAAATGCCATGAGTTTTTATGTTAAATAAGACCTAAAGATATAATTTAAGATTTGATTCTGTATAGCAAAAAATAATTTTAAGGAAAGCTTTAATAAAATAAACACAGATTAAAACATAGCAGAGTATAAGGTAAAAGATCATTCTAATGAAAAGATTTCCAAAATATTGTCAACAGAAGGAGAAGTAAGGAAGGTACCAGAACAGTGTGTATTATTGCTACCATTTGTGTGCAAAAAATACAAAAAAAAAAAGAACATCCATGCATATGCACATCACATGTCTATGGAGGAGTGGAGTGAACTGTTAGGCATGGGCGCCTCCAGGGGGTCGGATGGGGAGGTGATGCACAGGTGAAGCAAAGAAGACAGGCTTACTTTTCATATCCCCTTTTTGAATTTTGTACCAATGTATAAATTATCTTTTCCCCCAAAAACACAATTTTTAAAAATGCATCCTATGTAGCAAGGAAAAATATGACTACATGGGACATGACTGAACTTAGACACTGAATTCTCATTTCTGATCACTTCCATTGTTCCAAAGGTGCAGGGAGATGTTTGCACTTGTTAAAAGGCACCGGAAAAAAATGAAAATAAAAAAGGCACCTGAAATGACTGTACTCTCTTATTTTCAGCGGATCAATCCCTCTGCTGAGATGGTGATGATCGATAGAATGTTCAACCAGGAGGAAAGAGCGTCTCTGTCCCGAGACAAGCGCCTGGCACTTGTGGACCCTGGTAAGACACGCCAGGTGAAGGTAGAGGAGAGCTCCCGCTGTGGCTCGGGGGCTGGGGCCTTTGGGGAGTCCCTCTGAGTCCACTTTTGGTATGAAGCCTGAAGGTAAAATGTGAATTCTGGGGAGAAAAAACTCAGAGTTGAGAGCAGGATATGAATACTCCAAAAAGGTCTATATTCTATAGAATCCAAACTAGAATTTTGCATTCAGTTTAGTGATTATTTTTCCCCATTGTAAACTCAAACTGCTCAATCGTTCTCTAACTTTTGAGAACTAAATTAAGTCCAAAGCCCTCCCAGAAGCAATTAAACCTCAGCAAATTATTGAGTTATCCTGCTATATAGATGGCATTGTTAGAGGGAAAAATCAGTAAAACATGGTCCCTGCCCACAAGCTGTGAAATTGTGATGTAATCATAACTCATGCATTTTTCTCTCACCCGTCAGCTTCCTGCTCTTGCTAAGTGTGCACCTGTTAGATTCGACTTGAATTCTGTCTTGTAAAAATGAAATCTCTGTACTATTTTCTAGCCTCTGAAATTGTTTAAGTCGAATAACATTATAGCAATTAAAGCAACATAGATTTTACCCCTTCTTTCACCATCTTATAAAAGAAATGTATTTATTCTCCAAATTTTCTTCCAGTTCTGTTCCCATTTTCATGTATCATTTATATGTAGTTATATTCATATGTCATATGATAATTTTACTCTTATTTTCTTCCATTTAACCATCCGAAGTTTTTGTCATGTTGCTAAAGTCTTCAAAACAATATTTAATAAATTTTAGTGCATAAAATTTGATACCTAACTAATCCATTCCCCTATATTGGACTATTACAGTAAGTTCTCACTTAATATCTATAGTTTCTTAGAAACTGATTATGCAAAACTAGTCTAAGGAAACCAATTTTACCATAGGCTAAGTGATATAAAAAAAGAGTTATGTTCCTACGGCATATTTCTGGTCACAGAAACATCAACTTCTAAATAAAGATCCAAAAACACTTCTAATATTACACACTGAAATGAATGTGAGCTATGTATGCATTTAAGAAAGATTAATAAAAACAAGGTAATTCCTTTCCGACCCTGGGCAGGACACTCTTCCATGATAGGACATCACACACACATGCTCACTCAGATGGGGTCACTGCAGACACCTAGTTCTTGTCACATGCACCTCTCTGGGGTGGGGGACGAAGCCAGTGTCCCCAGAGGAAACCCCCACCAGACACGGAGAACGTGCAAAGTCCACACAGACAGTAGCCCCGGCAGGGAATTGGGTTTTGACTTTCATCAGTTATACAGAAAACAGTGTTGAACAAAACGGTGTATGAGGACTGCTGTGTTTTCCTGCAGCTCTACTCCCATTCTACTAATGTCTTTCTGACATTTAAAGGCTAAGGTTCTGCCTTGTGTTTGGTGTAGCTCAAGAAATTTCCAAAGAGCACATATAGCCCTTGCACTCAGTCTAAAGGGAGAGTCCAACAGAATTGCTATGTACCTAGGAGAATCCTCAAATCTTTCCAGAAAGGAAGGGAACTTTGTAGGATAGATTTCTGACCTTCTTGCTCAGAGCCTGAGCTCTGCTGTGTGTTGGTGAGCTGGGTTTGGGGACAAAGCCCCCACTCTGAGTCACAACCCCTCAGGCATGAGCTCGGCCTGGGGCTTCAGCCCCCTCCGTGTTGTGCCAGCACAGCCAACTGTTCATAGGGTGGAATCAGCTTTTGAGGTTTCAAGGCTGTATGTGCTAGACCTTTTATTTTGGGACTTGGTGAACAAGTTCATGGTTGTGGGTTTATAGATGTGACCCCAGCCCTATTTCACTTTCATGACTTCAGAGTTAACACTTTCTCTGCTCTTGAGCAATAACGACAGTCCGACTTCAATCCTCTGTAACCTTCAACCCCCCACCAAATCCTCACTAACATTTCTCTCGCCGTTGCCCTAGGCTCTTCAAGCCTGGCTCAGCTCAGTTTTCGCTCACAGACACAGTTCCTCCATACCCCACTGTCCTTCCAAGCAGATGTCATTTTGGATCAGTATCGACCTTTGTTTTGTGCTCCTGGCAAAATGCAGCTAATTCTGCCAGGCCCCCTCACACATGTCCAGAGTAACTAGAGTGCCATCACCCAAAGATATACCACGCCCTGCCAAAGCCCCCTTCTAGAGCTCTGTGCCCCAAGGAAATAAACCAGGCTGATAATAGCATCTAATTCTGTTTTCAGACTATTTCAAAGCAGTTGGTAATTTAAAAAACTACTTAAAAATAACAGTAAGAGATTAAATCAAAGTGGAGCTTTTTGCCTGTCTGGTCTTTCCTATTGTCATCCAGCAGCTACCTTTTCAAAGAGGTCTGAGCTGCTCATCTGGAGGCTGTGGCCCTACAGCCCTGTATGGGGTGCCCCCTCAATTACTGTGCCCCTGGCATGACCTTGTTGGACATGAAAGATTATCTCAGTGGGGCGGGCTGCGCTGGAGCAGGATGGCTTTGCACCTGACCCACTGAGGGTCTGTGGACCCTCTCTCCTTCATTCATTAACGTTCTTTTTGTTCCCATTTCCAGAGGGTTTTCAAGCTGATTTCTGTTGTTCCTTCAAACCTGATAAAGCTGCTCAGGACACGCAGTTTGGCAGGAGCGACCAGCATGGCGGTAAAACAACCAGCTCTCTCCATCTGACGGCCAAGGCCCAAAGCAGAGACCGAGCCAAACCAGGCATGGCAGAACCAGTGAATCATGACCAATTTCATCCAGTGCCTAATCACATCGTGGTCTCCGCAGAAGGAAACATTTCTAAAAAAACTGAATGCCTTGGCAGAGCCCTGAAATTTGACAAAGTAGGCTTAGTTCAGTACCGGAGCGTGTCCGAAGAGAAAGCCAGCCGGAGAGACGCCATGAAGGGCAGCGAGTGCGCTCCCGTCCCCGAAGGGCCCCGGAAAACCTCGTTGAGACCAGATCATGGCACTGAGAGCAAACTCTCGAGTACACTAGCAGATTCTCACTTGGAGATGACGTGTAACAATTCCTTCCAGGACAAAACTCTGAGGAATTCTCCAAAGAATGAAGTTTTACACACAGATGTCATGAAAGGGTCGGGCGAGCCCCAGCCAGATCTCCAGCTCACTAAGAGTTTGGAAACAACATTTAAAAACATCTTGGAACTCAAAAAGGCTGGGCGGCAGACCCCGAGTGACCCCGCCATTGGCGGCTCTGTTGAGTTAGATTTCCCCAACTTTTCTCCAATGGCTTCGCAGGAAAACTGCCTGGAAAAGTTCATCCCGGACCACAGTGAAGGCGTTGTAGAAACTGATTCCATTTTAGAAGCAGCTGTAAATAGTATTCTAGAGTGTTAATAGCAGCAGTCCTTCCCCTGCCCCCGCCCATACCCCGCCCCGGACACGTTACAGTCTTTCCTGGCAAAAGCAAATGGAACCGGTCTCCTGTCTCCAGAACTGCTTGATCTTTCATCACAGGTTATCCTTTCTAATCTCAACCCTGTTCTTTGTTTAAGAGCAATACTCATCGTGGTTACAGGGAAATCCTTTCGTAAAATTAATCCTCGTTAGAAAGCAGTCTGACAGGCCCTACACATTTCAAGTGTTCTGAAAGCGCTTTTAGTCCTTTTTTTTGTTGTTTACCTGTTTTATTTTTTAAAAAATACTGTAACTCAATGAGATCACAGTATACTTGGCCCTGGGTAAAGTCTGACAATCATAAGTCATTTGAAAAGAATAGACTTATTAAAGAAAATCAAATAAGACTGATAGAAGCTACTTTTTAAAGAATTTCCCGCTTTATCTTAAAATTTTGACTTTTGGGTTTTTTGTTGTTAGAGAGGAGACCACAAGGTTCTCCCCTTCTGCCACCTCTGGGTAGCAGGTTGCTGGTGGCCCGCCAGGGGCCGCTCGGCGCGGGGCAGCACCCGAGCGGGGCACTGGCAGGGCTTCCGCCCTCACTGTCCGAGTGCTTTCCCGGTGCTCCTGGAGCAAAGCCTCGCACGTTTTCAGCAGATCCATGTTGGATTTCATGTGGGCAATGCTCTGTTCTTAATGACATGACCTGAGATCATTTCACCAGGCTAAATAAAGGAGAATGGAAACCAGTTAATGGCACAGTGTACAGGGGAGGCCGGGATAGAGCCATGCGGAATATACTATGTATATATGTAAAAGCATATATATGTTAACTATTGAGAAAAAACAAGCATTTTACCTTTTATGATTGGATATAGTCAACATACGATGTACGTTTTTGTTTGTTGCTGGGTTTTGTTTCATTTAACCTGTCTGCACCCTCTCCCACCGCAAATAGCCAAGTGTCAAAGCACTTTCATTTGAAAGCGATGTTGTAATTTTTCAGTTGAATCCTTAAGGGGACTTTGGCCTTGTTTCTGCTTCTTGTTGTCTGAGAACAGTAGTCACCTCTAGGAGCAATCATTACCAAAACACAAACAAACCAAAGGTACCCAGCCAGCCCACCACGGAAAGGAGAGATCTGAGACGTGGGATTCCCACTTGAGAGCCAAAGGACACGCCCTGTCATGGCTTGTGTTTGGCCTATGTTCATATTAGTGAACATGACTTGTTGCTTTATTTATTTATATTTCTTTTCAGGGAGCTTTCCCCGTTTTCCTTTCTTCTGTACCTGCCCCAGGTCATCCCATTTCTGTTGTTACTTACTTTCATTCTCACTGTCATTGTAGCCGTCAGTTATGTACTGCCCGTGGGAAAGCGACATGGTGGTATTTAGCCTGTACTGTCACACATGTATATGTGAATGTGCCTGAGCTGTTCAGATCGGAGGTCATTGTGCTTACAGCGTGTGCGCATGCTCCCCATTCTGTGTGTGCACTCTCGCACTCATTCGATCTCTCTGGCTTCAGAGGTGCACCCACTGATCTCCACTCTGACACATTGCCAGGATTTGCTTCTGGCTGTCCCCGAATGGGGATGACTCCCATTGTCATCATGTTGGACATTTATTTTCCAGATTGCCCTGTGATGGAAAGGAAGGCCTCTGATTACTAGAAAACACAGCAACAGAAGACCTGTACTCTCCCTGCCCTTTCGTCCCTCCATGCGAAGGCACCCTGTGAGACAGCCAGTCTTCTTGAAAGCAGAGTACCTTCTCCCCACTTCCACCCCCAGCCAATACAAATTGGAAAATCTGGGCCATCCTAGGGTCACCATTTTTTCCTTATTTGTGCCAATGCCCAAGTTGCAGATTTCCCCTTTACCCTTTATTGTAATGTGTTAGAAAGATAAGTTGGTGTTGCCAGTTGGAACATTCTGTTCGGGCAGCGCTAGGGTAACACCCTGCCCTGAACCCCCGATTTCATAGGCTGTTCTTCCCTTAGGGCTTATACTCCCCTAATTCCTAGCAAGACTTAAAGATAGTCCCTCCTGATCAAATTCTTCTCATTGTGGAACTTTATACCTGGAAGCCTTCATGAAGGCTGCTAATGAATTACATTAATTACTGCGAATCAGTGGAATTCTTAAGAGACAAGATAAGTTTTGTGTACATTTGTCACACCTCTTCCCTCGCTGTCCCACTGCCCCCGACCCCAGCTTTTCTGTGTACCATCCAGAAGGGTTTTTAAGCCCTAACAGTTGTCTAGCAAATGGAGAGCCTAATTTACCAAAATGAAACTTGTAAATTTCTGTGTCCTTGTATGTAAGTTTACTTTTTATGGAGGAAAGATTCTGGATAACGGCAAATGAAGATTATGAAATGCATTTTACTCCTGTGATTAGGTTATGTGCGCACAGGTCATAACCTGCATGTCGAGCCCCCTCCAGAGAAGGGTACGAGAGCTCAGCCTCGGGTGGCCAACATTCAGTTGTTCAGGTTCATAGTCAAAGTTGAGTTTTAGAACTACTTGTACTCAGTAACAAAAATCATTTTCTTTCTTTCTTTTTCTGTTGTTGTGGAAAAGTGTGGATTTGTTATTAAGCATTTGATTTTCTGTGTCCTTAAGTACTGCCTAAAGGTAAAGCAAATTTTAAACTGGCAATTACGAAAAAAGAACTATTTTAGCTCTGAAGAATTTAGTAGACTTTGTTAGATTAGGGAGGCCTTACAGACTGACTTGACTTCAAAGAGGACGCGTCACTCACTGTCAGTGTGGTGTGGGCTTTATTTGCTTAAATACCTTCATTTGTATAGTATGTCTCACTTGAAATTGCTTTGTATACATTTTGTAAAAATATTTATAAAATGTTTTGTAAAAAAAAAGTATAACAAATTGCAGTTTATTTTGTTATGTTGGATAAATACTGTTAAAGAAACCAGTCAGTAACTATATTGTTAATCCATGGTTAGGAAATGTTTAGTTGGAGATTACAAAATGAACCAACCATTGCAATACAGCCAAAGATTTGGGAAAATGTGCAACTGTGATTGTCTTGATTTTGCAAGCAGGAATGGCTGCTTTTCCCAGAAGAAAAGGGTAAGTAAGTGTTCAGTGTCAGCACAAAATATGTTTACCATTGCCAAAAAGTAGCCTAACCAGTGAGGGGGTAGGATTTTAATTGATCAGCCTTTCCAAACAGTTGCGAATTAAACAAAGTTGGTCAGTGAGAAAGTCTAACCACGTATACCTCTGACCTCGTTCCGCTCCTGTCACCGGGCTAAGGAAGGACGAGTGGGGTCATTTGAAAGTTACATCAGGGAGCTTCAATCTGTAGGAAGTTTTCTTCCATGTAGTCTTATATTACATTGTTTCTGCCAGGACAGGAAGGCTAAGGGAAAAAAGAAAAAGGAAGGCTAAGGGCTAAATAAAACTGTTTTATGTGAGACTTATTCCAGAATTAACATGTTTCTCTTTGGAGTCACACCTTTGACCAAATTGTATTGAGAAATATGTCTGTAACCTTATCTGTAAAATGAGCACCGTGAGGCCCTTCTGAGTTCTTGTCCTCACATGTATGACTCTACCCAGATTGTTAAGGACGATACCGGAGGATGAAATGTATTTCTAGGAGCCTAGAATTCATACTAATACCCCTTACTTTATGGTTTCATTGCTTCCCCCCGCCCTGAAGTCAGTAGCAGTCATGAACACAAGATTCAGCAATAATATATAATATAAATGGGAAGTTGTCCTCGTATAACTAACAGAATAATTATTGCTGGAATCATTACATCAGTGAATGGATCCCTTAACTGTCTTTCGCAGTGTTGCCCTAGTGTCAAGCTTCTTTTGCTAAGGATAAATGTGTGCCCATCATGATGTTTTGTCTTCGAGCCCTTTGCAGTGGGGGCCCCATGAATGAGGAGTTAGAAGGAAGGGCCACCTGGCTGCTTAGGATCCATCTCTGTTCCCCAGCAGCAGGCCCAAAGACACCAGGCACCTTCTCTGAAGACGGTTAAAGCCCTGTGTGTGCGCAGCCTTGTTTCTGGAGAGGGGCCCTAGTACTCCCTGATGTGGAGAAAGTAGCCAGTAGATTCTTGAGGGTAAAGAGAAGCGGAGAGAAACAAACGCCACCATCTGGGGAATCACTGAAACTGCATCACTCAAGCCGGACCAGCTGTGGGGTCCTCAAGGAACTAAGCCCGGGCCCAGGCTCTGGCCCTGCTCGGGCCCTGTGTGTGCTCTCCCATCTCCTGGACAGTGAGGGCCCCAGGGGATCCCTCTGCGCAGCGTTAACCACCAAACTCCGGGCAGTCTACAGACACGGGGGATAAGTGTGTAATTCAGGACGGATTTCTCTTCTTTTTCCTTTTTTTGAAGATTTTATTTATTTACTTTTAGAAGGGAAGGGAGGGAGAGAAACATTTAGTGTGTGGTTGCCTCTCACACGCGCCCCCTGGGGACCTGGCCTGCAACCCAGGCATGTGCCCTGACCAGGAATCAAACCAGTGACCCTTTGGTTCGCAGGCTGGAGCTCATTCCACTGAGCCACACCAGGGAGGAAGGATTTCTCTTTTCATGGAGTTCACAGTCTCGAGAGAAAACAAGCAAATAACTACATTACACTTGAGAACTGACTGGGGTTCCACAGAAAAGAAACTGGGCCACATTTCTTTAGGACTGCCACTTGGTGAGGGTTACAAATTGTATTTCCGTGTCCTGGTTCTTAGTACAGTTTCCTAGGTTATGTTTGAGGGGGTGAAAACTTTCTGTAGGAATTAAGGGAAACGAATTTAGTAATTACAGTGTTAGATATGTGGGGAAACCTGGTTTGGTATACACACAAATGGTAGAGGCACATCTGTAGCATAGAGTGGATTCTGTTACATGAACAGCCTGTGTCTACATCACTACAGGTGAAAGGCCTTTATGAGAAACCCTAATCTGTATTCCTCATAGACATGCGCTGTAGCCTGACCTTGGCCAACATTCGCAAAGGCAAGAAGATCCTTATGGAAAAAAATCGTTTCTCTGACGGTCAAGGAAAGCAGTGCAATGGTGTGGGTAGAAAGTGCCTTTGGCGGCAGAATCTGGACACGGGTACCAGTACTGCACCTGACACATAATCAGACACTTTCAGGCGGGTCACTCGCAGCCTCAGCTTCCTCCCTGGTAAACTAGGAAGACTTGTCCTGACCCTCCATTTCGTAGGGTGTGAAATGAGGTGTTATTTAAGAAGTATGGGAGGTAGGAAAAGCTAATGTTCCATTATCCCGGGAACAATTCAGAAGAGGTTTGGGTTTTTGCAGTTTGGGTTTTAGTTTTACATACTGCACACTGTCTCCCTACCCTAGCTTTCCTGTGTCTACCCTTGACCCTCAAAAGGCTGCTGCCCTTCACCTGTTCTCTTTTTCCTTCCCAATTTTGTTCCCTTATGTTTGTTTTTCAAAATCAAAAGCTGTTGTCCATGTCGTCTTCTCCAACTCCAGGCTAATCTGGCTGCTCTCACCCCATAGTAAGTCCTCACTTAAGGTCATTGATAGGTTCTTGAAAGTACAGTGAAACGATGTGTAATAAAACCAATTTTACCATAACCTAATTGATATAAACAAGAGTTAAGTTCCTACAGCATCTCGTCAATGTTATGACAAAACAATGTTATTCCAGGACCTGCTATAACATCTTTCCACATGCTGCCTGGTAAGCCATGGTGCTCTATGAGGAAGCAACAAGGAAAGCTTGAAACCAAACAAACTAGGCTGCAAGAAGGGTCATTATCGAAGAAAGAGGTGTGGAAACTATGTTTCATTACCCAAGGATAGGAAACTACAGATAGAGCCCATTTCCGGTGTGTTGGGTGTGGTGTTTTTGCCTTACTGAGAAGGCACTGCTCAATTAGCTCACGTGAAAAAGAGTAGGATTCCAAGTGATCCCAAAGCACGGAGAATACTGACATAATTTATTGTGGGATGTGTTGGCACGGGGGTCCTGGGGTCGACTCAGACAACCACAGAATGCTGGTCCTGAAAAGAGTCTTAAAAAACACATAGTCAGGCCCTGGCTGGTGTGGTTCAGTGGACTGAGCACTGGCCTGTGAACCAAATGGTCATCAGTTTGATTCCCAGTCGGGCACATGCCTGGGTTTCAGGCCAGGTGCCCAGTAAGGGGCGTGTGAGAGGCACCTACACATTGATGTTTCTCTCTCTCTCTCCCTTCCCCTCTCTAAAAATAAATTAAAATTGTTTTAAATCTTTAAAAAAAAAGAACCAAGCAGATATGAAGGTTGCCTCAAGTGAAATATAGAAAAATCCACAGGGAACCAACAGTGGAGATGAAACTGAGGTTCAAATCAATGGTTTGGAACACAAGAAGAAAAAAACATTTAGCCAGAACAGCAAGAAGAAAAAATTTTTAAAAATACAGATAATATAAGGAGACTCTGAGACATATCCACACACGCCAACATCTGAATCAGGGGTGCAAAAAAGAGAAAAGGAAGAGCAAGAAATTGAAAACTTATTTGAAAAAATAATGAAAGAAAACTTCCTTGATTTGGTGAAGGAAATAGACATACAAGGCCAGGAAGCCCAAACAAGTGGGACCCAAAGAGGCCCACACCAAGACACATCATAAGTAAAATGCCAAAGGTTAAAGTTAAAGAGAGAACCTTAAAAGCAGCAAGAGGAAAGCAGAGAGTTAAAGATAATTTACAGGCAAGAAGGGACTGGCAAGAAATATTCAAAGTGATGAAAAGCAAGGACCTATCACTTTGATTACTCTGTCCAGCAAAGCTATCATTCAGAATGGAAGGGCAGATAAAGTGTGTCCCAGACAAGGTAAAGCTAAAGGAGTTCATCATTACCAAGCCATTATTATATGAAATGTTAAAGGGACTTATCTAAGGAAAAGAAGATCAAAACTATAAACATTAAAATAGCAATAAATGCATAACTATCAACAATCAAATCTAAAAAAACAAACTAAGCAAACAAGCAGAACAGGAACAGAATCATAGATATGGAGATCATTTGGAGGGTTATCAGCTGGGAGGGGGAAGGGTGAGGATGGGAGAAAAGTTGCAGGGATGAAGAAGCATAATTGGCAGGTACAAAATAGGGGGATATTCAGAACAGTATAGGAAATGGAGAAGCCAAAGAACGTATATGCATGACCCATGGACATGAAGTAGGGGGATGGATCACAGGAGGGAGTGGGGTATAGCAGGCAGAGGGGGGCAAAAAGGGAAAATTGGGACAACTAATAGCACAATCAATAAAATATATTTTAAAAAAACATATAGTCAAGTAGTTTCTATGACAGACAAATCACAAGAACCCAGAGAGCTTTTTGTTAAATTAAAAAAATATGTGACAAAGGGCACACCACAAAATGTAAATCTTGCTCCCATCCCAGGCCCCACTCCCATTTCCCAAAAATGACACCTATCTATACTTTCTTATGTATCCTTCGAAAAATGTTATATACAACTACATCTACAGCCCAAAACAACAAGAACTACTAGGACCACTCTCTTAGACCTACTTTATATCTTGTTTTTTCAAACACAATACAATACAGACATTTTCCAAATGTTGGGGAATATCATAATCAGGATTCTTTGGTTGCAAGCAACAGAAACCGATCTGCTTAACTAGCATAAAGGAGTTTTATAGGATGGATAAGGACTGAAGGGAAGTTTGAAAAAACACCAGGCTTGAGGAGAGGAACAAGGAAATTCCAGGAGGTCTTCCTCATAGATGGAAATTCTTAAAAGTCTTGCCCCAAACCTACATTTCTTCCATCATTATTTCTCAAAATTCAATACCAAAGGAGGAAAGTTTAGGGTCTCATGCCCCTCCCACTGGGCAGGGAGGAAGACTGGAACAGACCTCCCAGAGATACTTTCACCTTACGTATGGAGGGCAAGCATATGGATTTGGTACTCCCCTCCCACAAGAATGTACGTGATGGAGGACAGACACGTGCACAAGAGACTGTTAGGAAATGGGAATGGATGTCAGCAGGCCAAAAAATGAAAAACATCTACCGCTGAGATTTTGGGACTTGAATACCTACGTAGAGTTGCACAGCCTTCCACAATTTCACCATTCCCTAATGAGGGACAGCTGAAGTGGTCAAGAGACCAGAGGCCCTGAGGACAAGCTAAAAAGAGTTAAGATTCTTGAGGCTGCAAATGCCCATGCCACAGTCTCATTCAGTAACCTCACTTTGAAAAAAAAAACAAAACCAAAAACCTGTACCTCACAGGCTGTTTGAGCACATGGCAAAAGCCGAGTAAACGTGTCCAGTTAGTGAACAATTTTTGGTTGAAAAGGGCTCCACCCCTTTTCTCTGACCAGTCTGTGGAACAGTGGCTTTGGCCTGAGAAGTAGGCTCCGGGCACCATCTGCTGGCATTGGGAAACCTGTCCTGAATCCTGGCCTCCGGTCTTTTCAGCCAGGAATATTGTTGAAATCCCTGAAATGCCTCCTCTTCCGAGTATGTCAACACCATAGAACCTACATTTTATCTGTAGATGGGGGGAATTACAAAATATTGACTTATTTCTCTTGTTCACCATCTAGAGGGTGTCTCACACTTTAGTGACCCTCCCGGTTCTGGCTCTTCACAGAGACACGTGGTGAGACTGGAGTGAGGGCAAGCCTCCCATCAGTCTGTGACCCTGAAGACTGTATTGTCCTTGACTTACTCAGCAGGCACTGAGATCAGATCAGGGCACTATCTTTCTGTCTGCACTAGTTACATAACACATACCAGTATGATGCCCCTGCTAGTGCCCTGTGTTCTGACAGGTGCTGTGGAAGATTCAGAGAATTAGAACACAAGTTCCCTGCCTTCAGAGCACTCAATCTAATTAGGGGGAAAAATAAGCCAAACAGTACAGGATAAATTCTGTGGTAATATCTATAAGTGCTGACCGTCATATAATGCCATTACTTTAGACCCTTAGGATAAACATACTGTACCAGAGACTTGGCAATGCTGGACCCATTTTTGTCACAGTTGGCGTGGGGGTGCTACTGGCTTGTAGTGGGTGGAAGTTTGGGAAGCTGCTAACCATCCAACAGTGCACAGGACAGCCCCCACGACAAAGAATTACCTGGCCCAACATGTCAGTCGTGCAGAGATTAAGATACCTGTGCTAGACCCTTAGGATCACGGATGAGCAAGGCAGGTATGGTCTCTGCCTTTCTAGTATCCCGGGAGGGGGATGTAAAAAATATATAACGTGCTGAAGGAATCCAGAGAAAGGGACTACCCGAAACCTGCTAGTCAAAATCTGGTCTATAGACCTGAGGCCCCCATCACTTTGAAGCATGTTAAAAATGCCAACTATCTTCTCGAATCCCCCGCCCCCTCCTGAATAAAAACCTGCATTTTACAAGATCCTCAGCGGCTCCTATGCCCATGGACGCGATGCTCTGGAGGTTTTCAGAAAAGACAGAATTTGAGTTAGTTTTCGTTGTTTTATGAAGACGGAGAAAGAAGGGAGCCTATGCCAGGTGGTACGTGGGAATGTTCTGAGATGACAAGGAAGAACGTCTAGTTTGGGCCCGGCACTGAGAGCTAGCAAACTGCTTACCGTCAGACTTCGCGCTAAGCGCTTTATGTGAAGTAGCTCATACAACCCTCGGGATGATTTTAGGTAAAATCCATTACTACACCCACTTTATGGGCAGAGGAAACTAAGAGACAAATACAGGGCTCACTGACGGAGCTGGGCAGGCAGAATCACATCTGCATTTTACCATCCTAGGTGGTCCACAACACCGCCGCCCACGCGTGAGAGCCGAAGCCGCGGGCCCCGGCCCTCCCCGGCTGCGGCGAGCGAGAAGGCGAAGGCACCCCCAGGCGGCCGGGCTTCCCTTCCGCAGTCGCGCAGCCTAGGGAAGCCGGAGAGCAGGACCCTCCTCCACCGAGGTCGAGCATTGTGGGAAGCTTTTCATTGTCTACAGTCCGGCCGCCAGCATGAGGAGGTATAACTTAAATGAAATGGGCAGGATGTTGAAGATTTGGGGCTCTAGCACACTAGGAAGCAGTGTGAAGAAAGCTTTCGCAACTCTTAGCAGGAATCCGACTTAACAAGCCCTCAGCGGTTCGCTGCGGCTAACGGGGTGCTTGTGATCCGGGTCGTGGGCTAGAAGAGACGCCTCTATGGTCAAGTAAACATAGAGTGGGTCCTCTCTTCCCCACGTGGTAGAACTGCGCCTGCGCAGTAGGCGCGGCATTGCGAAGATGGCAGAGGAAGAGTGAGTATTTGGGACTTTGAGTCGCTGGCGTGGGACCTTGAGCATCTAGTGCCATCCACGATGTTTAATTTCTCGATGGCGAAAAACAAGGATATTTGTGGGCTGAAGGGAGAGAATAGAAAGGGCTCCGGATTACAGAGGGTGGGGGTGAAGGGTGAGGACCCGTAGTGTTGCGGGGCGGGACGGACCGAGGGCGCCGTGGTCAAATTCTGGTTACACACAGGGGTCAAGATTGACTTCAGGTAGAGCGCGGGAGTTGTGTTCACCCAGCCTGGCTTAGGTATTCCCGCTGCAGATGGGTCTACACTGCCCTCCCCTCCCCCCATCTCCTATTCCCACAGCGCTTTACTAGGGTGTCATTGCTGCTAGTGTTTATAAAAGGCTGTGTCCGTAAAAACTGCATTGACCTTACGACGAACAGTGGCTAAAGGGTTCAAGACACTCATGTTTCCTGAGTCCTAGGAAATGGTTTGGAAATCCACTGAAGTTTCGTTTCCTAAATATTGTCACGTTCTCAATTTTCTGTGTCAGGCAAAGAAAAAAGATCCCTTTGGTTCCAGAAAATCTCCTGAAAAAGAGGAAGGCTTATCAGGCCCTCAAAGCCACCCAGGCAAAGCAGGCACTTTTGGAAAAGAAGGAGGTAATGGAGGGGGACCAGGAGGAGGCAATTAGGATTTCTATTTGGTGATTTTTGTCCAGCTAAATTTACTGTCCCTTCCCACCCACCCACACGCATCGGTTTGATTGTACAGGTTCATGTCTTCATTTAGCAAATATTTATCAAACACTTTCTTTGGGCAAAGTGCTTCAGTTTGTTATGGAAAATGTGGAGTGGAGCCTCTGCCGTCCGGGTTCATACCAAGTGATGTGAGAGACCACATGTGTACCTGGAAGAAAACATGTTTTTATAAATGTGCCAGGTTTGCTGTTTGCTAAATGTCTTTGGATAAATACACATTGTGGAGGCAGGGAACAAAACAGACTCCTGCTTCTTTTGTCCTTCATGGTGCTTCGAGGTTGGGTTCCATAAACATTTGGCGGTAAACATTGCCTACCAGCATGTGAACGAATGTGTTTGTTTATCAGAGACCTTTCCCAGTAGTTGCCACGTTTCCCCAGCTACACCCTTAACTTGGGTGTCTCACTTTTCCTCTGTGTAAGAATGAAGGAGTTTGTGGGCTCCCCTTCGCAGAACGTGGGGGAAATGAGCTCTGTAACTAGACTGACAAGTTGCTGTTGTGGAAGTGGAGACGATGGGAGACACAAAGTGGTGGTGATGGTCTGCCTTCTCTGTAGCAGAGGAAAGGAAAAGATATCAAGTTTAAGCGACTGGAATGGTTCCTCCACGATGCCTGGCGGCAACAGCGAGACAGGGTACGCCTCCGACGCCTGGAAGTGAAACCTCATGGTTTAGAAGTGCCAGATGAACACTCCTTGGCCTTTGTTGTGCGCATCCAAAGGTGGGTGATTGGGGCAAGCGATCGGTTCAGCTTTAGACCCTTCCTAAGGGGGCAAGATAATAGGCCTTAAGCCACCAAGGCAGGTAGTGCTGGGAGTTCAGGGCTGAGCACAGCATAGGTTTTGCCTGGGAGGGTAAGGAGACTGATCTGAGGCAAATAGACGTGAAAATACACTAAGTACTATGGGGGTCAAGGGCCAGAGTGGGGGGAGGGGCAGTATGTGTACTTATTGTTGAGGACACTCTTCTAAAGCAGGGACTTACAGCCGAGGCCTGCAAACATGTAAGGAGCTCACCGGTGTCTGGGAAAGGCTCTCCAGCATAGATGCACAAGGTCTTAAAGTGGGGGAATCGAGGCGTCTTTCTAGGAGACGTGGTGCGGTGAATAAAGCATGTGCAGTGCCAGGGAGAGTGAAGTGGGGACTTTTTGCACACTCAGTGGCGTTTTCTCTACCTGCTCCCACTGCACATACAACTCTGCCTCTTCCTGCTTCCCTGCCCAGTCACCCAGACCAGAGACCTGGGAATTCTGACTCCTTACCTCTGAGCGCCCCCTCCTCCCACTGTCCACAGTCTTCCCTGGACTATCGCATCGTCTCTGGTTTCCCTGCCTCTGGTGTCACTCTCTCAGATCTGCCCTCTGTGCTTAAAAAGAAATCTGATCTTCTTTCAAGTTTTCCAGAGCTTTCACTGCCCACAGAAGCAAATCCAGCTTCCTTAGCTCGACATACACAGTCCTGTGTCCCCCCGCCAGACGCACCACAGGTTCAGGGACGACTTCTGCGTTCCCACAGTAGCACCTCAGACATCGCTCCACGTTGTGTGGAAATGATCTGCTTAGGTAGCTGCCTGCTGTCCGGCTGAACTCTGTAAGCCACAGTGTGTCTTTCTCTCTGGATGTCCGGTAGTGGCATGTGTTTCGTAGGTGCCTGCTGGGCTGACATTAGCAGCACAGAGCCTGACTTCCTCTGCTGTTCATTTCAGGGTTAATGGAGTGAGTTTAACGGTGCAGAGGACCATTGCAAGGCTTCGCCTGAAGAAGATTTTCAGTGGTGTCTTTGTCAAAGTGACCCCCCGAACCATAAAAACACTGCGCATAGTGGAACCTTATGTGACCTGGGGGTGAGTGAGGCTCTTTTTGTGCGTGGGTTCGCATTAGATTGTACTTGGGCATGTGGAGAACGTTAGGATGCAGAGGGTAGGGCACTGTTCTCCCGGCTCTTGTTGCTGGGTTGAAAGAACATTTTGCTGTGACCGGTCACCAGAAATCTTCCAGCCAGCCATGAGAACCTTGGAATGCGGGGCAGGTAGAGCAGGAGGTGCCAGTGCTGCTGGTAATGTGCTGCGAACAGGACCGTGGCGGGGCTCGTTCCTGTGGAGGCCGAGGCTGAGTAAGACGGGCAGAGCGGATGCTAATTCTTGGGGTCTTGAGGGAGAACTGGGAGCAGTGCTTGTGTAAGAGTAGTACTCCTGCAAATATTAAAACCTAAGGAAGAGTTGGATTTCATTTTAAATTCTTGTACCATCTTGAGTAGAAGGTCACCCAAGGCCAAAGTCCTAGAGCACAGGTGGCAAACACAAGCCCCACGGGCCGGATCCAGCCCTCCACCTTGTTTTATCCAGCCCGGCACCTTGTTTGTACCCGGCGGCATCGCCAAGCTCTCGCTTAACTGTTAGGAGTAGTTACATTGATACAGTCTGAAAATTACATTCGGCCCTTTGAAGGCAACGTCGAGGCTGATGTGGCCCCGCTGGTGAAAATGAGTTTGACACCACTGTCCTAGACTATATAAACCAGGACTTATCTTTGCCAGGGAAATAAAATTTTTGCCTGGTAACGTTTATGTTTATGAATTTTAATTTCTAATTACACAGGGCCACTCTGGTTTTTTACCCTCTTCTTAACTGTTTGCCTAGCATCCCAGCTGCAGCGTGACTGCAGGACACTGTGTGTGAAGGGAAGGGGTGGTTGGGAGAATCCTCAGCCAGGCTGCAGGACTGAGTGGCTGGTGTAATGCAGTGTGCCAGGGGATAGCTAAGGCTGTACTTTTTTCTGCCTTGCATAGATTTCCAAATCTGAAGTCTGTCCGGGAACTCATCTTGAAACGTGGACAAGCCAAGGTCAAGAATAAAATCATCCCTTTGACAGACAACACAGTGATTGAGGAGCACCTGGGTAAGGGTTGCATCTTAGGGGTCAGTTTTGGCAAAAAGCAAGGATCTTTGGTGGTGCTGGTGTGGGGTCCAGGTTATATCTTTTTTTTTTTTTTTTTTTAAGATTTTGTTTTTTGTGGGGGAGGGAGAAAAGAAGGAAGAGGGAGAGAAACATCAATATATGAGAGATGCATCAGTTGCCTCTCACACACCCCCAAACTGGGGACCTGGCCCACAACTGAGGCGTGTGTCCTGACGTGGAATCGAACAGGCAACCTTTGGTTTGCAGGCCGGCACTCAGTCCACTGAGCCACGCCAGCCAGTGCCAGGTTATATTCTTCTTGAGGTCCCAAGAATCTGCCAGAGCGCCCAGCTGTGACATAGGAGAGCCTCTCAGTATATCCTGGGGAAATGTTGAATAAAGGAAACCACCCTTGTGTTTCTTAGGGAAGTTTGGTGTCATTTGCTTGGAAGACCTCATTCATGAAATCGCCTTCCCGGGGAAGAACTTCCAGGCAATCTCAGGGTTCTTATGCCCTTTCCAGCTCTCAGTGGCCCGTCACGCCACCAAGAATAGAGTAGGCTTCCTCAAGGAGATGGGCTTACCTGGCTATCGAGGCGAACGCATCAATCAGCTCATCCGACAGCTGAACTAAACCCAGGTGAGACGGGGCTGCAGACCACCCTCGGCTGACTTTATGGGCCATGTCTTGTCACTTAAAAATTATTTTTGGACTTGCCAGTGTTGGAGAGGAACTGTGGCACTAGGGGGAGAGAGGAGGAGGGTATTTACAAGTCTAACGGAGGGAGACATGCTTAAAGGGTGAATGCCTGCTTAGGACATGGTTGTGCGTATCCTGAGAATTACAGGATAGAAAATACCGAGTAGCCAAAAAAATGTCTGTATTGGGGAGCAGGTAATATTACAATGAATTTTTTAAAGGATTTGAAGATCTAAACAATCTATTTTGATGAAGGAAACTGACTCTTTGAAATTGGTCTTCATTGTGGTTCTTATTATTAGGTGCCAAGTCACAGTTAATTTGTATTAACAAAATTGTGTTTTTCTTCCTCCCAGAATATCTGAAAGCACAATGCCTTGGAAGCGAATGTTTTTGTTTTTTGGAATTACCAGTATCTTCAAAGAAGATTATTTTCTGCTATATCTTCAGAAACTGGAGGGGAGGAGCCAGGGAAAAGACGGCAGTGTTCCTAGCAGGCACTTCTAAAGTTCCAGAGGAAAAGTCCGGTGTGCCACTGCTGCCACCTTGAAGGCAGCAAAGGACTCATGCCATGCACGAGGGGTCCTGCTTTGTCCCATCTTCTCTCCAGGGGCTTAATGTTGGTGAATAGATACCCAAGCATGAATGCCAAGCCCAAAGCCATACTTGAACCTGGGAGTTCCTAAGGCTTTGATTTGGAAAGAACTTGAAATACATTTTAGAAGAGCACAAAAACAGTGCTCAGTTGTGTCTGTTGTGAGTCCTTGTTCCAACTTTTCAGTGACAGCTTTGCGAGCTCTCAAGCTTGGCTGGCTCTAAATGTATCTGGTGGCTTCCTTACTGTAGCTCAGGATTTTAGACTCTTGAATCTATGAGAAGGGAAGGACCATTTACCCAGGAAAACATGCATACTTTCCAGTTTTTGCTTGAAAGTTTAGGGTGTTCATAGACTCTTAGGGACCCACGTACCCATCTTACATGAGAGAGTTCTGCGCTGTCAGGATTGGTCACCCGGCCCCTGGCCTTGCTCATCTGGTTTCACGTCCTGTGGAAGACCAAGCTTCTTCCCTTAAAGCTGATGGGGGTTTCCTGTTAATACAGTGGTAGAGTGTACGCGCCTGTACCATCTTTAACTCAGGGAGTTGCCCGCCTTTCATTTCTGCTGTGCTTTAGGGTGGTGGTGTCTGGTTTCCCTGATGATCAGTCCTCTTCCTAAAAACCCAAATCATGGCAAGGAGTGGGATTGGAGATGGAAGAGGGTATAGGAACAACGAGTAATGGAAAAAAATACAATAAAGGAAAAGTTTGGGAATGTATATTTTTGACAATCATGTTTGCATTTTATACAATTAGTTTATTTTGGCATTTTTATGTCAGGAGGCAGTTTGATAAAATAGCCTAAAAAAACACATCGTGAAAGAATAAACCATTTTCCTGGTCTGGCATGGATGAAATCGCACTGTGTGGTCTTATAGGCCCTACTCGAGCTTGTTTAGCCCCTTTTTTTGCATACCCTGGACTCCAGGCCCCTCCAGGACCGCTCAATCTCCTGCTGGTAATGGTGTAGACCAGCACTGGAACACTAGGGCTTCTGGGGCCTCACGCTGGGAAATGGAGTCTGGTTCTGCTTGTGTTACCATCAGTGCCCATCCCTAAGGGAGTCTTCCCTCTGTCCTGTCGGTCTCCTCAAGCTGCCAAGAAAGCAGTCGGTGAAGGTGTGCCAGGCCAGGTTAAAGACCTGAAAACTGGCTTAGCCGTTGTGTGCCTGGTCCATTAAGATCAGCTTTGCTGCAGTTTTGGTCCATGGGGTCCTCAAACGTAGCTGTAAGACTGAGCAGTACAACAGTGCCTTAAAATGTGCTGGGTTATTAGGTAATTGATTGGGTTGGTTGGCTCAGGAGTTAATCTGCCTCAGATGGATGTTACTCAACTATAAAGCACTGTGCGATCAAGTGAAAGTGATGTATGGGAAAAGAGCAGTCGTGTGGCAGCCCAGAGTTTATATCCCAGATTTTACACTAAACGCGGTAATAATGTTTCCACTCTAGCCTGTAAAGTGGGGATAATATAGTCTAGCCCATCTGCCTCACGTGGCTGTTAAAAGGATTAAGCAAAATAACAGTTTTAACCTAGAATTATATATAAATAAGAGGTTATAAAAAATTTGCATTTGTCTATGGTGTAACATGGTGTGCTGCTCCCTGAACAAATGGGACTATATTTCTGGGAAAAGAAGGAGCAGTCTGCAGGCAGCCACAAGGCCCACTGTCTCCCCCACCTGGTTCTCAGAGCCAGGGGTTCTAGGGTTTTTGCTGACCGGCTATTCTGTAATGCTTTGGGATATCATTTGTTGGGTGTATTTTTTAAGTCATTCTCGAGAATGGCTGTCTAAAACCAAAATGCCACTTGAATCACAAATTCACTTCCACAACCACCAGAATAAGGTGAAGCATGAGATAAACATTCTCAGTATTGCTAAGAAGTTGTTTCCAGTGGGTGAGACCCCAATGTGTCCTAAGTTGCATTTTTTTAAATGAAAATACATCTATGCATCGCAGATAGTATGAGATTTGTTTCAATTACATTTAAAGGCTGAAATAGGATTTTTTAAAATTTTAATGAGTATCATGGTACGGAAATACGAATGCAGAAAACGCCGGTGGCGCTCCCAAGAGGCTTTTAAGTCCGGCTGAGACGATCAGGGCGAAAGCACAAAACGTGTAACTGATCAGTACTCAGACTTCAGTACTACTTTATGCGGGACAGTCACACCCTCCGGACCTCAGGGCTGCAAGGGATCTCGAGCCTCGAAAACCCACTGCTTGACATTTAAGAAGACTCAGTCATTGCGTGCGCGGAGCCGGCTCCTCCCGGGTCTTTCTCTCTCCAAACCTGGGGGTCGGTGGTGCCTGTGGCCCGGGTGAAGGGTGGCGGCACGGGGCCCCCGGCCGAGCCTGCGGTCTCCCAGGGCTTGGGCCTCCGCGGGAGCTGGGACGCGGTGGGTTCGCCTTGGGTCACTGCGATATGACGCCTTTCCAGGCCCGGGAGCTCCTGGCCTTGCTGGACCAGCTGCAGGAGCTGCGCCAGGGTCACCGAGGCCGCGGCTGGCTCCGCGGGCGTGGGAGCTCGGCCCGACCAGCTGGTACTGGCTGACGGGTCCATGTTGGGGAGCGCAGCTGAGAGGCGTGCGGGAGACAAACATTTCCGGGAAGCGTGGGTGCAACCACCATGGGAGGGGGTCACAGGCCATACCAAGCCGGCCCAGATAGGGGAGCAATTGAGAATCATGACTGGCTGTGCAGAGACGCTTGACATACAGAGTTAATCCACCCAGGAGCCTCCAATGTGAAAGGCTTAAGAGGAAACTGGAAGGTTTGCACAGAACCGAACGTGCATGTGGACAGGCTGATGCAGGGCAAAAGACCCACGTTTGCTCACGTTCTTACTTTCAGCCACACACAGAAGTGCGCACGCACAGGGACACCGATGTAGACACGAGGTGAGGGGTAATTTCCATCTCTGTCTCCTTAGCACCCCACAGAAAGTAGCAGCGGAGCCATCTCCAGGGGCCTGCCTCAAGAGAACTGGGAACGAGTGACACCGCTGCGCAGCCAGGCCACCCCCTTCACATTTCCCGCAGTCAGGGTTCATCCCGCCCTGACTGGTGTGTCCCAGTTGTCTGGGCAAAGCAAAGGGTCGCGGGTTGGTTTCCGGTCTCGGCACAGGCCTAGGTATCGGTTGGTCACTGGTCGGAGCACTTGCGGGAGGCAACCAATCCATGTTTCTCTCCCTCTCTTTTTCCCTCCCTTTCCCAAATAAAGAAAATCTTTTTTTTTTTTTAAGTTTTTCTTTTTTTTTTTTAAGATTCATTTCCAAAGAGAATGAGAAAAGATGAAGCCAGACCAGGTGTGCTGCAGTCAGTGCCAATAATTCTCAGGTTTCTATGTTTATTGAAAGCTAGCCTGATCTAGCCTTAATCACTAATCAAAGTTTAATTACTATTAATAGGACAGACTAGCACCATGTGTCACCTGACAGGCACTGAGGACACTACAGATGTAAGAATACTATATCTCTTCTGTTGAATTCCTGCCAAAATGTTCACTCTGAATCTAATCCTGAGGAAATGAACAAACAAATCGAAATGAGAGTCATCCTGCAGAGTGACTGGCCTGGACATTTTATAAATGTTAATGTCGTGGGAGATTATTCTGGATCATCCGGATGGGCAAATACCATTACAATGGTCCCTAGAAGAAGGATGAAGGAGGGCTAGAGTCAGAGGAACAGATACGAAGATGGAAACAGAGTCAGAGTGGTTGAAGACGCAGGCTGCCAGCTTTGAAGACGGAGGAAGGAGCCACAAACCAGGGAATACAAGAAGCCTCTAGAAGGCAAGGAAACAGAAGGAATTCAGCCCTGACACGAACTTGATTTTAGCCCAGTGAAACCCATTTCAGACTTCTGACCTCCATATTGTGAGATGACAAATGTGTGGGGTTTTTTATGTGAATATCATAAAAAGGAAAGAAAAAAGAAAAGACTGAGGAACTGTCAGATTAGAGATAGGAAAAGTGCAAAGTGTGGTCCTGGGCTGGATCCAAGATGCGGGAAAAATCTGTTATAAAGGAACTTTTACCCTTGGGAAAATTTGAATATGATTCTGTATACTGGATGATAGTGTTACAGTGGTCCCACCTCATCTGCAGACCATACATTCCAAGACCTCTGGTGGATGTGTGAAACCGTGGGTACCTATACTATGAATGCTACATATACTATGTTTAACCTCATACCTACATACATACCTATGATAAAGTCTAATTTCTAAATTAGTCACAGTAAGAGGAAAAATAATAACTCATAATAAAATAGAACAATTATAACAATATGCTGTAATAAAAGTTATGTGAATGTGGTCTCTCCTTATCTGATAACCCATCTCATAACTGAGACAGCTACTAAGTGACTCCCAGGCAGGGAGCATATACAGCGTGGAGATGCTGGACAAAGGGATGGTTCATGTCCTGGGTGGAAGGGCTCCAGATGGCCCAAGATTTTATCACAGCTAAAATTTGTGATTTAATACTTATGAATTGTTTATGGAAATTTCCATTTCATATTTTCAGACCATGGTTGACCTTCAGCAACTGAAACCATAGAAAATGAAGAAGGGGGAGGTCTACTGTATATAGATACTGAATTTCTTTTTTTTTAATTTTTATTTATTGATTTTAGAGAGTCAGAGAGAGGGATCAACTTTGTTGTTCTATTTATGCACTCGTTGGTTGATTCTTTTGTGTGCCCTGAGGGGGGGATTGAACCTGCAACCTTGGGTATCAGGGACAATGCTCTAACCAAATGAGCTACCCAGCCCGGTCAGTGCTAAACTTCTTGAGCGCAGCAAATGTGCTTTAGTTATGTAGAAGGATGACTTTGTTCATACATGATACACGCTGGATGATTTACGGTTGGAGTGTCATGATGAGACCGAGAGACAGTGAGAGTAAATTGTGGTAAAATTGCTAAGAATTAGTGAATCTAAGTGGTTTGAAACTTGTCAAAATAAAAAGCTGGGGGTGAGGAGGGGCTTCAGAAGCCAGTCCGGAGTAGACTGGCCTCACCGAATGCTGTGTAATAAAGGATTTGACTGGGCTTTGTCCCTCATTCCTGGGAGGAAGGCTAAATCCTTGGAATTTCCCAAGCTTTAGGAGTGATATTTATGGTGGGCCCTGATATTTTAAGCCATCGAGGTGATTCATGGTGGCCTCTACGTAGTTTCAGTCCTGAAGTTGGCTATGCCAGAAAAACCAACCATCTGGTTAGGGGGTTGGGGCTTTGAGCCGTGTGAAGTCTAGGAAGAAGAGGGGGCCTGGGGATTGAGTTCAGTCTCTAGCCACTAATTTAATCAGCCGTGCCTACGTAATGAGACTCCAATAACAACTCTGAACACAAAGCGTAGTGGAGCTTCCTGATTGGTGATCACATTGATGTGTCAGGAAGACGACATGTCCTGACTCCATGAGCAGAGGGCACAGAAGTTGTGCGTTCGGGCCCCTCCCAGACCTTGCCCTATGCGCCTCTGCGTTCGTCTCGTCCTGCTGAGTCAAGTCCTCTCTAATAAAATTAATCGTAAGAATGACACTTCCTGAGTTCTGTGAGTTGTCCTAGTGAATTACTGAACCAAAGTGGGTTGTGGGATCCCCCACATTTTTACCCAGTCAATCAGAATTGCCTGTGGCCTGGGGACCCCTCTGAACTCGCAGCTGGCATCTGAAGTAAGAGTAGTCTTGTTGGGGACCATGCCCTTTACCTTGTGGGGTCTGTGCTAGCTCTAGGTGGTTAGCACTAGCATTCAAGTACAGTACACCAGTGAGGGGTTTCAAAAGAACACTGAACAAGGAGCTCATCCTTCTCTCTGTGGTCTGCATCGGTTTCCTGGGCAATCTCCTGCAGTTCTTGCCCTAAGGATGCCCCCCACTCACCGGGTTCACTTTCTTAGATGTCCTTGGGGCGGGGGTCTGGTGTTCTGTGCCACCACACCTTCTTTCCTGCCAGCCAAGTACAAGATGAAAACATCTCTATGAGGTCGAAACCAACCGTGGATCCCTGGCCGGGTAGCTCAGTTGGTTTGAGCATCATCCCCATACTCCAAGGTTGCGGGTTTGATCTCTGATCAGGGCACCTGAGGGGGTCAGCCAATGAATGCATAAATAAGTGGAATAACAAATCAGTGTTTCTCTCTCCCTCTCCAATAAGTAAAAATTTTAAAAAAGGGCCCTGGCTGGTGTGGCTCAGTGGATTGAGTGCCCGCCTGAAAACCAAAATGTCGCTGGTTCCATTTCCAGTCAGGGCACATGCCTGGGTTGCAGGCCAGATCCTTCCCCAGTAGGGGGTGCATGAGAGGCAACCACACACTGATGTTTCTCTCCCTCTCTCCCTCTGTCCCTCCCTTCCCTTCTCTAAAAATAAATAAATAAAATCTTTTTTAAAAATGTAAAAAAAAGAAAGAAAAAAGAGAAACCAACCTTGGAGACTGATGGTTGCCAGAGGGGGTAGGGATTGGGGAGCTGGGTGAAAAAGATGAAGAGATTAAGAAGTACAGATTGGTAGTTACAGAATAGTCACAGGGATGTAAAGTACAGCACAGGGAATATAGTCCATAATATTGTAATAACTATGGATGGTGCCTGGTGGGTACTAGAAATATCGGGGGGAACAATTTGTAAGTATATGATTGTCTATCCACGATGCTGTACACCTGAACCTAGTGCAAAATAATATTGAATGTCAACTGTAACTAAAAATAAAATTAAAAAAAAAAAGACCCTATGACAACAACCTTGGGTGTCCTCCCAGGCACTCTAAGAACCCAATTTTCTCCGAACTAGGAACAGTGATGTGTATGTGCTTGCGAAGTGGGGAGTTGTCTTGGCATGGTTTTTTCTTCTCTCACACTCTCCCATTTTACCCTCAGCACAACGCCATAGGATGGGCAGGATAAGCCTAGGAATCAGCGATTGTCAAAAGGGACCTCAGACCCAACTGAGCTCAACCTTCTAATACGCGGAGCAGGAAACTGAGCCATGAAAGGGAGTAACAGAGCTCCGGACTCAGTCCCAGAGTTTCTCGCTATCCCAGGCTGCCTCTCCTTGACCGGGCACAGAGGCCCCTCCCCTGTGGGCGACCATTCTGAGTTTGAGCACTGCCATAGATATACATACAGAAGGCAAGGAGGCAAAAGAAAGAAAACTGAGTAAGCCCACAGACGGGGAGCTGGAAGACGTTTCCCATCCAGGCATATCCGCAACCTCTCCAAGCATCAGGCGGGACCCGAGGCCAAGAGGTCATGTTGGCAGGGGTGGAAAGGCCAGGTGTCAACCTCTAATTTTAGAGACAAGATCCAAACCCTCCGAGCTCATTTATAACTCCCTAGACATCTTTCATCCATGGTTTTTACATATTTTAAAAAATATTTTATTTATTTATTTTTAGAGAAAGGGGAAGGGAGGGAGAGAAAAACATCCATCGCTTGCCTCTTGCAGTCCCCGACTAGGCGCCAGGCACGAAACTCAGGCATGAGCCCTGACGGGAACCGAACCAGCGACCTGAAGGTTCACAGGCGGGCACTCAGTCCACTGAGCCTCACCAGCCAGGGCTCATCCACAATTTTTAAAAGTCTGTCTCAGCAGGAAATGCCCTTCCCTTTCTCACTTATTGAAACCCAGTTCATCCTTCGAAGGCTTCCCCTCAATGTTGCCATTCTATGTTGCCATCAGAATTAATTGATCCTTTTTCTGCACTCCCACGATCCCTTGCTCCCTCACCATCTGCACATCGTGTATAGATTAGACCAAGGGTCTTACTCATCCAGTATCCCATCCTAGACTAAAACCTTAGAGACCTGGTGGTGCTCAAACAATGTTAGCTAAATGACTGACTGACTGAATGTATCATCATCAACTTAAAGAGGAAAGGTTGAACTCAACCCCATGTAAGCACTGTTGGAGAGTATACCTAATGCTGTGCCCAATGCCAAATGCTTGGTGTGCAGATCCCTGTCCTTCTGGGCTCACACCATCCCTGGGAAAATGTCACAGAAGTGAGAACTGCAGTAATTATGATGTAATCAAATGATATAGATAAATCATAAAACTTATCACATAAATAATATAGTGTGGTGCCTGGTGTGGTTATATGCTAACTGAAATAAGCAGCCTACACATTATACTGGTATTTATTTATTTATTTATTTATTTATTTATTTCAGAAAGTTTATTTAGAAAGTCACAAAGGTAGGTCCTGGCTAGGTAGCTCAGTTGGTTAGAGTATCGTCTCAATGTACCAAGGTTTCAAGTTCAATCCCCAGTCAGGGCACATACAAGAATCAACCAATGAATGCATAAATAAGTGGAACAACAAATCGATGTTTTTGTTTCTCTCTTGAAAATCTATAAATAAAAACTTTTTTTAAAGAAGAAAATAACAGAGGTAGAAGAAGTGAGCTGTGGAAGAAGTGAGCTCAGGAGACAAGTTACAGAGGCAAAAGAAGCGCCCTTGGAGCTTCGGAGAGAGAGACAAGGAAAATGCACCTGGCGGGGGGAGGTGCGGCACACTCTGTAGAGAGAGCCTCTTTATTGTTATCACTGTGCGGCCCCCTTCCGTGCTCACAGCCATACCTATGGAGGCTGGGAAGTGGCTCGAGGCTGCAATTTACTCTGGCATGAGCACACTCTGAGAGGCCCACAGAGAAGGGCCCACCACAAATCCATTACCATTCTCTATACTGGTTTTAAAATGTATTTGATCTCAGCACACGTGTGTGAGCTGCCCTTATGGTCTACTTGTCAGCCGGCTGGCCCGAGTCTGACCCTGAAGCCCAGGTCCTAATCCCACTTCTGGCTCTTAAGACCTGCAGGACTGTGGCGTGAGTTAGTTCACTTACCTGCACTTGACTTCCTATCTGTAAAATGAGAGTGGTGATAGTGCCTACCTCATAGGGCTGTCCAACAGATTCGATGGGAAAATGCGTGATGTCCACAAGGCAGTCATTAACATTCTTATCAGATGACTGTGGATGCTGGTTCTCTTCTGTTGGCCCCTCCAGGTCCTCTCTCTACCCTTGTCCGCCAGCCTCCTGGGCAATGGCATCTACAGACCCCTTCTATAGGCTCCCTCGCTGCTGACTTTTGGGTTTGGACAATGCGGAGCCAGCAGAAGGAAGGAGGAAAGGGAGGTCAGGGAGCTTCTTTACTCTTCAGTCCCCCTCTCTACAGAACCTCTGCTGGCTGCAGGATCCCCCCACACAGCTCCCTGCCATGGTCCCCTCCCCTCACTCCTCCAGGCTTGTTACTAGTCCCAGGTACTACATTGTCCCTTGGGATTTCCCTTCATGCTGCCTACACCTCTGGAAATAGTCCTTTTATGAAATTCTCCTCCAATCACCCAATAAGTGTGTTGCCTATTGCCTGCTCATACTCACCAATACAGGAATGGGTTCCAGAAGCAGCCTCAAACAGGATGCTGGGATTGGATGGATCATAACTTCAAGGAGTACAGGGGAAGCCTGCTTGCAGAGGGGAAACGCACCCAGGTCTGTCACTGCATGCAGAGGCCTCACCATCGCTCGGGCTTTCATTGAGGGTGGCATGGGACGAGCGCAGGGTACCGCATTGTTGGGGTGGGGCGATGGGAGATGAAATGGCTGTGGCTTTTCTTCACTGAGGCATGGAATCATCTGGCTTTTGAGGGCCACAGGGGACCTGTGCAGAGGAAAGGAGAAGAGGAAGTTATCGATGTCTGACGGGAAATGTGAGTGAGCAATCGGGACAGCTTGATGGCACCTTGAAAAAGTCCCTCATCTCCTATAGGCAGAGAGGGCTCACAAGGCTGAGATCTGGCCCAGATGTCATCGTAAGGGTTGCCAAGTTGCAGTGCTAATTAAATGCTCGGCCCTCTAGGTCTCTTCTGCTAAGGTAAGGGCATTGATGCGGAATGGGTGGGCCTCTGAGGTGGGACGGGTTCAGACATGGATGGAGCTGAGAACTTTGAATCCTCAAATTCTCTTGAAATGGTCTTGTCTGTGGAGACAACATCCTCTGTAGTGCTCCTGTCTCCCAGGGCATCAGCCTCAAAACCCCTCTGACCTTAACCCCAGGCCCTTTGTGAGTTAAATCCCAGCACAGCCTGGGTGGGGAAGCACAGGGCCCACGCTAAGAGGAGAATGCCCAGGCAGAAAGAGTTACAGGCCTTGCCAAACTGCCTTGGCAGGAGCCATGGGAACATGTGTGAGAAATAGACCCAGGAGAGAGGAATGTAAGGCTCAGCTTGGCCAAACTCATGGTCATGGATGCTCCTCTAGGATTTGGAATTTAATGCTTGGCTCCAGCACCTGGGAGAGGCATTAATTGTCTTCTGGGTTAGTTAATTAAGCCTGAACTGAGTGGTGACCTATAGGTAATAAACTTGAAATGCCAGAATTTCCCTGGCATGCTATAGAGGAAGGAATCTGAAATCTCAAAGAGATAGGAATGCTGGATTGGATTCACGACTTGTAACTGGCTCAGTCACCTCTAGCCACACAGTTTAAGGGGGTCAGGAAAACACTCTCTCTGCCAAAACATTAAGAAATGCATTGGTGAGGGACCCCAGCATTCTTGACTTGCTCTGACGGCTGTCCTCTGTAGGCTGGAAATGCTCATTGGGGTGCTGGAAGGATCACTGGCACTGGATTCCCTGAGCTCAGTGAGAGTAATGGCATCCTGCTGATGTAAAGGGCAGGTGGTGATCTTTACCAAAGGCAAGGAAACGGCAATGACCCACCATGAAGCACGGTCACTGAAAGAACAGTCATCAGGTGGACGACAGTTCTGTTGACCACGATCAGCCTCTTTCCTCAGGTGCTCTACGGCTCGTTTCGTCAATCCATGATGGCAGGGATGGAAGTTATGCTTTGTCTCAGCAATACAGTCCCCGCCTATCTAAGGCTGATCCGGCTGTGGCCAGTGCTGGCTGTCCTTCCTACTTACAGCCCGGTGCTGACTCCTTAACTGGGCATCATTCACCCCTGGTTGCAGATGGATTTGACTGGGGCTATGCTTGAGCCTCACAAGAACAGACACATTCCAGGCATGAATTCACCTCTGCCTACCTTCCTTCTGTCAGCACTATCATTCGTGGATTACAGAATACCTCATGCGTCACCATGGCACGGCATCTCCTCCACCCAGGGCATATGTTTTACACCCAAGGAAATGGACAGATGAGCTCATGCCCAGAGAATTTATGGTCTTACCATGTGCCCCATGACCAGAAGCCGCTGGCTTGATAGGATAGTGGATTAAGTAGCTGAAGCTCAGGGAGAGCCGAGTTGAGAAACTACATCCTGCAAGGTGAAGGTGCCATCCTACAGGATTCGGGATATTCTTTAAACCAAAACCAGAATCAAAATCATATACAGCCGAAAGGTTAGTATAGCAGCATCCTCACTATAATTTCAAAAATGGGTTTTTTTTTGAGACAGAGACACATCAATTTGTTGTTCCACTTACTTATGCATTCATTTGTTGCTTCTTGTATGTGCCCTGGGTGGGGATTGAACCTGCAATGCTCTAACCAACTGAGCACCCAGCCAGGGCCCCAAAGTCTATAATGTTTGCTACCCACTTCCATAACCTTGGACTCAGTAAGTCTGGGAGAAACATTTCCTCCGCAAAACAATCATACTACTGATGGCTTGGAAGCTGAGACGGCCCCTGGCCGTCTTCATTTCTCGTACTACTGAACCAACAGGCAGAGAGAGGGGTCTGGTTTGATTAATCCCAAATACCAGAGAAATTAGGTTGTATGGTGAAATGGAGATCAGCCCTAGATCTGGAACCCAGGGGATTCACTAAAGGAGGATTAATAATCCTCCACCCAGTAGTCCTGGTTAACAGAAAACCTCAGCAATCCAGCAAAGTCAAGACCACCGAGAGCTCAGACCCTGTAGGAGTAAAGGTCTGAGTCACCCTCCAGGTAAAGAACCCTGTCCGGCCAAAGTGTTGGCACAGAATTATCAGACGGTGTCCTTGGGGGTGAGAGCAGGTGGCTATGGTTATAAATTCAGACCTCATGACCACTGAACCCCGCTAACTTCTGTGAAGAACTCTGGTGGTAGCTAACATTTTAGGTTTCTTTAGGAGTATTGCTAAATTGACAGTCCTTCCCAGTGATATATCAATAGTGGCTGATGGGACGCTGTGTGTCCTCTGTGCTGGAGACAGGAATTTTTTTTTTTTTAAATATATTTTATTGGTTATGCTATTACAGTTGTCCTATTATCCCCCTTCATTCCCCTCCACCCTGAATACCCTCTCCCACCCACATCACCCCGCTTTACTTCAGTCCATGTGTCATAA
>CM052541.1:103307982-103411978 GCA_028533065.1 Trachops cirrhosus
TCCTTGGTTGTCCGACTTCCATAAACTTCAATTTTCTGTCAGTTCTGGTTGTTATTTTGTTTCTATATCTTTGTTGTCCCTATCTTGGTTGTGCGAGGAGGCACAGTGCGTCTACCTATGCCTCCATCTTGGCCGGAACTGGAGACAGGAATTTTTTATCTGAACCACAGATAAGAGGAACTCCCCTGACCCTCCAGATACACCCTCCCCCCACCTCCCGCCCCACTCCAAGCCCCAGGCCCTGTGCCCGGGTGAGTGGAGCTGCATCAAAGGACACACCCTCCGCTTAGATTCTGCCAGTGGGGACTCCAGCCACGAAACCTAGTTGTTCTGAGCTTCGGTTTCCTTGACTGCAAAACAGGGATGAAAATACCCTGATGAGGGGGTGGCTGTGAGGGTTAAGTGAGATGTCTGTGAACACAGACTCTCTCTTAGCAGCCGGTGGGCAAGAGGCAAGTTCAGTCCCAGGTTAGGAGCTCAGCAAAGGGATTCAGCTCCAGGAACTGACACCAGCTGTCAGGATTTCTGTCCCTTGCCCTGAGGAAGGGCATCTTTAGGACCAGCTGGGGAGCCTGGAAGGAGGGAACCTGTGTGAGAACAGACAAAGAACGCTTCCAGCCAGACCTCTGGCCAGGGAGCTGGGGTAGGCCAGTGCAAGGGTAGCTTTAGTGGCCCAAGGCAGCTCAAGTGATCAGTGGGGTCTCCACCTTCCTCTCCTTGGGAAGGTCTTGAAACCAAAAGAGGCCAGCAGGCTTCTCCCCATCTGTAATGTGGTGAGGGAGCGGAGCCAAGACCTCCCCAGGCTGGAGGGCGGGAGAGTCGTTAGGGACACCTGCCTCCCTCCTTCCCTCCCCCTCCCAGCAGGAACCCACACCTGGGCCGGGCAGCGCCTGGGAACACGTGGCGCCAGAGGCTTCCAGGCTACCCTGCGGGGAAAGGGGTGGGAGGGAAGCCCCGGCTGGAGGGGTTCCCTCAGGACATCCGAGAGTGTAATCGACATGATTATTAAAACTAAATCATGGGAGATTATTAAAATAATCAAAAGAAAATTGAGTGAAGCTAGCCCCAGAATAAAGAAATTGGAGCCCAAAAGACATGAACCTGCCCACGTAAAAGACATTAACATGTAATTAAAAAATGTTTCCCAGATAATGGGGACAGGAAGGATTTTTCAGTTAATAATTCCGGGATAATTGGTTAGCTCTTTGGGAAAAAACTTCAGATGCACATTTTTCATACACCAAAATTAATTCCTGATGGCATTAAATGAGGGATAGAGGGAGCAGGGATTAAACTACAGGCACACACAAAGACAATAGAAGCGAGTCTACTATGGTTCTCTAAAGCGGGGGTGTCTGCTAGGCTCCAAAGTCATGAGAGAAATCCCAACAGGGCAGATGGATATGTTGGTTTAGACTGCAGGTTTAGAAGGAGAAGTGAAGTTAAGAGTAGTCAGTGAATCGGGAAAGGCTCCAGCCAAGTGCAGTGCGCAGTGGGCTGGTGTCCTTGGGAAGTGAAAGCTCTCACCAAGGCGCTGGGACTGCAGGAGGTCAGCACACAGACCGCACAGGGAAGGAAATGACTAAGTGGGAGAATGATGTTGTGATCAGAGAGGTGATGTGCCACTTTTAACCAAATTAGGATTTTTTCCCCCAAGGAATGCCAAATGCTGATGGGGATGAAGTGGGCCTTTAGTATATTATAGTAGAGTACAAATTAGTGTAGCAGATGTGTGTCAGGGAGCCTTAAATACGGAAGCCTTAGATGCTCAGCATCACTAAGCATTAGGGAAATGCAAATTGAAACCAGACAGAGCCCTGGTAGGCTAGTTCAGTTGGTTAAAATGTTGTCCTGATACTCCAGGGTTGTGGGCTCACTTTCCCATCAGGGTACACACAGGAATCAACCTATGAATACATAAACAAGTGGAACAACACATCAGTAACAAATCCCCCTGCTAAAATCAGTAATTAAAAAACATTTTTAAAAAACCATAGTGAGGTACCACTTCACACCCATTAGGATGGCCACTATCAAATTAAAATTAAAAATAGCCCTGGCTGGTGTAGGTCAGTGGATTGATCGTGGGCCTGTGAACCAAAGGGTCTCGGATGCGATGCCCAGTCAGGGCACATGCCTGGGTTGTGGGCCAGGTCCCCCCGTGGGGTGTGCGAGAGAGCCAACCACACATTGATGTTTCCCTCCCTCTCTTTCTCCTCCTCTTCCCCTGTCTCTAAAAATAAATAAACAAACTCTTTAGAAAAAATAAAATTAAAAACAAGTGCTCCAGCAATTCCACTTCTGGGTGTACACACAAGGGAGTGGAAAGCAGGGCGTGATGAGGTATCAGCGGCCCACCTTCACAGTGGTGTCATTCACAGCAGCTAAAATGCGGAAGCAACCACTGAGGATATGCATTGAGAAATGCGTGGATAAGAAGCAAAACGTAGCATATACAGACAATGGGATATTATTTAGCGTTAAAAAGAGGAAATCCTGACACAGGCTACAACACAGATGACGAACCTTGGTGACATCATGCTAAATGAAATAAGTCAGGCACAAAAAGACAAATTCTTTATGATTCCTCTTTAATGAGGTAGTCGAATTTACAGGGACAGAAAGTGGAAAGCCGGGCGGCAGGGCGGGGCGGGGGCGGGGGCGAGGACGGGGCGCGGGGGTGGGGCGGAGGAGAAGGAACGGAGAGTTGGGTTGCTTCGCCAGAGCTGAGCTTCAGTGTTGCCGAGAGAAGGGCTCTGGCGCTGGGCGGTGTCTGGGGCGGCTGTGCGCCGCGGCGAAGGTGCTCGACGCCCCTGCGCTGTGCGCTTTAAAGTGATAAGAGGGCGGATTTTATGTTATGTGTAGTTGACTACAGCTTAAAAATTTTAAGTTAATTCAAAACATCAAAGGCCTTTAAGTCAATCATTTTAAGGAAAATTCTTTATGAACAAAGATATATCCATTGCCCCAAACTGGAAAACCCAAATGTTTAATAATAAAGGAATAGCTAAATAAACTATAGTACATCTGTAGTTTTCTCTTTAATAACGTTTTCTTTTATGATTTTAAAATAATACAGATTCACTGTAGAAAATTTGAGTAATAAACAATTCTAAAAGTGAAAATTAAAAATTATCTAAAATCCTAACATGCAGAGATCACATTTTTAACATTTGGTCTGCTTCCTTCTAGGAATAGTTATATATTTCTTATACAAAATTGGGAGTATAGAGTCTACTTAGATTTGTATCCTGTTGTTTAAACTGTCTGTGTATGTAATTATGTACACACACATATAAAGTGGGGACGTTCATGACTTCTTACTGTGTCCTGAAGGTGTTCAACATCAATATGACTTACATCGAAATGATGCGTTAGGAAACCAGTGTCACCACAGGCTAACTGACATAAACAAGAGTTGCGTTCCTGTAGCATATTTCTGGTCACAAAAGCATCACAAAAATTCTAAGACCCAAGACACTTCTAATGTTAAATGTTGAAATAAATATGAAGTACACATACATTTTTAAAAGATTAGTAAAAAACAAATGAGATCATTATTTTCCAACCTGCTTATTCCAGTTCAGGGTCACAGGTGGCCAGAGACCGTCCCGGCAGCCCAGGGCACCAGGAGGATGGACACCCCAGACCGGCCACCCCTCCACTGCAGGGCGAATCGCCTGCACCCACACTCACTCAGACTGAGACCATGTAGACACCCAATGCACCCACCTTTGGGATGTGGGAAGAAACCTGAGTCCCTGGAGAAAACCCAGGCAAACTACACAGACAGTGGCCCCGCCAGAAAACAATTTTATTTCCTCATTAATATTATAAGGAAACAACACTGAACAAAACTGTATTATTCAAGAGCGTGCTGTATAAAGAATGGTGCTAAATCTTTGTAGTTTATCTTGTTTAAATATCACAGGACCCTTTGAGGTTTACTATCCCCATCATAGATGAGGAAACTGAGAATTAGGGAAGTCAGTAATTGGGTGAAAGTCACACGACTCCTGAGTGACCTAGTCAGGGTTGAGAGCCAGGCATTATGCCTTCGCAACACACACTCTGAACCCAACTCCATTCTGTGTGGCCTGTCATTGAACACTGCGGGGAGGTGAGGGCAGGTGGAAGATGTTATAGGGGGATAAACGGTGGTGGAAGGAGACTTAGGGTGGCGAGCACAACATAATATATACAGATGATGTGTCATAGAACTGGGCACCTAAAGCCTATATAAACCAATGCACCACAATAAATTCAATAAAAAAGTGAAAAAAAAAACCAACCTTCTTTGAAAACCTGATTTGCGGCTGCTGCCTAATATTCACTAATACAAATACACCGAACATGAATTCCTGTAACCCTTCCCCTAGCACCGAACAGTTAGGTTGTTTCCAATTGCTTTTAACACTTCAAAGAACACTTTTGTGCATAAATCTTTGTCTTGTAATGACTGAATCTCGTATTATTTCATTAGGGTATATACCTCGATGGGAAGTTTTATACATTTTTGTCATTTCTTTTTTTAATTTTATTTACTTATCTTTAGAGGTGAAGGGAAGGAGAGAGGGAGAGAAATATCAATGTGTGGTTGTTTCTCATGTATCCCCTGCTGGGAACGGGCCTGCAACCCAGGCATGTGCCCTGACTGGGAATTGAAACTCAATCCTTTGGTTCACAGGCCTGTGCTCAATCCACTGAGCTACACCAGCCAAGGCACGATGGGAAGTTTTAGGGCCTAAATGACACGTAGCTAAAATCTGTGGAGCCATTGAAAATGGCATTTACAAAAAGTTTATTTTTTAAGGGGGTTTTTATGTGACAGTGCAGGGAATATATGGGAAATCTTTGAATTTTCTGCTCAGTTTTGCTGTGAACTTGAAACTACTCTAAGAAAAATAAATTGTTTCAAAGGGGCGATGTGATAACATGGAAGTAAGTTCACTGGGATGTTTGGCTGTAGTAAGGCCAGCCATCAGGAAACAGCTCAAGCCCTGGCTCTGCCACCTGCCAGCCATGCGGCCTTGGACAGGCCACTCGGTCTCTCTGAGCCTCCGCTGCCTCACCTGTGAAACAGAACTCACAGCCATTGGGCGGATGGAATGAAGTGCTGTATATTAAGTCTTTGATATACTACCTCGAATTTTGTGTCCTGTAGATGGCAGGGCTGGTGACTGGGAAAAGGCTCTTCAGACGGGAGGGAGAATGGGCACGCAGCTCCTGCTGTGGGAGGGGCACCCTGAGTTTCCTGGCCCCGTGAGAGAGAATCGGGTTTGGGGGACCGGGGTGGAGTGGGAGGGGCCCCTCTAGAGGGAAACGGCTCCGTGGTGGAGCAGCTGAAGTGCAGCTGGGCCTGTGGCCTGGGAGGCAGTCTTGTGGGTGCCTCCTCCCCCAGCCCACACCTCAGGTCTGCAGCTGTGTCCTGCCTCCTCTCAGGTGGGCCATGGCCGGGACTTGGCTGCTGCTTCTCCTGGCCTTCGGGTGTCCAGCCCTGCCCACAGGTGAGTCCCCTCCCTGCATCCCTCTCTGTGCCCCATTCCTCTGCCCCAAGCCCCACTCCCTCTGGGCCTCCGGGTGTGGGTGAGATGCAGGGAGGCAGAACAGAGGCATTTGGGGCCGCCTGGAGAGGGTCTCACCAGAAGGCCATCTTCCCCTTGCCCATCGTACTCTGCCTCCCAGCTACCTTGCTCTGGGGCCCCAAGTTCTGCTCCCCTGGAGCCCACAGTGTTTGTAGGGAGAGCAGTTCCCTCTTGGAGGTACAGAGAAAGAAGAGCAAGCTGGATGGGTGTCCATGAGCATCAAGGTGGGGTAGCCAGGGCTGTACTATGAGATATGGGGTGATGGGACGTGGGCAACCTTGTGAGGTCCTCTCCCGTCCTTCCAGTCCAGGTCTCCTGCCCTCAGCATGCCCTATTCCAACAGGGCTCAGAGTGTCTCCTGTCCACTCCCAGCTCCCCCTTATCAATGGGTTCTCAGGAGAAGTCCCAAGGCTTCCTTACTTCCCAGGTGTGCTTACCCCCAGTCCTCCAAAGATCAATGCGGGAGCCAAAGGACTCAAATTTTGAGAATTCCAGCTTAATCTAGAAGCGTATGAATATTTGCACATGTGAGGTGAGGGTAAGTCCTTGACCTCTGAATTAGGGCATCTCCTTGAGCTAAAGAGGCCCCCAATGTGCCACCAGCTCTCCCTCCTAAGGAGACGAGCCACACTGATGTGGAGCAGGGCATGCCCAATGCAGGAGGCCTGAGCTCTGGCGAGGAAGCAGCCAGGGTGAGGAGGAGCAATCCTGGGAGGCTTTGTGGAGGAGGTAGATGCTTAACTTCACTTGGGGAGTGTCTCTGTCCATGTAACTGAAAGGATCTGGTTGTGGTTCCTGGAGCTCACACCCAGCCTTGTCCTCGCCCTCTGTTTGTGATACCTTCCTAATATTGGTATTGATAATAATATGACTACTCGTCTCCATAGTGTTTCACGTTCATGAACTTTATTCTTCACAACACTTTTGTGGGGCTGGTGTTATCAACCCCATGTTATTGATGGGACCATTGAGACTCAGTATATTAAGTGAATGAGACAAACCAACTCTGTCCAAGGCCACATCCCAGGCTTGGTCCACTGTGTTACTAGAAAAATCTTAGTCATCCTTCCAGGTGGAGTGGTATGTGGGATTTGGAGTCACAGAGCTCACTCAAATCTTGAGTGGGCTACTTACCATCCGTGTGCTACTAGGTCGGTTATTTGACCTTCAAGAAATCTCACATGAGCACCCCCCACATCCCCACATGATACCCTGGCGTCCTTCCCTGCACCCTGGGCATCTCTCTGCTCTGGATGCACTTAATCACAGTTTTAATTTGTTTGGAGGTTTTCACCTTTGAGGTTTCATTTACATGAATAAATATCCAACTATTCAAAAATAACATCTTGTTATATGTTAAATGAGTCCTCTTTGCTGAAAAGAATAAGTTTGTGGAAAATTAGGGCTATTCGGGAAAATACAGGACAGAGGTTTGCAGGGTCTATAGGACTTGTTTTTGTTTTTTTAATTATGAAATAATACAGACATGCACTTTAACTAGGCAGCTTGTACAGTACATGAATTATATCTAGACACAGCTGGTAAAAAACAAACCAAAACATAACACTGCAGCCCTGGCCAGTGCAGCTCAGCTGAGTGGAGCATCACCCTGCACACCAAAAGGTGGGGGGCCCGTTCCTGGTCAGAGCACACACCTAGGCTGCGGGTTCGATCCCCTTTCGGGTTCATATGGGAGGCAAGCAATCGACATTTCTCTCTCTCCTCCTTCCTCTCTCTCTGAAATCAATAAACATACTGTATTAAAAAACACACACACTACAGACTTACAGAAAAGAATCTAGAATAATACAATAAACACCTATGCATACTCCACACAGATTAACAAATGGTTAAAATCTTGCCATATTTGAATCAAACATATATTTATTTTAAATGTATTTTATTTTTTATTTTGAGAGTACATTTATTAAAGCTTGGGACAGTGAAACGAGGAAGGGCCCAGCATAGAAGCAGCACCAGGAGAGAGAGCCCAGGCAGAGCTGCTTTGGCTCCCTGGGAAGTCAGAGAAAGGGGGCCGTGGAGGCAGGCTCAGGGGGTCAAGCCCAGCAGGAGCTGCGCCGCCCACTGCTCCCCAGGTTCCAAGTCTCGTGGGGACACTTAAGAGTTTAGTAGGTGCATGCCTGTGGGGGAAAGTGAATCAGGTTTTTGTTTGTTTCTTTCTTTCTTTGCGTAAAGATTTTATTCCTTTATTTTTAGAGAGAGGGGAAGGGAGGGAGAGAAACTGGTGTGCCAGAGAAACATGGATGGGCTGCCTCCTGTATGTCCCCAGCAGGGGACCCGGCCCGCAAGCTGAGTGTGTGCCCCGACCGGGAATCAAACTGGCAACTTTTCAATTTGCAGTTTGCAGGATGATGCTAACCCACTAAGCCACGCTGGTCAGGGCTATTTTTTGGTTTTTGTTTTTAAAGAAACAAAGAAGTTACAGATACTTTTGAAGCCCCTTTGATCTCATTCCAGATCACGTTTCCTTGCCTTTCTCCCCAGAGGCAACCTCTCTCCTGAGGCTGGCACAAGGTATAGTGTGTTTGTTTGTGCATCTGATGTCTCTCCATGAGACGGAGTTCCGTGAAGCAGGGACAATATATCAATTAACATTGGATCCCCAGTACCTTGCATGGACAGGTTCAAATATGACAGAGAGGTGATGAAAAGATGGAATGGATGGATGAACAGATGGACGGATGGATGGATGGACATAGAGATGGAAAGTAGAGAGAATAGATGTAGGAAACATGGATGAGGGAAGAAAGGATGGATGAGCAGATGGGTGAATAAAAGGATGGAGGGGAGGAAGGGTGTTTAGATGAGGAAATGCAAGGAGAGAGGGATGGTTGAGAAGATGGACAGATAGATGGGTGGTAAAAGGACAGCTGGAAGCATAGAGACCTACAGTGAGATGCTGGCCTGGGCGGGAGTGGAGGGGGAGGCACGGACAGATCCAGTCCCCCACAGGCACGTGCTTTCTTACAGGTGCGGGCGGCACACCCTTCCCCTCTCTGGCCCCCCCAATCACGCTGCTGGTGGATGGGAAGCAGCAGATGCTGGTGGTCTGCCTGGTCCTTGATGTTGCACCCCCTGGCCTTGAGAGCCCCATCTGGTTCTCAGCTGGCAATGGCAGTGCACTGGATGCCTTCACCTATGGCCCTTCCCCAGCTGCGGACGGTACCTGGACTAGCCTGGCCCAGCTATCCCTGCCTTCTGAGGAGCTGGCATCCTGGGAAACCTTGGTCTGCCACACCGGGTCTGGGGCTGGGGCCCACAGCCAGAGCACACAGCCCCTACTGCTGTCAGGTGGGGACGGAGCCTGGGGCTCTGTGGGTGCTCCCTACCTCTTTCACACACCCTGGAACCAGGACATGGTGGGAGGGAAGGCAGGGCCACACCATGAGGGCATGAAGGGTGTCCAATGCCAACCATCTAGATGAAGTGATGCCTGGGTCCAGAGCAGGGTCATCTCAGGGCCCTAAGTCCTGGGATTTGCAACTGTGATATCTCATTCAACTCCAGCCTCTGATGCATGACTTCCAAGAGGTGATAATGCCTCCTTTCTCCTGGGATTGAGGTATATATCAAAGGTATACATATGAGGTATACATATATTTATATGTACATATATATACACACACACATCTAAATATATATATATATATTCCCTATTACCTAGGGCTAACCTCTCTCGCTGTATGTATATATCTAGGATTAGTATCTATGTATCACCTTATATATGACAACCTACCTAGAACTAAACCATAATTAAATAATAAAATGCTACCACTTACTTAATCAGTGTTACTCTGTGCCGGGCACTATTGTAAACACTTTACATTTATGAAGTAGGTCATATAATTGTTCTCATTTTACCGGCACAGGGGAGTTAAGTAATATGTCAAATTCAGCTATTATTATTACTTTATTAATAACCAGATGACTGACTTCCTCTTTTTTGGATTATGTTAGTTTTGTGACCTTCCAAATGGCAATGTTTGTTGAATAAATGCCCTGCCTTCCAAAGAAGACTGCTGAGAAGATCAATTCCGTATCTAAAAGTGCTCAGTCCCCTCAGCCTTGGCGGGGGTGGGGACCAGAACCAAGGACAGAGGGGAGTGAGGGAGACCGGGGCCCCTCCAGGACTTGCAGCAGAGAAGCTCAGGGTTCCCACCGCTGGCTGATTCCTCCGTTCACCCAACATGCCAAGAACACTGCACTGCTTCAGGGCTGGAGCATAGCCCCAGGCTGGAGGGCACAGCCCACCCAAAATCTCACTCCCTTCTCCTTGGCTGGCAGGAGAGATTCCCTCAGCTAGGACCTGCCTCTGGGAACCTCTTAGAGGTGAGTACTGGGGACCAGGACCTTGGGCTCTGTTGGGCTCTGGCCTGATGGGTCCTACTGGGTGTTGGGAGGTGTTCCCTGCGAGGCTGCCTTGTTGGGTTGGTGCACTGGACAGCTGGGCCTCTGTCCACCGGTGTTTGAGATCCTCTGACCCCAGCCCAATTCCTGGACACCAAAATGGGAAGCACAGGTGAGAGCTGACAGAAGGTCCTTTTTTTTTTTTAAAGATTTTATTTAACTTCAGAGGGGAAGGGGAAGGGAAGGAGAGAGGGAGAGAAATATCAATGTATGGTTGCTTCCTGTGCATTCCCTGCTGGGAACTGGCCTGCAACCCAGGCATGTGCCCTGACTGGGAATCGAACCGTGCTCTCTTGGTTCACAGGCCCATGCTTAATCCACTAAGCTACGCAGCCAGGACTGACAGAAGGGTTCTTGAAGGTCTCCTTGGATAGCCTAGATGAACAGTCTCAGCATCAGAGCCTTGGGAGACTCAGGACAGTGTCTGGGTGGTGGAAAGTCCTACTACCCGCTGGACAGTCACCAGTCGGGTTCTCTTCGTGACCGAATAAGACTTTTGAGCTGGTTCCTCTTTGCATCGAGTGCTATTTCCTGCCTGGTCTACATCCCCCTGGTTTTGAAGGAATAAAATAAAGGCTAGGCACATATTTGTTATCGTTACCAGTAAGAGTTGAGGTTAGATACCAGGAAGGACTTTCCCTAAATTTGGGGGACATCACAGAGGAGGAACGGCAAGAGCAGATGACAAAGCCCCTCTTCTCGGGTGAACCTTGGGGGCGGCGGGTGCGTGAGGAGCCCGCAGGCTCTCAGCCTCTCCTACTCCCTCCCGCAGGGACGCCGGGCGAGGCGCTGCGACTCGGGGCGTTGCGGCTGCTGCTGTTCAAGCTGCTGCTGTTTGACCTGCTCCTGACCTGTAGCCGCCTCCGCGCCCGGACCGCCGCGCGGGGGCACTCCCCTGGGGAGACTCGCCCGCTGGACCCCGGCTTCTCTGCCCCGGTCCTGGGCCCGCAGCCTCGGCAGCTCGCAGAGCCCTGCGCTCGCACCGACTGGAGTCGTCGCAGTGAAAAGGGCATCACAGGCCAAGGGCAGCCCCGGGCGGGCCGCGGGGTTCACACCCGCCCTCCGGTTCCAGGTCCGCGTCCGCATCCCAGCAGGAGCCCAGTCTGGGAAGAGGGGGCGCTCTCCACCCACCCAGCCTGGGCCTGGCCCAGGTTCCCTGCCTCCTGCCTCGGAAGATTTGTATGTGACCTGCCTTCTCCCGCAACCCGGAGCTTCCAGGAGGCGAGGCTGTCTCCACCTTCCGACAGAGACCCTTCTGAGAGAAAAGGCTGCGTGTCTCTCATCAGACTGGGAGCCCCGGGAGGGTTGTGACTGAGCCAGGCACTGGGACGTGTGAGGTGCAGATAACTGAGGACTATTAAAGGAGAATTTAAGTGGCACAAGCAAATGAAAAAAATATGTATTTTAATTCATGTCCCCTCTGGGAGGAGAGAATTTAGCAGATTTAGAGGAGGCAGAAATCTGGGAAGGCTGCCCTGAGGAAGAGGGTTTACTGAGGGCAAGACCCTAGGAATTGCAGAGTGGGGCTAGGGGTTGGGGAGGACTCTGTCCCTCCTCTGTCTCCATGTGCCACAGCCAGGCATGAGACAAGGCCCCTTCTCTGTCCCCTCACCCTGGCCCAACGCCTTGAGAGGTCAGGGCAAGGAGCCCAGGAAGCCGTGAACAGGGCCAGGAGCCCAGAGTAACAGGAGTCTGTCCAATGCCAAGAGCTCTGATGGTAATTCCAAACTCACACATTATGAATCAATTAAGGGTCATTATTCATTTCAGAAACATTCACTGAGCATCGACTCTGAGCCAGGCACCACAGAGGCTTTTGTTTTGTTTTGTTTTGTTTTGTTTCCTGAAGAGGGTTTTTGCCCTAATAGACTATGAGGCTCCCAGGGTGGAGTGTAACCTGCATGTCCCCTGTTTCTCCAGCACTGCCAGGAAATCCAGCCTTTCCCAGAGGTTCCTCTCAGTAACCGGCTCAAGAATCTCTGGGTGCTTTCATGTGAATCTAAATGTCCCCTGGGCAGCACAGGACATCCACTGGATAAATGGTGCTACCTTCATCTTCCCCCAAGGGGTAGGCGGAGAACTATGTTCTAACACTGCGCTCCCCCCATATGGTGTCAATGACACCTCCAGATTCTTGAGCTTCTGTGCCCTCTGAGCTGCTGGTCCATGAAAACCCTCAGTCTCCTCCACTGCCCACCTCTCACCAACCTGTAGGAAGATTCTCCCACCTCTTTTTGGATTATTTAGGGTGGGTGGGAGTGTCCACAACCTCTAGGGATGAATCTGTCCACCATGCCCACAGGGCCTGCTCCTTCCCTGACACTCAGACTGAGAAGGGCGGAGGCTGGTCCAGGGAGAGGTCATGTTCTAGTCACAGCCTCAGACTTTATCCAGACATTACCCCTTCCCAGCTTTCAGTCCAGATGCTGAGCTTCTTGCCTCAGTAAATGTCTTCTCATTCTGGAAGCAGGGTTTCCCTTAGCTTCAATACCCCTCTCCATTTTTTTCCAATTCCCCAATCCTGTCCTGCCCCAGACTATAAATCCCTACTGAAACTGGCTTAATGTTATTTTCCAGGAGGGCTCCTAGATCTGGGTATTAATAAATGAAGTCCTTGACTTCTGGGAACTCAGAATCCAAAGAAATAAATAATAGGGCATTAAAGGACTAACATTACGCACTACAAAGAAAGTTAATGCGTTTACTTTTTACAATCTGCTCCATAAGCTTTAAGTCCATTAACCTATTTGAACTTCCAAGCAACAGGCAACCCCTGAATAGCCGCTAGAAGGATCACTTGGTCATCATATACCTAGAAACTGAGGCTCAGGTAGGAAGGGATGTGTGCTGAGTTCTCACTGGGACAAACCTAGGACCCTTGGGCACTAAGAAAGCTATTTAAAGGCTGGAGACTGTTTGAGTCGTACTCTCTGCGCCTACCAGACTGGCTGGCAATAAAAACAATAATAATAAAATTTAAAAATGGGTGCTTGGTAAGAGCTGTCGCTGCATTATGGCTCCAGCAGGGAAGTGACGTGAAAGCAGGAGGAGAAGGCACCGAAAACGGCTTTCCTCACGTCTTCTAGGACCAGCACGCCCCAACCGCTCCGATTCAGGCCCAGCCGGCAGCTTCCTTTCCCGGTGTCTTAGTCCCCCTAGCCCCTCCCAGAGCCTCCGGTTGGGTGTGGGGAAAGATGTTGCCATTGGTCACTGAGGACACCATCCGCTCTTTTATTGGTCCAAACCGAAAAAAGATCATCCTCCCATTTGCTAGAGAACGAACCCCGAAAAGCCCATTGGCTGCGCAGTCTCTCGGCCTTCGTGAGCTCCGGGGGCGGGCCGCGGCTGCAGGAGGAGGGAGCGGGCCGGGGCTCCCCGGTGCCCGGGTTAAGGCGAGGCACGTGTGCAGTGCCAGAAGCCGCCCCCAGAAGCCACCCAGTGCGCACAGCCGTAGGAAGCGCAGTCCTCCGGGTCGGGTCCCGCTGGGCCATGGAGCCATTGCCTGAGCCCGCGCCCCAGCTTGGGACCCGCTGGCTTCTGCTTCTGCTTCTCCCTCTGCTGCTGCAACTGTCCACCCCGGAGCTGGGCCCGAGCCAGGCCCAAGCCGAGGAGACCGACTGGGTTCGGCTGCCCAGCAAATGCGAAGGTGAAGGGGCGGGGCCCACGGGAGTGTCTTGCTGGAGGGGCAGGGCTTACAGATTACACTCTGGCGGTGAAAGGTGCTGCTGGCTCCCGAGCAGGTCTCTCTATTCATTTAACCTACTGTGTACCTGGCTCTGTGCGGGACGCTGGGGTTACAGGGCCAGGCGAGAGATCAGGTCTCGGTGCACCTGGAGTTCACAAATCGGTTAAAAAAAAAAAACAAAGCAAAACAAAACCCAGTTATCATCCAGGGTAGTGGGTGCCGTGATAGACGAGGTACAGGGCTTTGGGGGCCGGGTGAGGAGCACTAGTCCAGTCTCTCCCAGAGATGGGAAAGGCTGGGTGTAGAGAGAAGTTAGGAAAGGCTTCCTATAGGAAGCACAAGAGTAATTAGGAGTTAGCCTGGTGAAGAGAAGTAAAAAGGGAGGGTCCCACTCAGGAAACGACAAATGGAAAGGCCAAGTTTGAGGAACTGAAAAGATTCATATGACTAGTCTGAGGGGAAGGAGAACCCGAGACTCTCCTCTGTGCCCTCACCAATGGAAACCTCATTTGTGTAGTTGACTGGCTCCTTCACTAGCTTTGAGCTCCTTGAAAACAGGGACCTTCTCTCAGGTATTTTTTGCATAAATACAAATAAACGAGGGACTGTGGATGTGTGTGAAGGAAGGTGGAGGGTCTGAAGCCTAAGGAGTAACTTTAGGAGAAAAATAGAGCTTGGGAGAGCTTGGTGAGGGACGGAGATTTTAGGGATGTGGAAAAAGAGAGCATCCTGCTGCCAGAGGGTAGGATTGAGAGAGAGAGAGAGGGAGGGAGGGAGAGAGAGAGGGAGGGAAGGAGGGAGGGAGAGAGAGAGAGAGAGAGAGAGAGAGAGAGAGAGAGAGAGAGGGAGAGAGAGAGAAAGTGCTAGTACACAAAGCAGTGACCCAGGACTATGAAGGCCCTACCCTGTCTTGTTTATTTTTGTTTAATTGATTGATTTTTAGAGAGCGAGGGGAAGGGAGACAGAGAAACATCAATTTGTTGTTTCATTTATTTATACATTCACTGGTTGCTTCTTGCATGTACCCTGACCAGGGATCAAACCTGCAACCGTGGCATATCAGGATGCTGCCCTAAGCAACTGAGCTGTCTGGCCAAGTCAGGGCTACCTCTTCTTCCTCACCTCCATTCCTCCTCAGGCCTTTATAGTCAGTCACTCCTTTCTTTTCTCCTCCCTAACCCCAGGCCACCCAGAAAGTTGGCTATAAATCTGTTTCATCCCAATTCAAAGCTGACAGCAGACCAGATGTTCCCTGAGCACTGGGAAGTGGGGGTGGGGTGGTCTGGGACACACAATCCTCCCACGGGCGAGATTGAAGGGGAGATGCCTCAGAGCTGGGCCAGCTTCACTGGTAGGCCCCCGGGCGCAGTGCAGCCGCACCTTCTCCCTCTGCCCCTTGAACAGGCAGGCAGAGGGTTGTGCTTTCCCCGCACTCTTCCTCTAGTCCTAGCTGACATCCTTTGGAGCTTTCAATTCCTCTTCCGTTTTCTATTTTATACTGATACCAAAGAGGCCCTACTGTTTCTCTTATTATTCTCATAGCCTAAGAAGCTCACATTTCTTTTTCTTAGAGGTATCCACAGACTCGTAGAAGGATAGAACTGGCAAGGATCTTTGAGATTATTCTTGCCCAGTCTTATTTTGGAGGTAACTGGTAAAGGTTACTTTAAAAGGGATTTGCAGTCACAGGAAGGCTTGGCAAATTCCAACCCCGAGGCTTCTCTTAATAGTGTATTTACTTTTCTTGATCATTGTTCCACCTTTGTTATTAAATGCTAACTGCATCTGGCCCACAAAGCCTGCCTCCTGGCTCAGCAGCCTGACTGGAGCAGGCCCTGGCACACAGGAAGGAGAACCTGCCCAGAAAAAGTAGGTAGATGTCCATGGGGGTCTGGGGTCTGTGCCATGAGTCTCCTTTAAGTGATTCTGGGTGGGATTCCCAGAGGGGGTCTAGAAGAGTTAAGATTTGGAAGAACTGAGAACCAAGATTGTGCCTACTGAGTATAAGAGAGATACGTTGATGGGTTCCAACCTCCTGAGCCTAGAATCCTGCACATTGAGGTGTGGGAGAAGGGGGCAGAGGAGCCAGGAAAATGATGGCCTGGCACAGAGTACAGGACAGAAGAGGCGATGGAGCCCAGATGGCCCTGGATGGAGGGCCAGGGAGCTGAGACACCCTCAATTCATTGAGGACTCTGAGATCACCAGCTTTTATTTTGGAATTTTTGTGTGTTCCAAGTTCTCCAAGCCATCTAGTAATGTATGTGACATAAAATTTCACCAAGCAAGCCTCCAGGGGGTGTATTCATTTCGGTGGTAAATTGGTTTTCTACCTAACTCTGCTGTGTTACAACAACGCTGATGGCACTTAGTCTGCAGACCATATTCTATTCAGACGCATCAGAAGCTGCTCCACCACAAACACAGTCTCTCTTGGCAGTGTTCACCGTGTATCTAACACGTACAGAACGCCAGACTGGAGGCATACAGAAAAAGTCCAGGCCGTGATGCTCGCTTTGGGCACTCCTGTAGTCTAATTGGAGAAGCACGTGAAGTGACCAAAGGCCCTTTGTGAGAACATGGGTTCTGCACAGTCTCAGAATGAAATTAAGAGCAAGTGGGATTCGTTCAGAAAGGCTTCCTGGGTGGACAGGCTTTTATGGTGAGGTTGGGAGAGCTGGCAGAAGAAGAAAAGCCCCGAAGGCCCTAGAGGGCAATAAGCCCTTTCCTAAGGCCTGAGGCACCTCGCACCTCAGTGGTAGGGCTCCTTATGCGGTGAAAATTATTTGTTTCTACTTCTTTCTGCTCCGTTAAACTGAGTATGGGAAAGGGAGGAACCTTGTTTTTATTTCTGTGTTCCCAGGCAGTGCCTGACACGTGGGAGTTGCTTAATAATTATTTGTGGAAGAGTAAGAGGAAATGAGAAAATAAATGTACAGAAACAGTAGAAACAAGGCCTGTGGAGGGGATTGAACAAATGAGCTGCACAGGGATAGAGAGCTGGGTTGTCACAGCACATGGAACCCAGTGATGAAACAGTCATAACAGACATTTGGGGGACAATTGGGGCAATTTGAATATGGACTCAGTATTAGATGATCTTGGGATTATTCTCCTTGTTCTCAGAAGGTGCACGTGACGTACTTAGGGGTGAAAGATGGTGATGTCTGCAGCGTTCCAAATGGTTTAGCAGAAGCAGTGTATCCAGGTGTGGGCAACAGTAGGTTTACAGTTGTGAGTACGCAAAACAGTTACTCCTGTGTTATTTATTGTAATGACTGTAAGTCTCCTTGGCCCACCCCGTACACTGTTGCTACATTATCACATTGTTTCATGTTACATATTGGAGAGAGCTGTTGGTGCATCATTAACCATTGCTGAATATGAATGGAAGGTATATATTCGTTGTATTCTTTCAGCTTTTCTGTATGTTTGAAAACTGTAAAGGAAAAATGATTGCGGGGAGCAGATGGGCGGGATGGAGCTAGGGGAAATGAAGGGAGTTCGGGATAAGGGCCAAGGGTGGACATGGGGCCGTGGATCTTGAGGCCAAGTTCCACCCAGTGAACGCCATTCGGTGGTCTGGTGCTAACCCCTTCTCTGCCCCGAGCACTGACTGACTCAGCCCATTCTGGGAGAGGCATGCGCTTGAGTCTGTTTTGCTGGGAGCTGGCTGCCAACAGACACGTGTACTCAGTAGGCTGTGCTGTGTCTCCCTCCCCCAGTGTGTAAATATGTTGCTGTGGAGCTGAAGTCAGCCTTTGAGGAAACTGGCAAGACCAAGGAGGTCATTGACACGGGCTATGGCATCCTGGACCGGAAGGCCTCTGGAGTCAAATACACCAAGTCGTAAGTGAACAGGTCCCTACTGGCCTGGCCTGCTTTGTTCCTCAAGGCTTCAGCAGCTTGGAGTTCCTTTCTCCCTTCTAGCCAGGCAAACCCACCAAAGGGAGGCAGTTCTCACCGAGACCTGACTTTGCACATTGCTTCCACCCTGAGCTAATTGGGTGGCCTTCCTAAATCCCTTAACCTCTCTGGGCTTCAGATTCCTCATCAGTAAAAGAAGGACTGTTGGACCTTATCAGTGATTCCCAAACTTTTAGGTTTCATAGACCAGTGCAATTTTTAAAATACTGGTAACATACAATTACCAACTTTTACTTTTGCCAGGTATATTAAAAACAAAAAACTTCCATCAGCTATGATCATCCTTTCAAATGCAATATTTTAACATCAAACTTTTATACATTTTACTTTATAAACAAAATCTACTGACTCATTGAGCTTTAAAGAAAAAAAAATTTCCTTCCAGTAGAGCTGTTAAAATTGTGTCTCTCTGGTCTGTGTTCCAGCATTTCAGAGCACCCAGACCAGATGACCTATCCTCCTTCCAGCTCTGACTTCCCATTGGTGAGATTCGCAGGTGTTGGGGCAGCAGGGCTGGAGGGACGGATACTGACCCGCGGGGCTGGGAGGGGACTCAGCCCCTTGCGCTGCTGTCTCGGCAGGGACTTGCGGTTAATCGAAGTCACTGAGACCATTTGCAAACGGCTCCTGGACTACAGCCTACACAAGGAGCGGACTGGCAGCAACCGGTTTGCCAAGGTGGGACTGACTTGTCCTTCCTCCTGCTGAGCTCGGCCTGCGTGTGGCTGAGTGTGTCTGTTGGCGTGGGTGCGATTTGCAGGTCCTGCCCGAGGAGCTGCCCTCCTTGGCTTCTTCCCATTCTTCTCGGATTGCTGTTCGCACCCCTCCTCTGCTGGGTGGCCTGACTTTTCCATGGCAATAGGCACATTTGTGATGGTCTGGGCTCACCCGTCAGGGTCCTGCTTCGGTCTCAGACAGGCAGAAATGCTCCCAGGCGCAGCCCCCAGGAAGACCAAAAGCACATGTGTGGGAGACGTCGAGAGGTAGGGTTTAGAGACATCAGAAGACTCCTAGTGGGCGGTGACTACTGTCCCTCCTCTGGCCCGCCAGGCACTGGCCCCAACCTCCATCGGGGTGCGTCTGTGCCATTTAAGGCATTTAATGTGTGGATAAGTGCTCCTCTCCCCGGTCAAGGAGCTTTTTACAGCATGGCGCACATTTCTTCATCTCTACATCTTCGGTGCCTGGCACATTTCTCCACGGAAGTCCCCTCCTGGCAAAGGGGATGAGTCAGAAACCCCTGGGGATCCAGAGGGATAGGGTCAAGCAACAGAAGTCTTAGGTTTTGTCTTTAAAATTTGTATGCATTTTGTACCCTAGTTGGTGATAAATTAATGTTTGCTTTAATGGAAAAATTTTTTAAATTATTTTCCATAACAAGAAAATGAGAAGCAACCTGACCATCGACCTGTAGGGGGAGTGGTAAATAAATTGGTGTGGCCGTCCAAGGGACTGTTCCACACCTGAAAAACCAAGAATGGGGTAGCTCTTCACCAAACGAGCTAAAATTATCTCCAAGGTGTGTTATTAAATTTTAAAAAGGCAAGGTGCATAATAATGATTTATTGCTGCTTGTGTCAATGTGGGGATGGAGGAGAGCAGGGTGTATTTGTACACATTATCTCTGGAAAGATAGATAGTATGTTGTGTCCCGGGAGAAACCTAGGTAGGTAGCTGGCAGAAATGTTTTTTATAGAGCAAAGAGTCTTTCCTGCCTTGCCTATGCCCTCTTCCCACCAAGGAAAGACACAAGCCCTCGGAAGAACCTGGGTGGGGAGTGTGCCCAGCCACAGTGAAGAAGAGCCGAGACAAACTTATTTCCTGGAAAAGGAGTACATGTTCAGGGGCCTGAGGGCCACAGCAGGTCTTTAGGAAAGGATGAGGGGTGGGGAGGCAGGACAGGGTGTGTGTGTGTGTGTGTAGGGTTAGGGGAGATAGGCCTAAAAGAGGGGAGAGGAAGGAGAGGTCAAATGTGACAAGCCTAGGGGGTCTTGACTCCTCAGAGCGAGGTCCTTGGGCTTCCGACACCACCTGGAGAGGAGGGCAGGGGGCGGAGGAGCGACCCTGCCTCTCACGTCTGGTCGCCTCCTCCAGGGCATGTCAGAGACTTTTGAGACGCTGCACAACCTGGTACACAAAGGGGTCAAGGTGGTGATGGACATCCCCTATGAGCTGTGGAACGAGACCTCTGCAGAAGTGGCCGACCTCAAGAAGCAGGTATAGGCCCTTTGGCCCTCAGGGGTGGGTGGGCTCCACAGGGATGGGTGAGGGTAGGTTCCACTGCTGAGGAAGGCCACCAAGAGTTGGGGGACTTTGGTCCTTTCACCTGTCTGGCTTCAGTTTCCTCGGGAGAATCACAGCCGCCCGCCTGCCTTGCGGTGGGTTGTGAGGCTCAGCCGAGCTCCTCCGACGAGAGTCGGTGCTGGGCTTTGCCAATTCGCGGTGTTGTGGTTGACAGTGCGACGTGCTGGTGGAAGAGTTTGAGGAGGTGATCGAGGACTGGTACAGAAACCACCAAGAGGAGGACCTGACTCAGTTCCTCTGTGCCAACCACGTGTTAAAGGGCAAGGACACCAGTGAGTCTGAGCGAGGGAGCAGGCAGGGTGGGTTGGTCTTCGATTTCATTGTTTGCTTTCCCTCAGGGGAGGTGGGTGGGCAGAGGATGGAAGAGAAATAAGAAATAGAGTTCATTGTAGGATCTCTGCTCTCAGGGAGCTTGATGTGACAGGGCAGGGTAAGAGGCACCAACACCAGGTGCAGAATAACACTCAGAGAACTCCGGTTCTCTGAGGGGCCCGGGGGCCACAGTGAGGTGGAGGTAGTGACGTCGGGCACCAGTTCCAGTTGCTACTCCCCGGGCAGTGCTCCTCACCCAGGAAACCAGTCTGTTGAAGGTGTCTCTCCTCCTCACCCAGGTTGCCTAGCAGAGAAGTGGTCTGGCAAGAAGGGGGACACAGCCACCCTAGGAGGGAAGAAGTCCAAGAAGAAGAGCAGCAGGGCCAAAGCATCTGGTGGCAGCGGTGGCAGCAAACAGAGGAAAGAGCTGGGTGGCCTCGAGGGAGACCCCAGCCCCGAGGAGGATGAGGGCATCCAGAAGGCATCTCCCCTCACACACAGCCCCCCTGATGAGCTTTGAGCCTCACTCAGCACTCCCTGAAACAAGACCCCTGGCACAGAAGTTGAAGAATCTGGGGCACGGCTCCGGCAGGCAAAGACAGATCTCCCGGCCTCGGATCCTCCCTGCCTCCTCTGTGTCCTCTTCCTGCCTGAGAAAGACACAGACCTGTGAACAGCTCGGATCGGCCGCAGTCAGCCCGCACCGGCCTTTTCCCTCCAGCAAGCATTTCTGTCTCCTCGAGGCTTCAGGCAGGCCCTGCGATTTCAGGACGGCCAGGGACTCCAGTGTGAACTCAGGAGGGCCAGCTGGCACTGGGTCCCAGGGCTGGAGCCCTCCGGCACGTGGGAGGAGGGCACACCTGGCCTCACTTCCCCTCATTCCTGCCCCCACAGGAAAGCAAGACTACAGGCCCCAGCTCCTCTGCTCACCCTCCTGTGGACACCTTGTGCTCTGCCTGGTCCTCCCCAGGGCTCACAGAGTAAAAACCTTTTGGCCTTTTTTGTTCTGATTTCTGAGTCACCTTCAGCCACTCACCTTCCAGCCTTGGGGGCTGAGGATGGGGAGGGCCCAGGCCATTGAGGGGTGAAGGATGGGCATGAGGTGAGGTCCAGCACAGTGCTCCGGCCCCTCCCCTTGGCTGCCCTTGGTCTCCCTGAGCTCCCCAGGCCATGAGGGGCATCATTTGTGCCCTGGGCGCCTGGCTGCCCTCACTCCCCTCCCCCTGCCTCTCCTCTCTCCCCCAAGGCCTTCGCATTCTCTGTGTAGTTTACTGGTGACTCCACCAGCTCCTGCCCCTCATTCCCACCTCCATCTGGCCCTGCCTATTGGTCTTGAACCTTGTTCGCTGCTTGATTACTCTGCTCTAGCTGTTGTTCCTGGAGCCTAAAGGGGAGGACACCCCAGTCCTCTAACAGCAGCTGGTTACATCATGTTCCCTGGGAGCTGCAGGGCACAGGAAGGCTGGCCTCTGGGGAGGAGGGGTGGGACTCGGGCACCTGCCCTGAGGGTAGGAGTTGGGGCGGGCAGTAGCGGTGGTGAGGACAACTGCGTATTCAAAGTGCTGTGTGTTCCCCCTACTGTGTGCTTGGGGACTGGGTGCTGTTAACCTTGTATTCTAGAAAAAGAAACTGAGGCTCAAGTCAAGTGACCTGCCCACAGTTCTACTGTCACTAAGTGCACAGCTGGCGCACAGGCTCTGGTGTTCAGGCTGCAAGCCCAGCCGTCGGACTTCCACTACCGCACAGCTGCCAGGGCGCCGGCCTCCGGCCTCTGGCACAGGCGGTCTGATTCGCATTGAACTGGTTTGGTTTGGTTTCTTGGCCTCAACCCACCTCCACCGACAAGCCTCTTTTAAAAAGAAAATGGGAAGCAACCGTTGCTTCTTAGAGGGAGGGCATGGTGGAAGGTCCCGCCACCACCCACACTGAGGCTTCCTCACACTAACTGGCTGGGCCCAGTGGGCAGGAGGGGATGCACTGCTGAAGTGCCCGGATTCTTCAGCTCTGGGGTCTGAACTCCTGGGGTAAGGGGCCCCCTCGTAGCCTGGGCTCAGCCCTTCCCCTTCCCCAAGGTCGGGTAGCCAAGACCAGAGACAGTGGACCAAACTGACCAGTGAGGCTTGGAGCAGGTGCTTTATTTTTCTCCAACTTTCAAAAAGGAAGACATAATTTTGATATTACTTAGCAATATGTTAAAAAGTAGCCAGGCAGGCCTCCGTGTTAACACAGTCATACACTCTAACAGACTGGATGGTGACACTGGGTGGGTGTCGTTTTTGAACTTTCTCACTCTGCGGGAATCTTACATAAGCTGGGGGGTCAGACACAAACAGCGTGACCTGTACACTCTGATCGGTAGGTTGTGGAGATCAAAGCGTTCCTGCCCCGCCCTCCTGCTTAGAACAGGTCCTTGAGGAATGACACTGTTTTGGTCTAGCCCCCACTGCTCCATCTGCAGGACTCATGCTGTCCTGTTAAAAGGGCTATGGGATCCTGTCCTCGACTTTGTTCTGAGCACAGGAAATGATGGGGTAGGGTTGGGGGCTGGAGAACCATTTGCAACGCCTGAGCTGTCTAGGGTTTGATGGCCAGTCTCTGATTCCCCCATTCTGTCACTAACCTGAGCCCACAACACTTCAGTGCCTGGCTTACGTCTGTCCCCAAAGTTCTATTGATCCTTAGGATGGGATGAGACAAAGATCTATCCCTTTACCGGGGTGTTGGCCCAGTGGCCCAATCCCAGGCTAGGCCCAGACCAGAGGGCAGACAGCGATGTGACTGCTTTGCTCTTTGACCTGTGGCTGCCCTGTGATGAGAACCCTCTCCCTCCTCCCAGCCCCCTCAAGGGCAGGCATGTTGCACACTCGCCAGCACTCCAGCAGGCAGCTTCCCCAGCCCAGCCTAAAAAAGGCAGCAGGCCGGGTTCCAGCTTGCCAGGTTTTTCTTTTCCTCTCCCCCCACCCCCACAAACAAGCCTTTTTGAATTTGAATATTGCCTCCCACTTTCCCACACCCCTTCCCTCCATAAGGTGGAGGGACTGCCTGAGCTCAAGTTAACCTGATTTCAGCCCCCTTCTTAAAAACCCTATTAGAATAGGACGAGAGTCCCCTGGGATGCTTGTTAATATATGGATGTCTGGGCCCACCTCAGATTTGCTGGGTTGGAGACCTAGGAGCCGGCACACTTCACAAAGATCTCTCATGGTTACTAAGATGAGGCCAGCTATAACCCACTTCACCAGCAGGAACTTGGGTGTTGTGCTCAGAAGGAGCAGGGCTTCACCGAAATCACACTGTCAGGGTCTCATCCTTAGAAACACAACTTGTCGGGACCCCAGAGAGGATCTGTCTCTGTTGAAGACTTCCATCATCCAGAATCACGAAGGCTGACGGACAAAGCATAAGGCCAGTTTATTCCAACTCAATGATTAAAAGAACCATAGGCCCAAACAGGCGAGTCTCTGGGGTTGGGCCTCTGCATTCATTTTAAAGGGCAGCTCCTAGAAGGCAGACTCCTCTGCTTCGAAGTCCCTGGGTGGGATTTCCACTCAGCATCTTTTTGCAAGTTAGAAAGTGGTGCTCTTCACACCTTTGACTTCGGTCAGAAAGATATTTTAATACAGGTTTCGTTAAGATTAGACACTTGGTCACCAGGATTTCTGCCAGAAAAGTGTAAATACAAACCCATGAGGTCTGTGATATGAATGGCAGCCCCTTAAAGATGGAACCCTTGCCCTGGCTGGTGTAGCTTAGTGGATTAAGTTCGGGCCTGTGAACCAAGAGATCATGGTTCGATTCCCAGTCAGGGCACATGCCTGGGTTGCAGGCCAGTTCCCAGCAGGGAATGCACAGAAAGCAACCATACATTGATATTTCTCTCCCTCTCTCCTTCCCTTCTCCTCTGAAGATAAATAAATAAAATCTTTAAAAAAAATAAAAAAAAAAAGCTAGATGGTAAAAAAATTAAAAAAAAAAAAAAGATGGAACCCTTGTGCAGTGCACAGTCTGCCCAAATGCTCACAGCGGCTCCGCATCACTGAGCTTGAAGTGCTAACAAAACTCCTGTTATATTTTGATCTTGAAAAAAGAACACATTTTTCATGACAGAGGCATGATCCATGCCTAACTGGTTTATGGAAGGGCTCTGTGAACTAATCCCAGTGGCAGAGCGGGCTGGGTCTCTAAAACATCCCCCAATGGCCTAGTTTGTTTCATTGAGGAGTTACACTGAGTTAACAATAGAAGCCACTTTCTTTGAGTGCTCTGTGGCAAGCATGCAGCTCTGCATGCTTTACTCATTTAATATAGCTGTGACTGCTACACGGCCACAGATTTTTTTTTAAATATTGAAGTAAAATACATTTACAGAAAAGTGCACATAAGTGTATATAGCTCAATGAATTTTTGCAGACACCACCCAAGTCATCAGCATCCAGGCCATGAAACATTATTGCCATCACCCCAGAAACATCACACCCCACAAAAAGAACAAGGATTTTTGTCTATTTTGTTCCCTGTTGTATCCCCAACACCTAATATAGTGCCAAGCATAGAATAGCTGCCTAATAAATATCTTTTGAATGAATGAAGCATAGAAAGGTTAAACAACTTGCCCAAGGTCATCTGTTTAGTAAGTGGCCCAACCAGGTTGAGCCTAAGTGGAATGGCTTCAGTGACCCGAGACACAGCCATATACTATAGTACCCTGCAGCTACAGCTGGTTTGAACACCGTCCTCCCCTTTCTAACACAGCTCTCTTCTAGAAGGCAGACCAGCTGCTGTCTGCTAGTTTATTTATATCTTCAGAATTTAATGCTGGAAATTCAGTGAGTTAACCTTCAAGTCTCTCTCTCGTCAAATTTTACATTTGCGTATAACTTAAGGCCAGCTTGATCCTTAAGCTGCCCCAAAGGCTGGCTTTCCTCTCTTTACAATTTAAGAGGAATCCAATTTTATTCACTCTTTCTCTAAAATTGCACCCTCCATTTACTAAGGTTGTACAGGCCAACAAAACTTAAAATTCCACAAAATGATTTTGATGGTGTATAGGGGGTGTCGCTGCACACTGGGAGGGGAGAAAAGCAGGCTGACCCCATCACCAGTTTCAGGGGCAACACTTACCACTAGCACCACCATCCCTCAAATACAAAAGGTTCTCTGTACAAAAGCCAGAACATTCCAAAACAATGTTATTTTCTAGGAATTACATACCAAAGTGATCTTGGTATTTTACTCTCCAAGTCACCAATATGTGATGGCACATAGTAAGTCACCTATTTCATAAGCAATGCTTAGCCTGTTACCAGGGGACAAAAAGTGGGTCATTTTTATATGGAAAAACAGCTCAGAGAGCAGGCTGGCATATACCAAAAAGATATTACTGGAGGTTAGCACACCTTAAAACTGCTTCTAACAAAGCGTGGAAAGGTCAAAGAGAAGCTCCCTCATATACATTGGTGGAACTCTCATAGATGCCACTAACAACATGCAGCTAACAGAAATGCAGACACCATTAACTAGTGTTACAACCCAAAGATGCAGGGACCAACTTTACAGTCACTTAACGAAACTTTATTAAACAAATTGAGTCTTATTTGGTGTGTTAAACAGTCCAAAAAAGGATCCATTGTAATAAATCTGCTAGCAGAGTCCATGGGAATGATGGCTTCCCACCCCTCCCACAGCATCCCAGAGTTCAAGCTGGGTAGGCAATCAGCAAAAAACATTTTTCTCCAGTAGCTTGGACTAGAGTTCAGAATCCACCATTTGAAAACAAATTTCTACCTGTTGTGAATTGAAAACAGCCAGGATGTCTTCCATTTGTAGTTACTATGTGTATTTCACATTTCTAGGATTTCAATGTGTCCTCACGTAGGAATTGACTTGAATTATGTCCAGTGGCAGCAATATTCCCAAGCTAAAGTGGTTTTGTGTGTTGGGGGGTGGGGGTCCCTTTTATTGGTTCCAGACGATTTTGGGGTGGAAAGGGATGGAGCTAACCGGTGGGGTGGGCTCACCCACATGCCCAAAACATGGCTAACATCTCGAGGACTGTCCAAGCAAGGATGCACCCCTCCAAAGATGTCCCAATCCTCAACTTAGTGCCAGGTAGATGGGAAGCATGAACTACTTTTCACTGGTGGTTGAGGGGACAGGAGAGAAACTGAGTTCCTCAGCTGAAGCCCTGGCTGGTCCCGCCAACCTCTGGAGACATTTACTTTGTCTGGTTGTGTTCTGGTTGGTGCCTCCTGCCAGAACCACCAGTTGGAGTTGGACATATGAGCGTTGGCCTGGATAAAGGCCTCAGTTGCTGCTGCTGCTGTCCTCACTATCCGAATACGCACCTAGCTGGCTCAGGGAGGAGGTGCCGGGTGTCCTGGGTGCAGGGTCTGCCGCCTTCCCGTTCTTCACAGTGCCCAGGGTGGGTGCCGGCTGGTCCTGTGGGGTGCTGCAACTCAGATCTGTTTTCTTCACCACAACGAGGCCTGACAGCTGGGACCTGCTGCCAAGGGTGCCCACGCTCCTCTCCCAGCTCTCCACCTTCCTCTTAGCCTGCGGGGCCTCGTCCAGGATAGCGGTGGGTTTGGGCCGGAGGGTCGGTGGGGGCGGGGCAGGTGCAGCAGCATCCTCTTCGGAATCAGAGTCCTCCAGCAGTCTTCGTTTCCTAGCTTCTTCCACTAAGGCCGCTGTCTCCCTCTCATCCTCCTCCTGCTCCTGCTTCTGGCGCTCTTCCTCAGACAGGCGATGCTGTCGCAGCATGGCCTCAAAGTCCACGTGGGCCTGCCGCTGGTTCAGGTCCTTGAGCTCCTGTAGGTTCTCCAGTACCTCCATCTCCAGCTTGGAGTCCTTGGTTCGGTTCTCCAGCACCTTCATGGGGTTGTTCAGCTCCTCATCCTCCCGTTCCTTCTGCACTCTCTTCTCCTCCTCCTCCAGGAGCTTCTCAGCCTGGAAGTTCCGCGTGGCTCCATGCTCCATGGTGTAGTCTGTATTTTCGGGGTCTGTCTTGAAGGTGATCTCCGCTAGGCAGCGCGTGCACTTGATATAGAAACGGAAGATGGGCAGGCCCAGGTAGACCTCGTTCTGCACAGTCTCTTTGCGCGCGTTGAACTTCTTACCCTTATAGATGTATTCTCCGCACGTCTTACACCTCATATTGAAGGGGGCCATCAACCGCACCACGTACTGCCGGTCTTTGGGGAGCTTGAGCTTGGGGATCTTTGACGGGTCAAAGTCGGGAGGATAGTATTTGTTTAAAACTTTTCGCTCCGACATCTTCGCCTTCTGTTCTCACTAGCACAGAACCGTTTAAGATCCGTGTCTACCGAACTTCCGCGACCGTCCCGCACACTTCCGTTTACGTCACTTTTTCTGCCTCTATTATTGGCTAGAGGATCCACCTTTCGCCCTTTTTATTAGCTCCATCTCCGCCTCTCAGGGTTCAAATCCGTCTGTCTTTACGTCCGAGTTGCAACGTCGGTAGCGCAATAAAGGTTCCGGGGGCCGTCTGGATTGGGGAAGTTACGAGAGGACGCACTAGTTAAAATTCTGTCGTGATACAACGTGGCTGTTGGTCGCGACACTTCCTGTTGTTCATTTTTTTAGTCCGCAAGTAGATCGCTTAGTGTTGAACGCTTAGCCTGTCTGCTGGCCTCCGGGAACCCACACGTTCCGATGTCCCAGTGCATACGTGGGGATTGAGGGCAGTTCCCACGGGCTACACGGATTGCCACCCAGGAGCATCCTGGAAGCCCCGCCGCAAGTTTATCTTAAGTCACAGGCTGACTCAAAGACTAGGTTCCAAACCCACCTCCCCCATACACACATACTAGCTGCCAAATGTTTTCCCCAACCGCCCACCCCACATGTTTCTCCTTTACAAAGAACGTCCCACTCCATTCTTTCACAGGCCTCCCTGCTGCTGCTTCTCCGACTCCTCCCCGCGCCCTTGCCCTTCTTCCTCTTCTTTTGACTGAGGTAACATCGATTTTTAACGTTGTGTTTCAGAGGTGCAGCTTTATAGTTCAACACGTATATATACTACAACGTGATCACCACCAAAAGTGTAGTTTCCATCCGTCACCATATAATTGATCCCCTTTACACTTTTTGCCCAAGCCCCACCAACCCCCTTTTCCTCTGGTAACCACCAATATGTTCTCTGTATCTATGAATTGTTTTTCTTTTGTTTGTCCTTTTTTTATATTTTACATGAATGAAATCATGTTGTTTTTCTCTGACTTATTTCACTTAAGGTAATGCCCTCAAGGTCCATCCATGTAATCCCAAACAGCAAGACTTCGTTCTTTGTTATGGTGAGTAGTATACCATTGTGTACATACATCACATCTTTATCCAGTCATCTGACAATGGACACTTAGGTTGATCCTATATCTTGGATATTATAAATAGGGCTGCAGTGAACATAGGCATCCATATATCCTTTTGAATTAGTGTTTTTGTTTTATTTGGATAAATATCCAGAAGTGGAAGAGCTAGATCATACAGCAGTTCAAACTAAATGTATTTTTGTAAACATTTTGGGATGCAGACTTTAGTCTTTTCAGCCAATTCCAAACAATAAGCACTGCATATGTAAAATATTACCTATTCTTACTTTCTGTGAAGTCAAACTGTACATTAATTTATATTCTGTGATGTTTTGTTCCATGGCCCAGAGCCTCACATTTAGGTTACCTAAAATTCACAGGGGCTAACAAAATTCACAAGTAAAACAAAAGACAGCTTCAATATATGTCAGTGAGCAGAGGACATGGACAATTTAGAGATAAAGGACTGTAATTATTTGGTACATTTGGTAGTAATGAAAGAAGATTAAAACAATTAGATACAATTTTCTACCTAATGAAATATCAAAGAATAACATCTTCATGTAGAGAAGAGTTGAAACAAACATTCAATTTGGGTGATAGTGTCAATTAATAGAAAAAATCCATTTGGAAAATGATTTGATCATAATCATCCACATGTTCACCTTCTTGAAAAATTGTGGGAGCATTTTAAATGTTCAGAAATTGGGAAATGATTAACAAGTCTGAGCTCATCCACTCGGTGTAGCCATTAAAAAGATGCTTAAGGACAAGTATGATCAAAAACAGAAAATATGCTTTTGACAGTTAAAAGTTAAAAAAAGAAAGAAAAGAAGTCCGTGAAATTTCATGTGCACTATATCTTGACATTTTAAAAAATACCTCTGGATGAGAAAGAAATCAAGTAATTATTAACTCGGGAACAAAAATTTTCATCTATGAAATGGAAAGTACATTTACAGGCTACTCACAATATGATTTTTTAATCCAAATTTGCCACCAGCATTTTTATTATTTTAAAAAACCATATTATGGTTATGTGAGTAAAATTTTATATTTCTCAAAAAAATCTTAAGCATAAATATTTAAATTAAAACCAAATATTTCAATAACATTTCTTATCATTATGGAAAGTATAACCTTTAGCCTTTAAAGGCTGAAAACCAGCTCTGACTGGTGTGGATCAGTGGACTGAGTGCTGGCCTACAAACCAGGGTCACTGGTTCGATTCCCAGCCTAGGGCATGTGCCTTGGTTGTGGGCCAGGTCACCAGTAAGGGGTGCAAGAGGCAACCACACACTGATGTTTCTCTCTCCCTTTCTCCCTCCCTTCCCCTCTCTAAAAATAAACAAATAAAATCTTTTTTAAAAAAGACTGAAAACATTCACAAAAATGCTAAATAAACATTCAAACAACTTTGTTTTAGAACAGGAAAGGGAAAAAAAAGAGCTGAAACAGTTTCCGGCCAAGAAAAAATTTTTCTGGGGAGGGTGTGGGTAATCATGTTACACCAAATCAAATGCAAGATACTTAAATAATTGTCCTAGGTAATTCTTTCTCTGTTTTTTCCCCCAAGGTAATTTTATTTCTAGATGAAATAGAAGAAGAAAATCAAAATACTTTTTTTAAATTTAGTTTTATCAAAGAGCTCCAGAGTCTAATCTTGGAATGACACTTTGTAAATGAAAATGTGGGCAGAGATGTCTAAATTTACCAATAAATGCTCTTCTCCCAGGTTCATTATTATATACACACATATATATAAATATTAGGAGAGGAGAGTATTCAAAATCACAAGAGTACTTGTCCTTAATTATTGAGAACCAATGAGTCTGGTAAACCTGTTGATATCATTATCCTGGTCTTTTTATTTATTTATTTTTATTTTTACTTTTAGAGAGAGAAGGGAGAGGGAGAGAGAGAGAAACATCAGTTTGTTGTTCCACTTATTTATATATTCATTGGTTGACTCCTGTACATACCCTGACCAGGATGGAGCCCGAAACCTTGGTGTATTGGGACAGTGCTCCCACCAACTCAGCTATCTGGCCAGGGCCTATTCTAGTCTTTAAAGATGACATTCCCCAACAGCATTTGGAGTCCTGAGGAAATTCCAGGTTTACCTCAGACTCATTCGGAGAAGGTTAAGAGGCAAAAGTAAGTGGAAAAGAAAGCAAAAGGGAAAAAAGAATAAATTGCCCTTGGCCACTTAACTTTTCAAATATTTTCTATCCAGTAAATTAATTTATAAAGAGTGACAAAGAAATTATTTTCCTACTATTTTGGTTGTCATTCGCATTTAATATCATTCATCATTTTTCCTCAACTTTCTTAAGTGCATTTCAGAACTCCAGTATGCAAAAGCAAATAACTTAGTAGGTCTACTTTTCCTTAAAATTTCATTTCTTATGGCCAATTGTAAGTTAACATACTACTCTCAGCTCATTAATTTATAGCCAAATAATTATTTTCCTCCTGATTTGGGGTAAAATAAATATCAGTTTAAGAATGCATTTTCCTTAAAAAAAAAAAAAAACAGAAGGCATTTTTCTTCCCATGGAAGGAACTAATTTTCTTGGAAAGGACTCATACTTAAAAAAAAAAAAAAGCCACTCCATAGAGACAGGTGGTTATATACAGGGTCCAGCAGAAGTAACACCTGCTTGAGTGTGGTTGGTAGGGTAATAATATGGGTGTAATAATTTAGAGTTTTAATTATTTTAAGATTTTATTTCTTTTTAGAGAGAAGGGAAGGGAGAGAGAAAAAGAGGGAGAGAAACATTAATGTGTAGTTGCCTCGCATGTGCCCCACACTGGGGACCTGGCCCGCAACCCAGGCATGTGCCCTGACAGGGAATTGAACTGGCGACCCTTTGGTTCACAGGCCGGCACTCAGTCCACTGAGCCACACCAGCCAGTGCTAGAGTTTTAATTTGAACATTTCAACTGAAATGTCATATGGTGTGCTCGAGTGTGATATTGCTATGTTACAGAATTACATACTTAGGATTTTGTAACAAAAAAAGGGGTGTTAGCCCTGGCTGGTGTGGCTCAGTGGACTGAGTGCTGGCCTGCAAATCAAAGGGTTGCTGGTTCAATTCCCTTGTCTGGGTTGTGGGCCAGGTCCCTGGTTGGGGGTATAGGAGAGGCAACCACACATTGATGTTTCTCTCCCTCTCTTTCTCCCTTCTTTCCCCTCTCTCTAAAAATAAATAAATAAAATCTTTTTAAAAAAAGATTTACAAAAAAAGGAGGGGTGTTATTTGTGCTGGACCCTGTGTTATGCCTTGATGCAAGGACACAGAACACTGACTGCTGCCCACAACTGAGGATAATTCTTTTAACCTGAGATTTTTCTCAAAGTCAAGGAATGGCGAAGTGGATTTTCCCCAGATTATTCTGACAAAAGGAAACTCCGGGTTTACTTGCAACTTCCCCATACAATGCCTTTGTAAGCCTGTTGCCAAAGACCTGCCTGTAGGGTCAGCATAAACACGAGGCTCTGTTACCTGGTCATGGACAGGCCCATTTGAGGCAGTCTGTGTACTAGAGTTAATGATTATACCCTGACCAGCGTGGCTCAATTGGTTGGGTGTCATTCCACCAAGCAAAAGGCCACTGGTTCAATTTCTGGTCAGGGCACATGCCTGGGCCGCTGGTTCCGTCCCCAGTTGAGGTGGTCAGGGCACATACAGAAATCAACCAATGATGCATAAGTGAGTGGAACAACAATTCGACCTCTCTCTGAAATCAATTAAACACATGGTCTCTGGGGAGAGGTTCCTTTTTTCTAAAGCCTATACCTCACTCTTTCTGCAGCCAGAAGAACAAAGACAGATAGGGAAGGCTGTTCTTGTTATCTTGGGCTTCACTGGGTGGAATCATCTTACTGAATCCACCTCAGTCCAGAGTCTTTTCCTAGATTAAGACCTTCTGCTTCAGAAGGACAAGTTGATGAAAACACCAACCAAACCAAGACCAATTTATGAAGTGACAATGAGCAGTATAATAGCAAGAGCACCAAGTACTCTCACCCCTGACCCTGGACTTCCTACCCTGTGGGCACCTCCGCAGAAAGCAGATGGTCTTTAGAAGCATGGTTGGTTAGCAAAGACTTCTAAGGAAGGACTCCTTACGTGGCTCAGCAAAAAGCTTGATGTGTCCCCTACAGGACAGAGGAGCACCAGCCTCCGGGTGGACAGAATGGTCCGTTGATCCAGAACTGCTCCTGGACTTCTGTAGCCAGACCAGCCTTATCCCCAGAGACCCCTGATTCCTCCCTTCCCTGGCTGACCAGGCCTTCCTTCAGCTGGATATTCCTTCTTTATATATGCTGATACCTTCATTCACAAAGATGGTCCGGTCCTGGGCGCTCAGCTCTGTGTGGACTGAGCAGATACAGCCTCTTTGCCCCTACCTGGAGCTCAGGGGACCAGAGTGGGCACCGGCTGGCACTGAAGAAAATTCTTTCATTTCTTTCCAGTTTGGGTGGGGGTGGGGTGGACAATCTCACTGCTCCCTGTTCTCCTGGACCCTCCCTGGTCTTCCTGACCGGCTGGGTTAAGAGGGCAGGGTGCTGGGATGGTCCTTTCCTGCCATTGGACTGTCCAGAGGGCTCGATCTTCAGGCGGGAGAGAATGGTTCATCCAGGATTTGGAGGCGGCGCCTTCCCGCGGGTGCCAGGCCCTGACCCAGGAGGGGCGTGTCCCCACTCTTACCTGCTATTGGGCAGGTGGGACTGCCGGGCCTCCCGCAGGGGCCAGTCTATAAATGCGGGGCCAGTGGGTCTAGAGCCAGGTGCGTCGCAGGATGGTGGACAGTGTGTACCGAACCCGCTCCCTGGGGGTGGCGGCAGAAGGGCTCCCGGACCAGTACGCAGATGGAGAGGCGGCGCGCGTGTGGCAGCTCTACATCGGAGACACCCGCAGCCGCACAGCCGAGTACAAGTCCTGGCTGCTCGGGTTGCTGCACCAGCACGGCTGCCAGCGAGTGCTAGACGTGGCCTGTGGCACTGGGTGAGCCTGGCTGGGGAGCGGGATCCGGGGAACGTGGCCGCCGGACTGCAGGACCATGGCCGGACACGTCCGGGCAGTCCCTCGCCGCCTGGGCCAGAACCGTGTCTGCACGGGCAGAACGGGCGCACGGGCGCGCGGGCGAGGCGGACTGGAGGGCGCCAGGACCCGGCTGGGAGTGAGGGTGTAGGCGCAGCGGGTGGGGAAGGCGGTTTGCCCCGGCAGCGCCAGAGCTGGGCTTTGGGCCACAATGGCAGGAGACCTGAGCCTGGATCCAGCATTATTCCTAGGGTGATGGCAATAGCTAACAATTAATGTTTGCTCAGCATTTGTCCACGCCAAGCACTCTGCCAGGAACTTTTGAAACACGTCTTTTAAAAAAAATCCTCAGAAGACCCGCCCTGGCTGGTGTGGCCCAGTTGGTTGGAGCACTGGCCCATAAACGTAAGGGTCGCAAGTTCGATTCCTGGTTATTGCACATGCCTGGGTTACAGGTTCGGTCCCAGATGGGGCGCATATGAGGCGTCTATCCAGTGGATATTTCTCTCTCACATCGATATTTCTTTCCCTCTCTCTTTCCCTCCCTTCCCGTCTCTCTAAAACCAATAAATATGTACTCAGGTGAGGATTAAAAAAAAAAGGAAGTTACCATTCTATAAAATCTACTTAAAAATTATCCTCACAAAACCGGAGGAGGTAGCAATATCACATTTACAGCTGTGGAAATTCTGCCTCAGAGAAGTAAAGATCTCCCATCTGGTCAAGAGGAGAACCAGATCAGGTCCGTTAGGATCTGGCCTGTGCTTTAAACCACCATGTGAACTACCTTCTGTTCACAAGTTACTTAACTTCGGGGAGCCTCAGTTTGCCCCAGCTCTCAAATGGGGTACTTCACAGGATTTCCAGGAGGATTAATGCACATTTGTAGACTAACTCTGAATGGGTGCTAAAAACCAAAATGCAATATTGCTTCCTGGTGATAAAAAACAGACTCATCAGGTCATGTGAGTTCCATGGAGAAGGCCTAGGGAGAGGAAGCAGAGGAATGGGGTCTGGAGGGCCTCCTTGCCTTCCCAGGCCCGCTGACTGCCCCTCCCCGCCTCTCATCCCCGGCCCTGCCCAGGGTGGACTCCATCATGCTGGTGGAGGAGGGCTTCAGCGTGACAAGCGTGGATGCCAGTGACAAGATGCTGAAATATGCACTTAAAGAGCGCTGGAACCGGCGGCATGAGCCTGCCTTCGACAAGTGGGGTACGTGGGTCCAGCCAGGCAGGCCATCCCAGCCCAGCCACAAAGGACACAGTTCTCTCTGCCCTGGGCTCCTGGGGTGGGGTGTTTTGTTTTCCTCAAGGGCACAGAAAACTTACTGTCATTTCCCTGAGAAGGGAGACTTAGTTACCACAATGAGGTATCAGGTATGAGGGGCTCGCTTCAATTATGCTTGTAATGTCTTGTCCCTCCTTCCAAATAAAAACCCATAAGCACAGAGCCATCCTTCTGAACCATGGCTCCCTCCTCTCTTGACCCCACCTCCCCTTCATCCTCCATCTCCATAATGATACCCTTCCTCTAACTGGATGCAGAGTCCCCGTGTGTCTCTTGAAGGGGAAACTGAGGCAGAACTGCACTCAGCAGAGATGGGTTCTGCTGGTACCATGGTACCAGCCCGATCTCCCCTTCCTGGCCCCCAGTCATTGAGGAAGCCAACTGGATGACTCTGGACAAAGATGTGCCCCAGCCTCCAGAGGGTGGCTTCGATGCGGTCATTTGCCTCGGAAACAGTTTCGCCCACTTGCCAGACTGCAAAGGTGAGAGAGGGTGTGGCCTTGGGCATGGTTCTTGCTTTGGGCTATACCCCCTTTGCACAGACCCCTGGGTACCTGCTCTCCTGCCAGAGCAGACTGTGCTTTTTGCCCCTCTTCGCCTTGGCACTGGTGTCCCAGGGGAGCAGAAAGACGGGAGGCAGACTGGTGCTGACACAGCCTCTCCGCCCCTGCTTGGAGTTCAGGGGACCAGAGTGAGCACCGGCTGGCGCTGAAGAACATTGCAAACATGGTGCGATCTGGGGGCCTGCTAGTCATTGACCATCGGAACTACGACCACATCCTCAGTACAGGCTGCGCGCCCCCAGGAAAGAACATCTACTACAAGGTGGGCCCCTGAGGGAGGGCCAGAGTGGGAGGTGTGATTCGGGGGCCCAGCCCCCACAGCGGTCGCAGAGACTAATGCAGCCTGCACCACCATTTACAGAGTGACTTGACCAAGGACATTACGACATCCGTGCTGACAGTGAACAACAAAGCCCACATGGTGACCCTGGACTACACGGTGCAGGTGCCAGGGGCTGGCAAGGACGGTTCTCCTGGTCTGAGGTACCTGCTTGGCTAGGTGGGGGGTGATTTGGGGGGGTGCCGAGGCCACCAGTCCTCATGATTGGTCAGGGTCTCTATTGCAGTAAGTTCCGGCTCTCCTACTATCCTCACTGTCTATCGTCCTTCACCGAGTTGCTCCGAGCAGCCTTTGGGGGCAAGTGCCAGCACAGCATCCTGGGTGACTTCAAGCCTTACAAACCAGGACAGACCTACGTTCCCTGCTATTTCATCCATGTGCTCAAGAAGATGGACTGAGCACGGCCTCACCTCCCACAACCCTCTGTCCAGGTGGTGCCAGGCTCTGTCTGGGGAGCCCCACACCAGCAGCACCATGTGTAGATCCTAGGGGTGTGGGGAGGGGCCAACTGCAACTGGGGTGCAGTGGGTTTAGGCTAATGGAAGGATGACAATATAGTTGCTGTCTTTTTCAGTTCCTGCATGCCTTGTGTTTACGTCAGAAGGGTCAGAAGGGTCAGAAGGATCAGGCTCTGGTGGAGCCCACCCTGACCTCCCTTGGGGTTCACTCCTCTGACAGTCTTGCTCTTCCCCACACCACACCAATCTCAGACCACACTACCAGCAGAGGGCAGCATACACTTTATTTTCAGCCACAGACCAGGCCCGCTCCAGGCTCAGTTCCCAGAACTCTAGGGAGCTCCCACCCCTCTTCCTAAGCAGAGAGGCCTCCATCTTGGGGGCTGGCCTGGAAAAATGGACAGAGGATGCCTCTTGAACTTTCTCAGGGCTCCCCCACTTGGCACCCAAGGGATCTCCTGGAGTTAGGCAGCCTTCAGAGGAGCTGGCAGCAGCCTGAGAAAGAGCTCTTTGCTGTCTCAGGTCTCTGGAGATGTCTAGGTACCTTCAGCACTGTGGTTGGGTCCCGGACTGTAGGAGGCTCCTAGGAGGCAGCAAACTTGCGCTGGATGCGCTTGTACCGGAGCAGTTCCTGCTCGCTGACAGAGGGCTGCAGCCGGGTGGCAGCCTGCAGCAGGTCCTCCATGGTGAGCAGCAGCCCTGAGCTCCCAGGCTCCAGCCCTAGGGGGATGCCAGGGGGAAGGTGAGGCCAGGGTTCCCATCCCCACTGGCGAACTCTGGCTATGCCCAAGCAAGGGAGAGCCCTGGAGGAGCACTTTCTTGACCAGAGTCCCCCAAACATCGGGAGTCCCTCCTCTGAAATCTGGAACCGGGCCTGGTTTTCCCACTAGCTTTTTGGTTGACCTCTGTGGCTGATGAGTGGCTCACCTTTCTCCAGATCCTGCACCCTGCGTTTGAGGGCGGCTGTCATGGCATCAGAGCAGAGGGAGTAGAGGTCTGCACCCGTCAGCTGGGGAGGGCAGTGATCCAGCACGTTCACCAGGCTCACAGAGGATTCCAACTTGAATCTGTCATGGGGATACAGAAAGATTTACTCAGCATGACCTACTCCCTCAAAAGGCACCCCTGACCAGCCTGTTCTGCACACTGCACTATTCCCCAGCCAGCCCAAGGCCCAAACCCTCTGGGTGTCTCCGACAGGGCATACTTGCGTGTGATGGCGCTCAGAACACGGAGCTGGGAGGCACGGTCCTCACTCACCCCTACAAACACCAGCTTGTCAAATCTTTAGGGAGAGAGGCAGGCATACACGTCAGGGAGCCCAGCATCAGGGTGAGTGAAGAAGGCACAGGACGGGCTCAAGGGACAAGCCTAAGTGGGCATGGTAGAGGAGAGGTCCAGGGTGCGCACCTGCCAGGCCGCAGAAGGGCAGGGTCCAGGAGGTCTGGCCTGTTGGTGGCTCCGATCACAAACACATCCTGAGTGCTATGAAGCCCATCCAGTTCCGCCAGGAGCTGAGACACCACCCTGCAAAAGAGGCGTGAAGGTGAGAGAGTCCTTGGCCTACCCTCAGGTTCAGCCCTGCCCGTGGTGCCTCTCCTTGCAGGCCTTCTCCGCAGGACCCCTGCTCAGTCGTGTCCTGTGCACCCTTCCATGCAGGCACCATTCTCCTCAGCGGCCCACACCCAAAGTCATAGTCTCTTGTCCTTCCACCATACCAGAGAACTGGAAGGGCAGGAACTCTATGAGTTCTGAAGACTGCTGCCACCTATCTCACATCCCTCAGTCCTGGACCCCAGACTCCATTCTGGCTCAGACCCCCACCTGTCCATCACCCCTCCAGAGTCTCCACTTCGCCCCCGGCTTGGGGCCAAGGAGTCCAGTTCATCAAAGAAGATAATGCATGGAGCCGCAGCCCTGGCCCTGGCAAACACTGAGGAGAGAGAGAGGGCCCACAGGAGGGGGAATCTCAGGGGGGTTTGAAATCAGGATATGGGGGAAAAAAAACAGATTTAACAATCCTAACTAGCACTCCAGGTAATAGGCCCCACTGGCAGGAACCTGACCTACGGAAAGGAAGACTAGGAATGACCGCCAGCAGCCCGAGAGTTGGTGGGGCGGGGGGCGGGGCAGGGACCTTCAGGGTTTGGGAAGGACTGGAAGGCCTGCTCTGTCCACTTACCTTCCCGTACATTCTCCTCACTTTGGCCCACATACATGTTGATGAGCTCTGGCCCCTTCACGCTGAGGGAGAGGATTGGGAGGGTAATGCTCGTTTAGACGCACGAACACACCGTCAACCTCTTGGTCTGGCCCACCTTGCTCCCAGCCTATGCAGTGCCCAATCCACCCTCCAACCCTTCGGGCCCCCTGGCCACCTGAGGAAGGTAAGGCTGCACTCAGTGGCTACTGCCTTGGCCAGGAGCGTCTTGCCAGTGCCCGGGGGCCCATGGAGCAGAAGGCCTGAGCGCCGCAGGCCCAGGCTCAGAAGCTCAGGGTGCTCTAGAGGGAGCTGGATGGTCTCTAGAATTTCCTTCTTCGCTTCCTGCAGCCCGCCCACATCGTGCCAGGACACCGAGGGGATCTAGGAGATGCAAAGTGCGCGGTGGGGGCCATGCAGGAGTGTGGAGCTCAGGTCCCACCTCCAAGGGCCTGGAGTGTGTCTACCTTGGGGGCTCCGATGGCCTGGGAGTGAGCCGACTGCAGCTGCTCCAGGGCCTGCGTGAAGTCCTCAGCCAGGAGAGGACAGCCAGCAGCAACCAGTTCCCCCTCATCCTCCTCACTCAAGCTGCCTGCCAAACTGCAAGGAGAAGCTCAGGCAGCTGTCTGGAGGCCCTGACCCGAGGCTCTCTCCCCTCTCCCCACCAGGGTCCTTGTTCCTACTCCCTTCCTCACCAGGCCCCACCCACCCATTATTTTCTCTTGTCTCCTTTGCCCTTCTGTGTCCAACTTTCTTACCCAGAGTTCCTGATCCTGGTGCAGGCTGCCCTGCTGCTGTGGGTCAAAAGGGCATAGAGATCTCCTACCACAAAGCCCTGGGGAACCACAGGAAAGGACACATGAGCAGGGCGCAGCAGGCAGGAGCTCTTGGGCAGCTGGTCCCCCAGCTGGAGCAGAGGCCCAATGCTGATGCCTTGGGGCTTTCTGCCCTCACTGGCAGGGCAGCGGGTGTGAGTCCCCATGACAAAGAACAAGGGAGGGCCAGGCCCTGCCGTGGTACTCACTGCACACCGCCGAGCCAGCTGTGCCAGGTTCACCTCTTGGCCCAGGGGCAGGCGGGCAGTGAGGGCCCGCAGGATGCTGAGCCGCTGCCCCTCTGACAGCACAGGCACCTCCAGCTCATGAGGAAACGCTGTCTGCACATTGGCAGGCAGGTCCTGGGCCCGGCTGGTGGTGGCCACAACCATTAGTGGAGGGCAGCTGCAGGCAGAGGGGGACTGAGGGAAAGAATTTGGCTGGCAGCCCCTGAGTACTGCTAGTCCTGAGGCTGGTGCAGGAGGTCGGGGAGGTGGGTGGGTGCTGAGATGGAATAGGGAGACGAGCACCCCGAGGCTTCCTGGGCGGGGCTCCATGGGAATTCCTTGGGGGGGCCTGTGTTCCCCCCTCACACAGGGAGCTCACCAAGGGCAGAGGCTGTGCTTTTTCTGCATCCTAATGTCCCCCAAGAAAAACTAGGGACCACATCCTTCTCCCTCTGGACGCCCCTAAGCTCCTCAGGGCTGTCAGGAGAGCAGCCAAGCGGGCAGTCGAGGTTGGCTGGTGAGGACGAGAGGATGAAAGGCTGAAGAGAGGGGGAGGGCTCAGCCCAGCTCTGTACATTACCTGGTGAGGGGGTCCTCGTCGAGGAGGAGGTGACGCAGCGTGGCCACCACACGGGCGTCCTCACCTAGCCCATCACGGTCCCGGCCCAGAAGGTCTAAGGCTGTCAGCAACAGAACCACAGGCCGGCAGCGCCGGGCCCGGGAGAAGGTGGCCTGCAGTTTTGCCTCCACAGCCCCACTGCTGTCTGCACAGAGGCTGGAGCAGGGCACCTGGGGAGGAGGTTCCATAGGGCTTGTGAGCAGGGGCAGGGGAATGGGGGAAGGAGTCTGAAGAAGGTGCAGGCCATCTCTTTTTGAAGGGCAGGGATGGAGGAAGAAGGTAATGCTGGCTAAGTCCTATGTCTTCTTTATCCTAACCTCATTCCCTGGACTGTCCATCAAAATCTCGAAACCCCAACCTTGAAAGCATTTCTCAGGAGCTGAGGATCATGGGAAAAGAGCTGACCCACTGGGCTGAGGTGCCAGGGCCAGGCTAGTAGCCAGAAAGGAGAGGGGAGAGGGAGAGAGGCAGAATCTGGGCCAGGGAGGGGAAGCAGTTGGGGCTCTACCCTCCAGGTACCCTCACCTTCAGTAAGTGGAGCCCGAGGCGGCTGCAGGCAGCAGCAACTGCTGTGGTCTTCCCACTGCCCGGGGGGCCCCGTAGGAGGACACTGCCAGTTCCCGTCAGCAGGGCACCCCTGCAACCAGAGAACAGACGCTCATCTCCTCCGTTCTGCCTGAACTTCACTATCCCCAGGAACAGAGGTGTACCCTTGGATCTAGAGCGCAGACACCCTGTTCCTCACCCCTTGACATACCCCCTCCCCCAGGGCTGTCTCCACACGGTAAGGCAGTACTTCCCACACCGCCTGTGGTGCTCTGGCAGTGCCACAGAGCACGTCCAGCAGCCAAGACTAAGTCCTTTTGTCACTGCTGCTTTCAATAAAGCCTTGACTGTTGTGTTTGGTCTGGACCGCACTGGAATCAGGGAGGGGTCTGTGTCTACATGTGGGCCAGTGGTGTGGGGGGCTGTGTCTTTCAGGGTCTGGATGGTGAAGACCAGGATGGCTAGTGGGCTCCCCATGGGCAAAAGTAGCCTCAGAGACAGCTGTCCCTGGTGGAGAGTCTTCTTCCACAGCCAACCTTGGAGGGTGGATGTTATCCCAGGAAAGGGGTCTGGGAATCTGCTGACAGAGAGCACGTGGGCTAGTGGCCTTGGCATACCGGCTTGAGGAAGGTTCCCCCAGTAGCACTTCCACCAGGGCATTGGGAACTGCTTGTGTGGCCTGCTGCACCGCCCCCGCCCCGCCCCCAGGGATGCTGCACACCAGCCTCACTCTGAGGCTGCAGCCTCACTCACCCTGGCTGGAGGCGAGGTTTCAGGACCGCACACAGTTCAGTCACCAAGGCCTCCAGGCCTGGAGGAGATAAGCCGCTCCAGAGACTGGATTCTCCTGAAGGGACCCTTGGAACAGGGCTCAGGGTAGAACCCACCTGTGAAAGGTAGGAGAACCGTGAGTTTCTAAAAGTTGTTTCTACTCCTTTCCTCAGGTCTACTCCTACCCCAGGGCCTCACCAAGTACAAGGAGGTATGGGTGGTATCGGCCAGGTAGGTGCTGGCTGGCCCACCTGGAGCTTCCCCAACTGTTCTCTTCACTTTAAAGAACATCTCCTGCCACCTGCAGGAAAGAGGCCCAATGAATCCCAGATCCAGACCCACGCATCCCCTCCCCAAGGACATGGTGCCTGTCTCCATCACAGAGGTCCACTGCAGGGACAAACTCAAGAGCAGCACAAAAAAGAACCCAGACATGGTGGGGACTGGGCTGGGGGAGAGTAGGGGGAAAGCAGGTGGTCCTTCTTATCTCTCTCACTGGATCGCACTCACTTCGAGGGCAGGCGCTATGCCTGTCCTCCGCATCCCGCATGGCAACCTTAGAGAGCTGTGCCCACGCAAACGGCCCACCCACTCGCTCCAATGGGAGACGCTGCTGCTGCCCGAATCAGTGGTCATCTGGTCATTTTCAGCAGCTTCACAATAGTCTCTCTCCCAGGTACACACCCAGCAATGCCCCCAAAACTTCAGAGGGAAGGGCCCTGGGTTCTTAGTCAATAATCCACAAAATCTTAGTGCAGGCAGATTCCTCAATAATTACATGTAATGACTAAGGATTCTCTATTTGGGCTGCACATTAGAATTATCTGTGCAACTCAGAAAAAAAAGCAGAACATATTTCAATACACAAATTCTGTACAACCAAAAAATAAATCACCACAGCAAAATTACCAAAAACATGGAATTTCATTTGCAATGCATGAGAAATGCTTAACATTTTAGTAATAAATAAGCTCTTAGAAATCAGCAACAAAGACACTAATAATCCAAGGAAAATGGAACTGTGAAATCTTTAAAAATCAATGTCTCCCACACATTTATGATTCCATTCAGTGATAAGTGGTTGCCAGGGGATGAAAACAGGAGGGAGTGGTCACTAATGGGTCGAGGTCTCTATGAGGGGTCTTGAAAATGTCCTGGAATTAGGTTATGTGAGCTTGTGAATATATTAAAAACCACTGAACTGTACATTCTAAAAGCATGGACTTATAGTATATGAATTATATCTCAATTACAAACGAACATTTTCCCATTCTTTGGGAAAAAATCAAAAGACTGCACAGGCCCGTTTCACCTGATTCTCATCCAGTAGGTCTGGGGTGGAGCTCAGGCATCTGTATTTTTCAAAAGCTTCCCAGTCATAAACAGGGCTACACAGTCACCGGCCAGTGTCAGAGTGAATTCGGGTTACTCAACCTCCTGCTGCTGCTACTGCGGGTAGCAGTTACTAGCCCACCTTTCCAGATAAAGAAATGACAAGCTATTCCCCTCTTTAATCCTCAGGCAGCAAGGCAGTGAGAGTCAGTCTACAGCCCTGACCTCGTTAAGGTCCAATCAAGGTGCTAACTCCTTTGCTCACAGTGTCCCAGGTCACAAAGCGCTCGCTCTGGTAGCAAACAGGGAGTGGTGGGAATGCCTCGAGGTAGCAGGGGGAAGCATACCACATTAGCATCATGAAATTCTTGGAAGCATTACAGTAGGTAATGATTATGCTAAGAATTAGTACACAGGGAAAAGTGTGTCTCACTATTCATCATCGTAAACAGTGAGCAGATCTATAACCTAGGATCTCACTGAATGCCAACATCCCAAGTCACAGCACATGTGGCAAGCACTGGGGTCCGAGGAGGACCGACACTCCACTGGAGTGCTAGGGAGAGACTCCTCTCTTCCCTGGAGGACAGTTGGACCACTTCACAGAGTACGAGGGCCAGAACTTTGGAATATGTCTGGACTCTGCTGGAAAACACTTGATTGTGTTTTAAGAGCCAGATGGGAGACAGTGAAGCTGGCTCCCATCGGCCTGGTTAGGGGAGCAGAACACAGGGCAGAATGAAGCCACTACTCTATCGTAGGAATCTCCCTGCAGAGCTTCCCTTACCAAGTCCAGGGCAGAGGGCTAAAGCACTCATCCTTATCTGTCCTTGGACCCAGCCGCCCATCCCCACCCTTCTTTCCAGGACCTGCTCAGGGGGAAGAAGTATGTGCTCAGCACCCAGAGGAGGGAGACAGATCTCTACAGGGTTAGAATGGCAGACATCCAGGAACAGGACTGGCTTGCTGCTCTGTCTCAGGAGAGCCCAGGGCCTGTTTTCCTTCGGAAGTCTGAAGGGCAGACATTCTGCAGTCTTCCCGCAGAAAGCTAGCTCATGGACACTTGCTATGTGTAGGAGGGGAGACAGAAGTAGGAAGTGACTGACACATGCCAGCATGGCATTTTCCACCAAGCCCCGCTGTACATTTGACCTGGGAAAGCTCAGACAGGCGCCGTGGGTTACACAGGGCTCTACCACAGCCCTGAGATCAGGCAATGGCCAGAACCAGGCTCTGAATGTCGGTCAAGGATAAATCAGGCACCCCAGACAAGACATCTCTCTCTGGGAAGAGCACCCTGGCTGGCTGGGCCCGAGACCTCGGTCCTGATGGCTCTAACACCCAAATTCCCGCCAGATGGTGCCATCAACTCACTGAGATTTCCCTGACAGTTGGGTTTGTGTGTCTACCAGTTGTGTTCTCCTAGTAAATTGCTATAGGAAATCAGTCCTGAATAGAGGGACTGGTTGGGGTATAGGGGCCTCCTATTCTTCACCCTTCACGTAAGGCCAAAGCAGTCTCTGAATTCCTTGTCTCACCATTTTACAAGGAACCTCTGTGGTCAAGAGTCAACAGGAAGAGAAAGGTTGGACTCCCTGTTTTAAGGTCCAGAGACTGAACTAGGCTCAGTTCCGCTCCATTTCCTATTCTCTGCTGAGGATAAGGACAGAGAAGGCTCTCAAGGACAGCACAGCCCTTCGCTCCTTCTTTTGGGACACAAGACTGAGAAGCAGCATGTGTAACCTCCATCAGTTAGGGTCTCCTGCCATTGAGTATGTGGGAGGTATGGCCCAAACAACGCTGTGATTGAGAATGGAAAATTCTCACTTTGGAGAATGGAGGAATTCCACTTTGCTCTAGGCCATTAAGCTATTTTAAATGCTTTACTTTATCTAGGACCACCATTCAACTTGAGGATAAACCCCTCCCAAAGCTAGCAGTGGTTTTTCACTTTTTTCCAGTCATGTGCCTATTTGAGAACCTGAAGATTACGTACCTTCTCTCCAGAAAAGTGTGTAACAATACAATATTCTTATGCACAAAATTATTCCATACCACTTGGGAAGAGGGGATGTAGAACTCCTGCACCCAGATTAAGAATTCCAGCTGTAAGATGGGAGACAGCTGCATACCTGGGCAGTTTCTCTGGGCTTCCTTCCAGGATCTCTACTTGCCCAACTGTTGGCACACACAGAACATCCCCTTCCTGGACTGCCCTGTAACACAGCAGTGGCCCTAGTCAGCTCACAGAGGGAGTCAAGAGCATGTTCCTGACATGTTCCTGCTCACTCCCACCCCCAACATGAAGACTAGTTCTTAGGAGCCTACTGCCCACCCAGAGATCCCAAGCAGTTGCCCAGAGAACAAGTCTGACCTAGAATGAATTGAAGGAAATGGCTAGAAAGGGGAATCAGAAACCAGGGAGAGCCCCAACTGGTGTGGCTCAGTGGATTGAGTACCGGCCTGTGAACTAAAGGGTTGACAGTTCAATTCCCAGTCAGGGCCCATGCCTGGGTTGTGGCCCAGGTCCCCAGTAGCGGGCATGTGAGAAACATTGATGTTTCTCTCTCTTTCTCCCTCCCTTGCCCACTCTCTAAAAATCAATAAAATCTAAAAAAAGAAAAAGAAAAAAATAAGAAAGAAACCAGGGAGGGGTGAAGCAGGATCCTGGCTCTCCTGGAGCCCTCTCAAATCAAAGCAGTCTCTCAGTTTAGTAATGTCCAGATTTCTCTATTGTCTGACATGCTAAGAGGTTTCTAGTCACAATATCACTTAAAATGTGGCTCTTTAAAATCGGAGGCTCCATGGTACCTGGATCTAGGTATGATGGGACGGGAGAGCAACTAGGGTGAGATGCTATCCTCCTAAAAAAAAAGATGCTATCCTAAAAAGAAAAGGGGGTGTGTGGCCAGCTAACCTGGGTGTCTGGAAGTGCCGGTAAAGAGCATGGTCATAATTCCCGTTAGTGCTGTAGTGGGGAGAAGACACAACTTCGATGTATAGCTCTTTGGCAAACGGAGGCCCAGGCAGCACTGAGCGGCTTCCTCTGTCTTCAGGGGTGCTGGAGCCTTCCAAGTATCTCTATGAAAGAAATACCCACCACCTTATAATCTTCTTCCAAAGAGTCACACTCTGCCCTATCTCCTAGCAGCCAGTATTTCTACTTTCATCCTCTTTCATTCCCACAAGGCTTATGGGAGGAGAAGCCTAGGGTAGCAGAGCTGAATACCAGTATCTTCCCTAGAAAACAGAAACCTCTCCTAATGAGCACCAGGAAGAGGTTTCTGACTGTGACTTTTCTGACATTAGTTCCAAAAAGTTCCCTAGTAAAGATAAGCCTTCTGAGATAGAGTTAAGTTCGGCCAGAGTCACTAGAATGGTGGACATTTCATTCCCACCAACCTTTGAATGGCACCAGGCAGTCACTGGGATTGATACTAGGTGGGCATACTCTTGAATCCAGGCTGTGGGAAAAGGATATGATCTCACTGAAGCTTAAAGGGTTGGTTTAACTGAATGAGCTCCAGTCTGAGGACTCCAGTAGTTTTTCCTCCATTCAGAAGGAAACCCACTCCTGGCTCCCATTCATGCATAACTTGTATCTCTTCTTGACATCCCATGCCCCTAACTGGGTATGCCAGCATCATCCAATACAACTTTGTACGGTGATAGAAATGTTCTACTGCTGCATATGTCTAATGAGCATTTGGCATGTGACTAAAACAACCAAAGAACTGAATTTTTAACTTTATTTAGTTTTAATTAAAGAGTCACAAAGTGGATAGTTGCTTCCATACTGGGCAGTGCAGGCCTAACCATCCATCTAGGTGCTTAACTAAACATTAAACATTTGGGGTGACATATGTTTGTCACCCCAAATACAATTATCTTCTTGAAGTAACCTCCTTAAAGGCAGAAACCAAGAACTTCACTTGGATACATTTAATAAGATATTAAAATGAAACACCAGGCACCAAACATAATAAAGAGACCTCCCTTCAAGGAATTTACAGTATATAATTGGGGATCAGACAGATTACATGAACATAATAAGGCAGAATAAAATAGATGCCATAAAAAAGGAACAAAACGCTATAGGGAGATGTCATATTAAAGTGTTGATGGTGAAATTATGAAAGGCTTTGTGAAGATGGTGGTATCTTTAGATGGGCTTTGAAGGAAAGGATGTTAGCATTTTAACACATAAAGGTGAGAAGAATAGGAAAGAATCTGAAGCCAAGGATAAGTATGGGCAAAAGCCTTTAAGTATCATCCTCCATATTACCCAGCGCGATACTGGATACACTGTAGCAATTCAACAAACCTCTGATTAGACTGAGATTAATGTATACCCCTGGTAATTTGTGCATCTCACATTTCACTGAATAGAAGACAGCCCTTCCCATGCACCACCACACTCTGGAGGATAATGATACTTTGAACGTAGAGAATAAATAAAGCTTAGACATTAAGCGAAAAATCCAAGCAAGATCTAAGGAGTACGGGACCTCAATTTTACAGCTCTGGTCTTCCAATTCAGTTAAAACAAAGAAGAAGGGATAAGGGGGATAAGAATTCCTGACCTCAGTCCTATATCCTACCTGAATTCTGAGCTCTCCCACTTCTAGAAGATCACAGCCGAGATTGAAAGCCAGAGTGGCAGGCACGAGGGCCAGTCCATCAGCGAGGGGCTCTCCCAGCTGCCCGGAGCTGGGTCCCAGCCTTTCAGAGAGGTCCCAGCGAGGCTCTAGGACCTGCACCTTGGCCAAGTGTGGCTGGGAAGTGTTCGCTGACTCTCCGGCCCGGGTCACCCACACCCATTCGCCCTGGAAGAGGCCGAGGCTACGGAGGCAACTCCGGCTCACCCGCAGTGAATCTCCAGTCCCTCCCAGAACTCCCCGGAGTCTCCGGACTGTACCGGAAACCGCGAAGAAGGACACCAAGGGCGGGGGTGTGGGCTGGCTGCTGTCCCCAGTCTCCGGGCCCAGTTTGGACCGCCCACGGAGCTCAGTCACAGCTAGCCGCGTCCCTGGGCCCAGCAGTCCTTGCAATGCCGGCCGCGTCTCCAGCACCCGTGGTCCGGGCACTGGTAGGACCTCTCCGCGCCTCACTAGCAGCGGTCCGATTCGTGGTCCAAGCCCGGGCCCCGGCGAGGTGCCAAGCAACGCCCAGCCCAGCGCTGGGGGCCGCCGCACAGGCCGCGCCCGCACCCACGCGCCGGAGCCTAAGGCCAGAAGCCGCAACAGCGCACGGCTAACCAGCAGCTGCGGAGGCCCGGGACCCTGCTCTTCGGTCCCTGCCCCCGTTCCTTCCAGGGCCGCCACTAGCAACGCCGGCCCTGCCGGGCTCTCCGCCGCAGGCCGCAGGGCCAACACCAGACCAAACCCCGCCGCAGGCCACGGGCCCCCAGGTGGCAGCAACACCGCCAACGGGGCTGTCTCGTTTGGGAAAGGCTCCAGGACCCGCAAGACCGCCAACACCATGTTGACAGGAGCCCGAGGAGAAAAGCGAAGCCGCGAACCTTCCGGAGCCCAAGAGCCGGACCGCACAGGCGCACACGCCGTTTCCGCTTCCGTCGGGGGAGGTGCGAGGCGAGTGGGTGGGGCGTCGGGTGCAGCGCGCTTGCTCTGAGAGGCTGAACTGCGCCCAGGCTTGGCCAGGGTAGCGCCTCAATGGCGGTAACCTAATTACTGCGGTAGCATGGTGCTTACGCACGCGTCCTTTGAACTGTTTCCCGGGATTTACCTTTCTCGCCTGTTAGGGAAGTAACGTCCTCTCAAATACCTTACACATAGCTTGTACTTAACAGTTTATTGAATGATCAGTGAAGGGTCAGCGAGCCGTGGACCAGCTTCGGCCTGGGGCTGGGAGCTGTGGGTGGAGTATTAAGAAAGGAGTGCATTCCTCTGTAGAAATTCTACAGTTCCCACTGTGGAACTGTAGGCAGTGAGGTTTGGGGGTTGTGGGAAGGTTGCAGAAGGGAGAGGTAGGATTATAAGAGTGTCTCCGACATGCTTATGGATATGTACTGCCTACTGGCTGAATTACTGAATGTGATTCATGTGGCCCTGAAGTGGTTGGTGCTGCCACACCTGTTCCCACATATCCTACACAAAACCCACGTTCCAGTGTTTCTTGTCCTGTTTCTTTACTCCCACCAAGCGTGAAGCAAAGACAAAGCAGATTCGCTTTTTAATCCCTCCAAAACCAGTTGTTCTTCCCCAGCCAATCCTTACAAACCCGAGATCCAGTTCCTGTTTCTAGCTTGGGGAGAGAGGGGGCAGCAGAGCGGACAGAAGAGAGGGGTTCAAGGCTTCAGTCATGAGCGCCAAACCAACAGCTTGTTTCCCGCCTGTACTGTCAACTTAGATCCCATATTTTTTTTTCTGTCCCCTTGCTCTGTACAAGACACTGGACACTGGTAGGCCATACTTCCAGTTATTAACAATATATTTGTACTTAGAATCAATGGATCAGTTGGTGGCAATCTACTCTTTGTGGACCTTGCATTCTCTTCCAGCTACTCCTTCCCAACTTTCCCCTTTCCTTCATGTCAAGCATCTTGAGGCAGTCTTCTACTCTGAACATTATGCATTCCTGGAAATCCAAGAGTTGAATATTAGACTTACATGTTATAAGGTATTTCCATCCCTAGAGCTACAAGAAGATATATATACACACACATTTTTTTAAGATTTTATTTATTTTTAGAGAGAAGGAAAGGGAGGGAGAAAGGGGAAGTGAAACATTAATGTATGGTTGCCTCTTGTGCACCCTCTACTGGGGACCTAGCCTGCAACCCAGGCATGTGCCCTGACTGGGAATTGAACCAGCAACGCTTTGGTTTGCAGGCCCGCACTCAATTCACTGAGCAACACCAGCCAAGGCTGAAGATATATTTTTAAATGTCTGATTATAGTTCCTGGAGGTACCTCTAGTCCTAAACCTGAAATTGCCCAGTTTTACATCTTTACAGCAGCATGCAAGAATGTACTAGGTAGCCCTGGCCAGTATTGCTCAGCCAGTTGGAGCATCATCCCTTGCACCAGGTGTCTGAGCATTCAATTCTGCGTCAGGGCACATGCTTAGGTTTTGGGTTTGGAGCCCATGTGGGAGGCAGCCAGTCAACATTTCTTTCTCATATAGATGTTTCTCTCTCTCTCTAAAATCAATAAATGTATATATGTATGAGAATATACGTATATACATATGTATATGTATATGTGTGTGCATATATATGTATATACATATGTATATGTGTGTGTGTATATATATATATATGAAAATGTACTAGGTAGCTGAATTTGCATGAATAAAAATTCCTATTTGGTAGTTCTAAACTATTACGTGCCTCTGTCCCCGGCCTCCTAGAGGGACCAAGGACTGGGAGGATGGTAGGGTGGGTCCAAACAGGATATGCCTGCCAGCTTCATACACAGTATAGCAGGCAAGCTCTAGGCCGTAGGACTATGGTGCCCCTTGAGGCCTTAGGAACTGGTAAATACATCTGGTATTCTGTCCCTGTCAGTACCCATACAGACACAAATATCCATCTACAAAGAAATGTCCTTTCCTTTCAGGCATTGCCCCCAGCAAATAATGACTGGCGTGCAGGCCACTCTGCATTACCTTGAAATCATCATTAGTCATTGGGAGCCAAATGCTACTTCTGTAAGATAGCCAGAAGCCTGTATTTGTTGTTTTTATTCCCACACCTCTTTAGGCTCTTCAACCCACTATAAGCTTCCTTCTGCTCCTCTGAAACTTGCCTGCAGAGATCACCCATAACCTCTCAACTGTAGAATCAAGGTGATGCTGTTTGATCTTTATCTTTCTCTGGAATCTTACACTATTGACCAATTCTTTCGCTTCCTTTGCCATTATGACACTAGTTTTCCTCCTACATCTCTGATACTCAACTCCTCCCATTCCCTTACCATCCATCCTCCCCACAATCCAGTGAATCGCCAAATCCTGTTGATTCTACACATTTCTCAATTCCATCCTTTCTTCTCCACGCCTGTGGCCATTGTTTTATAACATTGCTCTCCTGGGCAAGGACCACACACTTATTCTGGAGCCTTCTCCAATTGCTTCATGTAATCAATCTGTTACTGGTGTCCACTTTCTGAAACATATTCCTCCAGCAGCCTCTAGGTTTGTGCAATTTATTACACTGTATCTTAATCATCTGTTTATACATGTCTGTGAACTTCATCACACTGGAACTCCTTTAGGGCAGGAACTGATCTTATCCATTATTAGGACATTGGCTTGGGCAGGGGTGGGACCTAAGGGATGTACTTCCCGAAACAACGAGGTAGCTTTTCCACCGCGTTTCCAAGTGCGCAAATCTAGCTGGTTCCCCAATCCCGGGATACTTGGAGTAGAAAAGGGATCCTCTTCCCAAAGTTGCAACAAACCCAGGATTCTCTTCTCATCTTATCCATGCCCTGGCCCGCCAGGCTTCCCCTTTGACTCTCTGCTAGCCCTGTCTAGGAAACGGATGCCCTCCAGTATTCCTGGGCGCTCTCTACACTAATTTTGCTTATGCAATTAGTGCAGCAATACCCTGATGAAGATAGGTACCCTTCATTTTAGGGCTTCTTTCGAACTGGGAGGAGGAGCAGAGTGGGGATGAGTGAGAGCCACTTTAGAAAAGAACCGGCTGCGAAGAAAGGCCGAGGCCGACGTACCAAAAACACCGGAGTGCGGCACTCGGGACTAAGCCTGGGCTTCCCCTTACCCCCGCCTCTTTAACTAAGCTCGACCCACTTTGGGGCGGGACCTCCCACTTGAGCCAATTCTTGGAGCCTAACCCTGGCGGTTTGTACTCTTCCTTCCCAATGAGAAAAAAAGGAAGCAGCTTGGCTCCAATGACCAATCCGAAGAGGCGGTGCCTGGTTGTCAGGCAGGTTTGTAAGAGTTCGAGCCAATTGGAGGCGCAGACACCGATCGACCCGGGCGCAGCGCGCAGGCGGTGGCGAAGAGACGCCGAGCGGGCCGAGTGCGGCCGAGCAAAGCCGGAGCCGGAGCGGGGCTGCAGAAGCTGGGCCGGGTCCGGACCGGCCGAGATGCCCTATAAACTCAAGAAGGAGAAGGTGAGCGTGGCCCTTTCACCCGCGCCTCCGCCTTGGGGCCTGCGCGGAGCTCTGGGAGGGGCCCGAGCCAGGCCCGGGACAGCCCCAGACTGACCCTCCCGTCCGGCCCCCGCAGGACTCCCTGGGCCAGCCCTCAGGCCCCGCTGCTGGTCGCACCCCTAGCCTGTGCCGCAGCTGGGAAAGCGCCTCACCTTGCGCGGGATACAGTCCTCCCCACTTACACCTCCCGATCTATCCCGGGCCCAGGGTAACCCCCTCCCTGCAGATCTGCCCCACTCCCAGGTCACTTCCCTGCTTTTTCTCCCCTTACCACTCACTCCCTCCAAGCCCCCACCCGTTTGCCCATTTGGGACAGCCCGCCATCTGGGGTAGTCCCTCCAGAACTACTCCCCCTTCCAGCCCCTTCCCTCCCCTTCTGACCCGCCAGGGCCTGGGCCGGCCTTCTCCACCGTCCCCTACAGCCCCTTCTCCTGCTCTGCCAAGCTCCCTGACCTAGAACAGCTCTGCTCTCTCTTCTCCATCAAATCTGGCCTAGGCCCCTCCCTCTAGTTCTTTCTTCACACACAAACTTGTGAGACAGAACTGAGCCTTTCCTTCTGTCCGTGGAACCTCAGAATGTCAGTGCTGGACTGGACCTCTGAATGCATTCAGTGCAATCCGGAGTGATACAGATGAAGAGACTGAGGCCCTGAGTGGGAAAGGGACTTGGCCAAGGTCACACAGCCTGCTGGAGGCCCAGCTGCAATATCGGGGCTCTTCTAAGAGGCATCAACCAACTTCCAGGTTCATTCTAAACCAGTCACCTTTCCTAATCTGTGCAGGTTCCTTCCCTTAATCCTTTTCATTTTTCCCTTTTTGCATCAGTGCTGGACTTATGTCTTCCCTGAGCCATACTGTCCTCAAATCTGGAATCTGCCCTCACAGATTAATTCTCCTTCTTACCCCCTGGACTGGCCGCCCCTGAACACCCTCACCTTTGTTACGGTGTCCTGACGCAGGCTGTTCTTGATGTTGCCTTCTTTCACCTTCCCTGTCTACCTCCATACCACCTTCCCCTGTTCCTCATCCCTGCCTTTCTCTGCCCTCTGTTTCCTGCTGTTGCTGAAGTCTGACTCAGAGGTGTGGCTCCTTTGAGATACAGACTCACACAGAGGATGCTAGAATACTAGTTCCAGCCTCCCCCAGCTTCTCCTCTCCTGGGCTGGCCCCTCCTGATGGGGATAGCTCTGGCCTGGTGCTCTGCACCAATATAAAGCAACCCACTTTATGACCCCAGAGGTGTCATGCTTTCATTTGCCCTCTGATTGGCTTGGTTGCTGGGCTGTCATCTCTGACCTTATTAATTAAACTCTTTATCCTGGGGCTGTTGGAGATCTGCCAGGGTTGTCCCCATAACCTCTTAGGGCCTGACGTAGGGTTGGTGATGTTGTAGTAGGCACTGAACTCCTGGGGTGCTGAGCTGGTCAGTGTTGTGTGCCTCACCCAGACCCTGTCCTTGGGGAGTAGGCATGCTGCGGTGGTTTGGACAGCTTAGCTTTGATGATACACCCACAAGTCAGCCACACGGGGGGTAAAAGTTCTCCTTCAAAAGGGCGGAGGGGCATGGAATTCAGGAGTAGCTGGTGAGGTTTCTACCTATCAGTAGTTTTTAGTCTGATGGAACAGATACTGTCCCATCCACAGAAAGCCTTTCTATATTAGATGATTGAGAAGAAGAAAAATTTTGATTAGACTTGCTAGGACCGAAGGTATAAGTATTGGGTTGGAAAAGTGTATTAGAAGGATTAGGGTACGTGGGGCCAGGCATCTCTGAGCCCCCTCGAGGTTTAACATTCTGCTTTTGATTTCCAGTTGCATTTGGCCTCCTCCTTGGTTGGCAAGTCCTGAGGAGGAGGAAGGTGACATGGGACTGAGGTCTTCCTGGATGGGGTGGGGACCAAAAGGAGGGGTGGGTAAAGCATCTTTATTGCTCATCCATCACTTCTCCTGTTCTCCTTCATCTCTGTTGCTCCCAATCCTGGCCATCCTTCAGAACTTCATTTCTGAGGCTTTTCCTGAACCCTTAGGAGTGAGCTCTCCCTCCTCCCCTGGATTTACAGAACACTTGGTAGGTCACTTAGGCCCCTTTTGTGTTCTCTTGGACTGGAATTAATTATGGATAAGTCTTTTCTTCTCCTTGAGATAATAACTAAGTTCCATTTTGGTTTGGTATTTTCCTTGCACACAATAGGTGCTTGGTGCATGGGTGCTGAGTCAATCCCTTGGGGGTATTTGCATCCCTCCTCTTCCCTTATATTCTGCTCTGGGACATACATCTTTTAGGTTCCTGAGTCAGGTGCCCCTGTTCCCTCCCACTTTGTTCTTGTTCACAGTGATAGTAATAACATGGACTCACATTAAGGTTTTCATGTACTAGCCCTGGCCGATGTGGCTCACTTGGTTGAAGCATCATCCTATAGCTGAAAGGTTGTGGGTTCAATCCTCAGTCAGGGCACATGCCCAGGTTGTGACTTCAATCCCCAGTCCGCGTGTGGGCACGTGTGACCCCTGGTCTGGACGCCTCTGATCCCCAGTCAGGGTGCGTACAGGAGGCAGCTAATCAATGCTTCTCTCTTGCATTGATGTGTTTCTGTCTCCCTTCCACTCTCTCTAAAAGCAGTGAAAAAAAAAATGTCCTCAAGTGAGGATAAAAAAAAGATTTTCGTGTACCAGGCACTATGCTAAGGGAATTAGGTTCCGTGATTATCATCATTTAGTAGATGAGGAAACTGAGACTCAGAGAGGCTAGTTAACTTGCCACTCTGATTATATAACTAGTAAGAATTTGGCCCAGAACACAGAGCTGGTCCCACCGTGCCTTGCAGCCTTGGACTGCTGGGCTGGGCTCAAGTGTGCACTTCACCTGTTCTGCAGGAGCCAGGGAGCGGGGCAAGTTGCGGGCCTGGCCTTCCCACGCCTGCACACACCCAGGCAGCTGCATCTCTCCTAGGTACACTTCCTGAGAGACATGACTGAGTGTGTAGGGTAGATAGGTAGGTGGAGGGGCACAAAAGAGATCCAGGAGCTTATGATTAAGTAGAAAGATGAGACATAAATGAAGAGAGGTCAGTTTTGTGCAAGAGGCCCACACCCCCAGGTGTGCAGTCCGCTCGGTGTTGTGTCCTGCCTGCACCCCTCATCCTTTTCCTCTCCGCCCCATGGTCTGAGCCACTCTCTGGCCCCTTGAGGAGGGGTCAGTGTGCCCAGCCCAGTCAGTAGGCACTAGGAGAGGACTCAGCACCAAGAAGGAGCCTGCCTGCCGATGTGACTGCTTGGAGCTGCTCCACACCTGCGGATGGCTTTCTTCCTCCCTGCCCCCACGAAGCGTTCCCCCTACTCCTGCCCACACAGAGCTTTCTTCTCTCCGAAATCCTTTTGCCCCCATAGTCACAGTCATTTGATTTAACACTTCTTACTGAAGGGGCTTGGATGTCGTTGAGTCACAGAATCTCAGAGCTGGAAGTGATTTCCAAGGTCCTCCAATCTAGCCTTCATTTAAGGCGTGAGTCCCTTCTGTGGCATGCCCTGGAGCAGGCATGAATGCCCCCTGCTTGATTGCTCTTGGGCTTGGGGAGCGTGCAGCCTCACCAGGGGGCCTGTTTCTGTGCAGCTGCTCTGGGAGAAAATTCTTCCTTGTTTGGAGCGTCATCCCGTCTTCCTGCCACTTCAGCCTGTGGCTCTTAAGCCTCTGGATCTACATAGAACAAGTTGCATCTTTTGTCCACAGGGCAGCCCTTCAGTCATCTGTGAAGCTCCCTCTTGCTCCCCCTCCCACCGTGACTCCTCCTTTCCATTGTTACCTTTCCCAGTCCCTGCAGCTGTTGCTCTTAGGATGAGCTTTTGAATCTACTCCCACTATGAGCTGTATTCCCCCCCCACCCAAGAAAACCTAGAATTTGTCTTTGTCCTTCCCAAAGTCTGGTGCTCACAGCTGAACCAGAGCCTCCAGAACGGCTCCATCAGTGCCAAGGACAGGGGCGCTTTCATGTCCCCCCATGCCGAGCTCTCCACAGTCTGTTAACTGGACGGAAGGTCAAGTGGGCTGCCAAGATATCCGTGGCACAGAGATGATTAGTTTTGAGCTTGCAGTCAGACCACAATCCCCAAGTCTTTTTCACATTTTCCTCATCCTGTGCAGTTGCTTTTTTTTGGCCCCAAGCATAGAAAGAGTTGCTGAGCAGGTCTCTGAGCCAAGGGAGACTGGGACTAGCACTCACTTTTTGCAGCAACTCAGGGCCTTACCCACATTTCTGTGGTTGTCCACTGAGGTGTTCTTGGGACAATTCCTATACCTGTTAGCATTCCTGGGCCCCACTGATCGTGCCGGTAGCACTCTCTTGTGTGGGTGCAATTAGCGACATCAAAAATAAAAAGCCTCCTGCTCTTCCCAATGGCCTTGAGGGTAGAGTAGTGACTCCTTTCTGTCCAGCGTGAGAGCCTCAGGCCCCCTTTGCCCTCGGTAGCCTGTTCCATGGTGCTACCTGGCCCTGGATGTTGACAGAGGTGCTCCCTGGCCCTGATTCACACACCAGCCTTGGGAGGGGAAGAGCATTATCATGCTTAGTTATTGTGCGTTAGAGATGTCTTCCCGACCAGATTCTAAACTCTTTGGAGGGACTGAGTTTCCCTTTGTGTACCGCAACCCCTCCTCCCCTGGGCTAGGTACAAGGTAGGTGCTTGGTGATTCTTATTGATCGATTGATTCAACTGGAAGAGGATAATTACAGCAAAGACCTAAGGAAGGGGTCTGGATAAGTCCTCCTCCTCCCCTGGCATGTACTAACTCTAACTTCATCTTCTTCCTTCAGGAGCCCCCCAAGCTTGCCAAAGGCACAGCCAAGCCCAGCAGCTCAGGCAAGGATGGTGGAGGCGAGAGCACTGAGGAGGTAATAAATACGAATGTGGGCGCCACTCTGGTTATGCTGCCGGCACCAGCTCCAGGGAAGGAGGCTCCACAGCACGGGAGGGCCCAGGACTGCCCATCCAGTCTGCCCTCAGGCAGCCTGTCCCTTTGGCTGGTATAGAGCAGGGAAGCTCTCCCACCCTTCAGACTCCCCAGTGGTTCCTGTGAAAGTTGGATCTCTGCCTACCAGCTTTGAATACTGAGAATTCCTTTTCCTTGGGGCCAAAAGCTAGGGGTACCAGGTCCTGGGGAAGGGAAGAAGTACATGGGTGCTCAGTGGGGTGGCAAGTGGCTCTGGGTGGGGTAGGGAGTGGGGAGTGGCTGGTGTTCCTGAGTTGGGCTGGGCCCACTGCCCTTGGTCCCGATCAGTTGGGAGCTACTGAAGGACAGTCATGAGCAGAGGTCAGCGCAACCCAGCAATCTAGGGCTGTAAAGCAATAAATGGCAATCAGAGAGAGCACTGTGGGGAGGAGGGCCTTAAGGAAGTCCAGAGTATGTCCAGGAAGGTCTGTGCGCGTGCTCAGTGGGCTGCTCGGGGCGGTGGATGGCCCTATGAACACACTGAGCCGGTGCCAGGGTTACCCAGGGGCTGGTGGTCCTCTGCTTCTCTGCTTCCTGCCTCCTGTTCCAGACTGTTCAGAGGGATGCACAGGACATAGGGGCAGGTCTGGTGTGTTTCGGGGAGTAGATATCTCAAAAAGTGTTTGGGGTTAACTCTGGATGTAGATTTTTCCGGGTAATTCTTGTCCCTATCCTATCACCTTTGAAGAAAACCAGCACTTTTCACACCTGCGGCCATTGCGTTGGGCCTCACTGGAGCAATCAGAAGAAGCAGGGTGGCTGTCCCCCACTTTACAGACACAAGAGTTGAGGACCACAGAAGATAAATTCCTCCGTTCTCTACACTGATACAGCAGTCCGATCAGGTCTCCAGAATAGTCCTGATCACTGGGTGTCGTAACTGTTTGTTCCCACGTGTTTTTCCCCACCACACTGCGGACTCTGAGGGAGGACGCTGGCTTCTTTCCCGCCCCTGTGTGCTCATGCACGTGGTTCACAGCAGCTCGGTAGACACCAGTGGGGAGCACTCCCTCTGGGTTCAGTCTCCCCTTTAGGAACAACAACATGTGTGGAACCCACAGGGAAGGTGGTTGGGAACTGGCACCTGAATTCAAAGCATCAAGAGAGCCTTAGAAACAGGATTTAGAGGGACAGAAAGAGCCCGGGCTGGTGTGGCTCAGTGGACTGAGTGGCGGCCTGCAAATCAGAGACTCACTGGTTCGATTCCCAGTCAGGGCACATGCCTGGGTTGCAGGCCAGGTCCCCAGTTGGAGGTGTGTGAGAGGCAACCACACATTGATGCTTTTCTCCCTCTCTTTCTCCCTTTCTCCCCCTAATATTTTTTAAATTTTTAATAATAAAAATATTTAGTTTTAATAAATAATTTGTATTATTTATTTTAAAAAATAAATAAAATCTTAAAAAAATAAGGGACAGAAAGGAATAGTTAGGGGCTGTACCTTTTGCCTACTTAACTCATACTTGTTCCGTTATTACATTGATGTCATTTCCTGAAATCGGCCTACTTTGACCCCCCTCAGCCCCCCAGGACAGGGTCAGGGGTCCTGCTATTTGCTCCTCTGGCACCCAGCACCATCCACGGCAGCACTTAACCAGAGCTGTAATGCAGCAATTCCATGCGAATTCATTGTCTATCAGTTGGCTCCTTTGTTAGCACGCGAGCTCTGATGTGAAGCCTTTTAATGCCAGAGGATCTGGCACACTGGAGACACCAGCATTTAAATGCATTGGTGAGTGAAGAGTGAATGAGCAAATAAACCAATTCCAAATGAGAACTGGAAGGAACCTTAGAGTCTAACCCCTCCTTTCATAGGTGGGAAAACGAAGGCCAAGCAGGTTAAGAAATATGCCAAGACCAGCTCCTAGAAGCTCTCCACTGCCTTTCCGGACAAATCTGATAAAGGCAGTAAGTCAATATTGGGCCCTCTGGGAAAGGAGTGAGTTCACCTTTTGCTCTGTTTTGTGAGATGCTGCTCAGGGCTTAACTGTAAGACAGCTGCAAGATTCTGCTCCATGCTTTTCTAGAAATGTACCCATGTGGCTCCAGGGAGAGGGACAGTGGAAAAGTTGGTGGCCAGGCTGTAAGGCCCAGGACATCAAAGGCTATTTGGTACAGTCTTTTCCTCGCCCCTCATGTAGTCCAGAATTCTGGGCTCTTAGAGCCAAATTTGCCCTGTGGTAAGCATTTGCCAGTCTTTCCAGTTGACCCTAACAACTACTGCAGGCAACATTGATTTTATTGAATTGTGTGTATTAGTTTCCTAGGGCAGCCATAACAAATGACCACAAACTGGGTGGATGAAAATAACAGGTTTATTTTTTCACAGTTCTGGAGGCCAGAAGTCTGCAGTCAGGGCGTCAGCAGGCCATTTCCCTCTGAGGTTCTAGGGAAGAATCTGAGCCATGCCCCTCCCCCAGCTTCTGGTGGCTTCCAGGGATCCTTGGCGCACCTTGGCCTGGAGATGCATCTCTCCGGTCTCTACCTCTGGCCTCCCATGGCCTTCTTCCCTGTGTGTGTGTGTGTCCCCGTCTCTGTGTCCAGATTTCCCTCTTAGTGAGGACACAAGTCCTGTTGGATTTAGGGCCCACCCTAATCCCAGATTACCTCGTCTTAACTGGATTATGTCCGCAAAGACCCTATTTCCAAATAACGTCGCACTTACAGAATTCAGGGAGGGACACTGTTCTACTCAGTACGCTCTATACCAGGCATTGTGTCGATCACACTTAATCTTGTGATCAACATTTAATCATCATATGCATTTAATCTTATAACTTTCTCTTTTCATCTTTACTGTGCTCCCGCTCCCCTCGGGTCACTCTGTTATCATTATCCCCATTCAACAGATGACACTGAGGCTTAATAATGCAAGGTAGCTTTTACGCGGCAGTAAAACAGCAGACCAGAGCTAGAAGTCTCCCTAGGCCTGTGCGGCTCGGAAGCCGGTTCTTCCGTGTCCTTGATGACACTGCACACTGGCTCTGAGATTCTGGGAGACAGCCTCAGACTGGAAAGGGGCCTCAGGAGATCAGGTCAGACTTCCCTGACCTGCTGTTGCTGGCCGGGCTCTTGTTTGGTCTGTCTTTGGAGGAAACAGTTCGGGGCTGTGGGCTTTTCTGTGTGCTGTGCCCTGTCCCGAGTTCTGGGAGGGGAGGTGGAGGGAGGAAGAAATTATCCTCTTCTCCCCCACTGCAGCCTGATCTCCCTGTAGCCAGACTGTTGCCCTGAAACCGTGTTTGGTCTTACCAGTCCTCCACTCCAAAACCTCCGTTGGCATCTCACTGTGCAGACTCGGACTCACACCCTCGGCCATGCCGAGCCGCCTACCCACTCCTTTAACTCCCATCCTGGTTTCTTGTCACATGAGCCCTTTGTGGCTCAGGGTCCTTACTGATGTAATTCCATTGACCTGGGCTGCTTTATTTCTCTTTCTTCCTTTGCCTAAAGTCGTATTTATCCTTTAAGGGCCAAAATAAAAGTCACCTCTTCAGGAACATCTGCCCTCCAGGCTCCCATACACTGTGCTGCTTTCTCTGCCTTTGCATTTCCCTCGTTCTAATAGCTGCTTTCCGTGTCTGTCTCACCCACCGGACTCTGAGCTCTTTGAGGGCAAGGGCCACGTCCCATCCACCTTTTAATCTCTGATACTGAGAGCGTGATATTTATTGAATGAGTGAAGGGAAGAAAAAATTAAGCACAACTAGATAGAGCTCTAGGTGTCAGTATAGGAGCGAATGCCTCTGTGATTTTCAGGGTTTTAAACTAAAATGATCTTTATTTGGCTAGTTAATTTATTATATAAAAGTTATAACATTAGTCTTGGCATTTTTCACTGTTTATCTTTCATCTTTCTTTTACAACACTTTCTATAGTGCTTAAATAATATTCCTACCTCCTACTTTCTATGTTTAAATATGTGGGCTGAATTTTTTTAATTTTATTTATTTATTTTGAGACAAGGGAGAGGAGGGAGAAAGAGAGGGAGAGCCCCACCAGTGTGGGGCTGCCTCTCACACGTCCCTGACGGGGGACCTGGCCCGCATGTGGGTTGAATTATTAATAGTGGCTATTAGGATGCGGTCGGACCAGCATTGGTTCAGAACGAGCAAGTACAGTTGTCGTCTCCTGAGTGTCACATGGTGTATAAATCAAAGTGTCACTGGACGGCTGGAGGCCTGAGTCTAGGAGGGCTCCTTGGAGTTTGGGTCCTGCTGGGAGTCCAGGCAGAGGCGATGGCCACCACAGAGTGGGCCACTCTCAGAAGTGGGACCAGGTGGGACACGGTAGAGGGTGGGGAGCAGGTTGGCCGAGCTGACTTTGGTCCAGTCACGCTCTGATAGCTGCAGAAGGTCCTCCAGGGGACTCACCTGCCTCCCACAGCCAGCCCCGGTCAGGGAGGGGAGGTCAGAAGCTGGAGCTTTTAGGAGAAGGTGTTGAACATGAAGTGAGTCTCGGGCATATCTTCATACCTCCCTTCTGGCCAGCATGCTTCCTAGCGAAGGGAGAACAGACCAGGGATGCTCCTTGGGTCTGGGGCCTGGGAGCCAGTGGTCCTTACAAAACCACTGTGGCTTTTAAATTTTGATTTTTAGCCATGCAACCTTCTCTTGAAACCTACATGCAGAATGGTTGGGAAACCACTAATCTAGTCTCACCCGCTCCTCGGTAGTGGAGAAAACTGAGACCTTGCTTTCCCCAGCGTGTTCTGGGAGGAATGCCTCCTTTCCCTGCGGGCCCTCCTGGTGTGACGTTTGTGGGGGTGCAGGCTGTCTGCGTCTTACCTGGGAGAACAGAGAGGGACTTGTTTTCCCGTGTTTTGTTCCTCTGCTGCCGCGGGGCCCCTCGTCCTACTATCACTAATGTCTCTCCTTCCCACTCTGCTTCTGCCACTGCTGGGGGCTCTGTTCTGAGGCTTCCCAAGTTGGGACAGGAAAGGCCTTGGCCCCAGTCAACCAACCAGACATTCGCTGAAGGCCTGTTAGGTGCCAGTGTTGAGAGAGCCCAGCACCGTGCAAACCAGCATCCAGGCTTTCGAGGGACTTGCTGTCTAGTGGGGGAATGATACCGAACAGACCAAGAAAGAGGTGTCACTGGGGATGATCAGAGAGCCAGTGTATAGAGAGGTAGTATCAGGAGGTTGAGGATGGGGGATGGACACCCGGGGTCTGGGGTCATCTGAGAAGGCTTTTGGAAAAAGGTAGAACTTAAACTGGGTTTTGAAAGATGCAGTGCCCTCTGGTGTCCCCATTTTAAAACAAGGACAGTGCATTTGAGGAAGGAAGTTCCAGGCTGCATTCCTAAAACCCAGGGGATGGGAAGTAATAATAACTATCTCATCAAACTGTAATGGGGTTTAAATGAACAGTATATGTGTGCCGTATATGGAGAGGAGGTAGGGACGGCAGGTGTGAGGACAGCAGGGAGGACTGCTCTCCTGTGGTCCGGTCCCAGCTGGGTGCGGCCACCTGTCCTGCTGCTGCCCGTCTGTGGTTGGGGGTGAGGGCCGTTCTGTGGCTCAGCCCCTCCCCCTCTCTAGACAGGTACCAGGACCGTGCTGGTGCGGGGACAGCCCTGCCCATGCCTGTGTGCAGGCTTCTGAAGATGGGCCTCGTGGGGCTCAGACACCCGTGTCTGGGAGGAAGTAAAGAGATAGCTTTTAAAAATTAGCTGTATTTACAAAATACAGAAAAGCAGAAAAAAGTCACCTATCATTCTGCTGCCACAGGGGGCAGTCCTGACCACAGTGGTGGGCTTGCTCTCGATCTTCCCATCTCTGATGGGTTTCAGGTTCCACGTGTCTCTATGTGGGAGCTCAGGCATGTCCAGTTTAGTATCACCCTTACTTCACTTAGCATAGCAGACAGTTTTCTGTCACTACATGGTTTTAGGCTTTCTGTCTTATGGTAAATTTTTATCAATGTGATAAACACGAACACGTACAGCTTTCAGAAAGCCGGGTGGCGCTCCGGGGCTGTGGCGGGGAGGACAGCCGTGCCCAGGCCCCTCTCCTCCAATGCTCCGTGGCAGCTGCTTCCAACTCCTAACTCTTTCTTTGGAGAGTGGCTTCTGTACTTCCAGATAAGATTCTTTTACTGCTTTTTTTCAAAAATTTTTTGAGGTTTTCATATTAACTAGTGACTTGCTACTGTGGAAAATTAAAACCTCAGTGTCTTATAACTCTGCACACACATTTCCCCTCCTTTCAGAATTCTTACCATCAATTTTCAGTACGTGACTACGACTGAGTAAATATTTTTCACAGCTGAACCGTGTATGGTTACATTTAGTACATAGTTTTCATAAACATAATTTTAACTCCATGATATCCCATGTATTTATTTGCTGTTATAAATAAGGTTGTAAAAAGTATAAAAAGGCCAAAGCCTCTTTTTATACTTACAATTTTTCTTAAGCTATATTTCTAGTAGTTAAACCACCGAGACATGGGAATGAATTTCTTTTAACTTTTAATGGAAGAATGTCACATATTCAGTAAAGTCGTAAGTATAGTAATCTTAGGTGTCTGCTCAATAAATTTTACATGCATTTTGCTATGGACTCCCTCCCAGACCCAGTCAAGATGTAAAATGCTTCCATTGCTCAGAAGGCTCCTCGTGCTGTTTCTCAGTCAGTACGCACACAACTCCCCTCGCCATGCTAGCCCGGCCCTGGAAACGTAGCCGCCTTTCTGACTTCTGTCACCACCTGTTCATGAACTGGAGTGACCTTTTTTTAAAAAAAAGATTTTATTTATTTATTTTTAGAGAGGGGGCAGTGGGGGAGAAAGAGGAGAGAAACATCATTTGGTTGCTTCTTGTGCACCCCCTACTGGGGACCCAGCCTGCAACCCAGGCATGTGCTCTGTCTGACTGGGAATCAAACCAGTGACTTCTTGGTTTGCAGGCTGGTGCTCAATCCACTGAGCCACACTGGCCAGGACTGGAGTGACCATTTTGAAGGCTCTTGATGCACAGGCTGTGGGCATTACTTTGGGAGACATGACTTCGTGAACACTCCCTTCCAGGGATAACCCATAGTTATCTCTGATCCTGGCCTTAGTTCCTTCAGGGCAGGGGACATAAGTGGGCTTGGGGGGTGAGGGATGGTCCAGGCCTGGGGTGGCAGACATCACTTGGGGAGTGGACTTCAACCATTCACTTCTTTGACCAGGCTCAGCCCCAGCTGCAGTCGCAACCCCAGGCGCAGCCGCAGCCCCAGTCTCAGCCACCGCCGTCCAACAAGCGTCCCAGCAACAGCACACCGCCCCCGACGCAGCTCAGCAAAATCAAGTACTCAGGGGGCCCCCAGATTGTCAAGAAGGAGCGACGGCAAAGCTCCTCTCGCTTCAATCTCAGCAAGAACCGGGAGCTGCAGAAACTTCCTGCCCTGAAAGGTACTTGGGAAAGGTCAAGGGGGCTGGTGCACCAGGCCTAGGGGGCACGGGGCATTGGCAAATGGGGGTTTGAGGTGTTTTGGGAGGATGGGACTTCAGCAAATGTGAGGGGAGTTCCACCGGGCCGAGGGTGCCAGGGGGCGGGGTGGGGTAGCGGAAGCCCTGTAAGACAAGTAGGGAGTAGCCGCGAAGCACTGGGGGGAGAGTCTGACTGCTGGGCCCCCTCTAGATTCGCCAACCCAGGAACGGGAGGAGCTGTTTATCCAGAAGCTACGCCAGTGCTGCGTCCTCTTTGACTTTGTGTCAGACCCACTCAGTGACCTCAAATTCAAGGAGGTGAAGCGGGCAGGACTCAATGAAATGGTGGAGTACATCACCCACAGCCGTGACGTCGTCACCGAGGCCATCTACCCTGAGGCTGTCACCATGGTGGGCATGGGGAAGGGAGAGTGGGCAGGGCCGGGGGCCCTGGAGAAGCCCGAGCAGAGCTCTCACCTGGCCCAACCTTTAGTTTTCAGTGAACCTCTTCCGGACACTGCCACCTTCATCAAATCCCACCGGGGCCGAGTTCGACCCAGAGGAAGACGAGCCCACCCTGGAAGCCGCCTGGCCACATCTGCAGGTCGGCCCTGGCTGCCGGGACTGGGGCACTCTGCGACCTGTAGCCCAGGGTACCTCCTGGTCCTTGGGAATACTCCCTGAGTGTATGCTCCTTTCTCCCCACAGCTCGTGTACGAGTTTTTCTTACGTTTCCTTGAGTCTCCTGATTTCCAGCCAAACATAGCCAAGAAGTACATTGACCAGAAGTTTGTCCTTGCTGTGAGTCCCCAAAGTTCCTGTCCTTTTCCTCCTTCTAGCACGTGAACTCTAGGCCCACATCCCTTATTCCAGTCCCAGCTGCTCTTTCTCCTTCTGCAAATATATTGGGTTTTAGCTGTGTCTGTACAGGAGACTGGGGGTTAAACAAACCTACTCTGCCTTCAGAATCTTCCAGAGTAATGAAAAGAAACAACAAAGCAAGTTATCCAGCCCCCTCATTGGGGGTGTGCAAACATGCATACTCAGATGACACCTTGGGTAGGGCAGTGTAGTAAAACCACTCCCCCCAGACACTTGTCCCCAGGCCCCCTCTCCACAGAGCCTTTGGGCTTCTCTCTGCCAGGACCCCAGGTCACCCCAGCCCTGCCTTTCTCAGCTCCCGCCTCACTCGCTGCCTTTCCTCTTGCCTGCTCCCAGCTCCTGGACCTGTTTGACAGTGAGGACCCTCGAGAGCGGGACTTCCTCAAGACTATCTTACATCGGATCTATGGCAAGTTTTTGGGGCTCCGGGCTTATATCCGTAGACAGATCAACCACATCTTCTACAGGTGAGGCCAGGACCCCAGGCTCAGGAGCAAAGCAAGCACCACTAAGTTGGGGGAAGAAGGGAGGTAGGGGGACTTCAGAAGGGGCATCAGGGTTGTCAAGAGACCCTATTTGCTTCCCTTAGGTTCATCTATGAGACGGAGCATCACAATGGGATTGCCGAGCTCCTAGAGATCCTGGGCAGGTGAGAGGCGGGGTGGGGGCGCATGTGCCTGATGAAGGTTGGGAGGTTGGTGCACTCGGCCACACCAGGCCCTTTGGTCCTAATAAGCCTCTCTTAACTCCTAGCATCATCAATGGCTTTGCCTTGCCCCTTAAGGAAGAGCACAAGATGTTCCTTATTCGTGTCCTGCTTCCCCTTCACAAAGTCAAATCCCTGAGTGTCTACCACCCTCAGGTAAGCTGCCTTCCTCCTGACCATCCCTGACCCTGAGAGCAGAGAAATGACAGGGAAGGAAGCTCTGTAGCTGGGATGCGGAGGCAAAGGGAGCCGGTGGGGTCATTTCCTGTCTACACCTCCTTTTCCATTTGGGGTCTTGCTTCTGCCACTGACCTGCGTGAGACCTGGGCCCTACCCTCACCTCCTTTCTACCTCAACCTTCTGCAGCTGGCGTACTGCGTGGTGCAGTTCCTGGAGAAGGAGAGCAGTCTCACTGAGCCGGTAATTCCCTTTCTAAGCCCTAGTGCCCCCCTCTGTCTGTCAGTAGCTATCGCCAGTCTGTATCTGTCATGCAGTGCCATAGGCAGGTGCTCAGGAGGGGTGTAGCCCACCCAACAGGTGACATGGCTTCCTCTCTGAAGAAGACAAACCTACGCACACCTAGGAGATAGATCCAAGCCAGAGACATCAGCAGCCAGCTGAGGCCACCCGTGCTCTGCCCACTGTGGTGGGGAGGGGGAGGAAGACTTCCTGGAGTACCAGGTAGTTGTTGAGAATTTTGTCCCCGTGTCCTCCTCATCTCACAGGTCATTGTGGGGCTTCTCAAGTTCTGGCCAAAGACCCACAGCCCCAAGGAGGTGATGTTCCTGAATGAACTAGAGGAGATTCTGGATGTCATTGAACCTTCAGAGTTCAGCAAAGTGATGGAACCACTCTTCCGCCAGCTTGCCAAGTGTGTCTCTAGCCCCCATTTCCAGGTGAGATCCAGACCCAGCATAATCCCAGCCCTGCCTCCTGGGAACTGAGGGGGTTCTTGAGCAAAGCAAGCTGTACCCCCACCGAGTCCTGCCTGTCCCCACCAGGTGGCAGAGCGCGCCCTCTACTACTGGAACAATGAGTACATCATGAGCCTGATAAGTGACAACGCTGCCCGAGTCCTCCCCATCATGTTCCCTGCACTCTACAGGAACTCCAAGAGCCACTGGAACAAGTAGGAGGCTGCAGTGGGGCTCTGGTTTTGTAAGCTGTGAGGGTGTGGGAGATCTGAAGAGCCAATGATTTCATCTGGTCACTCTGCAAGCGGGGATGGTGCCCGCTGTACGTTCATAGGACCTTGAGGGACTGACTGGGGAGAAGAGATACCTATGTGAGGGATCTCTGGAGTAACAAACAGCAGGGCAGTGGCCTGCATTACACGGCTTCTTGCAGTTAGATATTGTGGCTTTTTGGAGACTTAACTCTATGCTTTAGGAAGCTGATGTGATCTTCATAGTGTGTGTTGAATCTGTGTTGTAAGAAGGCTTTCCTGCTAAACACAAACGCACTGCGGTGCAGACACATCCCACTGCCGGGAGGCCATCCGTGTGGGCTGCAGCGGAGGAGGCAGAGGGCGGAAGGCAGGTCTTGGAGCACGGGGTGAGGGGAAGGATGGCCAGACCAACCGATACCTGTAAAGACCCTGAAATGCCAAGCTCGTCACACAGTTTGACCAGAGATGAGTTTACACTGTAGAAAGGTTTGGGAAACGGGCGTGGTGAGACAGCTCTTAGCAGAGACACCTCCTAGAAGAGAGCAAAGTGGGACCTGGCCCTGAGGACAGGCCCTGGCCCCTCACACCTCATCTTTCCCCTGCTGGCAGGACAATCCATGGGCTGATCTACAACGCCCTGAAGCTGTTTATGGAGATGAATCAGAAGCTGTTCGATGACTGCACACAGCAGTACAAGGCGGAGAAGCAGAAGTGAGTGTGTCTCTGCTCCGGGGGCTTTGGTCATCCATCACCAGCCCCGTTTCTCTCAAACTCCCCTGTCTTCGCTCCCTCAGGGGCCGGTTCCGGATGAAGGAAAGAGAAGAGATGTGGCAAAAGATCGAAGAGCTGGCCCGACTTAATCCCCAGGTGAGGTTTTCCTGCCACTGCCCGGGACTGAGGGGCTGCCTTAGGCTGGGGGAGGGTTTGAGGAGGAATAGAGCAAACAGGTCCAGATTTCTGAAGTGGTTCCCCCACTTGTCGATGCTTCCTTCTCAGTATCCCATGTTCCGAGCTCCACCACCACTGCCTCCCGTGTACTCGATGGAGACAGAGACCCCCACAGCAGAGGACATCCAGCTTCTGAAGAGGACAGTGGAGACAGAGGCTGTGCAGGTGGCAGGGCACAGAGGGAGGCGGGAGCGGCGGGGAGAGCAGAAATACAGACAGCTCTGGAAGGGGGAGGAGACAGAATAGCAGAGCCAAGGAGGGAGGGGGGAAATAATAGAATGTACTGGGAACTGGTCACCATTCCTTGTTTTCTCCATGTCTGCACACAGATGCTAAAAGACATCAAGAAGGAGAAAGTGCTGCTTCGGAGGAAGTCAGAGCTGCCCCAGGACGTGTACACCATCAAGGCGCTAGAGGCTCACAAGCGGGCGGAAGAGTTCTTAACTGCCAGCCAGGAGGCTCTCTGACGCCCTCACCTTCCCTGTGCCGGGCCACAGCCCACTTAACCCTGGGACGCTGCCCCAGCCCTCCACCCTCTGCTCCCCACTGGCTGACCTGGGGCAAGGCAGTGCCTCTCTAGCTACTCTAAGGAGGGTGACACGGCACGTGAAGCAGGGACACTCAGAGTGGTCCTCTTCTCCCAAAATGTGTCTGTGCCTCCCAGTGGCTAGTGCAGACAGGCTGAGCACTGAGACGATTAGGGCTCAGACAGCCGGGGATGCCTGTCCCCTCCTGCTCCCAACCCCACAGCTACCTGAGGCTGCTGAGAAACACACACAGGAATCCATATGCTCCTCCCCTCTTCCCTTCATCCTCATCTGAACTCCAGGGGTCTCCTTTTTCCCTCCGCTGTAAAGCACACAGGGAGCAGCAGGAGACTCTTCTCACCAAAGTTATGTCAAGCCCCACTGGCCCCTAAAGTCAGTAGCTGGAGGGTTGCCAACCCCCAACAGCACAAAGACGCCCCCAGCCCCTGCAATGTGCAGGCTGATGGGGCTGTACTATTTCCTCTTACCCCCTGCCTGACCAAGACCATGTAGGTGGTCAAAAGGACAACTGCATAGGCTGTGGACAACAGGTGATGAATAAAGAGCCCAGCTGGATCAAGAGAAGGGGATGAACAAACACCCTACCTTGTGCCCCATCTTTGGTGAGCAGCAGCCTTAGGATCATAGATATGGAAGGGACCACCTGGGGCTGACTGCTTTCCTGTGCTGTTGGTTCCCAAAGTTAGGAGGAAGGAAACAGGGAGCAGTGTCCGAAGCATGGCTCCCCCTCAACATCTATTTATTTGCTTGTTTGTGCCGGGCAGACCCTTAGTTGTCCCTTTCAGGCATCATGGAGGGGGCAAGGGACTTAAGAGAGCCAGGCCTGGGTTCTAGGGGCACAGGCAGTGCAGTTTGTGGCTGTGTACACAGGGTGCTTTATTCTCCAGAGTGATACATGCTGTGGTGGGTTGGGCTCGGGCCAGTGTCCCCATATGTACAGAACTGAATAAAGTGGGTCTCTGAGAAGTCTGGTTTGCCTTGATGTGGAAAGGGAGATGGGGCGGATGGAGATGAGCATTACAACCAGGGATGTGTCCAGTCCTGTGCTGGTTCCAGTGTGGAATGCTGGCAGGTAAGGCAGGTCTCAAGATGGTCACTTCCAGGCAGGGGATGCCTGCCGGGCTTGGAGAGCCTTCTGTACCATGTCTTCCCACTGGGCATCTGATATCTCCCGAGCCCAGGCAGGAACTCCTGGTGCAGGCAGGCTTACTCCAGCCATTGTCCTTTTCACCAGCTCTACGTGTTCTAAAAGCACAGGTAGAGACCAATTAGTGGATAGAAACAATGGGACCAGTTCCCTCTCTATTTGTTGAATTAAACCAGGGCCATTGGGTTAGCAAAATCACCAAATCCATCTGGTATTTCTAGGCAAGCCTGCCTATTCCCTAAGTCTAGCAGAATGGCATTTTCACCCAGATTCTGAAGTCTGCAAAATACAGATTGCAAACTGTCATTTTAGGAAGAGGGTGCTGCTCTGTGACCTCTATTGGCTCTGGCCAGTCCCTTTCCTCCATAATTATACCAGAATAAAAATAAAAAGGGATCTCTTTTACCTGGATCCATGGGAATAGAGCTGTGGTTGCTCAATGCTGTAGCTCCCTCCTCATCTTCATCATCGCTCTGTAATGGCGGGTCTGGCAAATGAAGCCCCAGAGCCTGAACAGCCAGAGAGAAGACAGTTCAGGGCCGGTCCTTCAAGGGTCCCAGCTTTACCTGCTCAGGTACAATGCCTCCTCCACCATACCTGGATCCGATCCTGGATATCAGCAACTACATCTTCTCCATCTCCCACTGGTGCCAGCTCGACCTCCTCTGGTTCAGGATCTTGGTTCAGGGGCTGGTAGGAGTAGCCAGCTGGGCCTGCCCCGGTTTCCTCTTGCTCTTCCTCAGGCTCCTCACTGCTCCAGTCCCCAGTGCCTTCTGTAGGGCCCTGCTGCGGCCCTAGTTCCTCAGTCTGATTGGGGAAGATACGCTCAGGGCCCATGATGTCTCCCCCTAGAACTACTGTTGCCATCCGGGCAGGGGCTGCAAGAACAGGGAGGCAGGGACAACTCTGATGAAATCAGGTTTACATTCAGCCTCCAATCCAACTTCCTGTGGTTTCCTGTGTCCACAAAACATTTCAACGCCCCCAACCCACCTCAGCATCTCCTCGGCCTTCCATTTTTTTTTAAGTCAGTTTTTATTTCAAAACGAGGCCCACTCGCGTCGTTCGGCGGTATCTTAAACAACAGCCCAACCGCAGACCACGTTTTCTCCCAAAACACACCCCCTCCAGAACCCCGCCTTCCAGCCCCCACTCCTGACTCGGGAACCCCGGGTCACCAAACAAGCTCCCCCAGAAAGGGAGTACCCGTTCCCTCCTCCCCTCTTAATATCGTTCCCCTTTGTACTACCTGACAAAGGCCCTTCAGACCCCAGGGGCTCCCCTTAAATGAACCCAGCTGAACTTTCCCCACCCGCCCCCACCGATTGTCCGCGCCGGTATCTCCGCGCGCGACTTACCAGCTCAGAGCCCCGGGCCCAACCCTCACCTTCACTTCCGGCGGGGTAGTTGCTGGGGTGCCTAGTCCTCCAGCCCCGCCCCATGCTCATGATTGACGCGAGTGAGGACAACGACTCCGCCCCCTGCCCCGCCTCCGTTATTCCTGGTCCACACAACAAAGAACTACACTACCCGATGACCCCCACGGTTTTTTTTTTCCCTTTTTTTTTTTCTACACACAGGCGTAGAATCTCTTTGGGATCCTGCCCACTCCTCAGCCCCTCGCGTCCGTCCCGAAACCGGGGGACTACAAGTCCCGGTAGGCTTCCGGAACTTAGCTCTGACTGTACGTGCGCACTCAGCTGCCCGCCGGAAGAATCGAGCTTGGCTGTGTTTATCTTGTTGGGGACCGAGTCGTCGGTTGACGCGCAGCGGGTTCCAGGCTGCCCGCGACCCCGCCCCGGCCCGGCCTGGCCTGGCAAGGTAGCGCGGGATGGGTGGTGTTACAAGGAAAATTGGAGTTGCTGGGGACGTCCTTCCCCAGAGCTGGAGTCTTAGGGAAGGGGCCTGAGAGTGATGAGGTGGGGGTGGGGAGAGAACTAAGGGAATGATGGGAAAGGAGAGTGTTAATGGGGAAGGAAGGGTCGGGGGAGGATGGAGAGGTGACGGGTGAGCGAGATCTGGTGGCTGGAGAAGGCATTGAGGAAATTGGAAGGAAGACTGGTTATGAAGAGAACGGGGAAGCTGAGGATAATGGAAGCGCGGGTGGGGGGTGCTGTCTGGCGCTGTGGGGGAGGGGAGGTTGGGATGACTGGAAGAATCCAGAGATCGCGTCATATACAGGGAAGAATACTTCTGGGCGAAAGATGTCAATGACTATTAGCGTTTTCACCTTTAGTGGAAGAGGGAAGATGGAGAGCTGTCGGATGGAGCTTGGAGTGATGGGAAACGGGAAAAGGAGAAAACTGCAAAGCTCTCAAATCGAAAAGGGCCAGAAATGGGGAATGAAAATTGCAAGAGACCAGGGAGGGAGTAGGCACGTGAAGGGAATTAAAGAAGTTAAGAATGTGGTAATTATGGAGTCTGGGGGAAACCCCAAGATAACAGAGATCCTGAGACTTCAGGGGCATGCTTCCCATGAGCTTGAGTTCTTGTGGAAGAGAAGCTAAGATTCTCTCTCCACCTTTGCGTGGAATTGCTTCCGTGTGCCCCTATGAATTCTGTACCTTGACACAGCTGAAGGGGAGTAGAAGCTATGAGGGAAGGCAAAGGACTCCCATTCTTAAGCCCTTCAACCTCCCTGCAAGTCCAGATCTAAGATATTTTGGATTGAGGACAGGAGTAATAAAGAGCTCCTGCTGGGGCTCTTTCAGGTTTGGCAGGGTGGCTATTTAAAGCCTGGGGTGGGGGTTGAGGGAGGTTGGGTGGAGGGTAGGGGACTTGCAAGCCTGCCGAAAGCCATGTCTCTTTTTTTGCGAGGGGCCTCCCTTACTTGAGCTTTCTCGGTGCCTGAAGTTCTGCCTTGAACAGGGAGCTGATGATCCACCCAAGCACGGCAGGTGCCTGCCAGCGAAGGCAGTGCCAGCTGCAGGAGGCTTTCCCTGTCAGAGCTTTCAAATGTATACAGTATCACTAGGTTGCCCATTGTCTTAAAGAGATTGTGACCTCTCCTACAGTTTTTTCCTTCTCCTGCCCAAGGCCAATTTTGCTCCCCTTCTTTCCAGGGCACACCCCCATCACCTCCCCCATTTCAGGGACCCAAGTGGAAGAACAGCTGCTGGAAACACTGTGTCTCTACCACAATAGCAGGGTTGGGGAAGTGGCAGGAAAAGAAAACCCCTCCTCCCCACCCCCACTCCCTCAATCTACAGCAGACACATACCTTTCTGGCTTAAGGTCCTAGTTTTGGCAGCATACCAGGCCCAGCTGTCAGAGGAACTCCTCATGCCTGTGAGGTGCCCTGGGTGACCCCAACAACAACAGCTCCATTTGACAAGAGCTTCCTATGAGGGGCTAACTACCCATGGTAACATGGAGGTCCCTATCGTGGATCCCACCCTGTCTTGGAAAGTGGGACTGTCCCACTGTAAGAGCCTAAAAGCTTTTCTGCTGGAAGCACCCATGCCAGCTTTCAGTGCACTCTTTGGGGCTGGCTGGGCTATTAATAGCTCTGAGTATTTTGAGATCCCTCTCCCCACCTTAAAGAGCACAGAGATTCTTAGAGAGGTGGCAGTAAGCAGAGCAGAGGCAGAGGTACAAGAGAAGCCATCACCCTGGGAAGGGAGCTGGGGCTTGTGCCAGACCACGGGCATGGTGGAACCTGTGTGAGTAGGGACGATCACGCTGAGACCTCGATCAGCAGACTCTGAGCTGGCCGGCAGTCAGGTCAGAGTGGCCCCACCCTTGGCTTTTGGAGAACACAGAAACAGGGCTAGCTCCTTGACCTCAGCAGCTCCTCTGGGGCAGGGCCAGCCACCTGAGCTGTGGAGGGGTGGTGTGGGAGGGACACCAGGGTGACACATAGAGGAGAGGGCTGGTCCTGGGCAGAGTTCTAGTGAGGCAGGCAAAGAACCTTTCCTGAGTAGGCCGTGGCCCCAATTTGTACTCAGGTAGCAGAGGCAGCAGGCCGTGCCGGGGGGGCATGTTGCTGTGACCAGTGGCCCAGGGGATGTTACGGTGGACAGTGCACCTGGAGGGCGGGCCCCGCAGGGTGAACCATGCTGCAGTGGCTGTCGGGCACCGAGTCTACTCCTTCGGGGGTTACTGCTCTGGCGAAGACTATGAAACACTGCGTCAGATTGATGTGCACATTTTCAATGCAGGTAAGCTAATGCTGGGCACCACCCTGGGTGCCCACATCAGGGAGGGGAATAGGTAGTTGAATGAATTTTGGTGGTGGGCCCCGTGGCCAAAGGGGATGAGAATGATATCTTGTTTGGGGAAAGTTAGACAGCTTGGAAGAAGGTTCCTAGGGCTGAGCTGAGCTGTGTCCACAGTGTCCTTGCGCTGGACAAAGCTGCCCCCAGTGAGACCCACCATCCGTGGGCATGCTCCTGTGGTACCATACATGCGGTATGGACACTCAACTGTCCTCATCGACGACACGGTCTTCCTTTGGGGCGGGCGGAACGACACCGAAGGGGCCTGCAATGTGCTCTATGCCTTTGACGTCAGTGAGTATGGAGCTACGTTCTCCCACATGGTGCCTCGAGGGGCTGGGAAGGGGGTACTTCAGAGTCTAGGAGGACTGTCAGAGGTGCTTACCTGGCCCATCCTCTCACCTCCTTCAGATACGCACAAGTGGTCCACACCCCGAGTGTCAGGAACTGTTCCTGGAGCCCGGGACGGACATTCGGCTTGTGTCTTGGGCAAGACCATGTACATTTTCGGAGGCTACGAGCAGCTGGTAGGTCTGAGAAGAAAGTAGAGGTTTAGGATGGGAATGAGAAAGAGGAGGGCAACTGAGGATGGTGGGACGGGAGGCTTTGGCCTGCTTTGCACGTTTCGAGGGGAGGCATGGAGAGTCAGAGTGACTGCTGACCCCTCTTATATTTCTTCCTCTGCTTCCTATCTCTTCCCACTCAGGCGGACTGCTTTTCCAATGACATTCACAAGCTGGACACCAGCACCATGACTTGGACCCTTATCTGTACAAAGGTCTGCCCTTTCTTCTTTATCCCAGGTCCCTACCCTCAGTCCAAGAAACCGTAGGAAGCTCACATAGTGAGAGCAGATCCTCTCGCAGCCTTCGTGCTCACCTTCATCTCTCTGCTCCCGCCCAGGGCAATCCTGCACGCTGGAGGGACTTCCACTCAGCCACAATGCTGGGCAGTCACATGTATGTCTTTGGGGGCCGCGCTGACCGCTTTGGGCCATTCCATTCCAACAATGAAATTTACTGCAACCGCATCCGAGTCTTTGACACCAGGACTGAGGCCTGGCTGGACTGTCCGCCCACTCCGGTGCTGCCAGAGGGGCGCCGGAGCCACTCAGCCTGTGAGTGTCTGCTGTGTCCCCGCAGACTCCCCCTTCCTGCCCATTGTCCTCACACTCTGGACATTCTTCTCTCCTTCCAGTTGGCTACAATGGGGAGCTGTACATCTTTGGCGGCTACAATGCAAGGCTGAACCGGCACTTCCATGACCTGTGGAAGTTTAACCCTGGTAAAGAACACTGCCTTTAAGAAACAAGGAGCAATTGAAGGGGGAGGAAAAGAAAGAAATAATCCTGAGTAGGTGAGAGGTCGAGGTTGGAGAGGATGTTGACTGGGCAGGTGTTAAATCTCCATATAAACTTCTCTTTAGTGTCCTTTACCTGGAAAAAGATCGAACCGAAGGGAAAGGGGCCATGTCCTCGCCGGCGCCAGTGCTGCTGTATTGTTGGTGACAAGATTGTCCTCTTTGGGGGTACCAGGTTAGTAAGGGAGAGGGGAGGGAGAGGGGAAGGGACTGAGTCTGTGGCTGACGTGGGAGGCATTTGAGCAAGACGGTCTCGTGGGTCTGCTTTCTTTCCTTTCTCTTTGGATCCCTATAGTCCGTCTCCTGAGGAAGGCCTGGTGGATGACTTTGACCTCATAGATCATTCTGATCTACACATTTTGGACTTTAGTAAGTATACTTATTCCCAAAGTGCTCCCATCATCAGGTCCCTGTCTGTGGGCGGCGACATCCTTTCTTCAGCTTTGACCGTCTCCCTCTCTCGCATTCCTCCTCTCAAGGCCCTAGTCTGAAGACTCTGTGCAAACTGGCTGTGATTCAGTATAACTTGGACCAGTCCTGTTTGCCCCATGACATCAGGTACAGTGAGTGAGTGGCAAGGAGGGATTGGTTGAGGGTGGGTGGCAGCACAAGCCTGACCAGGTTAGCTTGGTCTCAGTGTGGAGGGATAGTTTTTGTTCTGCTAGCAGTGTAGCAGACTTATACAGAGTGAGATGGAAGGGGGTATAAACCATCTGCTGGGTAGATTACATGAAAAAAATTGTTTTTCAAACCAAGATCAGAAGCATCACTTTATGTTTTTTAAGATTTTATTTATTTATTTTTAGAGAGAGGGGAAGGGAGGGACAAAGAGAGGGAGAGAAACATTGATGTAAGAAAGAAACACCGGTGAGTTACCTCTCCTATGTGCCCTGACTGTGGACCAAACCTGCAACCCAGGCATGTGTCCTGACCAGGAATTGAACCAGCGACCTTTTGCTTTGTAGGACTGCACCCATCCAACTGAGTCACACCAGTCAGGGCTTTTTTTTTTTTAATTGATTTGAGAGAGAGAGAAATATTGATTTATTTCATGCAATCATTGGTTGCTTCTTGTATGTGCCCTGACCTGGCATCAAACCTGCAACCTTGGCGTATCGGGACAACATTCTAACCAACTGGGGTACCCAGTTGGGGTAGTCAGGGCAAAAGCATCACTTCTTGAGCTCTGAACCTATACAGTTGCTTTTGTTAACATGCTGAGAAAGTTTGATTAAATCTTAGGACCTAGCTGCAAAGTAAAGACAAGTTCCAGACTTAAGAGAAGTTTGTCCTAGCTACTTCCCTTTGAATAGGTTCAAAGCAAGCACTGAAGTCCTTTGTGTATAATTGTGCCCTTCTGGGTCATTCTATAACACATCCCTCTCCTTGTATCAGTTCAGTTTATTACTTGCTGAGGGTCACTGTGCACGAGGCTGAACTGGTGGGTCATAGGCTGGCCAAGGACTGACTGACATGCAGGCACCTAATACCAGTGAGGGTCTTGGCATAAGGAGGTTCTCGGTGTATCTTTTTAGAATGACAGAATTGTCAAAAAGAGAGATTTAATTTTAACATGAATGGGATGAGTGGGAAAGGACTCATTAGGGAGAGGAGAGCAGAATCAGGCTCCTTGAAAGGGATGGTAGTTCAGAGCAAAAACGGGCATTCCTGAGGTGGGGAGGAGGAGGAGCTGCCTTGTGGGATCTGAGCAGAAGAGAAAAGGTAGGTCGGGAACTTTAGTGAGATGTGTACACCCATGATTTTCTCCAGGTGTTGGGCACAAGAGTATATAAACATAAACAGGAAGTTCACATGAGCTTGCAGGTGGAGTTGTGGGTGGTATTGGATTGGTGGTGGGTGGGACCCGATAAACATAGTAGGGCTGTAAGGAAGAGGTGGCTGTTGATAGTTAAGCTTTAAAGAAGTTGAAGGCACTAGTGTATTCATGGTTTTGTTGGCAGTTCTGAGCTTGGGGGGTGGAGGTTCCTCCTTCTGTCCTTTATGCCTGTCACTATTTGCCTTCCAGGTGGGAGCTGAATGCCATGACCACCAACAGCAATATCAGTCGCCCCATCGTCTCCTCCCATGGGTAGGGGGAAGTTCTGCCGGCACCCCTACTGAGCCTGCTCTTGTCTTCACTGCCCCTGCCCATCTCTCACCTGCCTGCCCCTTTGGACCCTGGTTTACCTCCACGTGGAGTTGTTGGACTAGAGGTGTTTCCAGTGCTGTGAACTCAGTGGGGAGCTGTGGGGGGAGGGCTAGGTTTCCTCCCTCCTTGGGCCGAGGGCCCCTTCCCTTGGTGCTCTGTCCCATCCACCTCCTTCCAACTGCTCCTGGGTCTCTGCTCTGCTCCAGGCCGGCCAGGCTCTGCTGAGAAGTGAAGGGAATGGGGAGAAGGGAGAAGCAAGCAGTGTCTGGGCCTCAGAAGCTTCCCCCAGCTCTATTTTCACCCCGTCCCTGCTTAAGCCATGAGCACTGATTGGGAGCTGAGAGAAGTTGCAGCTGTTGCCATGAAACCTCCTTCTCCCTGACCTGGGGAAGGCGAGGACCAGCAGATAATCCCACCCCCCTTCCTCGAGCTGTTGCTGTAACCCTGATGCTGTCAGCCAGCTCAGATTTTATAAAAATAAATTAAAAACCTCCAAACGTAATTATCTGTTTTTGTGGAATGAGATTGCAAAGGGGGCTGGGGTGCTGACGTTCCGGCTTCTCAGCCAGGAGCATTTGCAAATCGAATACCATTGGGGCCTGGCCCTAGCTTCTCCGGCGCTGAGGCCCGGGCCCTGCGACAAAAAGGTGCCCCGATATCGAGTGGGCGTCCCTCGTGGCCTAGAGCTTCCAGGCGGCCCTCCTACTTCTCGCACAAGCAGCCCAGCCGTCGGCGGCGCGTTCGTCTCCAGTTACTAGTGCGGACTCCGCCGCCGGAAGAGGCGGGACGGGAGCCCCCGGAGCGGAAGTAACGCCATTCGTCCTCGCCGCGTCTAGTGAGCCGATGCCGAGATCGAACCACTGGGTCCCGGAGCTCCCCGGGTCTTCCGGCGGAGCCCGGGACGACGAGGAGGACGGCGGGGACGTGGGCCCCGGGGATCTACGGAAGGGTGAGGGCGCGCGGCAGCGGGGGTCGGGAGGAGGGCCAGATGCAGGGCTCCCTGTCTGGTGCGGGCTTCGAGCCTGCAGCGCAGTTACTGTGAGCCTGCTAAATTCTCTGAAAGGCCAACACGAGGAGCGTCCCCAGCGACGTGAGAAGTGAGAAGTGGGAGGGGATGCTCACTAGGCTAGGACATCCTGAGCAGTTTCTTAAAGCGAGGGTGAGGGATTTTCCCCAGGGAGAAGAGGCGTGTGCAAAAGCACCGTCAGGAAAGGGCATGGGTTGCTGGGAAAGAAGGGTTAGTTAGTAAGTCAAGATTCAAGAAATTTAGCAAACATTTATTTAGCATCTGTATGCAGGCACAGCTCTAGATGCTGGAGATACAGTAATGAGTAAAGCAGACAGAAGCCCCTGTTCTTATAGAACTTATCTTTTAGAAAAGGCAGTTAAAAAAAGAAAAAAAAAAAAACATGTGCCCTGGCTGGTGTGGTTCAGTGGATTGATTGCCGGCCTGCGAACCAAAGGGTTGCCTGTTCGATTCCCAGTCTGGGCACATGCCTGGGTTGCAGGCCAGGTCCCCAGTAGGGGATGCATGAGAGGTAACCACACACTGATGTTTCTCTTCCTCTCTTTCTCTCTTCCTTCCCTTCTTTAAAAATAAATAAAAATCTTTAAAAAAATGTGTAAGTTAATATATTAAAAGACAGTATTAAGCACAGGATTGTATATTGTAAGTGGAGAATTTTATGGTATGTGAATTGTATCTCAATTTTTTAAAAAGGTGATAAGGGCTGTGGAAAGAAAGAAAGCAGGGGGGAGGTTGCAATTGTAAGTGATCAAAGTAGGCCTCACTGAGTACGTGACATCTGAGCAATGGTTGCGGGAGGTGAGGCAGCGGATGGCATGGTGTCTTTCCAGCAGTGGGAGGTGCTGAGCTGAGTTGTGTGTCCGTCCCTCATCTTTACCCTCTTCCACAGACACATCTAACATGTCATTTGAGGAGCTGTTGAAATTGCAGAGCAAAGTGGGAACTAAGACTTACAAACAATTGGTAGCTGGAAACAGCACTAAGAAGCAAGGTTCTAGACCACCTGTCCAAAATGCATGTGTTGCAGATAAGCACAGGTGAGGAGCAAGGCCTGCCCCAGGAGCTGGAGGATACTGGGACCTTGAATAGGTGTCTGCTTTCTCAGGTGGCAGGTGGGAGGCTTTTGACCAAGACTAGGGTCCCCTTAAACTGTCCTTTAATTTCCCCATAGGCCTCTGGAAATGTCAGCCAAGGTCCGGGTGCCATTTTTGCGTCAAGTTGTTCCCATCAGTAAGAAGGTGAGAAAGAGGCAGGAAATACTTTCTTATGAAAAGAGACTGGTATATATATATATATATTTTTTTTTTTTCTGTGTTCTCTCCAAAGGTAGCCCGGGACCCCCGCTTTGACGATTTGTCAGGGGAATATAATCCTGAAGTGTTTGACAAAACGTATCAATTCCTGAATGACATCAGAGCCAAAGAGAAACAGGTGTGCTTTGTGAGGCTGGTTCACAGGGTTCTGAGGGGTAGGAAACTAGGGCACAGGTTAGAGAGTCTGGCAGAGGGAACCGGGAACATGGTGGTGGGGCAGGTTTAATTCTTCCTAAGTTGGTTCTTATAGTCAAATCCTGGCTTATCAGTTTATTCGCTGACCATTGGCAAGTTATTTAACCTGGTTTTGCTTCAGTGTTCTAATCATAAAAAGAGAGTATAATTCCTCACTCCTAGTGTTACTGAGTTAATGTATGTGGACCACTTAGAGTACTGCTTGGCACAGAATTTCAGCTAACATTTACAGAATGCTAACCATCATATTGATTTCCCACTGTGGAGCTTGTGAAAAAGCAGTTGAAGAAGCACTGTTCAGGGGAGGAGCATGAGAAGCTGCAGCTGCTGCTTCAGCGAATGGTGAGTCAGAATTGTGGGTGGGTGGTAAAAGTAGTTCAAGGCAAGAGATGATTCACAGTCTCTCCTATTCACCCATCTCATCCTTGCTTCTCAGGAGCAGCAAGAAATGGCACAGCAGGAACGAAAGCGGCAGCAGGAGCTGCACCTGGCTCTGAAGCAGGAGCGGCGGGCTCAGGCCCAGCAGGGCCATCGTCCATACTTCCTGAAGAAATGTGAGTGGGGCACAACTGTTACAGGCTGGTTACAGGGACGGGGTCGGAGGCCATAGCGGGGTACTGTGTTGGAGGTCCATGAGCTCCCTAAGGGAAGCATGAAGATGATCCCATGGTAAATTGGAGGAAAGTAGAAATGTAGTAGGGAGGAGTTATTTGTAATGGTTTTTGTTTCCATAATTAGATTGTGGGCAGGGGGTGTTGCTTTTATCTCTGTCCTACCCCCAACATATACTGGGCTGGGCACCCCAGAGCTAACGGTTGAGCTGAGAAAGAATGGAGTCAGAAAACATTGATTTGCATACACACACCAGAGAATGCTAATAAAGTTGTGTGTCTCAGCACAGTGGTTGAGAATTACTGCTGGGGAAAGGGAAAGAGGGGTGCGTTCTCAGCTCGCCAACTTTTTTTTCCCTCTGTTATCTAGCTGAGCAGCGCCAGTTGGCCCTAGCTGAAAAGTTCAAGGAGCTGAAACGAAGCAAGAAGCTAGACAGCTTCTTGAGTCGAAAAAGGCGCCGAAACGCAGGCAAGGACAGGAGACATCTCCCTTTGAACAAAGACTAATGAGGAATTGTTCTCAGCTCTACCACTGCCCTGATGAGAAATGGATCTGTGGGGACAAACTTGGGCTTGGCCTGTCCCGGTTCTTCCCATTCAAGGACAAGAATCACAGCTGCCCTTCAACTAGATTGGCTCAGAAATGACTCGAGGGTTCTAGGACTGCCCCAGGGCTGGACAATAAGAGCAGCTCAGCCTTCTGCCATGTCATATCTACTCTGCTTTGACCTGGTGCATTATGTCCTTATGGCCCCCAATCTTTGCCTTAAACCAATGATTCCGACTTAGGAAAAAAGGATCAGTGACCTTCAGGCTGGCAAAGGCCATGCAGTCTGTTGATGGCTCTCAGGACTCAGACTTTATGTAGGAGCCAGTTCATAAACATTCCCATCACTCATCTTTTTATTGTTCTGCTTTTTGTGTGGGGTTTGTGGGTGGCCTAGAACTACTGTCTTGGTGGGCCACATGTGGGGGCAGCAGAAACCTAAGGCCCCTACAGAGTGGGAAGTGAGATCAGAGATCCCTCCTATTTAAACCCAAAAGATGACACAATCATTTAAAGAGTGAACCAATCCCACAACTCACCTACTGAACTTTCATTTTGGATGCAAGGGGAGGTAGGAAGTAGGAAAAAACGCTTCCCCAATGATGTAAGCACAGCTGGCTTTCCATACTGTCTGGGTCTAGGAGTCACACTACTCATGTGGACTGGAAAATCCTGAAGCCAATGGTTCAGTTTAAAGTGGTCTCAGATTGGTAGTGCCTCCAGGCTTCTGGCAGCAGCAAAAGCAGTCTGTCTTGAGGACTGTCCTTTAAACCTGGGCCTCAAAGAATTCGGTACCTCAGATAAAATTTCAAAGACTCTGAGTCTACAGTGAAACAAAGCACACAAGGAAAGAAACCACTATGAACAAGTCATTAGGAACAATAGATAACAGAAGCAGACCAGCAAAGACAGATGTATAAAGTATAACATGCAAAATACAAAATGTCTTATGTTTAATGAGAAAGCAATGAAAAGGATATCAAGAAAGCACCAGATGCGCTTGTTTAAAACTTGAAAATACAAATTTAGAAACTTTGTGGTTAAGCAGTAGATTGGACACACCTGAAAGGAGGATGAACTGGAAGTAAATCTGAAAATGTACACAGGTGGAGCCCAGGGATACAAAGAAATGGAAACTAAGGAGATGAGGTTAGACAACATGAGTGGGGAGGAGGATATAAGGGGACTAAATAGTAATGGGAAAAGAAATACCAAAAAAACCAAAAACGAGATAGAGTGAGGTATGACATATCAGGGTTCTAGAAGGCGTGAATAAGGCTGAAATTTTCTAGAATTGAAATTTATAAAACCTAGCTCAGGAAATTCCAAGCAGGAGGGGAAAAAATTAGATAACGTCGGGAAGACTGACATCTAAACAAACATCTATAAAGCAAAGGAAGAGCACACTGGCCAGGTAGCTCAGTTGGTTAGAGAATTGTCTTGATACACAAGGTTGCGGGTTTGGTCCCTGGTCAGGGCACACACAGGAAGCAACCAATGAGCACATAAGTAAGTGAAACAACAGACCAATGTTTCTTTGCTTCTATAAAATAAAATAATAAAAGCAGGGAGCAGGGGAAAGGCAGAAGAAATTAGGATGTGCCCTAGCTGATGTGGCTCAGTGGATTGAGCACTGGCCTGAGAACCAAAGGGTCAGTGGTTTGATTCCCAGTCAGGGCACACGTCTGGGTTTCAGGCCAGGTCCCCAGTAGGGGGTATGTGAGGCAACCACACATTGATGTTTCTCTCTCTTCCTTCCCCTCTGCCTAAAAATAAATCTTTAAAAAAATTAAAAACAAAAACTAGGATGTCTGTTGTTTGATACTTCTGGAATGGGGTGCAAGATGTTCTGATGACAGATGAAGCATGTAAGCAGAAGACTAATTACCAGGATAGTTTGCCTTGCCCAAAGGGAGGAGGGATCTAGAGCTGTAGGGTCCCCAATGACATGTGACAATACTACTTTAAAGCCAAAGAACAGATTCTGGCTGATAAAAGCAGAAAAAGACTATTGAATATTAGGCTCACAGAAACACTAAGGTTGGAGAGTAGCTTTAAAAAGAGTGTGTTGGGGAGGGGAGGTGGTTCTGAGCAGTTAAAGGCACTCTAAATCCTACCTTGGATCTGAGTGTTGATGTGAAGATGTCATTGCTGCCACCAAGGGTACGCTCCACTTTTCCTCCTGCTTGGCTCTAAATTTAGAAATTACTGGCAGAGGCATCTGATGAGCCAGGCCTTGGTTACATGGCTGCAAGAGGATGCTGGGAAAGCAAGTGCCTGCTCTTTTACATGGTGGGAGGTGGGCTCTTATCTTACGTCTAGATTTATGGTGGTAAGTTTCCCAGCATGAGAAGGGGTATCAGATGAAGGCTGGTCAAGAACAGCTATGTCCACTGCAAGGCTGTGTGGGCTCCCAAGCCTTCAAACTGCTACTTTTCCCTTCAGGGATGTGGAGGAGGCATTGGACAGCTCTGAGCTTCAGTTACGGATTTGTTGAGGTGGATTTTGTTGTTCTTTTTGTTTTTTTATTGTAACAGATTTATGGAGATATAATTCACAAATATCATACAATTTACTAATTTAAAATGTACAAGTCAGCAGCCTGCACACTGAGCTACACCAGCCAGTTAGATTCCCAGTCAGGGCACATGACTGGGTTGCAGGCCAGGTCCCCAGTGGGGGCTGCACAAGAGGCAACCACACATTGATGTTTCTTTCCCTCTCCTTCTCCCTCCCTTCCCCTCTCTCTAAAAATAAATAAATAAAATCTTTTTCTTAAGTGAAAGAAAACATTTAAAAAATGTACATCAGTGATTTTTAGTACACTCTTAGAATAGTGCAACACCATCACAATCGATTTTATAACATTTTCGACACCCTTCCTTAAGAAGCCCCAGCCCTCTAGCAGTCACTTCCCATTTCTTCCAGTTCCCCCAGCTCAAGGTGATCACTAAACCACTGTCTCTATTTTGCGACACTTCATATGAATGGAATGAACGTGTGGTCCTCAGTGTGCAAACCAGCTATAGGGATACGAGGAATGGAGGCCGTGGGGACGGTCTCAGGGTGGCAAACTGCGGTTCACCGAGTTCTGACGACGGGTGAAGAGGCTCGGGTCTTCACTGGTGCTGGCGAGAGAAGGGCCAAGTCCGGACTGCTCCCTGGACGGCTGAATGAGGGCAAATCGGCCAAGCCAGAGTCTGAGGGTGGGGTTAGACTGCGTGCTAAGGACAGTGGGCAACACAGGAACTGGGTGGCAGACAAGAACACGCCAAGTTTTGGGGCCACAGCTGGGGAGTTCTTCACTTACAAAATGCTGGAGACTTGTCCATTGCAGATGAGCAGGTAGGACCCCTGTGGGAGACTGAGGGACGGGGTGGCTGAGGATGAACAGAGTTGAACTAGTGCAGGGAGGAAGACCAGTGGTGTGGAGCTCAGCCCACCTAGGAGCCCAGGGGGCGGCAGCAGCGGCATAGTGTTAAAGTGGGAGAAAGACCCACCTTGTCCCCTACATGTGCTGCATACTTGCCTGGCTATTAGAGCCCAGGAGCTCTCTGGGTTTCTGGTGGAGGATAGGCCCATAAAGAGTGTGAAAACCCAGAACAGGGCAAAAAGCTCTGGACTCTAAAGGTTACCTCAAGAATAGGCATGGGCTGGACCAGTAAGAGAGAGTAGGCCATGATCTCTGGCGTGGAGATGGAGAGGCACCCAGGCGGGACACTGCAGCAGCCGGGGTGTGCCCTGGGGCCTGCCACAGCCTGAGACTGCTGCTGCCTGTGGCTCTGCTGTGAGGACCACTGACAGCTCCATGGGGCCACCCTACTGTAGAGCAAAGCAAGCACAGGCCCTTTGCATCCACCCTGTTGGCCCTCTGGTTGGTTGCCTCGTCCTGGGCACCCTGACTCTCCCAAGCCCTGACCTCTTTTTCCCTTATGGACTCTATTCCAAATCTGTCCTGGGCGGCACCCAGTCCTGTCTGGCTTCTGAGCCCTCTGTCACCACCTGACTCACCCCTTCACCTGCCTCCTTTCTTCTCTAGCTTTCTCCTAGTCACCTCTTGGCTGCAAGAACCATGGACTCAGGATGCCTGGGTCACTCCTTCCCTCCTGCCCCGATGGCCTTTGCCAAAAGGCAGAGCTCCACTCCTGGCAGGCGGCCCCCCTAGCCTGATCCGCCCTGCCTCAGTGTGGGTGGTGCCAGGGGAACCGGCCACAGTGCAGCCCTGCCTACCTGGCTGGTGGGGTTTGGCTTTGGTGACGTGGGCTGCTCTGCACAGCCAGGAGGTGGGCAATGAGTAGAGTTCCATCTAGGTCCGCTTCCAATCCAGATCCTAAAGCGTCTGGACAGCACACATTTGGCTCCTGGGTGCTTTCAAGTGCTCTCTATCTCACTGTCCTCGTCAGCCTCACTAGGGAAGGAGTGCTCACTGCTGGGTGTGGTGGCCATTGGCAAAGCCTCATCGTGTCAAATGCTACCACACCGGTGCTCGTCAGAATCCCACAGTGACCGATCCAGTTCCACAAAGAAGGAAAATGGAGCCCTGCTGGATAATCGGCCCAAGTTACATGCCGTCCAGCGCGCGGCAAGATGGGCTCGAGTCTCCAGCTGGCAGGGTGAAGGCACTGCTGACCACACCCCCTCCGAGAAGGGGGAGGTCCATCCCTGCCCACTTCATCCCTTGCTGAGAGGGCATTGCTAGTCACACCTGACCCCTCCCCCTTCCTCCCCAGGCTGTCACCCTCACCCTACAAGGGGCTGCTGGCACAAGCTGGCCTTGGAACCAGAGGACTCTTCTCCCCATTTAGCCAGGAAAGCACCCCGTGCCCCTGTCAGATCCCTAGTAGTCACCACACAGGCCATGTCCTCCAACTCCTGTGTTTTATTTCTGTAGAAAGCCCCAGCCATGGTCCCCTGTCCAGGGCTACCGAAAGGTAGAGAAGCTCTGGGTGACGGTGCAGGAGGCATAGGGCACACCCCGAGATCGAATCTGCAGGGTGTGGAAGGTGAGGGGTGGGTTGGGGCCTGAGGAGCCTGGGTTCAGGGACTCAGTGTGAGGCTCCATCACAGTCACGGGGACTGCATAGAACAGCACCTGGGGCCGGTCATCGTGGCGTCTCACCGTGCCCTTGCCCAGGAGGTGCAGGATGGAGGAGAGGACATCGGTACTGCTGCAGGCAGACCCTCTACCCAGGCTGCTGACCAAACCCCTGGGAGGACATGGGCCCTTCTGCCAAGCGTCCAGCACCTGGTATGGAGAAGGAAGGGGGAACAAGAGGTCACACCCAGTTTATCCCACATCTCGCTCTCACCCCAAGCACAAGCTGCCAGAGCAGTCAGTTCTAAGGACACCAGGTGCACACCAACCTCAGTCTTCGCGCCTACAGGCACCATAGTGAACCAGAGGCTTCAAATGTGGACTCACTTGCTGCTATGGACCACATCCCTCCCACCCCAAAGCTCCCTCATCCAGTGCCCACCCCCACCTACCAGACAGACAAGCTGATCAATGTGCAGCCCCTGGTCCCCATGGGCCTTGAGGATTCGGACAATGAGGCAGTTCAGAAGGTTCCGCCTCTTCTCCAGGTTCCGGCCATCTTCATCTTCAGCTTTCAGGTAGGTCTGAGGTGGGATGAGCCACACATTGCCCCTCCTTGGCCTGGGCTCCTCGCTGTCATCTCGAATCTTGAGCACACCTGAAACAAGCACTGGTCACTCGGTGGGGTGACCTATGATGAGGTTGACCCTGGCCCAAGCCCCTCTGCCCTAAGTACAAACCTCCTGGGACATCCTTTTGCTCGTGAAGGTCCAGGGGGCCTCTCGAAGAGGTGAGAAGCCCAACTGCCTGATTCAGCATCTCTGGAGAGGGCCCCGAGAGCGCCAGCAGACTTTCTATGGACACTTCCTTAGAGAACAGAAAGGAACATTCAGGGCTTCCCCCAAAAGTTGGACGGAGAGGGTAGAGGGGAGGAGGATGGGAGTCAAAGTTTAGGAAGAAAGGTAAGAGGCAGGGTGGGAGAGAGCAGGGAGGAAGACAGCTGGGCCACCTTCAGGTCATTGAGATACAGCAGCAGCCACATCTGCACGGTGGACACGTGCAGGGTCTGGTCCCCAAACTGCAGCTCAGCCCGGCCCAGCCACGTCCACTGCAGCCGCCTCCGCGGGATCTGCTCTATGGTAGGGTAGCTCTGACCTGAGAAGGATCAGGGAGGAGGAGGGAGACTGAGAGCAGGGAAAGGAGGCAGTTGGGGCTGGTGAGGGTGCGCCATCGGTTGAGCTTTGCCCCTGCCAGTCTCTGCAGAGTGTGCAGCCCAGCATTTGTGGACACTGTGGTTCCTGGCCCGAGCCTTCCAGAGCTCAGCCTTCTCTGCTGACTCCCACACGAGCCTCAGGCATTGGGGAGCCTGCTGTGTGCATAGCCCTGTACCAGGCAGGCTGATTAGGGCCTCTGAGGAGTTCCTCACTTTAAAAAAAAATTATTTACTTATTTTTAGAGAGATGGGAAGAGAGGGAGAGAAACATCAATGAGTGGTTGCCTCTCGTGCACCCCCTACTGGGGGCCTGGCCTGCAACCCAGGCATGTGCCCTGACCGGGGATCAAACTAGGGAGAGATCAAAGGTTCTGGGGAGAACCTTTGGTTCACAGGCCTGCACTCAATCCACTGAGGCACACCAACCAGGGTGAGTTCACCAATTTTTTAGGGAGACAAAACTATTAAGGAAGGAAGGACAGGGGCTCCCATTAACTGGAATATCCCTGAGAGAGAAGCCAATGTCTGGGACTCCTCGAGGGCAGGTCTGATTCTCTTCCCCCTCCTCTGCCACTGCCCGGCCCAGGATCAGCCCCAAGTGGGGAGCGTAGGTTACTGTGACTGACCAGGAGCCAGACACCTACCACTGAGGAAGGGCCCTTTCTGGTGGCCTCAGGTGCCTCCTGCCTCCTCCTCCTCACCACCCACAAAGACAGTCCCGGCAATACTGACAGGAAAAGGCAATACTTTGGGGACCTGGTGCATGATAACCCCACTCCCACACCAAACCCAGTCTCCTGCTCTTTCTTCTCAAATCCACCGCATTAAAGCTCCCAACGCCAGGGTCCATCCCAACCCCAGGTTCTTCCCCAGTATCCCAAACTTTTCCCAGGCCCCAGTTCCCTCTGTCTTCCTCCTTACTCTTGTCGTAGAAGTTGGAGTATCGGTTCAAAGTGCCCCTCAGGTAGGGGGGCAGGCAGGTTCTGGGGTTCAGTGTGTGGCAGATGGAGGCGATGGGCCAGCAGTGTGGTGATAAGACTAGCACAGACACTTCTGGCATTGCCTCTTCACAGTAGAGGTCCTCATTCTCCTCCTCCTCTTCTGCCACATCCGTGGCCGCTGCTGCTCCAGCTTCCTCGGCTTCCTCTTCACACTCTCTGTTATGCTCTTTGCCGCTGGCCTCATGGCCCACCTGAAGGGAAGAAACACAGGGTTCCCAAAAGCCAGTGGGCTTCCTCTGGCCTGCTCCGTGTCGCTCGTCTTTCCTAGCTGCCATTTGCTAATGCCCTCCCTGGCACCCACCTGTATTTCCTTCTCCGTGTCCTCCAGCCTCAGGAGTTCCTGATCAAGCCGCTGGAGCTGGTAGACGTGGAACTGGCGCTGCAGCTCCTCGGAGGCGCTCAGGCTCTGCAGCATCTGCTGGGGGAGGTGGCTGGGGAAGCAGGGACCAATCTGCTCCAGCACGGCCCCCTCCAGCCAGCTGGAGCCCAGGCTCAGGAGACGGTCCGCCATGTAGTGCCTGCAGCACACACAGCCCAGGCCCGGCCTCAGTGCGGGCTCTCCGCATGGCTCAGCCTCCCGCTCCTGGCCTCCAGCCTGCCTGGACCCTAGACTTCCAGGCCCCGAGAGCTGTACCTGCCTCTGTCGTCCTGCTTCCCCCCAGCTCACTCCCTAGGTCCACACTCACTGGTAGTAATACTCAAATGTGGTGGCCATCTCCAGGTTGGAGAAAATCAGGACACTTTCCAGGCACCGCTGCAATTGCGCCAACATCTCCATCCCCCGGGCCCCACCAATCCGGCTGCCCTGGATCCGCTGGTCAATGTGCCGGGCAAACTGCTCACTCACCTGGGCAGGGGGAAGAGCACAGGAAAACCATGAACTGGCAAGTGGAGGCAGCGGGTGGGAGCAGGGAGACGGGTCAGACACAGCAGATAGGAATGGCTCAAAGGTTCATAAACTGGTCAACACCTTTATAAAACTCTTTTATAAAGTCATTAGCAATTGTGCAAATCGACGTTAAGAATTGTGAAGTGTTTTTTCACATTGAGCATGTGTAAAAGTGGAACTGGTGACGATAATATGAGGGAATAAGTTATGCGCACGAAGATGGGCCGGCTGTGGCCTTACTGAAGAAACGAAACCAGCGGGAGCAACCGGGCAGCTGCTGCTCGTGCTCCCGCCGCACCGCTCTTTGCTCATCAGGGAGCCTGTCCTGTTTTCGTTTATTTATCATTTGCTTACCTCTGTGTCTTCCCTAGAAGACGGTAAACTTTTGAGAGGAGAGACTTTGTCTATCTTCAGCTCTTATCAGTGTCTGACACATTTTAAGCCCTTGTTAAATATTTATGGGATGATGGCAATGGGGAAGTAAATTATAGTACATTCATTAGATGGAATTTATGCACAAATAAAAAATGAGGGTGAATAGCAACACTGGAAAAGGCTTTTAATGTAATGATCAAGAAAAACAGGAGAGAGCATTTTAGCTCCTCTTGAGTAAACTGTTAAATCATGCATTCAGATAGGAGAAAGTGTATCAAGATATAGTAGGACTGCACGCTCTGGGTAATGATTTTTTTCTCTGAACTTTAGGTAACATGGACATATGCTGATACACGTTGCTTGTTGAATGGGAACGGAAAGCTGGGCCACTTGAGGAGGTGGGAATGGAGAGCCTGTGGGAAGAGGCCAGGGCTGAGGCCAGGCTGGGAGGCTCACGTGGGCGGCTTTGAGAAAAGGGAGCTTCAGCAAGGCCCCAGCACAGCCGTTCTGCAGCGCCAGCAAGAAGGCTGCCCGTGGCCCGAACAGCTCAGAGCTCGACTTCTGCAGCTTATTAAAGTGTTCACAGTAGCGTGGCACAAAGTCATCATCCTGCCAGTGTGAGGTCAGAAACGTGTTCACCTGGGGGACCAGGGGCAGCGGCGTGAGGAGGCGGCCCAACAGGCCACCATTGCAGTTCCACCTCCCTCCCTGCACTGGCCCCTGCCCACCTGCTCCTCCACCACAGCCTGCCAACAGCGGGTCAGGTTTTTCAGGATGCTGCTGGGAAGCCCCTGGGCAGCCAGGGAGCTCCAGTCGTGGCTTCTGTTTCTGCCCTCTGGGGAGACAGAGGGAGGGACAGAGGCAAGATGGGGGCAGCCCCTCAGCTCCTCGGTCCGTTTCAAGGGTGAGCCCTGGGGCCTTTCCTGTTGCCACCCCAAATGGTGCTCCTGGGTGGGAGTGACAAACAGCTGGAAGGTGAACAGGCTGAGCACACAGGGAGGAGTAGGGTGAGGAGGGGCAGAAGCTGTAGTACGTGACTGAGGGCACACGGCCATACACCTACCTGAGCTCCTGCCCGAATCCCCCGGTACTCACTGGGCTGAGGAGTGGCCCCCACCACAGCAGGCGCCTCACAGGGCTCTATGTGCACCAGCAGGTGGGTGAGGCGACGCACCCTTGCAGAGAAAGCTGCCGCACGGCTCTGGGGGTTGTGAGCAGCCTCCCGACACTCCAGGTACTGGTCCAGCAGCCAGCCCAGGGGGCTGATGCCATTCTCATCTAGAAGGCAGGGAAAACAAGCCAAGGCAGAGCACATCTCCAGGGAGACAGAGAGGCTGGCAGGCCTGGAGCGTGGAGAAAGAGCAACCAGACAGACTGATATGGGGAAAGGAGGTGGCAAGGTCCCTCCCGACCTTATGGTGTCAGCTGGCACTGAGAGACATGGGGAAGGAGGTGGCCCCTGGGCTCCAAACAAACAAGTGGGTCCCAAAAGGGCCAAGAGTATCACCCAGGTGGCTCTAGGGCAGAGCAAGAAGGGGCCAGTTAGTGGGTAAATGGCAGGATGATAAAGAGGGCCAGGGGTCGGGACGCTTACTGGGGGAGGTGATGTTCTGCACCAGGGGGCTGACCAGGGCCTCCCAGCAGGTCTTGCCCAGTGCTTGGGCGGCTTCGTTGTCAGGGAGGAAGCGATCAGCAAAATTCTGCTCCTGGAGCAGAGCCCCATTGAGTCTGGAAATGATGATGGAGGAGGAAGGTGGCAGAGATCCGAGGCCTAAGTGACCCAGTGACCACCCAGACTAAGATTGCCAGCTCAGCCCCAGCAACCAGACCAAATCCCCGCTCAGCACTAGACAACTCCCCACACATTAACTGGCACACCCCACTCGCAGCCCACCAGCGAAATCTCTTCTCTTTATTGTTTCCTCCCCTCCCCAAACTGCAGAGCATTCCGGCCCCTCCACAAGCGTGTTAGCTCTCTATCTTATGCCCTCCGCAGAACCCACCCAGCAGCCATCTGTACTACTCTCACCCTTTATACACACAGGCACACACACATGCTCACACTCACCTGGAACTCAGGTGCAGGAGGCTCCTGCGGTCGTCCACTATGTCCTGGCTCCAGGCCTGCGCCCGAACCATGTAGAAGAGGCGTGTGTGACGACATAGCTGCTCCCGAAACACTGGCCAGAATGTGGGCTTGGGGCCCAGGACCTCCAACCCTCTAATGCGGGTGTCGATACCTCCCTGCAAGGTGCACACATCTGTTTTCTCCTGGCCCACACTCTCCTCAGAATGGGCTGGAGTCAGCCACACCCTCATGCCTCGCCCCTGAAGCTGCCCTCGACCCAGGCTGGAGCTCTGGCCCACTATCTACAACAGCTGCAGGGCACAGAGCCCCGTGCCCGGAGCCACCCATCACAACCCGCCTTACCTGCTGGCAGCGCTTTATGCGAATCTGGATGACGGGCCAGAAGCGGTTCATGTTCTCCAGGAGGATCACCCGGCTGGCGGAGGGCATCACGTTGACCTGGCGGGGGCGCAGAGAGGGTTTCTGCCTCCACATGTGTGGATGAGAGTGCTGAAAGCACGAGTTGGTTCCTGTCCCCTTGCTGTGTCCCTCCCTTTCCCAGCCCTGGCTGTGCAGCATCCTGATGAAAGGGTGCTAATGCCACTTGCACTATTCGGGGCCCAATGCCATCCCAAAGGCACAGGAATAAAGGGCTGCTTTCTACAGGGCACGAGACAGGGAGGAGTGGACGGGTCCAGGCAGGAGAGTTGGTTCTGTCAGGGGTGGTCTAATGGCACAGGGGCCCCTACCAAGTTGAGTTCTGTGTTAGGAGAGCTGGTGCCGTCGCCCCCGAACACCACCACCCTGGCGGGCATGTAGCTCGAGTCTTCACTAGCCACCAGCAGAGTCAGCTGCCTGGGAGCAGGGAAGAGGAACCAACTGAAACTGGACCAGTCATGTCCTTGAAGACACTTTGATCACATTCACGGGGGTGGTGCTTCCCCCCAAACAATCATGGAAATCGTGAGAAAGTATAGGTGTGGCAAGCATGTGCATGGAGCACGTTACCTGATGAGGACACCCCGCTGCATGTGCAAGGTGATGTAGTGGGAGCCGGTGCTGCCGTTGGACTCCCAGTAGGTCTTGGGGTTGCGGTCAGTCAGCTTGCTGGCCCGGTGCGCGTTGGAGGACACCTCCACCTTCTCCCAGCACTTGTCCTCCTTCACTTCCACACTGGAGCCTGGGGACAGTGGGAAGGGGTGGTTGTCACAGCCTGGTACAAGTGGAGGGAAAACAGATGCAGGGATGGGAACATGGCGGAATGTGGGGACAGGCACAAACCCTGGCACAGATATCTGAGGAACACGTCGAAGAAGGGGATGTTGATGGGTCGCTGGGTCCGTCTGTGGTCTTCGATCCGACCCAGCACCATCTGCAGCCGGAACACCAGAGAGAAGGGGCACAGGGAGGAGGGAGGAACGTGGAGAAACAGAAATATTAATGGAGAAAGACTCAGCAGCAATGGGACTCCTCTATAACCCTGGCAGAACAGGTCCAAGTAGGGCAGAGGTGTAGAGAACGAACACCCCCAGGTTTACTAGACTCACCTGTCTGCCCCCACTTCAGAAATACCCTCCCCCACCCCTTCAGTGCTTGGGTTTCTATTCTTGCCCATCTATGAACCCACGAGCTTCCCTGTCCTTCCTCCTGACCTGGATACAGCCTCCCAGGATGTTGGTGGTGAGTTTCCGGTAGACGTGGGCATGCTTCTCACACTTGAACACCATGTCCCGCAGCTCCTGAGCCAGATCCAGCTTTCCCAGGTGCCTTTCCAGGGCCTTGGAGATGGCATCTTGGGCTCCCAGCTGATTCAGCACCACGGCATAGTCCCTGCTCACCAAGGCCAGGTGGTGCAGGAAGAAGATCAGTTCCTGGAGTACCTAGGATGGGGGCAAGGGGAGGTGACTAAAGGCGTAAGGCACAGGCCGCAAGAGCAGCTACAGCAATGTTTACTTACAGCAACTATGTGCTGGGTGCTGGGGCTACTGCAGTGAACTAGACAGATGAGGAAGGAAAAAGACAGGGATGAAGGAGACACGAGGGCTGGGTGGAGGGAGGGCACCAAAGACAACTGCAATGGAGAAGCCAGGAGATGCCCTGCCCGGCTAGTGTTCCTAACTACTGATGGTTTGCAAGAGGTGTGGAGTGCATCCCGGCTTGTGTCTTTTCAGGCCCAGCTATGGGGCTGCATCTTCAGATCCCCAGGCACGAAGCAGACACCTGCTGGCAGGGATGCGGCCAAGAGGGGCCAGAGGTGTGCATGCGCCTTGGGAACTAAAATCCAGGTAACGGCCAAAGGTGGATACTGCAGACACCCACTGTCACCAGGACCCTAGTCCTCTGACCCTTCCCAAGCCTTCCATGCCCAGGATGCCACTGTGGCAGGGGACTATGGGATATGATGGTCCCCTTTGCCTCCTTTACCCCCCTCCACCCCACAGGTCCAGCCAAATGGGAGCCACTGAGGCTTTTGATGCAATATGAACATAACCTTTTGTGTAAAAAAGGATATGGCAAATAAGATCATACATTTGGGGGGGAGATCGTATATTTGGGTTTGTTTATATTTACATAGGAAACACATAAAGATATATAAATTAATACAAGTGGTTACCACTAAGGGGCATTTGGGGGGTATGGGGAAAACAGGAATTCAGGTTTGAGTGAGAATTCTCAGTGTATACCTTGTTATATCATTTTGATTTGGGAACTGTGTGAATGTACCTATTTAAAGAATAAAATTCAGCCCTGGCTGGTGTGGCTCAGTGGAGTGAGTGCCGGCCTGTGAACCAAGGGGTCGCAGGTTTGATTCCTGGTCAGGGCGCGTGCCGGGGTTGTGGGCCGGGTCCCCAGTGGGAGGGTGTGCAAGAGGCAACAACACATGATGTCTCTCCCCCTCTCTTTCTCCCTCCCTTTCCCCTCTCTAAAAATAAATAGTCTTTAAAAAAATAAAATTCAATTTTAAAAACAAAACCCACACCAAGAGCACAAAGGCTCCACTGTGCCCTTCAGAGCCCCACCCAGCAGGTCTGCCTCATCAGAGGCTGCCTTTCATCCTCTGCCTTCGGCGTGTCCCCAGAGCAGGGCAGGGGTACCTCTCGGTCAGTGTCTGGGGACCGCAGGCAGGCCACGCAGGCATCCATGGCCTCGTGCCAGGGGAGCAGCAGTGCTTCAGGGAAGTCCACCAACCGCGTCAGGATTCTGGGGTGCAGGGGTGGGAGGAGGGATGTACAGCGAGCCTCGAGACCCCTTCACCCACCGCACCCCTCACCGCCCCATCACCTCAGAATGGCCAGGTGCAGGGCCTTGCTGGCCGCTGGAGTGTCGAGGCTCTGCATCAGCACAAGGAAGGGCTGGGGCTGCCGCTGCAGCCGCAGCAGCAGTGACTTGACCTCGCTCTCCTGGGTCCCCTCTGAGCTGAGGGCTTGCTCCAGACCCAGGACAATGTTCCCAGCTGGCCCGTGACCCTCCACCAGATGTCGCAGGGGACTGCTGGGGCACTGCGTCAGGGGCTCTTCTGCTACGGGATGGGGGAAGCACAGGGTTGGCCACTTAGTGACGTAAGGATCAGAGGACAGATTCATAACTCTCAATCTTGTTTCCTAATTTCTCCTAAAAATGTTTTTGATTTGTTTTGTACCCCTAAAAGGTAGGTTTTGGGATCTCATTGTATCTCATTATGTACTTATAAGACAACTTCATGACAAATTTTATATTGTAAGTCCTTAAACTTGCAAAGGAGCTTCCTGACTACAGAAAAACAGAGCATTTCCCTGTATCTAAAAACAAGCAATAATTTGTTTTTCTCTACAATGGAAAAAATTAAATGGGGAGGTGGGCTTTTTAAGGCTTTAAATATTACATCCTCCTTCATTCTTTGCAGGGAGCACAATGTCTACTTTTCTCACACATTGCTCTTCTCTAAGTTTTGGTTTCTCCCCGAGGTGCCATCTCCTCCAAACGAAACCCAGCACAGCCCTCTCTCCTATGCTCCTGCCCTCCTGGAGGCCACTCTGCAGAGCTGCTTTTTCTGTTTGGTGCCCCACCTTTCACTCTGGCTGCGTCTGCTGATTCCTGAGGCTGGGCCTGGGCTTCCAGCAGGGACGGGTAAGCTGGTTGCCCTGCCAGGGCCTCTGGCGCATATTTCCTGTAGACACGGCAGTTAAGCAGGTCCCTGAGAGTGCTGTCATCGAGTCGCTGCGGCAGAGCTAGCAGCAGGTCCTGAGCCAACTCCACGGGCACGGCCAGCTCAGCCAGCATCTCGTCATCCAGAATCTGTCATCGGGGAGAAGCTCTCACTGCAGGCATCCCTGCCAGCAGAGAGGCTCCAGGGCCACTTGGTAGGGGCAGGGATCTCTGCATATGTCTTCCCCACCCTGAAGCTCTCACGGCTGGCAGCTGGCTCCTCCCAAACAGCTCACCAACATCCCCGAACATTTTAGATCCCTCCCCTGCAGCCCCTCACACTGTCAATCTGCCCACCCATCCTGAGCCTCCCAAATGCTTTGTCACAGGGCAACCGTTGCAGTGGAGACCTCCAACTTCTCTGTGTTTCTGGGCCGGCTCTACCTCCCCATCCAGGTTCTCCTGGAGGATCTGGAGAACCTCCTGATGGGCAGGTCCGTCCAGCTTCTTGATGAAGAAGAGGAGTTCCCACCACTCAGCCTGGGTCAGGTGTTCATTCTCCACGGTGTCCTCATCCTCAGGCAGCATGCAGGGCGTGGCATAGAGCTCTGTCATGGGCTTCCACCGCCAGGAGGGCAGGGCTGTGGAAATGGGTCGCAGGGCACAGCGATGTCACTGCCCACCCAGCCAGATGGCTGCCCCTGTGCTCGAAGCTTACTCCAGCTTCCTCTCTGGGCTCACCTGCACCCTGGGCTCCACTGGCCACTGCTCCCTGGTACTCATCAGCCTCAACCGTGTCCTCGATGTCTTCCTCAAAACCCAGAATCTCCAGCATGTGCCAGTGTACCCAGTAGGTGCGGCCTGTTGATCCCCACAGCACCTGGAAGACACGGGGGGAAAACAGAGAGGGAAGGGGAATAAAGAGCTTGCTTAAGCTCTTTATGCCATGACTGGCTGTGGACCAGTGATGAGGACATACAGCCCTCAGGTGACCCTTGTCCAGTTTGTAAAAACCTTCAGATAGCAAAACACTGGCATAGGGAGAACACGAACACGCTCTGCCTCATCTTCTCACCCATCCTCGACGGCTGATGCCCCTACGCGTCCTCCTGGCGTCAACCACCCTGCCTCCCCGACCCTGGCCTTTGGGAGAGCCTTGCTGTATCAGTTCCTTCCTGGGAATCTTTCTGACCTCACAGACTCCTGAACAGATTTTCTCAGCCCTTCAAATGCCCCCCTTCTCGATTGCTGACCCCCCTTTGACCATTTCAATTCCCTTGGGTTTTTCTCCTTGGGTGACCTCCCAGAGCCCCCTGCATGGAAGTCCCGGCTATATGTCATCCAAAAAGATCCCCAACAGTGCCCCACCACCATGCGCTGGCTCACCTGCACAGGGGGCACGCCGCTGTTGCTCTGCCGGAACTCGCCCTCGTCCCCAGCACTGATCTCCTCGTAATCATCCAGCATCCGCACCCGCATCCCTGGCTGCAGTGTATCCCGCACATACAAGGCATAGGTATTGCCACTTGTGAACTCAGAGCGAGGACGAAACCGCCTTGACCTCCTGAGGGAGGCCTGGGCCTGGATGGGTGGCAGCCCGAGGCCTGCACCTGCTAGTGGGGGCTGGAAGATGGAACTGGAGGACCGCACCGAGGGACCCTGTCTGCTTGAGGCCCAGTCCCAGCGCATGACCTGCACCAGCTCTGAGATCAGGGTGCCCATGGCCATGCTGAACTCCAGCTCCAGGCGACCCCTCTCCCCACTCAACTCCTCGGGTGCAGAGCTGTTCTGGCCCCCTGGTTCTGCAGTGCTGTCATTCAGTTGATCCAGGAGGGAGGTAACACGCAAATAGTGCTTCACCAGAGAGAAGAGCAGCCTTCCCGGAACCTGTAGGACACAACCTTTGGCCTATATCCACTGTGTCCAACCTTTAGCCCCCCTCTCCACACCATCCTCTACGGAGAGGTGTAAAGGCCTGGCCCCTAGATTTCCCTAGCTTCACCCCCAATGCCCCTGACAGAATACCTGTGGCAGCTGAATGCCCTTGAAGGACATGGGGTGTTCAGAGAGTGTGGCCTGTGCAAACAGAGCCAGCAGAGCACAGCGGCTGTCAAAATCCAGGAGTTTCTCAATGGCCTCTTGCTGGCTCAGTGACAGAAGGATCTGGGTCCGGGTCCCTGTAAGCCACACCCCAGTCAGTAACTGCTCCCTAACCTCACCCTTCCCAGGCATCTTTCCTAGACCCCCTACTCCCTCGGTCCAATCCTTTTTCCACCACACGCTAGGAATGACGTGATTTGCTGATTTGCTTCAAAAGACAAAACTTCCATAGAAAGCCAGTTAATATGAGGTTTTTGGACACTCAGTCTTTCCTCTTTCTGCAGACATGCCCATACCTACCTCCCCACCTCCTTTTCTTCCAATTCTGAGAGAAGAGCAACAGATCACTTATGTACTGATGAGATCACACTCCTGCTACAGTGTCCTGTGAAGCCCTACAGCGACCCTGCCCCTCTCCTGCTCTACCTTCCTCCACACACTACTCCTCACCAGCATCATGAGAGGCCAGGGCTTGTATCATCCGGCCTGCGCTCCAGCGAATCTGATAATCGGGACTACTCAACATTTGCATGAGCAAGTCCAGGACCCTTGGGTCTTTGAAGACCCCAGTGAGGGGCTCAATGCTGGCATAGGCGCTGAGCACATGGACAGTGTGAAGCAGAGGAGCAGGCGTGACGGTGCCCACACACTCCTCCAGCTGCCGAAGGGCCCTCTGAATCAGGGACTTCACATCTGTTTCCATCTCCCCCAGGACAGATTCGTCCAGAGCCCCAGCCTCCCCTGCAGTCTCCTGGGAAGGCCCAATAACTTGGCCATCCTCGCCCAGCATCTTGTGGCAGTTGGCATAGATCTCATCATTGGACATCCATAGCAGGATGTGATCAGCCTTGCAGTCCACTTGGTCTCCTTCCCCATCCTCCCCACGTCTCAGGATAAGCCAGCGGATCTGGTACTCAGGATGCCCATCGTGGCCCACTCGCTGGCGGATCAGCTCATCAGGATAGGCATGCAAGCCGGGCCCCAGGGGCACTCTGAATTCCCTGTAGCGGAGTTCCCCCACCATCCTGGCACCTGGGGCAAACAGAAAAGAGAACAGGCAAGCAAAAGTGAGAGGGGAGGTCAGAAAATCAAGGACCACCACTAGAGAGGAAGCAAATGTGGCAACCGCTGCTGGGCTGGGTAGGGTAAAGCAGGGCCCAGGAGTTGCCTGCTGCATGCAGCAGGGCCAGACCCAAGCAGAACACTGGGGTGTTTGTTGTGAGAGAATACACAATTTGGGGGCTAAAAGGAGGGTCTAAGGCCCTGTAGCCTAGAGTGGATTGGTTTGGAGCAGTGGGAAGGGGTCAGTGGGGGCTGGGTAGTCTTTGAGTTACAAGGGAATCCCGAGGCCCTGGGACAGGTGGGGGCAGCCTAGAGCAGGGTGTGTTGGGCGGTGGGACGCTGAGGAACGACACGAGTGTATATGGTAAGCTCTGATGTGTGAAGCACAGGAGGGTGAGTCGCAGAGGAAGGAGACCTAGAGAACTAGTGGTTGGGTAGGGCGCATGGCGCCAGGGATTGGGAGGAGAGGTTGGTGGGCTGCAGGCGCCTGTGACTGGAGGCGCTGGAGCAGAAAGGCCGGGGCGGGCAACGCAAGGGCCCGGGCAAAGTGCGCAGGAGACCCGGTAGGTGAGGGGCTGGAGGCTTGGTGGATGAGGGTCACAGACTTAGAAGCCGAAGGTGGGGGTGGGGAGGGACGCGCGACCAGGTTGGGTTGGGTGGCCGGAAGCAGGATAAAGGAGAATCCCGAAGCACAATGGAATAGGAGGACGCGAGGTGGGGTGCGGGGAAAGCTCGGTGGGCTCGTTGGGGGAGGAAAACCCAGGGTAGGAGCAGGGGGCCGCGGTGGGGCTCTGGCCACCTCAGAAGTCGATTGGGGTCCTGGTGAGGCCTGTCCTTCTCTGAGCTAGGGACGCAGCGCAGACGATGGCGGCGATGCAGGCTGGCACAGATTTGGGCTCCGCCTGGGCCCCCCAAGGGGGTCGAGGTAGAGAGGCGGGAGGGGGCGTGCCTCCGCAGGACAGGCGTTGGGGCAGGGGGTGTGGCTTGCAGGGACTCGGTGCCCAGAGGCTGGGCCACTGTCACTGTCAGTGCGTGCAGGTCTGCTACAGCCGGGCAGGGAAGGGCAGGTCCCCAGCCCTTCATGCCACCCACCCAGCTTTGGGAGCTGCGCCACTCGCCCAGCGGCTTGGCTGATTGCACTGCACCCCGAGGAAAGCCAGGGGCCCTGGGGCGGAGCTGTGGGTGCCACCTTGGCTTTGACGAGGCCCCACCTCCTCCTCTCCACCCTAACTTCCTTTCCCTCCTCCCTCCTGCCACCGGAAGTGCCTTCTCGGTTTCCCCCAAGTCAGAGCTATGTAAAACCTTGTAGGTCATTTATCACCCCCTCCTCCATTATCTGGGCAGGAACGGAAACAAGGCGGTTGCAGCGTCAGTCTTTGCCCCATATCATCGTTCCCTTTCTCCTCCCCACACATGTGTTCGCTCCGTTCTTTTCCCCGGGTCCAGTATTTACCATCTCCCCTTCCAAAACAACAGTAACAGATACAAATGGAGTCATTTTATTATAGTTCAGGGGTTATCAGCTTTGGGCAGCCGCTGAGGGCAGCTTCACATAACTCTTCATTGGGGGCAGCGGCCGAATCTTTCGGCCAGCCCAGCCCCCCTTGCGGTGCCACAGCCCACTGGAAGGCCTCTTGCCCAGCCAGCGGTTCCGGCCAGCCTTGCCAATGACCCGTTTGTTGTGATCAACATTGGATACTCGGCCTACTGTTGCTATGCACGTTTCCAGCACCTGCCAGAGAAAGCAGATGGAAGAGAATGCACTGTGTGGGGGAAAAGCCTGCTAATGTCGAGGGCGGGACTCTTGGGAAGGTCCTGACACTCAATGAGAAGGGAAAGGACAGGGGAAAGCAGGACATAAGTGAGCCTGAGTGCAGGTCCTACAGAAATTGAAAACAAAAGAGTTTTCTATCCCATTATGGTGACACCCTGACTAAGCATTCCCAGTCACTTCACGCAGCAGAAAAGGTCAGACCCAACTCGGGCTAGTCCCTAACATAAAACACCTGGGAGCTATATGGGCCAGGAAAGGTACATTCCAAAAATTCCTCCCTTGTTGATCCCTCCCACTTATACCCCCACACACACCTGCATCTGCCTCTTAGAGGGCAGCTGGATGATGGCCGTCCCATTCACCTTCCGAAGCAGCACCCCGCATGTCCCTGGGGAGGGAGAAGCAGCTTGGCCACCCTCCGCAAAGGGCAGCCTTGCCCTTTAGGAGCATATACACTGAAGGAGGACGCATGCCATGTTTTAGGTAAAAACACAAGCACCTCTTCATCCTCATTTTCCTCTGCCAGTGGATCAGATGCGGGCCCGTGGCCTCACAGAATTGTGACCTTGGTTACCCCCTGGCCTTCCAAATTATAAGACCCCAAGCAGCTCCTTCCTTCATACCTGCAGCTCGGATATACTGGGCCCCCCGGCCTGGCTCACTCTCCACGTTGTTGATGAGGGTCCCAACGGGCAAGGCCCCAAGAGGATGTGCATCCCCTTCCCGAGGAGCAACTAAGAGAGAATTTCATTAGCACCAGAGCACTTGCAGCCTCCCAGCCCACGCACATACGGTGACCATCTCTCACCCGCCATTCGGCCTATGTGGTCAGAGTTCAGGATTATATCTCCAGCCTGCATGTTTTCTGTGGCAATGATCCAGCGTTTCCGGCTGCCCCCAGCAACCAGAGCTATGTCTGCTGACCTGTTCAGGGTGAGTGACAGGTGAACAGACCATCTAGGCAACCCCACATCTTCTGAAAAGCCACAGAGCAGTCATTCAGTCATGCCATCATCACCCCACATCGCAAACTTGCCTACAGGGATCATAGCGGACAAGGATGACCTTCTCCTCAAAAGGTCCTGGCTTGGCTTCCTGCTCCGGCCGGAACCGAAGAAAGTCAATCATGCGGTAACGTTGCTTGTGGCCCCCGCCAATACCATGCACTTTGATTCGGCCTGTGGTCAGGACAGTGAGGGGACATAAGCCAGGTCAGATGAACAGGCCTGTCTTTGGGAAGGAACAGTGTTTCCCAAGATTGTGACTCAAGAAGAAAATGATAAAAAAAATTTTCAGAGCACAATGGGGTAAATGGGGATGGGGAACCCCACACACCTTGGTAAAAACATAATTATATTATTGTTAACATTGTATAAAACCTCCAGATAAATTCTTTACACATTACTCAGTTCAGTAAGTTCACTGAGGGCCATGTAAACAGTGCTTGATTACAACTGTTACAATTTTTTTTTCTTTTTTCTTAAATGTATTGGGATGACACTGGTTAATACAATTTTATAGGTTTCAGGTTAACTGCTGTCAGTGTTTGAAGGGTGTGAAGAAGAATGCCATGAAACTTGTTGTGTATGTCCAGTTTTCTTCAATTATCTAGATTGTCTTTAGGAACACAGACCATTTGTCTATTGCTTTGTATTCTATTCTCTCATTCTTAATCACATACTATATGTAGGAATCCAATAAATGTATTTTAATTACATTCCTCTACCTGTATCAATATACAGAACCAGGGTCCTACCATGTTTTTTCTCCTTACTGCTTAAATCCTCTTGCCCTTGCTCCCACCTGTGTGGTCTCGGCCCCCAGACTTCCTCATCTTCAGTGGTTTAATGGTGTACTTGGTATGACTCTTCCAGGACACAGACTTGGCACCAAGGGCCTCAGAGGTAAGGATTGGGCGGCAAGGTAGCAACAAGGCAGAGGGAAGCTGGAGGAGGCCATTGTTTGTCACCTGGAGATAAACAGAAATCTCTTACACTTGAAAGCTAATTGAAGGAGAAGCATCACAGAACCAAGAGAGAGGGCAGAGACCAAGTTTAGTGTGTAGCCAACTTCTTCCCGGAAGTGTCCCAGACTAGCAATCCAAAAACTTTACCCTTCATAGCTTGTATAAATACCAGTGTGCAGTGTTTATCCAGGTGTGTGTTGATTACTTCTTCTCATTCGATCCTTTCACCTTTGAAGTATTTCTATTCTGTAATGGAATGTTTTTCTCTTGATGCTCTACTAAATCTGGCTCTATTCTCTGCCTCCAGGAAGGAGAAGCTTTTCCTTCCCCAAACAACTCCCTTTTCCAGAGCTGGTAACTTCCACACATCCATATACCACCATCAGCACCAATGCCTTTTGCCAACCTGCATTATATTTCTGGAAGTTTTTAGATACAAATGGAAGGAAGGGATCATTTCTATCTTGTTCCCTGCTATATTCCCAGAATTTCACAGAATAGGTTTTGAATTTTAAGTGTGCATCTGCCAAACTCTACCATCAGCCTGAGAGGTCCAGAGCAAGACTTCAACAACTCTTTTCTGTGATTCACGAATTGCCCACTAGGAACCTTGTGACCCTCACCTTAGGCTCCTATTCTTGGTATTTTGCCCTGTGTTCTCTAACGTCAGCATCCGTAATGATTATAATGGGCAAGAGCTCAGGTTTTGAAGCCAGACCGCCTAGCTCAAATAGTTGGTGTATAGCCTTGGATTACTCATCAGTTTTCTCATATGAAAATGGGAATGTTCAACCTGGCTGGTGTGACTCTGGGGACTGAGTGCTGGCCTGCCGACCAAAGGGTCGTCAGTTCCATTACCAGTCAGGGCACAGGCCTGGGTTGCAGACCAAATCCCCAGTAGGGGGCGCGCGAAAAGCAACCACACATTGATGTTTCTCTCCCTCTTTCTCCCTCTCTTCCCCTTCTCTAAAATAAATGAATAATCTTTTCTAAAAAATGGGAATGTTTATATAAGGTATAACTAACTATCTTGTATAGTAGTTGAACAGAGTTCACTTATTTTTTTTTAAAGATTTTATTATTTTTATTTTTTTAGAGAGAGGGGAAGGGAAGGAGAAAGAGATGGAGAGAAACATCAATGTGTGGTTGCCTCTTGCATGTCCCAAACTGGGGACCTGGCCCGCAACTCAGGCATGTGCCCTGACTGGGAATTGAACCAGTGACCCCCTGGTTCACAGGCCTGTGCTCAACCACTGAG